>CM021732.1:116942944-117057944 GCA_011075105.1 Heteronetta atricapilla
TTTCTTTCTTTCTTTCTTTCTTTCTTTCTTTCTTTCTTTCTTTCTTTTCTCCATTTGTCCAAATTATACCAGTTGTCTTCCTACTTTATAGCGTCTTTTATCTTCCAGCAGTGGCAACCACCATCTGACTTATGATCACTCTGCGGGAAGTCATTGAGTGACACAATAGAGTTAATGAATTGGTTTTTCACCTCCAAAAACCTGATCTAAATGCTAGCCTGAGATAATGAGCATGATGGAGTTCAGTAATGTCAGCAGAGTATTAACTTCTGTTTAAAGGAAGAACAAGCACTGGCAGGAAAATGGATTTTAAGAGATATTTGGAGCAATTGCACCTGCATGCATTATGGCAACTCTAGCCTTCCTTCATTAGACTCATATTCACATTATCTCTTTGCCATTTGAATAGAATTTGGCAGGGTTTTATCTGCAGAGCATATCATCTATCAGGGATCTTTCTAGATATTTATGTTCCCTACCACTGTAATATCTAAGCGGCACACTTACCGTACCTGGCAGTTCAATCTCAGGATATCTCTACATACAAAATCAGAAAGGAATATTTAATCAATCAACATTAATATTTCTTATAACATACATAAATAATGGCAATATATTTCAGAAAAAACAGAAATACTGTAATCTGGCAAGCACTAGGCTAACTGCAGAAGCTTACAGGACTGAGAGCTCTTTGTAGTGCAGAAAGGCCAAATACAGTTTATTTCACTATGGATCTCTGTCCTTGCTGAAGGTGGATTGCTGGGATGCACTAGAGGCCTTTAACAGCTACAGAGATAACTCTCTCATGCCTTTTTGGAGGGACTAGTAAGAGGTCAGCAACACTTTTCCCAGCTCTTCATTAGTGCAAAAGTTTAGTGCACCGGTGTATCCATAGATCCTACCTGAAGAAACTGCAAACCATGTGATCTTGTACAGCTTCTCCTATCCAAATATAATATCGATCATAGTCAAATAAAAATATTTTTTGATTTTCCATAACTAATTAAATAAATAAAAATCTTCATCCCTCCCAGAAAAAAAAAAAAAAAAAGTTATCCAAGAAGAAGGTTCATTTCTAGAATCACAAACATGTTACAGACTGTCAAACCATCTGGCCAAAGAAAAAAAAAAGATATTGTTTGTTGGCATGTCTACATCTTTGTTCCAGCTTCATTGTTTAGAGCACATCCCTTCTGCACTCTCATGGGCACTTTTTTCAGTCCCAAATGGAAAGCATTTCTCATTCGTAGTGGAGTATGCACTTGGAGAAGAACCCATTGAGAGAAGCCCTGCTGAGAGAGACTTGAGTGTTCTGGTGTACAAAAGGCTCAATATGAACCAGCAGTGTGTGCACTTGCAGCCCAGAAGGTCAAATGCATCCTGGGCTGCATCAGGATAAGTGGCCAGCAGGGTGAGGGAGGTGATTTTCCCCCTCTACTTTGCCCTCATGAAGCCCACTTGGAGTGCTGCATCCAGGTTTTGGGCCCCCAAAGCAAGAAAGATGTGGACCCATTACAGAGAGGAGGACTACAAAGATGATCAGAGGGCTGGAGCACCTCTCCTCTGAAGAAAGGCTGAGAGAGCTAGGGATGAGCCTGAAGAAGAGATGGCTCTGGGGAAAGCTCATTGCAGCCTTTCAATATTTATAGGGGTCTTATAAAAAGGATGGAGAAGAACTTGGGTAGAGTAAAGGACAAGGGGAAACGATCTTAAACTAAAAGAGGATAGACATTAGGAGGAAATTCTTCATTGTAAGGGTAGTGAGGCACTTGCACAGGTTGCCAAGAGAAGCTGTGGATGCTCCATCCCTGGAGGTGTTCAAGGCCAGGCTGGATGTGGCTTTGAGCAATCTGATCTATCGGGTGTCGTCTCTGGCTATGGCAGGGAGGTTGGAACCAGATGACCTTCCAACCTGAACCATTCTATGATTCTTATCACAAATTCATGACAGGCCAATAACAATACTGGTCCGCTGATACAGATACTCATCTTAAGGCTATTTCAAAAAATGTAATATCTTACATAAAAAGATCCACATACACCCACCCACTTCCAAACTTACACACAATTGCCCAAACAGTAAAGATTCTCTAGATGTCACTTAAGACAGCATTTCCTCTGAAAAACAGCAGCAAAATGACAGATTTCCTTGTTTGTCACTTATTCTCAATCTTCACTTCTGATTTTATTTCTAGAAACATCATGGGAAAGAGCAGTTGGCTTTCAATGAGCAATGTAGAAAGCTGCAGCCCCTTAGCTGGAGCTACAAAACAAAAACAGAAAAACCCAAGCAATAAACCCCATAACTCACCACCAGTAAGAGAAAGAGGCCCAAAAGAAGTAAAAGCTTAAAGCAACAGCAACAGTACCCCCTTCCCCACTTTTATCCCCACTGAATTTATTTCCCTGTGTACTTCATATGTCTTCAGAGAGAAACTCTACTTTTCCTACTTGGTCCACAAAACTGTTCAACAGATCCAGATTGTCAGAGCTGATAGGGTGGCTGTCCTGTTGCCTTTGCTTTGCTTTCTTTCCCTTACAAAACAAAATTCAAGCTTTCACCTCAAAACAAAACAAAATCAGATATTTACAAACTAGCCACTGAAACTTCTCAAGGTACTGAAAAGGAGAATAACCTAAGGAAAACAGGATTTTAGTGTAGTGAAACAGTTTGTACCACACTATGTACACACACACACACACAAAAAAAAAAAAAAAAAAAAAAAAAAATCACCTCCTAGCCAAATAAGGTTTATTTTTTTCTGAGTGGCAACAGCTTCTGAGTAATTCACTCCCTGAACAGTCACTGACACTTTATATTCTTTTATAGACTAATATTGTTTATACATTCACCATTGTTTTTGTCTTACTTCAGTCTTCCAATCCTAGTAAAATAAATCTATTGACCTGTACAGCGGGCAAACTGTAAACTGTTTATAGATTGGTCTTCTTTTGCCTTAATGTTTATCAACTTTTTTCTTTCTTCATGTTCTTGTTGTGCTTGTTTTTTTTTGATTCACCACTAACGACAGTCTGTAAATAGCTTTAGTACATCTTTGTCCTCCTCATGCCCTCTCCTGCCTTCCCCCAGCAGCTGCCTGCAAATCCCACCAAGAGGCCGCTTAGATCCTTACATTTCACATGTTCATACCCAAGCTTATCTGAACCCAGTCTCTGCCTGTATTCACTCAGAAGTTAATTTTAAACTTAAACAGATGTTTGTCTGCAGTGTTTGCATAGTTGATTTATTTGAAAGGCAAATGTTCTTTCTCGGCCTTTGTTACTCCGGATTATGCAAGCCAAATTCTCTTCAGGTGTGACTGATGTGGGAGAGGTGTTTTTGCTTGGTTGGTGCCCAAGCCAGCTGAACCCCTGGTGGACCTGGATGTGAAGTCAGTCTGATTGCTGTGTGATCCTGCTTTGTGCTGTCCCATGGTATTCAGTGCTGCCCCTTAGGGCCTATCTCCAAGCAGGCCCCTGTCTGTACTGGGGCACGTATGTGGCTTTCAGTTTTGGACAGCCCTGTTGTGGCCAGAGTACAGGTGCAGAAAATGTTCCTGAAGTAGTAAGGTGAAAACTCAGTCTCTTTTCAGAAACAGCCTACAGTCTCAAATTTACCATGAAGATTTTCCTGCATCTGATCCACGTTAAGTTAACCTTAACATTTTGAAACATACATGAGCTCTCTGTTCATGGTTAAGTTAGTTTTCAGGGCTGTCTCCTTACACTCAGTAAAGTGGAACTGGTTTCCAATAGGTTTGAAAGTTTTATTCATTTGTTTGCCTTGAACTGAAATTACACACTGTAGCACTCAGTTTTGGTGCCTTGCCCCTCTAGTATAATCTAGGATTTACTCACAGACTTCATGAACACACACCACCAAAATGCTGAATGTGGCACACATCCCTGTGTCTTCTGCACCAGGGTATCATGCATTTTGGGACCCACAGACATGCGAGAAGAGAGCTTAAAAAAACTTGCAGAGCCTAGCATGACCACAGCTCAGGAATCATTGCTTATGAGCACATATGTTTGGGGGGAAAGGAGGAATGCAAGGATGCTTGAAAAGGAGTTATCTTCTGCTTTTGCTGTCTGCCTGGCAGTGCTGTTAAATCCCTTTGCCCTACGCCCTACACTCAGCTCTAGCTGAGAAAGGAGCTAGGAAAGGATGTGCCAGTGTGTACTGTAATGGTACAACTGCTCAGCTACTTTAAGCTTTGATGCATTTTTACACTCCAGGTGGCAGCCTTTATTTTATTGTAGTTAAAGATCTTATCATTGTGATCAGATTTGGGTGAATTAAATGGGTATAGGGAGCGTTAAGTTATTTTAATTTCTTTCAGAAGTGTTTGTATGGCAAGACAGCAGAAGGGAAGTCTCTTAGCCTCAACCTAGCTGCAGTCTGCCTCCTCTTCCTAGAGATAACACCTTCCTCAGAAACTTCTGGGCATGCCCTCCTCTGAGGGAGGATTCCCATGTGAGGGACAGGGCAGACAAAGGGGAAAACTGAGGAACTGGACCCAGCAAGGAAACAACACAGAAAACACGGGTGAGGGACTTCTGAGGAAGGTAGGGTAAGAAATGCAGCCAAAACAGGAGATGAGAAAAAAAAAAAAAAACAGTCACGAGGTTTGAGAGAAGGCAGTGTGGCTTACCAAGACTCAAAGAGTCTGCTCCAAGTTGTTAGTTTGAAACCAAGATTGGATGTGGAGACCAGTTCTACCTTGACACACAGGACTGGGAGGATCCTCAAGTTCTCTCCTATTCTCTATTCCCATTTTGAGTTTTCTCTAATTTAAAAGTATGTTCTTATAGTTTCTGTTCTCATATATATGTATACATATATATACATATATATATATATATGTATATACGTATATATGTATATACGTATATATGTATATATGTATATATATATATATATATATATGTATATATATACATATGTATATACATATATATATATATATACATTTTATAAACCTAAAAAAGTTGTCCTAGTCTCTTTGGAGTGATTACTTGCAAGGAAGAGACTTAGGCAGATCTACCTCAATGTTATGGCTTATTCTGTGTGAGCATCTAAATAGCTCCAAAGTATATCTCTTGATCGCTGGCACTGCAGTATTTGACTGTGCTAAACTACTTGAATTATAGTTTACTTGCTTATGCCTTCCCCCAGGTGAGTATTTTGTGTTTATGAATGTATTTCAAAATGTAGTTATCCGGGGTGTATCATGTCTGGATGTGCTCAGAGCAAAATAAGAAATGGCAGAGCGACATTTTACATGGTGCTGTGGTCAGGTTAATAAACCTTGCAAGCTTTCCAGATACGATGTTGTTGTTCTGGAGCAGGGCTTGCCACCTCAAGCACAATGTCATCTTAAATATTGTTATGCAGCTTCTGCATCTTTGAAGATTTGTGTCCAATCAGCTGAAAACATGGAGCAACCAGGCTCATTTTTGTCAGCAGAATACCAAATAACATACCCTAAAATCAGCTCTGGGATGATTTGTATTTGTGCCAAAAATACATACATAGAAACAGTAACTATATTTTCAAGCTTTAGTTTTGGTTTTAAGCAAGTTAACAAAAAAGGCTTTATTTTAAAATCAGCAACTATGTCTGGTATTATACACCACAAACACATTAAAACAGCCGTATGTGAACGCACAGTATGCTTCCAATGATAATACTAACTACATATCTTGTGTACATAATCTTATTTGTACAAAAGCCTAGCAGGGTTCTGCTTTTTGTTACTATATACATGGTGGAAAATTTATCAGATTAATATTCACCTGACAAGCTAAGATCTTAGGTACACTGATAGGTGTTTTAATGTCCAGTGTAAACACTGCTTATGTTTTTCATTGACAGTGTTGTGGTTCTAAACCTGTAACAGGGATGAAATGTAGGCTGTATTTTTGTCGGATGTTCAAAACAAACAAACAAACAAACAAACAAACAAAAAAAGCAAGAGCAAGGCAAACAGTACTTATAAAGCATTGCTAGAATATTTCCTATGCTCAAAGTGAACCATAGACCCCAGGAAAATGTATTTTTAAATTTTTTTCAGTAGTGCAGCACACCCAGCTTTTTTAGGGTAAGAAATCTGTCTTTGCAGTTCTGTGCTAGGGCAATGAGGCTGCCTCAGCTGTCAGCTGAGACCCAAAGTCACAGAGGTGGCTGCATTGCAGGTACAGACAGGCTGCACTTATTGCAGTGAGGAAGCTGCCTTTTATTACTTGAAAGCACTTTACACAACTTTCATACATTCAGGCAGAAATACACACAGAGTTTTCCTTCCCCAGGACAAGTTTCTCGTTTGGTGAATGTCAAAGTCTCTGTAATTCAGGTGATGAAACAGAAAGCAGATGTAAGATGTTTAGAGCTTTTGGTTAAACATCATTCATCTGGAAATGCTGATGAGATTCCTGGGAAACAAAGAATAATTCATTTGTCAGTTTTCTGATGTAACTGAATTGAAGAACCCTCAAGGAACTCACCCCAATCCTAGAACACAAGATTTAGCTAATAGTCCCACTGATTAATTTTAAGCAACTTCTCTTGGCTCAAAACAGGTATTTTGATTTTGATTTTTTTGTTGTTGTTGTTCAGGATCTGAAAGTCTGTCTGCAGTCCTGACTGGGTAAGAATAGAAATGTTTTCTTGTAACAAACACAAAGGTGTGTACTGACCTATAGAATTAAGCATTAGTGAAGGACTTCTTGAGGGGTGGGCAGCAGCAAACAGAAGCTTCTGCCACTTCAATTTGTTGTATCTAGGACAAGTTATTATTACCTAATATTGGTATTGCCATACTGCAAAGTACATGTAATCTGGGGATTCCAGTATTTTAAAAAGACATTTGGCATCCAAAATCCAAGTCTTAAGTTATTATTTAAAGTATATTTTTAAATAGGAGGAAAACCGAATATTCTGATCAATATGAAATCTCTTTCTGTTGGATATGAAAACAGAAAGCCAGAAAAAATATATTTTATACAGTATAGTTCTTTTTCCTGCACAAAAAAAAAAATCCATTTTCAGATCATAGAATCATAGAATCATTAAGGATGGAAAAGACCTCCAAGATCATCTGGTCCAACCATCCCCCTACCAACCACTATCACCCACTAAACAATGTCCCTAAGCACCATGTCCAACCTTTCCTTAAACACCCCCAGGGATGGCGACACCACAGCCTCCCTGAGCAACCTGTTCCAATGCCTGACTACTCTTTCTGAGAAGAAATCCCTCCTCATTTCCAACCTAAACCTCCCCTGGCACAACTTGACGCCATTCCCTCTAGTCCTATCACTGGTTACCTGTGAGAAGAGGCCGAACCCCAGCTACCCACACCTTCCTTTCAGGTAGTTGTAGAGAGCAGTAAGGTATCCCCTGAGCTTCCCCTCCCCCAGAATAAACAACCTCAGTTCCCTCACAGGACTTGTGCTCCAGGCCCTTCAACAGCTTTTTAACCCTTGATAAAGACCTTGAGAATAGTGAATGAAAAATTGAATACATTCACTTTTTTAGATGTGCTACTAGCAGTACTAATTTCAATGGAAAAGAGGGAAGTTTTTAATTCTCTCTAAATTTAGGAAGAGATCTGAAAGTAATACTGTCAGTAATGCTGTGGTCTAACTTTTGACCTTTATAATCATATCATTTGCTATTTTTAATTTACATTCAAGTCATACGTATTCCATTCTGAGGAAAGAAAAGAGATCCAAAACACACAATGTGGTTTTAAAAATGTCTTTGAAGTAAATTCTACTCATGCAGCTACTGCTACCAGTTTTGTTGCTTGAACTGTCCAAAGAGATAAAGTTGCCTAGAGAAGCTGTGGATGCCCCACACCTGGAAATGTTCAAGTCCAGGTTGGATGGGGCTTTGGGCAAACCGGTCTGGTGGGAGGTGTCCTTTCCCATGGCAGAGAGTTTGAACTAGGGGATCTTTAAGGTCCTTTCCAACCCTAACCATTCCATGGCTCTATGATATGATAACAGTTTTCTAACTAGATCTATGGAAAATAGTTTCTTAAAACTCAATCCTTTTTATAACACATATAAAAACAAGACAGAGGAAATATGTAGTAAGAGGGAAAACTAAAACTAAATCTGATTAAACTTACAAGTTTCTAGTGAAAATGAGATAGAAAATTATGTAACTCATCTTAACATTTTGTTGTTGCTGCTGCTGTTTTTCCAGTTGTTTTGAATGACAAGATCATTGTAGCCTAAGCAAAACTCCCATTTGTATATCAGAATTTATGGTTAGTGATAAGGGGAAAAGATGAAGGATTTTAAAAATTTGGAGAAAAAATAAGGATTATTCTCAAAAATAACCAAAGCTGCTAGCTGCGTTGTACATGGCAGAACAACAGCATGCTGAGGGAGATTTAGTGAATGATAGCAACTTAACATGATGCTTGTACTCTTGGTACTGTTCCCCTGCCTCATGGCCCAGAAGTGCCTCAGCCCAGGAAGGGACAGTGCCATTCACTGCAAAATAAAAGACACTGGTAACTTTCCATTCTTGCTCTGCACATAAGAGGGAAACACATATTTGTATGTTTTAACTTGAGCATCCAAGTCCTTCCTGAACTCCTTCACACAGAAACTGGGTGAACTCACTGCATTTTTTTTTCTTTGCTATCAAAATTAAAACAAAGGCCCTGTCTAAATTTAAAACTCTGTTGCATTCACTGTAGGATTCTCAATACAAAGAACATCTTAGTCTCTATCTATCTTTACCTACAAAATGTAAAAAAAAAATCATAGAGATATTTTTAATCCAAATTTAGTAAAGATGTTGAGAGGTTTTCATGCTTTACAGATATTGGTAAACATAAAGGTTAAGCTAAGCCAGGAGAGTTTAAGTGGCTTTTGCAAACTACAAAGGCAGTTTGCTTCTTATTACACAGAGAGTAAGCAAAACCATTGAAGTGGTGAGGGGAAGAAAATAGACAGGAAACAGCAGACTAAGTCCAAACAAGAGAAATAGGGCACTAGAAAGACAAGCAGGTTTCAGGAAGCTCTCTGTCCTGCAACTATCATCTGACCTGAGTATTCCTGAGAGAGCTGCTGCAGCCCACCCTGTCCTTGCTGCCTGCCTGCAGGTGGTATTTTGGGGTCCCAGTAGGTGAGGAGCAGATCCAGTGAAAGCAAGAGTACCCGGCAGCATCCTGCTGCCACCGCAGAGCAGCTACACTGTGATTGTCACCTTTTTTTTTTTTTTTTTTTTTTTTTTTCTACCAGAAGCTGTTGAAGGACAGCAGTCATCACCTGTGCTTGTATCTCACCTTCTCCTCTGGGTTTGAGGATGTGTATGCCACATCGGTGAAACTGGGCAATGTCAGTCTGTCAGGGAAGGTCCTCTTGGAACTTAGAAATGAGAATTTTGGAAGTGATAAAGGCTTTCTGCATACAGGTGAAGCATACATTTGTTTCTCTGCATGTTCCCCACCATCAGACTATCACAAAGTGTTTGGCAAGTACCTGGGTGTATTGAATGAAATGAAACAGCCAAGTGTGTGACCTCAAATGGCTGTCACACATCAGAAGAGGTGACAGAGGGGAAAACATTAAGAGAAAACTGAGGAAAAGTGGTTTGTTCCAACACCATTTTATAGGTGTGGCAAAATGTTCGATAATACAGTCCAGAGGCAAGAAAGGAAAATACCCCAGCTGTCAGGTGCTGATCTTCATAGGCACAACTAAAAACTAGCGGAGTCATCATGATCAAATACCTAAGCATATCCCTAAAAATGGAGGTGAATATTTGTATACACCCATGCACACATTCCATTTACTTTTTTTTTTTTTTCATGCATGCCATATGGACATTTGAGTGTTTCCTGCTAACGGTATATATGTGCTGTCTGTGATCATTACCCTGGAACAGGAAAATTGGAACTTAGGAAGGATTTTGTTAATAAGCCTTTTCTAAATGACACTTTTACAGTCCACCTCTCAAAGGAGTACAGTGCCAACTTTGTTGTGAGGCAGATGGTAGTGAAAAAGGTGGATGTGACTCTGATCATTTAACAGGGAAATTAATTTATGTGATACTAACCAGCCTCCAAATTGGGTTTATTGGCTCATTACAGTTTCTCCAAAATGCCAAAGCTTTATGTTTTAAAGAAGCTGAAGGTTATTTTCAGGATATTTTTAAAAGAGAGAAAGAGAGAAAGAGAAGAAAAATGAATGAGAGAATGGTAATCTGTATTAAAGGTAAGATGGCAACTTCTATGCAACTTTGGATGAAGAACTTTTCAGATCACTCAAGGAATGTTGAAGAAATTATCTTGTGAGGTGGTAAAATGTGTCTTTAGCCATCCTTGGCTACTCAAATATGAATGTTGTTAGCTTATTAGCATTGTACTTCTGAAATGGAGACATCTTTCATTCACCAAAATAAACTAAATACAACATGGCCTAGCACTCCAGCATATAAATATTTTATTATTTCCTTTTATAAACAATTTTTATCACCCTATAGAATAATAATTCTATGTCTATTTAATTTATTAAGGACAGGACATTTAGGATGAAAGTTGGACAGAAAAATGGAGATCATTTTTTACATGTGAGTGTTTTATGCCAGGTGGGTAATCCTTATATGGGGCACTTAAAACTTTCATTCCTGGATGAACATTGCAAAGAACAAAGTAACTAACTAATGGACATAATTTATAACTTCTGTTTTGGAAATTTGTGAGTAATAAATCTATGTCTAATATAATTTCACCATATATCTCATCTACCGTTGGTGTGTTAAAATTTTTTCCCAAAATACATTATATATAATCAATGCAGGATTGCATATTTTATCTCTACTTGTTGCTGTCTATGGTATACTGTTATCCTAATGATTATTAGAAGCCTTTAATACCAGCATGCCTGAGCAAATAATTAACTGTATTCCTAGATGTGCTGCTTAAATTTCATTGCTTCACTTCTAAGTAGTTTTTTGTGCTTGTAAATCATCTAAGCTGAAGGGGATTTCATGTAAAGTATTATAATACACAGCCTGATGAGATTTGTAAAGATTCCTTTAAATTTAGTCCTGAATTATTATTAGATAGCAGTATTCAACTGTTATCTTTAATATTTTTTTGACATTCCATGAAATATACACACCATAACTACATGATTAATAAAACAGTACTCCAGAATTTTACAACTTTCCTTACTATAATTTATATTTATGCTATGAAATTCATTTCTAACAGTTTCCTCCTCCCTCCTTCCCTCCCTCCCTCACTTTCTTCCTTCCTTCCTTCCTTTTTTTCAAGAATGAATGGTAATTTAGGCTTTCTATTTTAATCACAATATTTTTTACTAACTTGTGGAGTAGAGACTTTAAAAATACTGGCAATTTAGATCCAGGCACACCTGCAAAGCACCAATTGTGATGTGGCTAATTCCCCCAGATTAGGCTAACTTCTTCATATCCATTGGATGGGCTTTCTGTAGATCCTGTGATGCAACCTGAAGATTGCAGGATGCACTTGATTGGTCTAATGACTTGAAACAGGGCACTCTTATGTCTGCTTTTTCATTTGGTGAGCTGATATTTATCAGCAGAAAAAGAATCCTTCAAAAAGGACAAGATGTTGAGAGCCCAAAACATTTTTTTTTTTTTTTTTCCCCAGGTGGAGGGGAGGGGGCTTTGAAGCTTTGGTTAATAGCTTCTTGCATGATCAGTTGAGTTCAGGTTCCTTTAAAGTAATGTGCAAAAAAAATCTGATTTTTTGGAAAGGGTAATATATCACAGACACTCAGATATGTCTTCTATTACATTCAGTCCTGCACTAATACTCATTTTCTCCAGAACAGATTGTCTGTAATCAGTAGAAATAAATACCTGCTATAGAGTTTAGGAACTCCTCCAGAAGGGCTTAGTTGGCATTCAGGGTTGCCAAATCCCAAACTGAGACCTACAATAGTCTTCCCTAATCCTGGAGATATTGATGATGGATAGCTGCAACCCTGTTTGAATTAGGAGTTTTCAAGGCATCTAGAGCTCTGCTTCTAGTGCTCAGAAACACCTTTATGTGTGCAGTTCAGTGACTGTCTCCCCACTCAGACTATTATTAAGATCCAGACCTTGTTTGACTCCACCCTGAGTATGTCAGTTCATTTTTTATTTTTATTTTTTAGAAAAAAAAGTCTTAGAGGAACTGGTAAATGTGGTACCAAAGCTTAGAGGACAAGAACATGTAGGTAACTGCTGTTCCTAGTATTAGATTCTCAGGATAAAAGCATTCTCCTCCATTTCTGCTACAGGTGGCAGTTGTAAATCAAAATGCCAGTCAAGATACATTGGATTAATAAGAACATGAATTTCCTCCCTATCGCTAGGCTTTCATTTACAGCCTAATTCAATTACAGCCTAATTCTTCCATAATTTATGTTGAAGACTCTGTCTTTGGTGCAGTTGTTTGACTTATTTCAAAAATCATTATGGCTATAAACATTGAAATGGCAATTAGAGATGAATTACCCATGGAACTTGGTGCAATGAAATGGAGCAATGCAATAGAGGGACTGCTTATCAAATATTTTCCAAAGTTTGATTGTGGAGTATGTCCCTGAGAAAAGCTGTAGTTGTCCAGTGATCTGAATAATGCACTGTTGTTGTGAGCAAGGGCTGCATGAGTCCATCTTGCAGTATTAGTTACTGCTGGCAAGGAGAATAGTATGAATTATTAAAACTTGAAGAAAACTAGTACCTTCCTGCATGCCTTAAGACACACCACAAGTGGAAAGTGGAAACATGCTTGGTTTGTGGTTTCACAGACAGCATTAATACAAAACTTTGTAAACTTCTCATAAATCTTCTCCCTTCCAGCTACCAGATTAGAAGATTCTGAGACTTAATTAAAAAATTATCTAATATATATATATATTAGAGAAAAAATAAGTGTTTCAATAATCTAGGTTGGTGGTCCCCAAATATGTTCCTTTTTGCAGTCTTACCTTTGATTGCTCAAGTCCTGTTTTCTATTAAACTAGCATAAGTAGCTGAAAAATGTTGCAGCTATCTTTAAGGTTATATACTCCAGCCTGAGAGGAACATGTGCTGCTACTGGTAGTACAGACTTCTGTGGCAGTACCTCTATTTTGTTCATATTTCATCAAAGCAGAAATACTTTCCAGGGGAATAGGAAGGGAGAACACTTTTTTTTTTTTTTTTTTAATTATTATTAATATTATTTTAAGACAGAAATGTTGTGGGCCATCTATCCAGACCAAAGTTATCCAAAAGTGCTATCCAAAAGTCCAAAAATTAACACAAAACATACTGCAGGACCAAGCAAAAAACACAAGTTCCCTCTACACTAGCTCACCACAAAGCAACATCATTGGTCTTTCCCCAGGTCCAAATGTTTTCATCTTGCCTGCATCCAAAAACATGCAGGATGAGGCTTGAAAAAGTCACCTCTTACTCAACAAAACAAAACAAAACATAACAACAACAACAACAACAAAAAATTGAAAAGTAGAAAACAGGCAATCTTCTGTTGTGTCACACTTCTCTCCTCCTTACCTACAAAGTTGCTAAGGGTTGACTTTGAACAGTAGGCTCTAAGTCTCCTCAGATGTTGAGGTGAAACATTGAGGAACACAGTAATGGGGACCCCAAACATGGCAGGTAATGGCTTACACTTTAGGAAGGAAAAATACAAATGAAAGGGCCTACTACATGAAATACTGCAGACTTTTTGCTCCCCCTACATCTGTGGCAGTAGTAAGTGTTCACTGCCAACAAAAAATCTTACGATAGAATACTCTGAGGTCCCATTGGAACACTTTGCAGGGTACTGTAATTGATTTAGTACTGAGCATGAACACTTTATAGAATCCTCCTAAACTGACAAGTCTGCACACTCCTTCCAAATATAATACCTTCTCTGTTCAACTGCTAATTTCCACTTTCAATACTATATTCTCATTTGATAAAGAATTATCAACTACTTTAAAATGGCTTTGAAAATTTTACACACTGTGTTTTGGATGATTGTCATTTTAACAGATTATCGGTTAGTTAAAAGGTCTAAGGTCTCTCATAAAGCCCAGACCATGCTTTTCAGAGTGACATAGCAGCTACCACCTCCCCTGGTTTTAAGTGACTATTTGAGGCATCTCAGAGGCAGACTTTCTTAAAATGTCATCTTTTCATCTAAGAAGTCAGATCTGTTTAAAAGGGATTACTTTGGTACCCCAGAACATTTTCAGTGAGGTTCCTGACACATTCCTACAAAACAAAGCACAGTGACATGATGTCCCTACCAGTTCACATGACATCATTTGGGGACATGACATCATTTAGGGACACCCAGCAAGATTTACTATCTGTGACTGCAGTAGACCCATGCTGATAACTGAAAGAATTATTGTTTCTCCTCATGCTTTCTCCAGTGCTGCAGATCTGGGGAGATGTACATCCAAGGAAGACATGCAGATCTATGTGGGTTTCTTGTTAGAGCTGTAGGGAGTCCTGCACAGAAACATAGAAATCAGCTTTCTGTAGAGCCAGCCTGTGTCTGCCATCACTGGTCATATGTTACAGCAAATAGGATGAGGTGGAACAAACGACTTAATTCCCGCTGGATCAAGCATATTTCCTGAAGAGCCTTTGGTTTGTTGCAGCACCACAGTCCATCACGATACATGTTCTAGGAGGACATGTTCAGGGCACTGTGTGATCACTCCTTGTGCATGTGCTGTGCTTCAGCATTGCCTGTCAGACTCTCCCTGAACATAAAGCACCGTCTGCTATGGGATCCACGTGCCAAAGTGGCTCTGCAGGACCCCGCTGGTGTCCCAGAGTGTTGGCAGTGAGCCAGCACTAAAGAGCCCAGCTGGCATTGTGCCACATTTATTTATTTATTTATTTATTTATTTTCAGAAATTCTTGGGCATCTCTACTATTCCTAGTATTCTGCTATTCTGCAAAGAGAATACTGTTATACTGTTCTAGTAGTCTACTTTTCCTAGTGCTTTTTTTTTTTTTTTTTTTTTTTTTTTTTTTTTTGATATCCATAATAACTCTTTTCCCATCCCCATTATTTATTGTGCCTTAGTCTGAGATTACAGAGCTGGCAATAGTAGTTCTGAAGTTAATTTTGATTCTTTAATCTCAAGAAAGAATATTAGCCAATATTTTAATTGTCAGGAACATATACTATCAAAGGACTTAAACCTGAATCTTTATTTACATTAGTATATAAAGATGACAGTTTGATAACATTACAAAAGACAGCAAAGTCTATTTGTTAGTGGTTTTATTATTTTATTTATTTATTTATTTTTTTATTTTTTCATATCTATTCCGGCTTTGTTAAATGGGCTAAAGCCAACTGAATTCTTCACTGTCAATCACCCATTGTCTTGTTTCGTTACACAACCCATTTCTTAAGGCTCACCACAGCAGGAATTGTTTTCATTTTTGTTCTGCTAATGGAACCTGATTTGGAAAAACTCAATGGAAGTCATTTAAGGAGCCTTAGCTTCAAATGAAAAATATGAAACAATTTACTTCCCAGTGGGGAAAAATGTGGGTTGGAGAAAGAAAAAGGCAGTGAAAGAAAGAAATGCAGATAGATATAGAATCACAGCTCAGTCCAGAGTGTGGGAGCCCAAAACACTGCAGGAGTAATCCATGTAACGAACCGTCTGAGAAACCCACAGGGAGTTTCCAAAACATTTTGCCTCTGAAGGAGATAAAAATAATTTCCATAAGAATTATAGTCAGGGGTTTGTAACCAACACAAAGACGGTATGCTACATTTCTAGCCAACTGTTTCTGCACTGTGGTTAAATAAAAGTTGGTAAAGCTTGCTCCTGTTCCCAGATAATGGTCTTCATTTTGCATCTCACACAGCAGAAATGTCCTTGTTTCAAGTCCTGTAGTCACATCTGTTAGAAGGGTTGCTAGGTATCATGCATACATACATAATAACCCCTACACAATTTTTAGTTTGTTCTGAGTTCAGCCTGACAAATATTTTGTGGCATTTTTCCAGTTTTAGTTTACTGTTTTCTCTCTTTATAAATTTCCCACAAACAAGTCTGTGTTGTGTTTTTTGTCTGTTTTGTTGTTGTTTTTAATATTTTTCCCCAAATATTCTTTAGCACATGGATAGCAGCAGAAGCAGAACATTCACTATTTGCATCTGACTTTCTCTAACTCTGTAACTAGCTTTTGTATTTACATTCGTGGATATTCAGCACTGTGGTATCAAAACACCTTATGTCAATAAATTTTTGCTTTCAAGGATTAATTCTCATTAAAAAAATAGTCCACAAATCATCACAGTACTAAGGAATGTAATATTATGGTTAAATGCACAGGTTGCGTTATTATAAGTGAAAAGAAAGTACAGCATGCAATGTAATTAAATTGTCAAGAGTTCAAGAGTTTCATCCACAGTTCACAGTTCTTGTGAATTCTGTGAATTATTGTTTTTTAATGATGATAGCACTGGAAACAGAATGAAACATAGTCAGAACTTAAAAACTAAACAGGTGGGTCAGCCAAAGCTGGTGTTAAAGAAAAGCAGTGAGCACTGAAATATTTGAATCCTTCTTTTAGGTTGGTGGTTGCAAACCATGAGGAATAAAGTTTCTAAAAAACCCAAACCAGACCCTCTGCACAGCTTCTTGATCAACCTCCTAAATGCCAAACAGGAATTCTACCACACTCACATATATATATATATATATATATATTTCTCCATGTCCTGCTTCAACAAAGAATCTAATGCTGAACTTCCAATTTCTTGGTGGGGGCTCTTCATATTGGATAAGATCCTTCAACTTGTTTTTGGACTATGTCACTGCCATCAACTATCAAGTTTCTGTATTCAGCAAAATCCAAATGGATTCATGAGTTGCCGATACAAGATAATTAACCTTGAAGTGTGTCTCTGTCCTCTTACCTTGAAGTCCCATATTCTCAACTGTCAGAAAGTACAGGCAGAAATACTGCTTAAGACATAAGCAAATACTTTCTGTATGTAATCTAATCAAGGTCATAAGCTCTAGAGTACCTGCTGTAGCTGTGGAAGAATATGTTGCCTAAGGGTTTGAACTGAAGGAGAAAGAGTTTTGAAAACTCAGTTATATTGGTATTAATAGAATAGAGCCAGATGGTGCAGTCATCAATAATCTAAAAATATCCCTGGTGCATAGTGAAAAGCAAAGTAGCATGAAAATTAAAGTAAAAAAAATTGCACTCACCAATAATGTCCTAAAAACCTTTAATGGCAACTCACCCTATGTTTGCTCAAAGGTCATGCACAGATACTGCAAAAGACTTTTGCAAAGGGTTGTATTCAGAAATGAAACTTTTTCATATTAGAAGTCACTGACATCTTGTTGTTACCTGACTGTTCTTGATGTTTTGTTTCATACAACTTAATTAGAATAAAAACTTTATATGTTGGCTTTAACTGATGCCAAGTTTTTTATTAGAAAAAGGCACTCTTCCTCCTCTGTGCCTGGCCCACTAATGAGTCAAAACTTCCTCCAAGCTTGATTCATCATTCTCATGTGGGTTTTGCTATTGTTTATACACCCTTGCACAAAAGGGACAAAAATGTATCATGCTGATCAGGTCCTGTTTGTGCAGCTATTGACACCTGTCTATGTACAATATTTCAGTGGTAATTAAGACCAACTTTTCTGCATTTATCTGCATTTATATATAGAGAGAAAGCTATGAAAGTAATTAATGTATATGTAATAGTTACTTAAATAATATATGCATGTGCATATACATACATACAGACATACATTTGTAAGCAGTGATCCACCCTGCTATCTGCACAAAAAATAGTTAGTCTTCAGCTGCTATATTTTTGCATTACTACGAACCTCTCCCTCTTAATCTTCAGTTGGTAGCTGAATGAAAGAGGGTAAAATAAGCACCACAGCAAACATTTTTTCCTGTGTTCATGCATGCTAATGAGATTTTTAATATTTTTGTAGACACTTATGAGCAAGTAGTCCACACATATGACACCAATTACTTAATGCAAGCTTTAAATTTATCAATATAGGGAAAAAAAACGATGACATATTTACTAATTTTTATAAACCTTACCTGGGCATAATCTGGAGTTTTATTTTTCTCTGGGCTTAGGGGAGGAAATGGCACCATAAAATAAACCAATTTTCTTTGTTAAACCCCAAAGGGAAAAAAAAAAAAAAAAAAATTAACAAATTTTTATTTTATACGTATAACCTATTTCTCACCAACTAAGGTTTTTTGTAGTACAAGTTAAAAGGCAAGTGGGATTATTTTTCCCTCCCACAGGTATTCCTTAACAATGAATCTGGGAGCCTTTGTTCTTTGCAAAATCAAACATCTACTTTGTGCCTGCAGAGATCTGCATGCACAGGCTTTGTAAAACAAAGGGTACACAGATTTTCTTAGGACATGTCAGCTTTTATGAGACTTTTATGTCACTTTAGTAACAAGAGAAGCAAATGGAACAAAACATGTCAGAAGATTATACTTGCAAAGTGGAGGAAACAGCACAATTGCCTTCAATAAAGCCACCTCAGCCCGACAACTGCCTGTTGGTATTGAAGAGGTAACAACTCAGACCAATAATTCTTAAAGTGGCGATGTACAGGAAAGACTAAGTACATTTTTTTTTTTCATTTTTTTGCTTAGCTTGCTCCCCTCCCTCCCCCTCCCCCCTCCCCCCTCCTCTGTACTACCAGCCTACTCACAGATTCCCCTTCCAGATGTAGGTTGGGGGATTGAGGTTGCTGAAGTCACATAGACTGCAAGAGACAACAGAGAACATTGCTTTGGCTATAGCGGCTCTCCTAAAGTATCAAGAACAATAAAGAAAAAAAAAAAAAAAAAAAAAAAAAAAAAAAAAAAAAAAGATCTCAAGGGGACTAGACACCATGAAACCAGGAAGAGAGGTGCAAGTTTGGATGCAGAGTTTGGGGCATGCTAGAGACAACAATACATACAGGATACTCACACAGACATATGGGGAGCCTTCTTCTTAAAGAAAACAGCCCAGTTTTAAAAAACTTGAGAGCTGCTTAGGAGAAATGTAGTCAAAGGAAATGAATAGGTATGGAAAGGCTGCTTTTGCTCAACAGAGCAGGCAACTAAGCAATGCTAAGACAAGATGTTTTGGTCAGCCTCATGACTTGCCACAGCTGCATATTATGGAAATGCAGTAACTTCAGATGCATGAGAGTTCTGCTGACCTTTCAGCAGTGTTACCGATGCCTGAATCTAGCCCAAATATATCCAGTTTGTCAATGATCTTCAACAGCTACATCTGGGGATGACATTCACTTCTTTTCCAGAAAGCTATTCAGTGCTTGAATCATTTCAGAACACCCATTTAAAAATAAATAAATAAATAGATGGCCAAGATAACCTCATTATAGATTTAGAAAATCTATAGTTTTTTATATGTTAAAAAAAGGAACACATTATGTGTTTACTTATTTATTATTTAGTAAAGCCAGTTAAGACCTATTCATTTAAATGTGATTCATGGGAAAAGCCCAAACAGCAATATGGTTTTGGTCCTGTTTTGTGCTTCCTTTTTATTTAGACAGATGGTGATGTCCTTCTTTCTGTGAAGAATTTCTATTCATGCACACTTCAGGAATAATTTCCCAAAATTAGCAGTGCTTCTTGGGAAAGAAATCAATTTCCAGCAGCCCCATTTTAAGAGTAAGGAGAAATGATTTCAAAGGCACATAAGTGACTTAGGATCCCACATAATTTTCAAAAGTGATTTAAGCCCCCCTAGCCTAGTCTTGTTGCATCCAACAAGACAGGATTTGGAGGGATTTATGTGGATGGTTTTCAGCTCTGCTTGGCAGAGGAGCGCAGCACAACTTGGAATTTCAACACCTACTTGAGTGCCTGGGTGCAGCTTGGGATCCCTGTATGGGAATTGTTAAGCTCGTAAGAAAGGGATTTTCAGCTTTCTAAGGCAAACAGCTGAGAAGGGAGCTGCTTCAAATAGCCAACAGTGCTAGACTGAAGAATGGGGCTTATGTGTCTAAGCAACTGATGTGATGCCAGTTGAGAGGTGGCTCCCCACACTCAGGATCCTTGGCTTTGAGCTCTCTGCTGGGCATGGGCACCGCAGCCAAGGCAGCTCCTTAAGCAGTCCATGCCCTAGTTGTCCAAACTTCTGCCTGTCTTGAAGGCCATCTCTGCTGATCTTATTCTGCAGCTCCCTCAGCCATCACATAGGATGGCATTGGACTTTCCTTCCATCCAGCAGTGATGGAATTTGTTTTATTTATTTTATTTTTCTATCTTGTGTCCTGGGAGACAGCAAGCCTCAGACATGCTGAGGATACTGCTGGATGGGTAAGCCACAGATGAAAGGACTGTTATGTTACTCAGGTCAAAACCCCAATATCCAGGCTCACAGGACCTCTCTCTGAGGCGGGGCTTGGAACAGGTCATTATTGTGGTGCTGAAGATGTGATTAAGTTGGTTTGAATGCCTCACATAACAGCAAGTAGGAAGATGTTATTGCTGAATTGTGCTGATGGTTTCACTGTGATATGGTTTTACAGCTCTCAGTGAAGCCTCTTCAATGTGTGTAATGGTCTTCACATGCTTCAGGTCTTATGATCTGGCTGGAAGGAAATGAATTGTTTTTTTGAAAAATTGTATTTATTATCATAACCTCTTTATGCTGAGATCCCTAGAAGTGTTAAGTATTATGTCAACATAAGTAACTAAACATATAGGTATCTGTATTTCCGTGAATCTGAATCTTACAAGCTTTAAAAGTCATGGTTGCCTATGTCCATCCTCAGATACCAAAACGTCCTTACAAACTTAACCCTTAACACTGTTGAAACCTCCTTTTATTTGGTTTGAAAGGTGCTTCTGTGAGTATCTGAACTGCTGTTCACAAACTGAACATCGAATAACTATAAACGTATTCAAAAAACTCTGGAAATGAATTTGCATTCCTTCTAAGTTAACTATTAAATTACTGACTATTGAGGCAGCTGCGCTTTGTATTTGACGCTCCTTTGTGATGCATCATCGCTTCATTTTCTGTTTGCTTTGAAGTCCTGCCACCTATTGGTCAATCAAAGCAAGGACCGAACCGGCTGGACTGCATGGGAAACCAAAGGAAAATGTATCCTACAAGCACTAAAATCCTAAAAGCTAAGAGCCTAATAATGTGACCACAAATTAGTTAGCCCCTTTGCAATTGCCAGGTAATTGCCTGGTGTTGTATTAGCACCCCACTGGGACTAGCCAATAGCTAAACTTTAGTTTCTGCCCTGCTGAACCTGGAAAAAAACAACACAAAACTCTTCAAAAATCAAGGCATTGAAGCACTCAAGTCGTATTCAAAGGAATTGCAGACTTCCCTAGAAAAGTGTACATATGTTTATTGATGCAAAATAGATTTAAATATACAGATATGCATGCACTACATTTACTTATTTCCAGCCAAGTTGCACATAAATAGCTCATTTCAAAGCTGCAAACAGATCAATCACTCTGGCTTTATTTGCAAATGCATTCTTCTCTACCACCAACACACTGCTCTGTGAAGATATTGTAGAATTGTTATCCTGGTACCATATGACTTTCAAGGGCCTGACTGCACCCTCAAAACCTGTCTGTACTGCCAAGAGCATTTGGGGAATGACAGCAGAGCACAGGCAGAAGCCAAGAGGTATGTAAGCTGTGCCGGACAAAAAGCCTAAGCAGAAGGGAGTAAGCAACAACAGTGTGGATGCGGAAGTAAAAACGGAGTGAAAAAATTGTTCATTTATATGCCTTCTGGTACTGAGATTTTTGTCTTCTTGTATGGAAATTGAGAGGATTTTTCCAGACATAGACAAACATGCTTTTAACTTCTCTTGAGAGCCGTCTTCCTTCAGGAGATAGTTCACTCTCACACGATCCACCTCTGTCAACTCCTATGCCTGACTCCTGCCTGATGTCCTACAGGACAGAACAAAGCCAACAGCTACCTGGGGAGAGGAGGTAAGCATGTCACAGGGGCCAGCCAGCCCTCTGCTTTCCCTGACATACAAAGCAGTCGGCAGCAGGCACTGCACAGAGGAAGCAGGGATCAACTTGTCATAGCTGCAACATGGGCTTTAGAAAATAAGGCATCATTGTCAACATGGCTTGCCCTGACAGCAAGTTGTGTTGTGATTGTTCATGCGAAAGGGTCTAGATGGAGAAGACAAAATATTTTAAGAAAAGGGCTTGAAAAAATATCACCAACAAGAAACTTCCAATCTGTTAGCGGTTCTTTAAATATTGGGGACATGAAACTGCTTAATTCACAAGCCTTGCTGTCTTCTGTTCATTATTTTGTGTACCCAAAAGAATTCACTAAAGTGCACTCCACACGATGACAGTATGACAAGGGCCAATTTGTGAATAACTTGTCAACAGCTTGAATGAAACTCTAGAAATCCATAACAGGTGCTCGATAGCTATAATCGAGTGACAGATGGATTAGATACATGAAACCACAACAAACTGACTGAATGAGAGAGGGAGAGAAAATGAGGGTGAGAGTGGGGGAGGTTCATTAACTATAGAAGAGAGCAAAAATACATGAATTATTAAAGAAGCAGCATGCGCCAATTTGTGTGGATGCTTCCTGCTCATCTTCAGAGGGCCTGGGAAGAGGAGCTGTGATGCCAGCAGTGCTCTCATATCGTGACTCCAGGCAGGGCTGAACGAGAGCTTGGCACTGGCCTTGATTGCAGAGATCACAGTTTTAGTTCAGGCACAGGAGCTGATTCAGCAGTGCACTCGGGAGCAGACCCTGCCACCATTATGTGAGCAGCACTGGAGGGTGGTACAGCATGACCATGCTCAGAACATTTCAGCCTCTTGCCAAATATCTGCAGCCCAAGAGCCAGGGGGTTGCCACCTGGGGCAAACCTGGGCACCACAGACCTGCCTCCATACTCACAGCCCATGCTCCCTCTCCCTGTGCCCATCCCGCAGTCTTGCCAGTGGTGATGATTGTCCTGGGTTTAGGCACCAAACATCATCAGTAGTGCCTGCTGCCCATGGCCTCAGCACTGTGTACACCAGAAAATTATATTTAAACTCAGCAAAACCAATTCTCCTGGGTCTATGACCAACTTGCATCTCCTAGCTGGTCATTACCACTCTGAAACACACTCCCCCTCTCTCTTCAATGTGTGTTCCTTTAAAGTAATCTTCTTTTAAATTAAACCTTTCCTTTCCCTGTTTTCCTCTGGTGCACCCAGCACTGTGCCACGATCCCAGGTTTGCAATCACTCTGTCCAAACAATGGTTTTCCACAGCTGCCTATTAAGAGAGCAAGCAAAACCTTGACAGCCGGGTTGCTTTTATAGAGTGACCTATTGTGCTGTTATTTTTTTTATTATTTTTGTTTGTTTGTTTGTTTGTTTTGCTTTGTTTTTGTTTGTTTGTTTGTTTGTTTTTCCTGACAAATCTTGCTCTGCCTAGCATCTTCCCTCAGAGAAAAAAACGTGAAATTTTGGAACCTATTTGGATAATGAACAAGATAGAGTTACTGCATATTTCAGGTACTTTTGCACCTGAAGACCTGCAGTGGGTAAAAAAAACATTAGTAACTTGATTTCTGTTCTCTCCACCGCAAATTGCATGTAAACACACAAACAGAACCATTGCTTAGAAAAAGAATTTGCTGTACCTACAAGGATTTATTTATTGTGAAGTCACTACTGTACTAGAAATGAAGTACAGCCATCTTACCAAAGGATAAGGGATTTGAACTCAGATACAATTTAATCTTCTTGCAATTTGGCATAATTCTTATGTTTTATGATTCATAAGATGCATACAGCCCATCACAGTCCAGGCTGTTGGGTTTCCCTAGGGTGAGGCTGTGCTCCCAGGCTCCATGGACAGAGAATGGTTCCCAAAATGTCCCTCCAGTCCACTCCTATCCCAAAACCAGACATGTTAACCTTGAAACAATAAATCCAAAGTATCAAAATTAACATAAGGGGGGCACAATTTCATACTCAAATGTTTCTCATCTCAAATGTTTTTCATAGTCAAATGTTTTTCATCTCCTAACAATGAAGAAAAAAGTTGAATTCATAGATACAAAGTGCAGTGAAAAGACAGTCCTGTACAAGCATACAAGGCTTATGCATTAATTAAATCCCTTATTATCTCATTTAAGCTCTACATCATAATCTTTGGTGCATAGCTGCTGGCCTTGGGTGAGAGAAAGATTTAATTGTCAGGTTTTTGTTTTTAGTTTTCCTGGCTGCAATAACAAAGATGTGTCCAAAAGGCCAAAAGATCAAAAGATAAGAGATGGAAAGATGACATGCTCTGACAAGCACACTCAACGCACTGCTAACTGGGTAGGAATAATAATGTAGTGGCTAGTGCCTAAGACAGAGCAGGCACGTGCAGCAAGCAATTAAAGCATACTAAAGCAAAATAGCAAATCCATAGAGAATCAATCATACTTCAGTCTCTGGAAGAGTTTGTATGCCTGGGGTAGTTCTTAACCATGGCTTCAGTAGAAGCAAAACTGAGACTGGAAAAAAATGACCTTAGAGAAAGTTTACTGTTCAGGAAGTGAATTTTCCAGTCTTGTTCAGATCTGACTAAATGTTCCCCTATTTTGGCTGAGAAACCCATTTTATGTATATTAGACTTGGATCTAGCAGGGTTGCCCTGTTCCAAAGTAAAAAAAAAAAAAAAAAAAAAAAAAAACCCCCGGGGGGGGGGGGGGGGAGGGGGAACTGATTGCATGCTTTTACGACTATGCCTCCTTTGTAATGCACACTGTAATTATCACCATGTAGAAAATTTTGCCTGTCTACTCCACAGCTGCTTGTGGGTGAAACAGCAACTATATGCGAGTGGGTACACAGATGTTCAGCTATTGAACCACTTTTTTGCAATCCAGACCTGACAATAATTTGGATGTCAGGGATCTTCAAGCATCTGATCCAATGTTGGCTTTCTTATTTTGAGAAATAAAGTCAAATTTTGGCCTTGCTGATTTAAAGAATTGTACCTCCGTGACAGTTGTGTTGACTAGGGAAGACTGGAATTTGCACCTAGGAGTTCCAAGGAGATACTTGTATTGCATCTCTCTGCTTTACCTAACCTTTTGAAGCCGGCAACGGGGCACTTTCACTAGAATGGGTATTGATTGAGCAAGCGCTGGGAAATAGCAGTTTCTTTCTTTCTTTCTTTCTTTCTTTCTTTCTTTCTTTCTTTCTTTCTTTCGTTCTTTCGTTCTTTCGTTCTTTCGTTCTTTCGTTCTTTTGTTCTTTCGTTCTTTCGTTCTTTCGTTCTTTCTTTCGTTCTTTCTTTCGTTCTTTCTTTCGTTCTTTCTTTCTTTCTTTCTTTTTGATCTGGTATGCCAGGCACAAATGCCCTGTCTGCCCCAACACTTTGTTAATGGTTGTGATGGTTGTGTCACCAATTTACACTTAGCATCTCATTGAGAACATTGTAGAGACCACTGCACATCTTGGTGAAGCTTACTGCTGACAGGAAGATGAAAGGAGCATTATTAGTCCCCTCATTTCACAAATGGAAGGTGAGACGGAAGAAGCACCAGCACCTTCACAGCTGCAGATTCGTACACTCACGTAACCAAATGGCAGGAAGATGTTTGTCTACATCTTTCACTTCTGCTTGAATAGGAGCGAGAATTTGCACCATTTTCACACTGTAAAATGTTTGAGATGTAAATGGTGTTTAAACCAGATTTGTTTTTCAGACTCTTCTCACTAGGAGACTTCCCCAAGATCTACAGGTTGCAGGGGCTAGTGCCAGGAACAGCTGCAAAAAGAGTGTTTTTCCCTGGCACTATAAGAGGAGCTATTGAAAAAGAAGGTGTTTGCTTTGTTGGATACTATATACAGGAAACAGACACAATCTGAAATGCTTCAAATTACAACTTTTATTAAATATGCTCACATAGACATGGGTGAGTTATGTCCAAGTAGCCCACGTGAACAAATTAAGGGCTTTCAAAGCCATTACTTTAGCTTAAATAACTTTCTCTTTTAGCCAGCCTGACCTGTGGACCCCAGTTTCTCCACAATTCAGTTTGGGTTAACACTTTCAGCTTGAACCAGTGGGTAAAAGGAATAGGAATTTCATACACAAAATTTCCTGTATAATTCACCATTTTCCCAGACAAGTCATGTACAATTCCTAGGCAAAAATAAATGAAGCATGCAAGCACAATTTTTACCCAAAAATATTTTACATAGAGGTTTTATTTTCTCAGCATTATAAACTTTTCATTAAAACATTCATTCTTTATTATTAGCATGTGTCACTGATGTAGGGAATCACCCTGTGTAAGGACTGAGTCTAGGTTCTAAATTTACCAAAAGTGTTTTTGAAAGACCACAAAGCCAAACATAATAAGCATAAACAGAGCTGCTTATTTTAATTCTGAATCTGAAGGTTACTTTAAACAACAGTCCATGTGTAAACTGTAATTTCCAGGTCAGTTTGAGACCTGGAATAGCAATATGTCACTGGATCCTATTTTTTCAGCATTAGGCCTATTCCAGTATGAGTGGAGTGCATGAACAGAGGTGCATGAGGATGTATTAGGGGAGGTGATGCACAAACTTTATGTTAATTTTCAGCTCTTCAACATCTTTCTGGGATACGTTTCCTTACTCACTGGCTTTGAAAGCAAACCCAATTACATCTTACTCTAAAGAGGAAAAGAAATCCAAAGGATGAAATAACTGAATCACATTTCAAAGATAAGCATTCATTCCACAGGGGAAGAGAGAGACAGTATTAAAATTTTGGAGGCTTCATGATCGTGCCCCAGGCCAAAGCTGTATGTTCAGCAGCAGGCTGTCACACCCTAATTGCTAGTACCCCTTTGTGAATCAATATCTCTGAGAAGCCAATTCTCCATGATGCTTCTTTAATATACATTTTCTCATTTGCCCTACGTATATTTCAGTTTGCCATCTGATAATTGGAATTGTGTGGGTAGCAGCCGGTACCATCTGGCTTGTTAATAAGTAGAGGATAAAAATGTCTAATGCCTTGCTCTACATAAATACAAGAATTACCCTACAAATAAACAGCTCCTTGAAACCCCAACTGATGAGAACAAAAGAAAATAGTGTGGTCCTAGCTCATTAAAAAACACTGAAGGGAGAATGAGAGAGCAGTGGCAAAGCCTCATCACTTCTTGTCTGAAGTTTTAGTGTAACTAAAACATATGGGAAAAATAATGCAAAATTAAACGTGATAATGCACTTTTCACACCAAAACATATTGGGCCACTATACAAATGATGCAATTAAAACTGCTGCCTTCAGGAGCCAAATCCCAAGCTGAATAAGTACAGTACAATTAAAGTTTTTGATTTAAAACCAGCAAAAGATTTATCATAATGAACCTCGGAACTGAGATAATATGACTTGGGGGCATCAAAGCTAAGCTATAGAAAGCCACATGTCCTACAATGTGGAGTTAGAATTGGAAGACTGACATCAGCAGATTTTAGGGCACAGAAAGGCTTACAAGTTCATTTGCATGTGAATGGCCAAGACCATGCAAAATCTTGCGTGTAAACAGTGCGGTATTGTAATCAATACTTTAATTAACGGGAAGGCAGTGCAAAGCTGTCTGCATTGGGGAAATAAACTCTGATCCTGTAGGCTGGATGCAAAAGCCATGCTGTTGTGTTTGGATGTTGCTGGAGCTCAAACAGCGCCTTATCTGCAAGGCCTCATATGCACCGTGACAATGTCCTCTAATCTGGGCATAGAAAGGGCATCATGAGCAGTGAGGGCTCCAGCCCTGCCACACTCCCAAGATGGGGAATGGAGATTTAAGCTTCTTGCAGGGAAAGGGCTGCCTGGCGTGGCCCAGGGCTGGGGGACATGCCAGCTGGCTGGGGGCTGCTGCGCACCGGTGCTCACAGGGTGGGGAAAAGGCTCAGGCAAAATCCCAGATCCCAGCCTCACTACCAGTTCCCCCACCAAGCCCCGGCCCAGGCAGGAAGCTGCAATGGCAGTGCTACTGTCACGATCCTCCGATCCTCCAGGATTTCAGGGGCTTGGTATGCCCAGCAGGAAGACTCACCTCAGGCCTTCAAGACATGCACCAAGCTCTGGGTGAGTCCACACTCAGAGGTAGCTTTCCCTTTACCTATACTCTGATACAATAGAAAGCCCAAGAGTGAATTTGGACAAAAAGGAAAAAGACCCATATTTTGAAGCCAGAGCTGCTCTGCTCAAAGTGGAGCTGATGCAGCCTGGCACCTGCTGGATGTCTGCCCTGTCCCTCTCACCCTGCCACTGTCACAGTGACCACAAAAGCAAGAATCCTTGCTTGTCTACCTGCTTCCTTGTTCAAATATTTACATGCACATGTGAGGCTTGCACTTGCATGTTCTTTGACACCACACCAGGCACAGGAGTGCAGTTCTCCAGCTGAACTTCCACAGACTGCTGCTGACAGGTTGGGCTGTGCATCGTGCTGATCACGAGCTGGCCCTTGCCAAACAGGGCATGTAGCAGCTGAGCCTCCCTCCGCTTCCTTCTTACGGTGAATCACAATTTTGCCCTTATAACAATCAGCTGATTTTTCACAAAATCCGTAGGAGCTCTATTATCTCAAATAGAAGTGCTTCTGCTTTTATAGACTTTGCTTCCGTTGTTTTGAAATTCAGTTTCCGAATTTTGAAAATTTAGTTTCAGCCTGAGCAGCAGTGCTGGCTGGAAGAGACTGTGATAAAGCTATAAGGAAGAAAAAAAAACAACAACAAAAAAAATACCTAGATAACGGGCTGTGCATAAGTACTGATAACATGGAGTTTGAAATCAGAAATGTGGGGATTGGTTTTGAGCCTGTGGCATACAAGCTGAGCCAGTTCTGACAGGCAGAGGAGCTTACCCAGATGCATTAGATTTGAATGACTTTGCTGGTACTATTCAGTGTCCCTAAGAACCGGGGGTCAGCATTATTTATAATGATATAATGACTACCATCAAAGCGTTTGATTTACAGTGTGGTGTTGCAGATATCTCCCATCAAACACAGCCCAGAGTTACCAAAAATGCCAACCTAGGCCTAGGGATGGCTTTCCAAAGTGCTATTTCCTCATCCATCTCCTGGACACACAGGATGTTCACTCGCAGCCATCAGCACTGAAGCTGATGCAGCACTTCTGTTTAGAGATGAGCTCTTCAGCCTGTGGAGCTGGTACTGCATTTTTCTGAGAAGGAATTCAATTTACACATGTTTTCCCAGTAGGTTTTCTTAAGCTTTCTAAAAACCTTATTTGCCTCCCTAACATTTTTTGACTAGACATTGGGATGAAAGAAACAAACTCTGTCCCCCCAGTTGTAGTCATTTCCCTTCCAAAAGATCTAAGCTCATTCTGCTTCTAAAGAATCAAATGAATTTCATCCCAATAAATTTGAAATCAATGTAGAATCTGGCTCCTAATCCAGATTTTGCTTATTGTGTCAGAAATAATCAGGGAGTACACAGCGACTGTACATACAAAGAAGATGTAATTAAAGAAGATTTCAGGACAGATACTTTAAGCCCCAGTTCCAACCTCAGCAACAATGACAGAGGACTGTTTGGACAGATGCTATCTTCAGTTAAACAAGGAATGAGATTCAGTCCTTTGTGGGGTATTTTTCTTGCTGTTTTTGTTATTAATTTGTTCCTTCTTGTTTCATTTTCCATCAGAACTTTAAAAGATGTGTGCACAAACAATAAAATAGGAGTTTGGTAAGGGCTAGAACTAAGTTTGGGGTAAAAACCTTGCTGTTCTACTGTTTTGTACCTGGGATAGATAGGTACAAGGGCTTGCCAGGAGTTTTCTAATGCTACGTAAACACAAATAGATGTTAATATGATATATATAATGATCCTATAAAATAATAACATGAAAGCTTAATAGCTAGTAATTTAGATTGGTTGGAAGAAGGGAATTTGGAAAAGTCCCTGCTTAGCAAAAATAAATAGCTGAGCCTCTAGCTTCTAAAAATGAGGCCCCTTCAAGAAAGCTGAAGCTGGGCACCAAAATTAGTATCTGGTTTGGAAAAATCTTGTGCAGTAATACTTTCAGAAGTACTCAGAAATAACAGCAACCTAAATAGTAAGTGTTATCATATAACTGGAAATTCCTGAGATTTACTTGGACAATGTCCGTGGGAATATTCATTTAAGAATGAAATGCAGTTGAAGCAATTTGTAGCATGAAGTCAGACAGGAAATCAGACTAATCCTTGACAAGATTATATGTAAGCTTGGCTGTCTAAGACTTACTAGAGCAACAGAGTCAGAAGAAAACAAAGCCAGAATGAGATATTGAAAGGTAATAAAATTGGGTCAATGTCCTACATTACACAAAAGCTAAATGGAGCTCTATCATTCCACAGTATCCTGAGTGAGATAAACAAAGGACTTCGTCTGCTGCCGATCTCCTATAAACATCCAAGTAAAGTAGCTGCAAGAATCATAAAGCAAACACTAAGCATAGCAGAAATTCCAGGGCAGGTAGAATGAATTGTACAGGAACAGGCGAAGGAGCTGCCTTCTGTCATGACTCTGCATCACTGCAAGATTACAAATTCCAATCAAGAAACTCTGAGCTTTGTTAAACAAACAAACAAACAAATGAAAACAATATAAATGTGATGAAGGGGCTCTGAGTGGAAAAGCCATGATGTAATTAGACAGATATACTAAGCCAGTGGGAAAGAAGAGGTGCTTAATTAGTAAATAGGAATATGATTGTAGTAGAAAACAGAAGCTGATTTCTACATCACAGTCTCAAAAACCTTTTCCATGAGCAGTTAAGAGAGGATATGGACCTCCTGAGCTGACAGGACAGCAGATATTGACTGTTCCTGCTCCCCTTCCTTCTCTCTGATATTTGAAGCTTCAATTCCATTCCAATTAATTCAATCAAAGGGACATATATATTTTTACTGCAGTTAGCACTCCCTTTCCTCACTTTTATGGTCACAGATAAAGAATAATTATCCTTGATCTGCTCTGTCTGAATGCAGGGTGTGTCAATTTTTCTAGTGTCATAGTTCATTTTGGCTTACCTAGCTATGTCTATTCCAATATATAATTATCAGCTACTTTTTGAGCTTTAAATTTACCTTGTTTTCTAAAGAAAAATATTCTTGATGTATCCATGGGAAGTTGGAATCTGAGACCAGAAATTATCCTACAGCTATTACCATGCATCCTAAACAAAAATGTCTTGGTTTTGCTACAACTAGCAGTGAAAAAAAAATAATAAAAAAAGCCCATTAGATACTGGAAATATTGTCTTTCTAAAAGCAGCAGATTTTTATTTGTGCAATGTCTAAGCACTGCAAATCTCAGCAGAAAATTGCACTGGAACAGTGGGCGGTTCCGAACTGCTGGAAACTTTACAATGGCTTTTATGTTTAAACATCATTTAGCAGCTGTTAAAGGTCAGCACAAATCCCGTACTTTATCAGTATAAATGAAGCTTACAACTGCCAAGAAAACAATGCATTAAATAATGCAGTGATTTTTAGTGATTTTTTACGTTTTTTTTTTTTTTTTTTCCCTTCAGAAGTGAAAAGGACCTCTTAAGCAGTTCCATTTTTTTCCTCCTTATTTCAAATTGACAAAGCAAAACACTAATTAAATTATTTATACCAGAAATTTACTTACAGGGATGACACATTTTGTACACAAAGCAAGTAAAACATCTGACACATTGTATAGTGCCAGGTGCAGTTAAGAATGTGTAATACAAGTCGGCATCTAGAGGCTAAAAAAAACGACAAACTTGCTGAAATGTTTCATTATCAATTTTATTTCCTACCATACACCAAATGTACAGCACAGAACACAATTTTGTTGCTTTGATGTAAGAAATATTAATTGTATGAAGAAACAGTATACAAACTACTCCAAATTAAAAAAATGCATACATCATTGCTCTTTACAAAAGGTCTAATTTACAGTATAGCTCATCAATGCATTTAAACACAAAAAGAAAAAAAAAAAAAGAAAAAAGAAAAAAAAGAAAAGAAAGAGATCAGTGCACATTACAAAACACATCAAGTACAAGGGAGGCAAATAAATACAAACATACTTCACAGAACATCCTGAGCAAACAACCAAACACAGATAAATTAACCTGAAGCCAGAGTAAATCATAGTAATAAATACATAGGTCAGTAAGATTTTTTTTTTTTTACTTAAATAAAATATATAACAAATTTGTTAAAATATTTAGTAAATTAAATTTTAGTCTTTGTAATGAGTGAACTCATTTTGTATGCATTTAACAAGTATAACAAATGTTCGCTTTTTGTTTTTTTTAGCAAGTACAATAACTTTAATAGCAAATTTTTTGTTTGGTGTCCTCCTATTTATATTAGACAGCACGTATGGTAGCTTTTGAAAAAATCGATTTAAAAATAAACACAGCTTCTAAGAACATACATTTTCCCCTGTCTAAACTAGTATTGGAGAGTTGAATCAACCCTCGAACAAAAAGCAAACCCCACCTAATGCAGAACAGTGACCACAGTGCATGAGAGTTGAATCACTTTTGAATAGTACTTTTGTGCAGGAACAGTAATAATATAATTGTATATGTCAAGCCTGTGAATGCCATCATATTCAATCTAAATATAAATGAGGCTAATAAAAATAAACACTTTCATTATAGCACGGAAAAATTAAACACACGCTAGATCCATGTATACATTTACACTGAGGCACATATGCACGTGAGGTGTGTGTGCATACAAAAAAGGCAGTTTAGCTGGTTGTTTATACCTTTTTCTTAAAAAAAATAAATATAAAAAAAACTTCTGAAACAATGCTTAATTACTTACAATCCCTGAAATAGACATTGCCTCGGTTATAGCAACTGCTAATTTCTGATGGATTCAGAAACTACATGCCCAGGCTAAATGGAGAGGGGGGCATGCACGGGCACCTCTGCACAGATGCATGGCCCCATCCCCTGTGCCTGCATGCCCTGTAGCGCCTGGTACCCTACCGAAAGACTGATAACCAATGCAGTGTCAGACTAGTCTTGGTGAATAAGGATGGGAGAAACCAATCAGCGTGTTGCTACAGTTGGATCAACGAGAAGGGCAACCACAACTGCGCTGGAGTAACATTCCTCTCCAGACTGCTGCCTTCTCCACTGCTGTAAGTTCAAACCAGTATTGAATGTCATTTCAGGGGGAGATGTGTTTGATTCATTATGTACAAAATCTTCAGCTTGGGATGTGTTTTCAATTTTCAGTTCCAAATCCATAGCAATACTGGTCATTTGGTTAAAACCTCAATGTATCATACTAAAAGAGTACCAGTCCTATCAAATTATCGTTCTTGTTTAGAGATAATTGTCATTTCCCTCCATGAGCTGACTCTGAAAAAAACTGCAGTGGTAAAATAAATCTGAAGTTCTCTTGAAACATTGTAAATAATCATTCGCATAGGCTAAATCACACAGCCAAGTCAAGTGCTTTGCTGATTGCTATATTTCATTATTGCTAACGTATTCTTTAACACACTGTTTTCCAGCATACTGTGCTTATAAAGAGCCCAAGTTCCCCACTAGTGGGCACCATTTATCTTCTCATTCCGTGCATCTTCACATCTCATGTTACTGCAAACCCATTTCTGATACAAAGCCATTATAAAAAAGCAGGATGTGAGGAAAATAAAACTAGAACCACAGTTCAGTCATTTGTTACTTTCATAGGTTTTTTCTTCCTGTACAAACCCAGCAAGTTATTTAATTTACAGTATAACTTTCAGTCTATTTAAAATCCCATTGGAAAATAAATTAATAAACACATTTGTAAAAATATGGCAGGCCGCAAAAATGCTGTTAAAAAAAAACAACTCTTTGATTAGAAATAAATAAAAAATATAAAAAATAGTCGCACACACTTTTTACATTCACTTTACAAAAACTGAGTGCAAAAGAAGAAAAAAAAAAGGAATTGTACTGAAATAAATACAATATACTAACAGAGTGCATTGCTGTTAATACAAATAGTCTGTTGTGGTTTTATTCTTTTTTTTTTATGTCAGCTGGGAAAAAATTAGTGCAATGTTGCAGTTGTAAATGCAGCATGGCAACCTACACCCCTTAGCAGTACATGAACTCCTAACAGATCCATCTGGAGTTTACTGCTGTTAAGTAATTTCTGTTGCCCAGCAGCTTTCACATCCTACACATGGATGCCCTTCACTGCCTGTTTGATACTTTCCAGCAGAGCTTTGCATTCAGGGGAATAGTCCCGTTCCAGATTGCTGTACATGTCTGTGAGTGTATTTACATATGCTTCGAAATTCTGCTCACTGATTGGCCCCTAAATGAAGACAAAACAGATTATAATTGTAAGAGATAAAATTAAGGCAAAAAATATATATAAATAAATAAAACACCACCACAAACAAACACCCAACCCCAAAGCAAGGAAAAGCAGTGATATGGCAACTGGGGAGAAGTGATAAACGTAATGGTCATCCAAACTAATTGAGGGGTTGTAGAAATGAAGGGAGTTTTATGTGCAACCATGCATACTCATAGCAAGGAAAGGGCTTGGAGATATTACCTTCAGTGTAACTTGATTTTCTATTGAGGCCTTTCCTATTGAGGCTCTGCGATTATGGCTGACATCCACAAACCTGTCCTCACCTCATTTCCCAGAGCTCCTCTTGAGATTGGGAAAGGGGGCTGTAATTCTGTCGACTAAAGAACCTTTTGTGGATTTGGTTTGTGTTTGCAAGACATACAGGATGTGGAGTTTTTGAGAGGCTTTGCTGACTCCAGAAGAATCACAGCACTGAGCTGGATGAAACAGGTTAAAATTCTGATCTAGGAGCTAACAATAAGTACAGATTCTCAGTGTGAAATTTTCACACCTTGTGCAGGGTAAACATTGAGATAGGGAGGGATGCAGGAAAAGTGTCTTGCAGTACAGGGCAGAGAAACCAATGTTGGCTCAGTCTTGGAAGCAACTGAGTCCCTTAGCAAGCAGAATTCACAATCCAGCATCTCTGCAGAGAAAATTAGACTAAGGAGAGCTCTGCTAATGCAGCTACAGTGCTCCTGCTGGTCCCTGAGCTTGCTCAGCTGCTTCAGGTGCTGGCAAAACAGTCTCAAAGAAGGTGTGAAGCTGCTGGCTGTGGTCTTACCATCTGTGGAAGTTGAATGTCAGCAAGGCTGGAGATGAGGGCTTGGCTTAAGCCAGCTAGCTCCTTCAACAGGCTCTCATTGTTCTGCTCTATGAGTTTGTTCTCTTCTTCTATCGTTTTCAAGTTGCTCTCCATAGACGAGATCTACAAAATACAGGCACACAGTCACACAGAATCCTGGCAGTGCTGTAACTGCAGTTTGAACCCAAACTGGACATCACTTCATTATGAGAGGGGCCACTGTGGAGTTGAAATTCAGGCATTTTTTAAAGGATGGACTTCACAGAATAGTCCACAGAACTCTGCACTCCACAGAATAGTCAGAGCAAGGCAGAGTTTGTTTGCTGCAAACCAATGGACCTTGCTGCAGGTTCACACAGAATCACTGTGTCGGCAAGGCACCAGGGAGAGCCCCGTGGCCAGAGGAGCAGGGAAATGAGCTCAGGGGAGGAGAGGTCCATGCTTATCTGGGATTGGTAGTGTGGCCTCAGGGTTAGTGGAAGGAAGGAAAAAGGTGCATTGCTGATGCATTGCTGTCCTGCTTTTACAGCATCCCTGCTGATCGACCACAATGGCAATGACAACGCTATTAGCTGCTGTGCTACTTTTCTGTCCCACTCCTGGGTGGAGGGCAGAGCTGTGAGCTGCCTGGGATTAGTGACGGGGTGGAAAACAATAGGAGAAAAATAGAGTGGGAAGGAAATTGAGGGGTTGAGCACACAATTGCGAAGATGATCTCCAACCAACAGAATGGAAACACGGGGTTTCTAGAAACAGCAGGAAAAAGTACGTGAGGTAGCAAAATGCTGTCCTTTTAGCATAAATATGGTGGGCATATGCTGAATGTAGTGCTGAAAAACTGAAGGTGACAATGGCAAGGGAACAATAGGCTCTGCTGCCCAGCTCACCTGCAGTGGCAGCCCCTGGCCCTGCAAAGCAGGGAGTGATAGAGGCAGGTCCACGGGTATTACGCCCACCCTTTCCCTGTTAGGACTCCATCTCTCTGTCCTGCCTAAATCTCTTTCTCGCTGTGGCCAAGTTAGTCTTTGACATGCACCAGGACAGTCCCTAAGGGAGGAACCCTGTTTTGCCTGCCTGCACCCCACTGAGACCTCTTGTCTGAAGCGTGCTTGAGGCAGCCTAACCCCTGTCCAGGGGAGACTAAAAGGAGATAGAGCAAAGCCATACAGGGAATACGTTGTTTCAGCTGTAATTCATGCGTTGCTGGTCAGACCGTCTTTACCAGGGAGCAATTCAAGGGGAAAGAAATCTGGTGAAATAAATTAGGCCATCTCTGTGCAAACAGCAAAGTGATCACCAAGGAGAGCAAAAAAAAAAAAAAAAAAAAAAAAAAGTGTCCAGAGTTACTGAAAAAAATCAACCAAATAAAACACACACACGCACACACACGCTCTCGCTCTCGCTCTCGCTCTCTCTCTCTCTCACTGCAGTTCACTTTGGAATAGATCTCTCTGCAACTTTTTCAGTGTGAAGCCGGATCATTTAGATTCAGCACAGGTGGCATAAACTCCACCCGTATTTAGACTATATACTCTGTGGCTGTTACAAAAACAGCACGAATCAGCACTGCATACATGCCAGGAAGGTGCAAATACGGAGGGGTGTGGCTGCACTGTTTTGGATCAGTTTAGACTGGATGCAGTTTCCAGACCTGTTCTTGTTTAAGAACTTTTTTCCTCCAATTTGTATTGTCACTAAAATATTGAGCAAGTTTTTGCTCATGCTTTGACCTGGTTTGCCCAGGTGACTCCCCAGGTGCATTCAGGAATCTCCATGTGGAGGAACATACCTGGCTCACTCCACAGAACCACAACCAGCACCTGGAGGCAATTTAATCAGTTTAGTCAGTTTACAAAAGAATGACAGTGAACGACTCTCTCCATAGCTCCCCTTCAGACTAATCTGCTAGCAGAAATCTGTTAGCAAAAGGCATCTGTTCTTTACCAGGTGTTGCCTGGAGGCAAAATCCAAACTATTTGAATAACTGACAGTGAGTAAACTGAACTAGATTTTCTTAGGTACAAAATCAACTCTCAGAAAGAGTCAGAGCATGCTTGTAAGAGGTGATGCCCTCTCTAAGCCAGGTTCTTCACAGCAGTCATGGGACTTTGTGGTTTGCTCAACAGATGTTTGGTCAACAAAGGAAAATGAATGTTTTGTTTTATAAATATGTTTTTTTTTTTTTTTTTTTTTTTTTCTGCTCACTGAGATTAACTCTGAATTGCCATTAGCCTATCACTCACCAGATCTTCATGACAATAACCAGGAATTTGCTACTTATTTACAGAAAACAAACAAACAAAAAAGCTTGACAAAGAAGGTGTGTAGGGTTTTGGTAGTTTTAAATGCTACAGAGTGATGGGAAGAGCCCCCACAAGAATAAATGCATTTAAGCATATCATTTACATATTTCATCTACTTATTGTCTTTAAACATAACATAAGAAATGGTTAAAACTTTTGGCTTTGATGTCATACCTGGGTTTGAAGTTTCATCATGTCAGCTTCAATTTTAAGATTGGATTCATTCAGTTCCTTTATTTCCTCATCCAAGTGTCTGATTTCTTCATCACTCTCAATACCTGGATATAGTTGAAAATACCAATATCAGATTTAAAGTGTCCACTAAAAATGGATATATGAGTAACAGGCTATGCTGTTACTGAATAAGAGGAAGATAACAGACTTTTGATCAAATGATTGATCCTTAAATTGTCTCTGACTTTGCTTCTTACTTTTTTTTTTTTTTTTCCTCCTAGCTTTAAAGCATCTATGTGAACTGAAACATGTAAGGCATACTTAATGCTTTCTGAGATTTTGTGTTTCTCATTTTTTTTTTCTTTCCAGCACAACATGCAACCACAAACTGGAGGACAGAGAAAGGAAAAATTTCTGGTAATGCTGAGAAGAAGAATGTATATAATGAGACATGAGGGAGTATTTACAATTTTGTTTTAATTTTAAACAAAATATAAAAGCAAGCCTTCCTTTACAGGGAGAACAACTCCAATAGTATAATTGCTGACTTCAGGAAGCTTATCTGTACCTGCTTCTGATGTGCAAGAAGTTCTGCGGGGGCAAATCTCTATTCGGATTAATTTCCAGAAGCACAGTCTTAGGTATATGTGATAAATAGTGAAATCTAAATGATGGCAAAAGGGAAACTATCAGGAAGCTAAAACGCATTACAAGAAAAAAAAAAAAAAAAAAAAAAAAAAAAAAAAAAGGAAAAAAAATGAGGACTTCTACATCCCCAAAATTTAGGTAGAGAAAAAAAAAATATCTTCAGGTCTTTAGTGAAAGCCCTGTCCTGCACAATACTGTGCAGCTATGGCTGCTGGCAATGCATGTCTCTCTTTTTGCTTACTATCACACTGAGACAAACTTGGCCTTCAGAAAGTAGAGTTGTTGTTTCTGCTTTAAAACCTATAGCTCTGAACTGAGTCTGCTAGAAAGTCAACCTTGGAAATCTGTCAGTAGCAGTCCCTGCCCCAGAGATAACGTGGACAGAGATGGGGCACATGAAAGCAAACTCTTGCCCAGTGTAACACAGTTGTTTTGTTCAGCATTTGAAGACCTAAAGACAAAGTTCTCTTAATCCTGTCTCTCAGCTTTTTAAAGAACACAGTATAATAAAGCAGATTCCCATATATTTCCCCTCTATACCTGTTTACCTATTTGGTAGTTGTTCCATTACTTTTGCTACACAGGTTAGCAAAACTGTCAAAGCACTGCACAGAAACTAAGCCATGTTGTATTCAAGTTAGGAGGAGAAGTCAATTTCTGCATGCAATTTTTCTCTCTTCTATTTTAGTCATTAGTCATGTAATGTCACCTAGTTTGCCTGATTTGCATCTAATTATTTATTACTAATTAGAATATTAAAATCATCTCCAAACAACAACAACAAAAAATGTTCTGAGATAAAATAAAAGCATATGCCAAATGTTGAGTTATGAGGTAAATGAGAAGAATCTTTTCTCTCATGCAAATATTTTTTTTTTAATTCAAGTTTAGTTATTGCTACAGACAACTGAAAGGAGTGAGAATTAATGATAGAATGGCATAAAGGGGCATAAGTATAAATGGGAGTCAGGGCCCTTCTATCTAAATAAATGTCATCATCTTTTACAAATCTCCTTACCACCACTTGCTTTAAGCTTGATAGTCATTAATTCTTCTGAAATTTTGCCCTTTTTTATGGCTTGTGCATTCAGAGGACAACCAGACAGGCTGAAAGAGATAGGAAAAAAAACATTAGCACCCACTTGGAAATGGCAACAATCCTTTCAGGCAATATTATCATGCACTTGGACAGACCTCTGTACTTAAGGTCACATCACTATTGCCGTTACAGCATAGCTTCAGGGAATGACATAACTCACAAAGAGCTATTTAACTGTATATTCCAGCTTGAAAATTGTCACAGAAATCTCAATTTATAAGTAAACAACACTTTCAGAATAATCAAAATAACATTGGGAGCTATTTTCAAGTTGCATGAAGAAGCATTTACAGAGTTCCTTAAGTTCCTCCACTTATAAACAAATAAAAACTATTGTTTTTACTGAGGGATTGTGGCTCAGAAGAGAGGGACAGTAGGATTGTGTAAGATGGCAAGTTTACCATTCTTAAACACAATTAGTTAATGAGATGATTTCCATGGTGCACAACTATTGTATCATTTTGTTAATACATAATAATAATCAATACAATAATAACTCTGGGTATACCCTCCAGACTGTAATCGCTTTTTTGAATTGTTCTATTATATAGTTAGTTTGCTTTTTAACCACCGATCACATTTAATTATATTTTGCTTTTTCAATGCTTGCAATTTCATCAGATGGTAATTACTGGAGGCAATTTTTATAGCCCACTAAAGGGCTAAGATGAATTGCACTGTCTTAATAAAGAGGAAATACCTATAAGCTGAAGAACTGGCTCAAGAATTTGGAAATTGTATTCAGATGTAACCAAGTAAGAAGTGAAGGAAAAATTTGTCCTGGCAGGATTTTTTATTTTTATTTAATTATTATTTGTGTGTGTGTGTGAAACAAAATTTCCTAACAGACATTTTTTTCTACACAGAAAATAAGTAAATAAAAAGTAAAAACTGTTGAAGGTTTAAGTTAGCTTCCTGCCAGCTTAGTTAAAAGCCATACAGGGAAACATGCTAGTTCTCCAGTTCTGGAATACTGTTTAGTTTCTCTGCCCAGGGCTGAAAACTAATTGGAAGAAGGCCTCAAAGCCATGCATGACTTGTTGGATCTCAAGTGCAATAGGAAAGGATATAATATCATGAAACTATATTAATGCTGTGATCTTGAGTATGATCCAGCCTTAAGTAGGACTGAAATCATCTGTAAGTGTGAGTTGCAACCAGCTGACATACTTTTTATGTTATTGGCTTGAAGCTATCATCTTGCTTATCATAAACTAATTAGCCCCAACTTACAACAGTGTCTTAATGAAAACACTTTACCATAGGATATAGCTCATAAAGTTAGGATAACACTGGACAAACCCACTGCTTTGGAGGTTTCCTCTCCATTACAGTGAGGACTCTGTAACTTTACATATGAGCAGTTCAAAACTCTTTAATTTATTCCTCAGCATTCCCTGGATGGGCTGATTTCACTACATACTCTATATAGATAAGGTGATAGCATTAAAAGCTAAGGCCCACATACAGGCTGCTTAAAATTTCACCTAGGGACTTATGGTGTGTGTTTCCTCTTGGGTAGCTGTATTTGAGGACTGGGAGCCTTCCTGTAGCGAACACCTCATAAGGTGAGGTGGGGTCAGAGCAGGCAATCTGACTCTGCTGCTTATAGATTCAGCAAAGCACCTTGTAGTAGACAGGCCTGCCAACAAGTCACCCAAACTGCACCTCAGCAGCTGAACTAAGAGCTCTGTAACTGTGTGTATTGCTGTGGAGTTTGCAGCCAAATAAGTAAAAAACAAGTCTAGGCCTGAATTGGGAGTGGGCTGGGGCAGAGCCACAGCGGGACTTTCAGACGTGTGGCTGAGATCAAAAAAAAAAAAAAAAAAAAAAAAAAAAAGAGAGAGAGAGAAACAGAGAAACTGGAGTGGCTCATCAAAACAAATGAAGGGTTGAAAGGAAAGAAAGAGTAAGAGCAATGGAGCTTGATGGGGGGGGCTTTAAATACCAGATTTCAAAGGCTGTGATGTTAACATGGAGTTCTGTTGAATCATACAGCATTTACTCTAACTGAATTTGTTCAAATCATGTTAGACATTCTTGTATTGGAAAGTTGATTCAGAATGTTAGAAAAAAAATGAAGGAGGCATAAAATAGAGATTTAATTCCCATTATATGTGAAAGACCAAAATTTACCAGGTAATAATTCTGATTCTGTAGCCATATACTTTGAGTAATATTAATTCAACATGTTGAAGTAATTTTCAAGTTTTCACAATGATACATAAAATCCTGGTGTTTATTGTTACTGGCTTATGTGTTTCCTACTTCGTAAGAATAGTTTTTTGTTGTTGTAAAATTGATGTAACTGCAAACTTATGTAACCCATAAGAGTTCTACACATTTTGTGTGTGTGGTTCTAGCTATTTAAATACAAAGTTTATGAAAATAGCTTTTCCACTGGTGGAAAGATGAAATTAATGCAGCTATTCCTCTTGCTAAATCTTTTCTCTTGACATTTCAATGATATTTGCATTTTCTATAAAAGATATACAAATACAACTCCATATTTGCCTAAGGAAGAACTCTATTAAATGTAAAATCATATAGAAACTGTGGTAATCTGAAAAAAAAAAAAAAAAAGACCTTGGAAAGCCACATTGTAATGGGAACATAAAATAAGAGTTAAAAGTTTATCCCACCTCTCTCAAACTTATTCTGACCAGTATCAGCCGCAATGTAAACTGTCTCATTACTTAAATGACTTCAGCACAATTTATTCAGACTGTAACTTCATTTGTTGCCATTTCAACAGTGGAATGTTAAGGAAAATGAAAAGAGAAAACACAAAGTTATACCTTCTGTGGGTGACAAAAACATTATTAACATGACCCAGCCCGTTGCAGCCTGGCAAAGGACAGTGTGGCAGCTCTTGTTTGTTCAGTTTCCAGGATAGTGAAGACCCATTGACGGGACTCTCCTTCTGTCTCTTGGCAGCCAAAGGACAACCAGAAGCAGTGCGATGAGAAGTGTATTTACCTGATATGTGACCTTGGCCATCACAGCCTATCACTGGACATCTATAGAAACATAGCAAAAGAACCCATGTTTTCACTAGAGATAGCAGATGAAGACAGTCTCAAGAAAGTCTGAGAAAATACATCCAGCTGCTTATGCCACTATGCATTAATATTTTAAGACTTGGTCTCCTGGGACTCACTATACCTGAGCATCCAATTCATGTCAAGATGTTGTGGGGGTTCAGCTGATTTTAAGATTAGGCAATTTAAAATATAGTTGGGCAGCCTAAGAAACTAAACAATTCATTTAGATATTGTTTTACCAGAAAATAAATTTGAAATTCTATCACAGGTAATAAATTACAATCTACAAGTGTATGAAAAGTCACCATTCTCTCTTCTTTATCTATGTATCTGGCATGAAGCAGAGGGTAAGTTTCTGTATCTGGAAAGCTTGTACTGTCCCATGCAAATACTTGCAAAGTAAGTTAGTTTTATTCATCTATCTACTTATCTATCTATCACTCCATCCATCCATGTATCATAGAATTATTAGAGTTGGAAAAGACCTCCAGGTCCAACCATCACCCTACCACCAATGTCACCCACTAAACTATGTTCCTAAGCACCACATCCAGCCTTTCCTTAAACACCCCAGGGACAGTGACGCCACCATCCCCCTGGGCAACCCATTCCAATGCCTGACTACTGTGAGAAGAGGCTGACCCCCAGCTCCCCACACTTTCTTTTCAGGCAGTTGTGAAGAGCAATAAGGTCTCCCTCTTCTCCAGACTAAATAACCCCAGTTCTCTTAGACGCTCCTCATAGGGCTTGTGCTCCAGGCCCTTCACCAGCTTCATAGCCCTTCTCTGGACAAATTCCAGGGCCTTGATGTCCTTCTTGTAGTGAGGGGTCCAAAACTGAACACAATATTTGAGGTGCGGCCTCACCAGAGCAATCTAATTATTTATTTTTGTGCTGCTCTGTCAGTGTTATGCTTTCTTTCCTATCATTAGCAAGCATTAAGTACAATATTGAGCGCAGCTAAATCTTCACATCTATATTCTGTCAGTTATCACTTACTGTTTTTAACGGAATCTGCACTCAAGTAAGTCATGCAGTGAATTTCTACTGACTTTTCAGTTTTTGCTTTTAGTGAAAATTTAACTGATTAAAACAATAGAAACAATGCAAGCAAATACAGCAATCCTTCCTCACTGCTCAAGCTCCAAGTTAATGGATTCCATCCACTTCACTAGAAGCAGAAATATTTGGTTTGGCTCCAGCTCTGGGGCATCAACTCCTGAACTCTTATTGTTTATTTCCCCTTTCACAGCTATTGGACCTGTGTTTTTGTACTCACTTTAGCTCAGGGTCTTCTTTTTCTTCCTTGGTAGGAGTCACTTTGATACCACCTTTCCTGGCACGGGGACAACCAGATAAGCTGAAAGAAACACACAGAACAAAAGCCACTTTTCTTGATGCTGCTTGGCAAGAACCCCAAGTGTTGCAGTCCCAAATCATGGGACAGTTCCTACCTTCTGTGTGATGCATAGTTCCCAGTCACATGGCCAGAGCCATCACAACCAGGTGTAGGGCACCTACAAAATAATACAGGGAGCTTACAAAACATGACTTCAAAGATAACAGCAAACAACGTGGACCTGGTGCATTTTGTCTAGGGTGGAAGAAAGAACAACACAGCTTTTGTTGAATAATTAAAACTAGTTCTTGATGACTTTTTTTTTTTTTCTAAATGAGTAAATTGTTTTCATTTTTTTCTTTTATAACTGAATTTTGGTAAGAAAAATAATAATATTTCATACAATATGTAGATTTAAATACTTCTTTGCACTGTTTCAGCAAACATTATTCCTTGTACAGGGTCAGCGTTACAAAAAAAAAAAAAAGCAGATAAGCAGATTGATATAGATCTATTTGTAAATTTACTGTTATGTGTTTGTTTGTTATCTGTCTGATATTTACAGATACAGATATAAATAAGCCCTTTGCCAGTATTTACGTCAGGGAAAATGGAACCAGAGAAGCTGTTTTACTGTTTTGGACATCAATAGGGTTAGTGCAATAGCCAGAATATGAATTCAGTAGTTTCTATATTCTAGCACTGTAACCATACCACAGGACTATACCTATCTAACACTAGATTCAATTGGGTATTCAGTTTGGTGATCAGATTATGCTTATATGCCATCTTTAAGGGGTCTTTGTGGATGTGTACAACATGCAGAAGCATTTTCAAGTATGAATGTTTAATACTAAAATGTCCATGCAATGTAAAGAAACAAACCTGCCTGTTAGTACGTCATTGCTGTTGGTCTGGGAGGGTAGGCTCTGCACTCACTAGCAGTGCATGAAAAATGTGCTCCAAAATCCCACTGTAGTCAGTAGATCTTTTCATTGACTTCTGCAGATTTTGGAGCAGGACCTTCCATCTCTCACAGTAATCTTTCAGAGAGTTGGTTTTTTGTTGTTTGTTTGTTTGTTTTGTTTTCATTTGAGGGTGTTGAATTTTTGTTTGCGTGTGTGTGTGGTTTTAGAAGAGAATCATGCCTTAACACACAAAGCAGCATAAGCAAAATATTTACCTTTAGAAATTGTGCCAGCCATTTCTACATTTCTGTGTTGTACAGCACCACATTCTTACGTTAACTATCCCTAAGGGCCTTTTGAATTCTATGATTTTTACAGAGTATCAGAATAACAGAAACAGTGTGCCAAACAAACATTAAGGAAGCTTGTGCTGTTCAATACTCTTGTAAGGGTCTCAGTTGTTACTGAATCTGTCCTGAGATGAGGATATGAGTGATTTAATCAGGTTGTTGGTAGGCTGCCATAGAAAACACCTACGAATATAATTGTAATGTCACATCTGAGTATGCAGGTGTACCTCTTAACAGAATATGTAAAAATGTTTTTCTGTAAATGATAAATTTATCAAAAATATGATTTCTTTTGGACAAGACCAAATTTATTCACTGATTCAAGTGGAATTCAGCAAATAATTTCAAATGAATAAAGGAGAGACTTTTTTATTTAAATGTCAAAACATTTCATGATGACATTTTCTGAACAAAATACTTTGGCAGAATGTTATGCTTCACACTGACAGTGAAGGTAGAGGTGTGGGTTGCAGAGTGCCAAATATGCTTGACTGACTAGAACTAAATGTTGACCTGTATGAGCATGGGACAAGGACTGGGCACAATGTTATGTGAAGCAGGCAGCAAGGGCAGATGTCTGGAGAGCATGAATGCTCGTAAGTAAAACCAGAATACCTGCCAAACACTATGGGTATTAATTTCGGCTACTTGTTTTATCAGATGATCACAGATGGAAGAGCTGTCCACATAGACTGGACATGGATTTTAATTCATCAAGAGCTCTTTATGGGACACATTCAGATCATGAGTCTGGGAGTTATGGACTTAAACAAGACAGTGAGATAATTTTGAATCTCTCCATCTGCGTTTGCCACCCCTGACAGTGGTTAGATTGCACAACCAGATTAATATTTAAAGTATTCTTTAAAGATTTAAAAGTAGTCTTTAAAGATTTGAGAGTGAGATAATTTCAGTATTGATGTAATTAAAAGATGATGTTTCAGGCAGATTACTGACAGATTTGTAAGAACCTTCACTAGTAAGATTTATGAGCCATGGGGTCAGGCTTTCTAAATATTGCTTATATTTTTGTATGGACTGTGAAATTCCACAGTACAAGATACACCAACAGTGAATACAGTGAAACTGCCTTCCAGTCTGTAATACTGTGGATCTTCAGCTTTTAACTGGCTGATGAGTTTGGACTGGTGCCTTAGCTCAGGGAGTCACCCTCTGTTATGGAATCCTGTGCAGAGCCAAGAAAAACAGATTTATTTTGGAGGATCAGAGGCCTCAAGAGCTCAAGCTAAAAGATGTCAGCTCTCAAGTCAGTGTAGGTTACAGATTCTCTTATACATCAAGTCTGTTTTCTAAGAACAAATCTTACAGTGATTTCATACATAAATTGCTGCAACCATGCACTGAGTACCATCATTTTATGCCCTTCTCCAAGAGGGTTGCTCTATCTTTAGGTAGGTGAACTACAACTTAACATAAAATTGATACATTGATCTGCTGATCTAGTGGCATTTCTGACACTTTTAATCACTGTAAAGGTTGTAGAAATGGTTGGATAGAAACTTTAGTTAAGACAAACCCACGGAGGTCAGATAATAAAGGTATTGGCTAGAGAATATGCCAGGCTGTTTATGGAATATGTATAACTATCAAATTGCTGTATGAAACCTATCTAGAAGAACTGGTAAAATCTCTCCTAATAATTGATATTTAACCTCTAGAACAAATAATCTGAGGATAGGACACACTATCTATTCCCTAAAGTTTCAGAAATGTAAAAAGATATTTTTCTAAAATACAGTTTTAAACTTCTTTAAGATTTTCTAAGGAGCTCTTTGGTGAAATAAGATAATGTGAATCAAGATAATCAGTCACAACTCTCCCTTACAGCTTTAAAATCCATGAGTCATTATCAACATTTGTATATTTTAATTTGACCAGCTTAGATTGCACTGTGCAGTGAGAATCCTCAGATATAAAATTTCTTGAATCTAACTCAAAAGTTCACTTTTTGAACAGATCTTCCTTATTTTCAAACTGCAGATCACATGGAAGCCTTGCATGTTTGCTGGCTTAGAGATTCACAGTTAAAGCCAAAATCTTATCTTGATTCTGGCAAATTAAACATGACTAACATTTGGAAAAAATACACAGTTTTTCATATTCACGCCTAACTACATGAGGGTACTTTGGTGGCCTGATTCTACGAATGTTTATGCCCTTTGCTCACATCCCTGTGAAGTAAAACCAACTACTGATATCACTTACCGTACCAGCATGGGATTGATTGCAGTTTTTGGCATTCGATTTAATTTAGATACCCTTTTCAAAATCAGAGTTTTGTTTAAAATTTCACCTGAATAATGTTTGCAGGAAGATAAAATACAGTGGTATATTTGTGGAAAATAATTTTATTTAGCCCTTTTCCCTTTTGCAAATTGTCTATGAACAGATTTTGATTTTTGCTCTTTTTCTAGCTAATTGAAATTAAATGCTAAGTGCGTTATGCAACATATTTCTGTCTGTGAAATGTTCATGAACTTTGACTTTGTCTTTCACAACTCACTTATTATACATGGCGTACAATGTGCAGTTTGTCATTTAAGTCATATGCTGTTGCTCCTCTTTCCTTATGGCATGACCAAAACTCTAGAAGCTTTAGTGGAAAAATAACCATATTGGTATGCAAATTTCCTTATTCACACATGAATATTGGGGGGAGGGGCTGCATGAGGAGCAACTATTCAAAATATTTGTGTGAGTGTCTATGTATGGCAGAAAGCCAACAAAAGCAGGGACAAATATATATGACTCAGCAAATGATTTCAAATTTGTCAGCATTTTCACAAGTCAGTTCCCTGCTTCATGTGCTGCTCTTTTCAAAACATACTAAAACTAGATTTTATACCTTTGAGACTCGCTGATCTAAAAGCTGAAAAGTATTGTGCCAGTGTATTAGTTTATCTACTGGCTTTGGGAACTGCTTTAACTATTTGCCTATATAAAGTTAGTGGCCTTTGCCAAGTTGCCACAACTCCAGCAGGTTCATCTCCACAGCTACCATCATTTAAGCATCTTTTTATAATTCATGCTATTGGACTAGAGTATGAGACCACTTACATTTGATTTGGGAAGCTAACTTGTGACTAAACATACATGTCAATTCTACGTGTAGTCAGTCCTACTATAAATATCATTATAACACTATAATAGTGCCATGGTCAGAGGTTGTCTTCTATCTGGACTAGGGATGAACCTAAAGGACAGAAAGGACAGTCACAGGATTCTCCCTCTTTTACATGCATTCATGAGTTTTCCAAGCCATCTATTACAGGATCCAATTTACAAGTTGCAGAGGGAAAGCTATGAAAGAACTCTAATTATCCTTTCCTCTTTCCCACGTCCTTATTGACAAAGCCAATTCAATAACTAGATGACTGGTTGCCAGTGCCTCTCGACTACAGATTTTTGAAATATTCATATGTCCCTATACATCTGTCTATATAGCAGAGCCTGCACAGTCCTTTTGTAAGTGACATTTCATGGTGAGAATTATGCCAGCACAAAATCATATGACTTGATGTCTGCTTCAGTGACATTAAACTCATAGTGTATGGTAGTGAATGACAAAAAAATGATATACAAGAATTCTGGTCTGGTTTTCGGATTTAGTCTAACTTCTCTGATCAGACTGGGTTATTTGCCAGATCAGTAGTACATGTTAGATATTTCCTCTTTATTTCTGAGTCAGAAATACACTGAGAGAGGCCTCTCAGTGTTTACATTTTTTTCCCCCTGGTCCTAGCTAATTCATGAAAATGAAAATGAAGGGGTACAAAAAAGAAGAAAGGCAAATGGAGAAATTAAGTCTGCTTCAACTGATGAATTTCACTGAAATATTTCATATTTCATTGCTCAGAGCAATTCAGATGTGCAACTGCGTTAATGTAGGGAACATGTTGATCAAAGATAAACAAGAATAACATTTTTATTATTATCCATACTTACTTAAGCTCCTGTGAGTTAGCAGCCATAAGGGATTTTAATGTCTTGTCAGCTAACGGGCATCCTGAAACACTGAAAAAACAATGTGGAATGTTTCACTAAAACAGAATATTTTTTCCTTAAACAACAACTTCTAGACAATCTATAACTTAAAATGTGAAAAAAATAGACCCTCAAATATTTGCTATTGGCAAAGAAAGAGCAGCCCATAAAGGCTGTATGTCTTAAGTTACTGGGAAAATATATGGTCAGGGCCAGAGGTTTCAATATCTCTGTAAAGCTGCGTGGTGAGGCAGAATTACACAGAATACTTCCTTTATGTTGCCTACATAAAGGGCAGGTAGAGCATCTGGCCCGTGTTTCCGGGAAAAGGCAGAAACTGCTTCTACCTTGTTCTCAAAAGAAAAACCAGAAAAATATTGTTTCAACCCACAGGTTGACAGTAGGCTATTCTGAGGGAAATAAATGGCATTTACAGAATGTATTAGCAGATCTATGAATTTCAAAATCACCTGCAGAGATATCTACAGGAATGTCATTTAAAATACCATGCACCAGCATCTGTACAAAGAGTGCTTGTACGCTTAAGGAAGTGAAAACTTCACTAAATGACTTATCTACAAGTCTCTGCTAAGACATACAGTTTGAGTAATAAGCACATCCTCCCTAAGTCCATCAGTCTATTGAGTCCAGACTTTCACAAAATATAACACAAACAGGAAAAACAAACAAACAGACATATTACTGTGTGGGTGATTTTTTTGCAAATTACATTTGAATACTCATCCATGGTTAGTATAAAAATGTAAAATGGCAACAGATTAACTTAATTTCCTGCTTTGGGTTACCTGTTGTTTCTTACCTGCGGTGTGAGGCATAGTTTCCTGTTACATGACCACTACCATCACATCCTGGAGTTGGACAGCTATGCAAAGATGCAATGAAAAATTGCATGAGTATACAAAGATGAAATGAATATGTATAATCCATCGCATAGCTTACCCTTACCATTATGTAATGACTTACATAATGGTACTTAGGGCAATCATATTCATCATTACCCATCTCATAACTATTAAGACGCTATAAAAAAAAACTAACAAAACTTACATAACAATTCTAATTTTCAATTACTACTTGAAATATATATGGACAAAAAAAATCCTATTTCAACAATACAAATTAGCCAGAACCTTATTTTTTGATCTATGTAATGTGAAACCACCATGGTTTGCACAGATTTTTCAGTTATGACTTATATCTTGAAAGGACAATTTCACTATTGCTACCAATTTTTGACAGCAATTCATAAATCCTAGAGTTGAAGTTTTGATCTGACCTCATGCATAACAAAGACTAGAGGATAATAATATCCCAAATCATTCCCTCAGCCTCTGACTAAAATAAAGCACCTTGTTTAGAAACACATCTATTCTTTATTTGCTGAAGGAAGTGAGAAATAGGTATTATGGTTGTGTGTTAAACTAAAAGCACGTCAGCTGAAGTTCAGAACAAGCAAATTTTCCTGACATGTTTGACCTGGAGAAAATGTTGGAGCTGCTGTTTTTCCTCAGCCCATCTTTGGTCATAGCACTGAGCGCATTTATCACATTGGGTCTTGATTTATCATATCTTGCCTCTACAAGAGGGCAAAGATAGCAAGAAATGCAATTTTTGGTTGGAGTGAGGAATAGGTGAATTGAATGTATCTTTCTATAGTATTTTAAGCCGTCTAACAGTTCTGTGGAGTCACCTTATAAAGGGCTGTGTCTTCTTTCACTGGGCCCATAGTTAAGAAGGTCGAGCCAAAAGCTGTACAGAAGCTTTTACCTAGTGCTCCCTGAGTAAGGAATATAGGAGATCCTCATCTGGCTATTTACTTTGAACTGGCAGAATGCTATGAACATTTTCAAATCTGTAAAAAAGCCTTAGGAGGACATAAGCCTCATTTTCACAGCCAATTTCAAACTGAGAAATGCAGTTTTGGTCAAGAGAATTAATATGGAAAAGAAAAAGAAAAAGAAAAAGAAAAAGAAAAAGAAGAAAAAGGAAAAGGAAAAGGAAAAGAAAAAGAAAAAGAAAAAGAAAAAGAAAAAGAAAAAGAAAAAGAAAAAGAAAAAGAAAAAGAAAAAGAAAAAGAAAAAGAAAAAGAAAAAGAAAAAAAAGAAAAAGAAAAGGAAAAAGACAAAAAAAGAAAAGAAAAAAAAAGAAAAAGGAAAAGAAAAAAAAAAGGAAAAAAAAAGAAAAAAAAAGAAAACATGCAAGGAGTTGGTATTCATACAATAGCTCACTGCAACTGAGCTAACAGTGTCAGAATTTTTTTCTCAAGTACTTATGTCATTTTAAAAGCTTCCTCATGATGGAGCCACCTGAACTGGATTGTTCTGTATGAGTTCTAAGTTCCGTGAGATCAAAGAAATGCAGTCTGAGCCCTATATTGCCTATAGATTCTGCTGATGCATTAAAACTTTTTTATTGAATTTTCTGGACAGTTATATTTAAGGTACCTCTTTCTATTCACTATGTGAAAATAATACACTGTCAGGTTATCACTGCTTTTGTAAATGTGGGGAATTATTTAGGAGATTAGAAATGTATTTTACAAACATCTCAAAACAGGTCAGTGTCACAAAGGAATAAATATTAGAAAAGAAAACCCATTAGAGTCTTCAGCAAATAAACTCTCAGTGATTTTTGTATGCAACTGTTTTAGAGGAGGCAAAACAAATATGACCTCTAGCAATTTAGGTCATGAACTACAAGTGCAGATACAATGTGCTGAGTAGACAACACGCAGACTGCACGGCATGAGGTGAAAGAATCACTCTTCACAGAAGCTTGCAAATGTAACTTCTAAAGGCAGAGGCAGATCTAACTGATTCAGTGGCACTGAGTCTGGGGAGCAGGACACAGGGTGACAGGATGCAACTTGTTTATTTATGGGTGATCCTGTAGTGATATGTTATAGACTATCATTATTAAGCAATATGGAATGCAGTTGCACAAAGAGACATATTCTGTTTGGGGGACAAAACTGAACAAACAAATAAACAAACAAAAAAGTGGTATAAATGACTGCTAAGTCCCAGGTGGCAAAACAAAACAAACAAACAAACAAAATCAATCAAACAAAAACCCCTCTATTGTTATCAAAGTGGTGTTGATGTGAATCCAGTAGGCTTTTGTGAAAAGCCTGGGATTTTAAAAAATGGCTAGTGTTATAAGCTGGTTGGGACAATTTTACTGAAAATATTCTGAACTGAAACAAGTGGTTGTGTGCAAAATGATTGAACAGAATTATCCTGATTTCTTTGCTGTTTTTGATAGCAAAATTTTGGAACTTAAGACTAAAAAGGTAGTCTCTGTAATTAGGAAGAGAGATCATTAACCTTTTCTGCTGGACTGTGATTTTGTGTGTCCACTGGATTTTCAGCAGGACAGAATGACTAACTCTGCTTCGAAGGAAGCAGATGAAGGAATTAAACACAGATTACCTACAGGTTGGAAAACCTTTGGGGCAGCTCCTTTTCATCTCACATTTTGTCTTGTGAACTTGACATTTTTTAATCTGAGAAGTCCCCAACACTCCTGCACAAACCCTCAGCAGTAGAACTATAATGAAGACTTTCCAAATAAAGTTTATTTAATTACATAAATTTTAGCACAGACTACCTGTAACATGCTAAAAAACTGTGTAAAATAAGCTGTTGCCAAACCTCACATCTCCCCAGTTGCATAGCTACAACAGGGAGCTACCTGCAATGATCTGTCACGGAATTCTCCCTGTTCAACTCCCTCAAATGCACTCCAAACCCACACTTAGAGCAACAGCATAGTATTTAGAAGGGCAGAGGAAAACATGGCATTTTTTGTGACTCACGTGATGAGTTCCTTTTTGAGATCTCTTGAATGGAGCTTGGGTTTAGGACTTGGTATGGAGACATCTCCCGGGTATTTTTTTTCTTCCATATTTTCTGGAGAACTCACTGGATCTTTCTGAAATATTAGATGAGAATGTGAAAAAAAAAAAAAAGCTTTTCTTGACAAGACCTTCCACATTTTCAACAAGTAACTTGAATGTCTTGTAAAACATTTTAAAAAGTGCCACAAGAAGTGATGAGGAGAGATTAAGAAAGTTTAATACATTAATAATTTCAAGCAATCATAGGTAGACTTTTTAAAATGTTGAACTGTATACTTGTGAAAGTATTTCTGAAAGTAGATGCTGTTTTAAGGTGTACATAAGGAAAATCAGGTTTAGATTTATGTAATACTGATAAAGATCAAAGAAAAATACACAGGGAAAATTAAAGTGGCTTTGGAATAAATGGAGCCAAACAAGATTTCAGCCAAGTATATCCTTGGTTTTTCTGTGTAAGTACCTCACTGAGTTTTGTACACAGAGTAGCATTATGCCATATCATGTTACAAAATTATAATCAAAAAGTTATTGTACATAAAAATATGTAAATGTAAAACTTTGTAGGTTTGTAGAATGCAATGACATCTTATGCAAAGAGAAGATTCTTTTTAAAATAAAAATCTTCAGAAAAAACACTGACATTTTCTTATCAGCAGGCTGGTAAGGGTAGTTATTTATTTCTACTATTCGTAGATTAAAATCATCACCATTACAAGGCTGCTTGATGGATGGTATGGACTATGGGTATTGAGTCACTTGGGAAGGCATTTTGGAAATCCAGAGTCCTGAAGAATATTACATTTTCATTTTCTGAAATAAAAAGGTCCTTGACAATTTCAAATAGTGTGCTTTATATTGTTTTGAGGATTAATGTCTTCAATAATTACTATTTTTATGAAGGCTAAATATTTCCTTTCTTGAGGTATGCTCTGTGGATGTTGTGTTATTCAAGAAATCTCCAAAATCCTTAACATCATTTATCAAATCTCTATAAATCCCTGCTGGGAATTCATGCTCTGACTTCACTCTGATACTCAGGCAGGTAGCACTCAAAGTTTACCGTAAGTAAGAGCAGAAGCTGCTGCCTGCAGTTAAGGGGAGAAGCTTCCAGTTTCTGCTAAACTCTCAATATTGGTGCTGTAGATGCTCTGGGCTTGTGCAGCTGATGAATGTGCCAGGACAGAGGGGCAGGGATGTCTGCAGAGCTGTTAAGCACAGAGCAGAGAGCTGAGGAGAATCTGGACTGAAAATGGAGATTATGCCTAACGGGACTTGTAAGCTCTGCGGGGGTGTTTCTTCTGATAAAGCTTCCATATGGTCCTCAATTCTGGCAGCTCATCTTTGCCTGTTTGGAGACTGGATCCTCAATATGACTTCCTTCTGCTTTCTGATACTGGCTACCTACTGCCTACTATATCTCACACTATAGATACATATAGAAACTGTGCCATATTATTGATATATCAATTACTACTGATTATTGGAGCCACATTTGTGGGGTTAGTTTGGGATTAATCTCATCTGCTACAAATATAGAAAGCAAAAATGCATATCTTCTTTCCTAAAAACTCTTCCATAGTAATTATCAAATAAATCCTTAAAATATAAAAGTAAACTGATATATGTCATGTTCTTAGAATTTTATTTCTATATGAAAATTTCACAAAAGGAGTAATAGAGAAAAAATAAATTAAAAAACAGTATTTCTAAAATGTTCATACAGAAACACTAAATTGTTGAACATCCTCCAAACATGGTAAACTAAAATGCTAAAGAATGAAAGTGGAAAAAGGAATGACAGTTTTATTCAGGGTCCAGGAACCCTGAAAGACCATTTTGGAACATCAAATTAAATCATGGTTCTAGTGGCATATGGAGGTGTTTTTGCCCCTGCAATCTGCAGAAAGAGGGTTCTAGTTACTGACTTTGTCTTCACACATGTTCAGACCTGCCTTTCTTACATATATGCAAATGAAAGATTCTACAGGGATTATCACCATTGTAACACCCCATAAAATCAAAAGCTCCCAAAAGAAACCAAAAATTGTGACCTTCTGTTGCAAGTTGAAAGAGCCCAGATGTCAAACTAACTCCAGAAACTAAGATTATTTCCATTTAATATAATGGAGGTTGAAGAAGGCTGGCTTGTTAGTTGTGCACATTTCCTATCAACTCCAATAGGCTGTATTTGTATTACTGAACTAAAGGCTAATGCTGTGTTTCTAAAGACAGTGCAGGCCTCAGATGAATCTTAACAAAGTATGGAGACTGGGCACACATCACCTTCCTCCATGTCTTGTCAAGGGTCCATCTGAAAGGAGCCAGTGGTGGAAAGACCATTTGGACACTCTACTGGGCTCCTGAACTTCATGATGAACCTCAGGATACAGCTGCAGGCAACAAGAGTACCTACTACTGATCATGCTGCAGGGTTTCCTACTATTTTCAGTTATAGCTTGTGCTCTTTATCTCAAATGGAAGATATCTCTTGATCCTTTGATGAAAAAGAAACTTCTGTGTGTGAGCTATTCATCATGTTACTGTTTGATACCTGCTGCACAGAGAGGAGTGACTATGAATTATACATATCAGGACTTGACAAAATGTGACAGTATTACATTCAATATATACAGCTTCATTTAATGATGTTCCACTGAATGTTTAACAAAAATAAGATGGCAAGATTAAGGTTGACATAAGTATTTCCACTGCCACCAACATAACTGATACTAAAAGGTTTTGAATTGAAATATTTTCATTTTATAACTTCAAAGGATTTTTTTTTATTTTAATTTTGGATTTCCTGAATTAACTTTTTGAGATTAACTGTCGTATTTTTTAAACCAAACACACATATATGCACAAAGACCTACAAAAAACTTCATAATAACTGATCCTTTGAAAAGGAAAAAATCTCCTAAGGACCAAAGTGGTAATACAGTTTGCTTCCTGGTTAATGTCCCTTAGTACATCTCTAAGGAATGAGATATAGATATATGGATATCTAAACAGATGATTTATTCAGCATTGTCTTTGCAGCTTGTGAAAGACTGCTATTAATTAAGAAGTATAAAATCATCAGATGTGTAGATGCTGCAAAAGGAAGACACCACAATGGGAATGCAAGCAGAAGAATATTAAAACTCCACCTTTCTTGGCCCTTGAGTGTGGCCCAAAAAAGGACCACATCTATTTGACCTGAGCAGACCTAAAGACCAAGTATTTCTTGGCCTCCACACTTAGGACTGAGCATAGAGCATCATGCCTTGGGCTGTGTGCTTCTCCAGAGATTTAACTTTAGATGGCGAGGTAAGCCCTTGGAAAAACACCTTTAGTGCTTCCCACTTTTTGGTCATTTAAGTGATGATCATGGCAGCTAATCAAGGCCAAATATATGGATACATATATTTCCTTTCACATTTCAACAGATTTATAATTAAATGCTATTAAAATTCTGAAGAATTCCAAACTAAAAGGAAAATCAGAACCAGCCCAATCAGTTCAAATACCACTATTTTCTGCAGAGCATGTGTGTATTCACGCATGCACACTACAGAAAGCAAGCAAGCAATGAAACCCCATTAATGTACAGATGGAAGTTTATATTGATTTCAGCAAAGACCAGAACATAATGGTAACATGAATAACAGATAATAGCATCTGGCACTTTTAACATTTTTAAGCCCTGAAATCTTTGGAGAACTGACAGTTGAACTAACTGACAGCTCTAGTTATTTCTCGGCGCTTTCCTTTTGGAGAGATTTTGAGCTTTTTCCAAATTCAGATTTTTTTTTTAAGGGGGCATCTGGACAGGCTATTTCACTGAGAGAGAGAGAGACAATATTTTCTGGAAATTACCACCAAAATTAAGCAACTGTTGTGCATATGAACCAGATAACAATGAATTAGAAATAGATATAATCAGTCATTTTCTTTGCATGAGGATAACTGCCAGTCTTCGATTTGCAAAACAGAGCCTCTGGCCTTGAGATCACTGGACATATCGACATTCCCTGGGATGACAAAAACTCACAAAAGAGGTCTGGGTCCAGAACCCCCATTAGGAACAAACCATACAGTGTCAAAGCACAGAGTGCAAGGGGCAAGAGAGCCTGAATGGGCTTCTGTATGTCCTTTTGGGTAGTATAATGATGTTCCCTGTTCCCTCCAGTTCCCTGTACCAGTGCCAAGGAAGCAGGCAGCCACCTATCTCAGCTTTCTGAAAGTCCAGCAGGGAGTAAGGGGATACAGAGATGCTCCTATCGTAGCTCTTTCTCTGAACTGTGGTGGTAGCAGGGAGGAAGAATGGAATGACAGGCACCCTGCCAAGTCTGTGACACCAACTGATCCCCTGCAGCAAGGCAGTTTTCTCAAAGCTGGACATGCTTGTCCATTATGTGGAATGAAGGGGGCCTTCAGTCTACCACTTTGTATAAAATGTGCTCCAAAGCCCTGATACAGGGACCATACTCCTAGAGCCTCATGGCTGAAGCAGAGAGCATCATCAGCTCTGTGGAGGTTACAGAAACATAGTCTTCAAGACAACCCTGCCTCCAAGAAACGATCCACCATGGTGCAAGTATCTCATTTTGGCAGGTCTCTACCTAGTGCTGACAGATTTTTGTTCTTTTTGCAACTACATTGTCTTTTATTTCCAGGTATTTTTGAAATTGGAAGCTTTAATCCCCCACCCTCAACCTTAAACAGCTTTACCCCTGTCTATGTCTTTTTAATGTGCTAGTTTTGATATCTGAAGATAATTTCATAATTATTAAAATGTTCAAATACCATTATTTTATATCTAAAACTAAATGAGAAGGAAACGTATTTGTAGATGAATAAAAACTTCAAAGTGGAGTGTTTAATAAAAAGTAAAATCTTTTATTTTACTTCAGAAAACTATCAATCATGCTTGGTTATGTTAATTACCAAGATTTTACCTAATTTGACTGAAAAGGCTCTAATGGTCCCTTCCTAGTTTTAGAAAAAAAAAAAAATATGTAACTCATGTTCAGACAGTCTCAAAAAAAAATATGGGGGGGGGGAACAGAACCTGCCAGCATAACAGAAGAAAAGGACAGAAAGACAATAGGAAACTATGCTACCATGTTGCCAAGGATAAATAGACATGACAGAGCAAATTATAAAAAAATTATAACAAAACCAAAATGAAGACCATAATCAAGTTGGAAATGGCAATCTAGAAGATTAGCCATGAATGAAGCAAAGTTATTAAATAAAACCATTTACTGAAATTTTAGTTGCTCATCTTTGCCGTGTTTTCAAGTTTGAGCTTTTATATTTCCTTGGATAGGTTGAAAAGAGAAGACATCTGTATGTACTCATATCTTTTTTCCATGCTCTTTCCATATGGGATAAAAATCACCACAACTGGTGGAAAGTATTTATATATCGTTCTGTGCTACATGTAGCCAAAACCTTCAGGAGTTACTATCAATACCTTTATTTCTGAATTTAAGCTCTCCATCTGACTTCTCAACCATGAGACTCATATGTGAGATCTAAGAGTCACTGGCAGAGATTTACTGAAATACATTAAAGTTATAGCAAAAAGTTCCTCACTGAAAGAATACCGTAGGCAAGGGTCTAAACATGTGTTTAAATACTTGAATACTGAGTTATCTAGAATGATAAAGAGCTGGAGTGAAAAGACTACCTTGGCATTTTTTGTTTTGAGTGCTAGGTCATTTGTGTGTATCTGCTACAGGACTGAGCCATAAGGAAAAAAAAAATCAAGAAGCAGTCTTTAATTGTGCATGCCTATGGTTTCCTTATCTTAGATGCTTACAGGCATTCACAACCCCTATAAAAATGCATGATTGTTGTTTTCCATCTCTGAAAGTAGGCTGTGAGAGCAAGATCTTTCAAAATGAGTAGTTTTTATTTTTTATTATTTTTATTTATATATTTTTTTTCCATATCCAACAGAACATTAAAGCTAACTCAATGTTCACAAACTTCTACTGTAGAAATAAATTCCCTTTGAACTACATCAAATTGGTCATCCCAAAGATCATCATCTGACCACTTGTCCATGGGAAAAAGTCACTCAGAAACTGAAAAAAAATAAAATACCTCTTTTTCTTCTTCTTTCCTGCCATGTGTCTTGCTGTAGTTGATTGGTGTATCCCAGCCTTCCTGCTCACAAAGAGCCTGGTAGAAGGCTGCATTAACCAGGATACTGCTTGTTTTGAAAGGAGATGAGGAAGGAGTGGGAAGTACTGTACTGGAAGAAGTGAGAGGCATAACTTTGTCTTGGCTTCGGTTCTTTTTCATGCTCAAATCCAGAGTGCCATTTTCATCCACTTCTATCTCAGCTCCCTGACATGCAACAGGAAACAGAGACATGTTTAGATACAGACATGGTGAGGCTGCAACATAACCATGTGGTGCTTTTAAAGGATAAATATAAATGCATGCTTTTATTTAAATTTATCTGAATCTAAAACCAGCTTTTCAATTTATATCAGTTAATGTCCAACTCTTAGGCAGACTTAAATGTAGCTTCAGAGTAATGGTGTCCCTGCATCTCAGCTTAAACATAGTAAGCAGAATTTAAATAAGATGCTTCTAAACCATAACCTATACACCCTAAATCTAGTTTTATTTAAAAAAAGTTTAGCCCTAAATCTTCTTGATCTTTTTACTCTCACAGAGAATTATGACCCCAATTCACTGTTAAAAGCATTAATGCATTGTTTAGGTCACCAACAGCATTACTATTACATATGCTCCCCCACACCCTGGAAATATGGTAACATCTGCATCATGGGGGAGAGAAGGAGGGGAGAAGAAATATGCCTAAAAGAAACACAGTATGATATTTTTTAACTAGAGTTTCATGCATCACTGGTAATAACATGTTGCCTTAATCATAATTTGGCTCGGAAATGACCTTTTAAAAATTTGCCACAAGACATGGGTCAGACTAGGCCACAAAGGCACAGTTCCACACTGAGAGTGCTACACTGGGAGCCACAGGATATCTTCTGTAGGAGGATGTCCCTGAAGGAGATCTCCAGTGTGAGTTAACACAGCATTTGCTACTCTGGGAAGCAAAGCAATCATCAGCCCCTGATTGCAGGTTCACTTTGGAGAGAGACCCAACTTCTATTTCTGGGCTGGAAGAACATCTCAGAGCAGTTCTTGCTCACAGGAAGGGACAAGGAATGCCTTATAAGGAGGACGAGGGAAGGACAGCTCCCTGTTCTGCCTTCCACAGAAAAAGAGTAAAAACTCCTCTTTAGAAATTATAAAAGGCTCCTGAAAGTGCAACTTACTAATGGAAGCAACAAAAAAAAAAAAAAAAAAAAAAAAAATTATGCTCTCTAGTGTGTTGTAAGGACTCACCCAGAGTTTTTTGTGTATCAAGAGATCAGTATTTTTTTCTGCTTCTGGACGCAGGTCCAAGTAGGCTTTTACATGCCCATATCATCCTTGAAGAAGATAAAAATCTTCTTGCTAATGCTCATTTATGAGATATAGTTCCTTTGCTCTCTCCCCATGGACAGATAACTAATGACCTGCTGGTGATTTTACCACTGTGAACGTCTCTGTGGATATTGCAGTTCTATTCTAGAGATAATTGCCAAGATGACCCTTATTTAGATTTTTTTTTTTTTTAATTTTCTTTTTCTTTCTTTCCTTTTTGATCTTTTGCTCTTGCTATTTCAAAACACTGTCTGGAATTAACATGAATGTCTTAAGCAGGAAGCAACATTGCATATGGAAGTATAGGTAGGGATGAGTATAAGATTGGCCCATGCTAGCGACAACAGTTATTAAAGTCAAGTAGAGGAAGAGCTGAAAGACATGGCTTCTGAAGGAACGCTCATTGTCTAGTTGTATGTGTTAAATAAGTTGGAAAATATACAGAACTGCAGAGTTAAATGACAAGGTCATATGAAGTAATATCCATGTTGAATGCTATATTTAATGCTGCTGTGTCTTCCTGTTATTATCATCAGTACTATTCGCATCACCATGAAGCTCAGAAGATGTTTGGCAATTTAGGGCTAAATGTGAAACGTAGGAGACAGTCATATAAGCCCACACAGAGCTTTCCCAACTTGAATAATATAAAGGTAAGCCTGTATCTTAAACAAATCACTTACATCTTCCATTTTAAAAGGAAAAGTTGTGCTCAGAGTGAGTTTTCCTTTTTTTTTTTTTTTTTTAGACCTTTTTCTTAGGAAGGGATGAGACTCCAACAGAGAGAATCCCTTTCTCTTTATTCCTATTAACTATTGCTGGAGCTTAAATGATTAGTCTATCATTTAGTGGTTAAAGATAGGGCAGTCAAACTTATCCTTTCTTAAGTTTTCTAAATATAATTATGATGAAACAGAGAATTCTTCCACTGCGCTGAAAAATGTGACACGACCAACCCTTTTGGCCTGAAGGCACAAGACATGCAGCCATGTCTTCTACCACTGTCAGAGGTGACTCATTTAAAGGTGAAATGCATCTGATGAAATATTTCTAATCAGATGGAAGCTTTTGGTAGGAGATGAAGACTGAGGGCCTAGTGATCTCTCCTTCCTCAGGGACCCTGATTCTATTTTGTGTCCATGGGCCTATGACAGATGCCCACCTAGACTGAAGCACTACCAAGCCATCTGCTTTTCCCCAGTTCAGAAACTCAGACACCTCTTATATTTGCTTCTCTTGCATGACAAAGTTCATATTTTCAATCATACAGCTTAAAGAGAGAAATGTTTTATTATATTTATGGGAAGTAAATACACTTCTAATATGTTCATACTAAGACGCTTTGGTTATATCTTTCTGCCCCTTTTTAGTAAATAGTTTAATCTCCTGTGATAGTTTTAAGCCCTGAATTTCACAGTGCAGCTTATCCTGGATAATAACTTAGTAACCACAACATCTTATGCCATCTGTATAATATCAAATACATTTTTATACCAGCATTAATAAACCTTAGTTACAAAAATCCAAGATATTAACTATATGAGTGCCAAGTGCACACTCCAGGATCTGACAATAGAGCTCTGCCATGATCGCCCCAGTGTTTTTTGGCTTCCTAGTTGATATGTAACTATAGCGATGAAACAGAGCTACAGTAATCAAGTTTAATGACCAATGTAAAGTAAAATGCTAAATATTGTAGTTGCTGACATTTTTCATAATAAAAAAAACTTGGGTTAAGTCTGCACAACCAACATTCACATAAAATTCCAGACCTCTGTGACAGATGGCTTAGAAAAGGAAGCCATGTGACTGGGCTGCAGTAGTTTTATAGTGCAAAACCCATAAATAGTGCAGATTCTCTGTCACTGACAAAATATCAGCTACTCAGAAGGCAACAACGACAACAAAAAGGATCAAAAGCAGTCAAGGTTCCCTCCTTGATGAAACTGCATAGAAAAATGTCAGGAAATATCATTTCTGAGAAACAGTTAGTATTAGCTGCAACAAGGAGCTTTGCAGAACAAGCAGCTAAGCAGAACATTTTACTAATGTGGATATTTAGAGGTTCCTCAGCACTTTCCTGAAATTCACATACAAGTTGGGTTGTCCAACATGTACCTAATTCTGGTCCAGAAAGGCTGGGTTGTGTGTTTGTGAAGTAGAGTACAGATGGGGTTTAAGTGAGCTCACAGATGCACACAACAATTAAATATAGTCATGGACAAAATATCCCCTTTTGCCCATCACAGGATGGATCACACGTTTACAGCATGGCTTTTTATTCAGAACAGTATAAAATAGCTATCGCTTTGCTGCATTCATAGTAAACTCCAAATGGCAGAGCAAAAAGAGAGGATGGTCAGAGCTACTGCTCCAGTTTTCATTCCTACTCTCATCTCACCCTCCTCTCAATATGTCTCCTTTGCTTGTTTTACCATGTTTATTTTTACATTAATTTTAAAATGGAACTAAAAAGACTAAAATGGCAAATGGCAAAAAATGCTAGACCAGTGCTATGACATGCTGTTAGAAAATGGCACTTACTGTGCTTAGCTCAGACTTTTAAAGGCTATGTTCTCAGTAAAAGCAAGATCTTATTACTGTTGTCTCTAGTGCATGCAAGAACTGGCCTATATGTATCCATTTATCATGACATATTTAAAATATAGCTACAGAAACAGTGTATATTCTGATTCCTCCTTAAAAATATAAATAAAATAAAAATGTGAATGTAACTTATTACATGTGAATGTAACTTATTACATATTACTAATATATTAGTTTACAGCTGTATGAATCTTTGGAGCCTGATTTTAATCTCATTTACATTTACATTTATCCTAGTGTAAACTAGGGAAAAATCCACTGAAACAATGAAGAAAAATCTACAAGGTTGAGAGGAGACATACAGTAATTAAATTCAGGTTACTCCTTATCTACTCCCACATCAGTGACAGTGCAATCAGCCCCACAGGTTTTACAAGCAGCTGGAAAAAGGAGTTCAGAATGAAAAATGAGAGAAAAGTGACTGAAGCATATTTTCTTTATTCCATGATCTATTCAGTGAAAATACAAGGTACAAGTAGTACTCTATGAAGAGTATGCATCTAAAATGAACACTAATATAAATCTGTACACTAAAAAAAAAAAGTCTATGTCTTCTTCAAATGTTTAGAGTCAAGCTTTTTGTCCAATATTTAGTCAAGTACTTTAAAGTCAAGCTTTTTCAATCTATTTTATGACATAAATATTACAAAATATTTCCCAGTACATTATTTAGCCTTGCTGTTAGAACTCAATTATATGAGCTAAAAATAAAGTTTTGGTTATTTTTTTTTTTTTTGTGATAAATTACTCTTGCATTTTTTCATCTGTTTTTCACTCCTTCTATAGCTCACAACATTTAATATTCTGCAATGTGTCTCAAGTAATGATTACAAGGTAAGCCTTATCTCATAGCTGGATCAGAAAGAGTGAATTATTATGTCTACATGAATCTGATTTTAAACCTGTGACCTTAGGGAGATAGTATTATTACATATAAGGGGTTTCATGTATCCTTTGGATGGCATCAGCCATAGCACTTAATACTAAATAAGTCTAACAAAACAACATTATTAATGATTTTGCATTCCCACTAGCAGTTCAGTCTGCATCAGAAAGCTCAAAAGGGCTCTTAACTTCTGGTATTGAGAATAACTCTGTAACTAGTACCTTGCCATGTGTATGTACACTACTCTTAATGCAACTGCATCCTAAAGAGTTCAATTTCTTCTATTCACAGCCAATAAGAATAAGTGCATTTATTACTCAGTTCTTCAGATTTAAACAACTGCGTTCTTCTGCAGCAAACTAAAATACTAATTAGAATTAAAAAAAAAAAAAAAAAAAGAAAGAAAGAAAATCTGTAACTGCCTAGCAATGTTTGAGATACAAATGAAGTCACAGTTTCAGCCCAGAGCAATTCCCCCTCTTTTTCTTTTCTTTTTTTTTTTTTTTTTAAAAAAAAAGCAACCAAGAACTTACTCAAGGACCAATATTCACATCAGTAAAACAGAATACAACCTATGATATTCTTGGCTGATTTTTCAACCTCTACTTAGGCTTTAAGGTATTTGGAATGAAGGAATGCCTTACAAATGTGCTAAGTACTAAATACATTGTTGAAATAATTGATGTAATTATCACTGTCATCAATATTCAAGAAAGGAGAGATGACATAATTTTGTTCAAAAACAGAATTTGAACTTTAAACATTTTTAGCAAGTGTCATTTTTTGTTTTCTTTTAAAGCATAGTGTGCATATGCCATTTTGTCTAAACAGGTGGGAAAAGCACCAAAACATTCAACAAAATGTTTGGCAAGCAGTAGTGATAAGGATACAGATAAACTGCATTGCTCGCAACTACCTCTGTGAGATGTGAATGTGGTGAGGCTGTAAACGACAAAGATCTCTGGATGTTACAGTGACATAGACTCTTGCTCTGTGCTAGAAAGTGCAGGCTAAGTGTTCCAAGGGAGTCTCTCTGTTGAGTTCAATAGGAGATGAATGAAGCTGCAAATGAATATGCAGACCAGGGTATTGGTTTGGCATACAGACCACATGAGAATTAGCTGATGGTTGTAATAGCCAGGGGAAACATTTATCAATGTTACAGGTGTCTGCACCTGTGGGGTTGAATGGCATAGACACTGTAACATTAATGTGGTACTTTTAAAAAACTGTATCAGGAAGTATATGATTATTAAAATAATCATATACTTAATAATCTTACAGCTGATAGATAATTCATGGAGAAAGCTTAAGATCCATTTTACTGCCCACTTAAGAGTAAATACATTCTTTTATTAATTTATTTATAAATTAATAATTTTTATATACAATTATGAGGAAAATTACCTTTGTACATTGGTTCTCTTTGTGAAGTTCTGCTTACTGACAGCACTGTGAATGTGTAATCAGATTTCACTGCCCTTGAAACAATTCTCTCTTTTTATTTTTTTCTTCTCCTTTTTGAACTGATATGTGAGGAATGTGCGGACATTCCCTAATATAATTGAAAGTCCATTAAATTAATGAAATTTGAAACTGTACAGTAAAAAAACAGACATTTTTTCATTTGAACAAGAAGTCATGAACAGTCAAGGTAAAATGTCCAACTCTTGCTAAAAATTTGGCAATACTAAGAAGTTAAGAAATAAAATTTGAGTGACAAAAAGAAAAAAAAATACTTCAAGAAAAAACTTGTGCTAAAAATGTTTTGGTGTTTTCCCCATCTGTTTAAATAAGGCAACATATATACTAGGTGCCTTGAAAGAAAACAAGAAAATGACAATTGCTTGGAACATTTGAAGTTCAAGTTCTGCTGTTAAAACTTAGAAACACAATATTTTGACAGATCTGACTATTTCAGATGTACTTGCAGAAGATTTCCTACCATATACTCTGCAAGCTCATTGGCCCTCGTTCTGTCACACTGGCTCCCATTTGCAAAGCATAGTGGCCTGGATTGGTGAGAAGCTACCTGGTGCTCACATAAGAGCAAAGGCCTTTACAAGTTAGGAGTTTTGATCTTTAAAACCAAGGATGATGGTAATCATGTATTCTTTGGCAAGGAATGAAAGAATGCGGCAAGTGCAGAGCTGAGAGTTCTACTATGGAGTGCTAAAAACAACTGCCCCACACAAGGATTTTCAGACCTGGTGAATGTGTGTGTTATCAAGAATGGGAAAAGGAAATAATTAAATCTGTAGTCATCTGTTGATGGTGCACTACTTGAGGCCAAACACTGAAAAAGTCCTCAGGAGATGTTTTTGATGGTCTAAAAATATATAAGATAATCTAGCAGTTAAACATTTACCCTTGTGACCAATACAAGCCACAAGACAATTCAGAAACATAGATAAATAAATGGTTGTATCTTTTAAAAATAACCTTACGTTTACTTCATATTTTAAAATAAGAAAACATCTTCACTGAAGGGAGTTTTCTAGAATTGTATTTCCACAATTTCCTGTTTGAGTCCTGAAAGTAATAAATAGCCAAAACCATAAACAAAAATGGGTTTTGTGTGGTTTTGGCCACCAAATGTGTTTGGGGCTTACTTGCCTGTGTTCTAGCCAGAAGCTAATTCTGATTCTTCATTCAGATGTTTTGTAGCAGTATGCCCTCTGGCAAAAGTGGAATCAGGCAGATAGCAAGGTATGCAGGTGATTTTCTTTTAGGTTGGATTCTTGGCTCTGAAAAAGGAGTAAGCTATGTGCCCCAAGTGTCCCTCCATATCGTTACTATTATGTTCACTTCCATTCAAACCTTCCCCATGATTTGGCAACTGTGAAGCAGGTATGGAGGAAAAAATCTTTGGGTTATGCCTGGTCCCTTTATTGCTCTTCTCTGGCAAGAAAGGTCTGTTGCTGAGGTCAGCCAAAGGCTACAGCAGCCATTTAATCCAGCCATTGGCATCAGTTTCCATTTCCCTGCTAGAAGTCTGTATTGAAGACCAGTGGGAGGAGGTCTCTGCAGTAGCTGTCTGGAACAGATCTGCCACCCGCAAAAGATTCCATGATAAATATTTGGGGTAGACAGCGTTACAAGGGATGATGCATGTGGACACATTAACATTAGAACACCTACTCTGTGGCACCTCACAACCCTGGTTTCAAGACCCAAGACTTCATAAATATAAATGAAATTTAGCAAAACAGGAAATACTGCTCTGCAAAGAAACATGACTTGTAAGAGCTGACAAGGTGTAACATTCATGGTAAAATTAGTGCTTCCCCTCAAAGGATAATAGCAGTGGTGGATGGAGGCAGAACAAAATTTGCAAGCCAACAGCTACAGAAGCCACCACTAGCCAGCCTGAGACTAGTACTATAGCAATCATCATAGAGTGACACTGACTTGCAGAGACAGAGTTCATCTGTCTTTTGGAACTCATATCATGACTCAGAGTCCCACAGCAGAAACACACTTGATATTTAGTGGCTTGACAAATACACCTCTTTCACTTCCCAGTGATCTCTTCTCAACATCTAGCAATGGCAAGAGCTTTCAAACGTTTCATTGCAGTGGAGCATGTGTGACTTTAATGCAAATAAATAAACAACAACACTCCCATAATCATAGTCATAAGAAGAAAATCTTGTCTATTTTCATCAGCATTATAATACTATGTAATGGCACAGGAAATAAGGCTTATAGCTCACACAGTACCGTTTGTAAATCATAAAGATCTGTGAGGAAACGCAGAGGCAGAAACCAAAACATGAAAGCCACACAAACATCTATGATATTAGGCAACTTTCCATTATGACAGACTTGTCCAAATTATCTATCTCCAAACTCTGTGGGTCTGATTCTCCCCTCCCACTAGCAGAAACTACTATTTTACCAAAGTCACTCATTTCTCTCCCTACACCTTGTCAAACAAACTGTTATGATCTCAGAATGCAACAGACTCTATAGCTGCAGTTCTGTTGCATTGCAAGCAAGATATCACCTTGATTAATCACTTTATTTTTTATTTTTATCATCCTCCAAAATGATTGCTAATGGCAGGATTCAGAGAGAGGAAAATTCCCTCTTGAAACAAATCTAACACATTATTCACCGCAGATTGTTGCTGGATTTCAAATATCCTTTTTTCTTCCCACAAAACAGCCCCCTTGTATTTAATGCTCAATTATGAAAATAGTAACAACATAATTCCTGCTATTTATTTATTTATATCAGAACTGGTCACTACATTACTGATTTTTTCTCTGTCTCTTCAAAAGAGCATGCAAACAGAAGCCTCCTTTTTTTTTGGGATTTAATGCAGTCACTAACATGAAAGACAGTTTATTCGCACAGTTCAGTAGCTAGCACACCCTCCAGGTTCTTGGACTACCCTACCTTGGCAGACAGACTCTGTGGTTTGTTGGAGAGGATCTCTGCTGCTTCCCTGCAGCGGGTGGAAAGGTTCAGGATAGCAGCAGCTGCTGCTATGTGGGTGTCTTCACTACATTGACCGTAGCTATAAGAGTTGGCATGGCAAGGGCTCTGTGTGTGGGCGCTAGCACTAGGCAGTCGATTAGAAAATTTCACTGGATTTGAAAAATGCTTTGCTGTTGAAGAGAGATTTGATTAGCAATTGCATATATGCGATTTTTCCCATTAAATAGTCTTGTTTCTCAGACTACAATTTTATACATTAAAATATTCAAAGAATACATTTAAAACAATCAATTTCCTACTGGTTCTAATGGTTTTCTGTAATAGTGGCTTCAGAAATATGTTAATTTAATTTTTAGCAGAAAAATAACTTTGCTATATACACATTTTTCAACAAAGCATCTGAGACTTTTACTAAGAATTTTCTCATTCTTTAGTCAGGTATTAAACACAACAATATCTAAGGAAAGACTGAACAACGATTAATGCATTATCAGTTGTGGCCTGATGACACTGGTGGGCAAATATAATTGCAAATATATCCTTATAAAGGCTTCGTCTTAATGCTCTACTGTGTAAAAAGTAAAATAAGTGACTTGTCCAGTCTTTCCTAAAACAACATTGCTTACCCTACTTAAATTACACTACTTAAATTAATAACTCTGTTATTTAAATAGCTTTGTTCATATGAATATGGAGAACAAGATCAGTCTCTTGAATGAACTCCAAGTGAAAGAAAAACATTACTTGTTAGGAATATTCAGTCTTGTTTTTGTGGAAACTTTAGTAATTTGTCTATCTTTTAATCAGTTTAAAAATACAAACAATCAAAACAAGCAAACAGAAAAACCCCTGAAACAACCAACAATGAACATTCAGAATAAAAGTGATCTTAGCTGACATTTTAATGTTGGTTATCATTTGGAATACACGAGGCATGAGGTCAGTTAAGAATGAAGAACTAACAGGTGAACAGAAAAGCACTTTCACAGACAAAAGTGGCATTTGTGGATCTGTTTTCTCCTCCATCTGCAGCACTTCCTCCAAAACAGGTAGAAAGAATTCTGCTCTCTGTTCTGGATTTTGGAGTTTAAGATGTCATTAACTGATGCTGTGAAAACACAGCACAATGATATCAGCACTTAGTAAGCAATAATAATTTATTTTGTCTGTAGCTCTTCCAGTGTCATACTGGAAGAGTAAGCAAAATCCAGTTTCTCAGCCTACACCCAGATACACCAAGAATATTTCTGCATATAGCCATCTGCTTGCTACATAAAATCTGAGCCCCAAGGCTCTGGATCCCTTTGGATGTAGAGCTTTGGATGAGTGCATTTTAATGATAAGACCTACACAAGTCATTCAAGAAATCTTTCCTCAAACTTGGGATGCTGTACAGGAAATGCTTGTTTGTGTGCACTGACTGTAGCTGAATGCTGTGTTCATTTTTTCTAAATACTGGCGGCACCTCAGTAGAGCAATACATAAGAGCTTCATGATTCAGCTTTCCCTTTCTCCAGTGCAAATGAAAAATCTATCATGTTGTAAAACAAGCAAGAGGGTCTTCATTTTTAGCAGTTACTAAATCTAATTTCAAATCATATTTAAAGACCAATAGGTGCTTTTTCCCTAAAACCATCATAAAATACAAAAAAAAAAAAAAAAAGCAAGTTATGAAGGATGCCTGTTCTGTCCTGTTCTGTCAACAAATCAAGTTTATAAATGCAGTATCCACAGAGGACTAATGATGTGTTTTTGGCTAGCTACATATTTACATAGGATGCTGAACCAATCTCTACATCACAGCTTCTTATCGCTAACTTTTATGTGTCTGCACAAACACTCACCTGCCATTTTACTTTCACCTTTCCATTTAAATAATAGCTATACACTGCAATCTTGCAAGAAAAAACAGGCTGTAAACTTCAGTCCTAATATACATTATACATAAATTGCATATGTATAGATTTGCATTTGTATAAAAACATTTCAATCATTTTTCCTTGAAATGAACCTGTGAAACAGACATGCATCTGTGCAAAGAGACAGCTAATAGAGAATATTCAATTTTACAAACAAAATTGGAAAATCTGCCACCCAAGAAGCTGGCAATGCACATATTTGCTTACATCTGAACATGCCTATTTTCCAGGCTAGCTAAATATCTGCTTTTTATTTGGAATTTTAAATGCGGTATTTATACATATACACAAATACATAGATACCTCCATATATACACCTCCATAATGTGTATATTCTATATACACATTCAGACACTTGCACAAATAAATACAGACTTTTTATATATATAATATATATATATTATTTGAAGTATATTATGTTGTATATGTATATATATACATATTTAAAAATTCTGCTTTTCTGTTCACCTTACTATGAAAGTTCTCCTTCCTTGGTTTAAGTTAGATGTGATTTTTTTTATTTGTTTGTTTTCCTTTACATTTTTTTTTTCTTCCCATGAACAACAACAACAAAAGCCAGAAGAGAATCTTCTGTCATATTGCTTTGGGTTTACTCTAGTCTGAACATATAGTTCAGACTGAACAATATGCACTGAACAATATAGTGCAATTAAACTCTTCCTTCATGGAAACTGAATTGTTTGTTTCTTGAAACTAAAGAGTATGTTATAATGGTCAATACGATGGCAGAATCTTGCTGTGAAGTTTGCTGTGAAGTTTGCTGTGAAGATTGTGAAGAGTATTTGCAATAAATAATCCCTGTTCACACATGGCATCTCATTTGTACAGAGTATTACTTCAGCAAATCTGTAAGTGATGCAAGCAGGAGCATCTTGATAACAATTTGATGCACTGGCTATATCTGCATTACAAATACGGTGTGGTGCAGAAATAAGGGAGATCAAAATGAATTAAATCTAGGCCTAGAAGTAATGTAGCTGAGGCATGTGGTTATCTAGGAAGAAGAACATGTGTATGGATGCAGCTAAAAAGTATCTGAAGTGCCCTTTAAAACCTAACTTGGATTTCTCTTATACTGCAATTCATAGTATCTTATGAGGACACATTCTATGGGATTTCTTATGTCCCATGCTGTCATATGAATAATGATATCACAATTTAACCGAGGAGGAAAGTAACAGATAAAATGTAAAACATTCTTTTTCACTCCCCTTTTCCTCTGATAATCACTTTTAAAAGAAACATTAAAAAAGTAAACCATATGGTGATCCTATTTAGCATTCTAGGAGTTTATATTTAGCAAACTAGTGATTATATTTAGCATTCTGGCAACAAGTGGTTAAAATATTGTCTCCAAAGACTTTTTGAATTCTGTAAGTGTGTAATCCGAAGAAGCAAAAAAAAAAAAAAAAAAAAAAAAAAAAAGCCCATTTTCCAAGAGATAATGGAATTTTAAGCTTACATTCAAGGAACTGGGGTGTTTTTCGTCCTTGCACCATGGGTGCCATTGTGTGTTTGCCAAAGACTTGTGCATCAAAGCTGGCATAATCAAATGGTACTTTCCCAAACTTGTCCTTTTCTTTTGTGAGGGTGGATCTGGAAGAAGTTACTGGCTGTGACGTTCTGTAATTGTACTGAGCTACCTCAGGCTGCTTTGTTAAATTTGTGCTGTAAAGAGAAGGAGGAAAAAATGAGAAAGACAAGAAAGGAAAAAGAATATCTAAGTTCCATTTTATTGAAAAGTAAGGTACAGTTGCATCTTGGTATCAGAATGTGTGGTGGTTTTGCATGTAAAACCTACTGGTAGATGAGTACAAAAAATAAATTATGGAAGTACAGCTGACCTAGTAGTTCAAAGTTGTACTCAAAAATATTTCTAGCATGCTCTAGTAATATTGCAGGCAATTTACAAGGAGGATATAAATTTAATTCTAGATTGCCATTGTAGTGCCATGTTTCATTTATCTTTTCTTTTCTTCTTCTTTGTTTTTTTTTTCCAAAAAATTGTCTGGATATTTGCAAGTCACAAAGGACTTGTAGTGCTATGGATCACTATTGTTTTCACTTTACTATCAAGGAATATGGTATAAATTTAATACAAGATGATCTAAAATAATTGCTTCTGCTATTTGGGATGAAAGAATGATTTACAGTGTGTTATTCCATTTAGTTACTGTTCAGTAACTACTTGTCTTTAGTAATTTCCTAAGGACTTTTCATATGTAGAGTTAAGGCACGTGCAGTTGGCAGACACATGGACATAATATTCTGTAATGGCTCTGAAGGAACCATTAGAGCTGATCATGTCAATAATCCACAAATTAAAGTGTCCCCAAATAGACCTGAATATAATAGGTTGTAATGGTTGTGGTGCCAATGATGTGCAAATTATGCATGTCTGTAGGGTCCATATAACTCTCAACAAAATACAATCACAATAAAAAATGTTTCCTCTTTTTGATGCCATTGTGTAAAAAATAAATTAAACTAATTAAACCAATAAACTTAAAATAAAGAAACTCATAATATGAATTAATCTAGAGTGGGGAAACTGAATGAGCAGAGTTCTCAACACTTTCAGATAACTGCGATAACAATACAATTTGCTACTTGGAATCACAGGAAGATGCCTCTGAAAAAAAAAACACAAAACAAATGGAGGCTGTGCTGCTAAAAGTGTAATAAGGTCAAAGAGATCTTTAATCATGTTCCAGTGGCCAAAATATTGCAACAATGGAATGTTTGGTAAAATGATTTAGCACATTTCAGCAGAGATAGCACAGTTGATTTATGGGAGAACGACATCTGAGAAACATTAATTAGACTTTTTTGAAGTAACATTTAGTAGAATAGATCTGATTGCATTTCAAAAAGTATGTCTATTGTCTTCAGTGTCAGCCACACTCACAAGGGTCAGCAGAATACTGCTTGACAATTTTGACATATGGTCAATCTATTTACCTTCGCAGTAGTTCATCTTGCAAAATTGAGTTACCTCTGTAGCTAAAAGCCAAATAGGGTGAAAGACCTGAGGACTGATCAACAGAGTTTGTGCAGAAATACTGTGGGCAGACTAGATCATGAAAGCTCCTACCTGTGAGTCTGATCATGGCACTGTCCCACTTTTGGAGACTCAAGCTGGTTTTTTTCCTGGGACATTGCCAACTTTTCAGCTGCAGCAATTGGACAACCAGAAAGACTGTTTGAAAACAAGGTAAAGAGAAGAAACAAGAAGAAGAAGAAAAAAAACAAAACTTTAAATGAAATTTTAATTAAAGGAAATTAAAGGAAACATATACTGTGGAACCCAAAGGCTTTGAATTTCTCTGGGGCCCCATGCATTTATTGAAACAGCAGCTGCTATTTCAGGTCAGATTCATTTGTTTTTTGTTATTTAATGCAAAACTGTGAAATCTGCATATTTGAGATGATATATCTGGAAACATGTAGGATATTTCCACCATTCAGCTTAAATGTTTTGTGGCTGGAAACTCACTAGTAATATATATTTTTTTCAAAGTAACAATTACTTTAACAACTAAACCATGGATATAAGCCTCCTAATGATTAAAAGAAAAATGGATTGAGGGAAAATAAACAGATGTATGTGAACAATGACCGTTAACAAAGTGCACATTGTGTCATTTCACTTCAGGTTGTGCTTGCTTTCCTTCTCTTCTACTTCTTTTTTCTATTTGCTTTATTACATGAGAACATGTTTTCTTATCTTAATCATGGTTCACTTATGATAGAGCTGATGTGCTGCAAAGTTGACTAGGGATTTTAAACAGGAAAGACAATGCAAAATAATTAATGGTTCCTTATATATTCTTGCAAATAATCTTCTAGTCCCTCTGATTAAAACTGGATGGCATCTTTTTGTATCAGAGATAGCAACATAGTGTGATAATCTTTGATTTTGGTGCAGTTTTACCAATTAATCAATCAATATAGCAACAGAAAAAGAAAATTGCTCAGAAATTCAGTTCAACAAAGATGTATTTTACTATTTTTCATCCCAAGCTTGGTCATTAGATTGACAATATATAATTGCGGATGAATGGCCTTCCAAAAGAACTATAATGGAATATTTTGGCTTGCTGCCTCCCAGCAGACAGCAATGCTGACAGGAGCCGTGCTGACAACAGTGGCTTCAGTTCTCTGCCTCACCTGCAGCCCAGCTGTGATTACCCAGCTTCCTGTCTGGAAGGCTTTCCTATATTTTACTTTCTCCCTGCAGGCAGAAAGTTAAACACACAAGGGTGTTCCAAGCAGGAAGATGACATTCCTGAGGCTAATAAATGGAGCTCATTTTTATGGGGATTCTAAAGTACTGCCCTTAAAATTTCCTGTTTTGCTAAAACAGAATGTGCCTTGACGGGAAGTTCCAGCCAAGGACTACCATATCAGTAGTGCAGAAAGAAAAGGATTTGGTTTCCACTGGGGTTACCAGTTGTAGCAATAGTAATGGATTTGTTTATTCCTACTTCTTTTATGTGATGGTGTTTCACTGTGAACACTACAGTGATAATATAGTTTGAAATCTCATCTGTGAAAAAGACTAGTGGAATTTTCTATCCTCAGTACTGAAGCCATTTTAGATATTATAAAATTAAACACAATTATCTTTTTATAAATAATACAGATTAGCCTTGCTGTTCATAGACATTCTGCAGTCTAGTATATAACATCTAATTCCAAGACATGACCATCAATTTATTCATGAATACATGCTAGATTTTAAGCAGACAGGAACTCTTCAAAACTACCTTCTGTGTGTGTTGCGATTGCTGTTGACATGTCCTCTTCCAGTGCATCCTGGTGTGGGACACTTCAAAACATTTTCATGCATGGCAAGAACTAAGGAAGTAAAAAAGAAAAAAGTGAAAATAACTTATATCAGTGAATTTATATATATATATGTATTAAAAAAGATGAACATTTCTTTTACAGACTCAGAAGATTCTCTAATCTGTCACATTTTGACCCCAAAAGAAGAGGAGAAGTGAAGGGCCTACAGTGCAGCAAGACCATTGACTCGAAGATATATCAGTTTACTGCTATGTGGTTGTCGTGTGGCTTCCAACATGCACACCATTTTTTCTAGTGACTTCAAAAGAGCAATGGCAGAAATTAGCAAGGATGTTTGGTCACAAAGTCCTTAGTCCTCTGTTTCACACACTGTTAGCATAGTAAATGAAAAAATTGAGACCATAGAGGAGTCCTGGGCCCCACAGCTGGGCTACTTATAGCTAGAATCTCCCTCTGGCTCAGGGAGGGCAAGTTCTCAGATACAGGAATGATTTTCATGCCTTCTGCCTTGTAAGATGATCTGTTCTGGGTATGCCCCTTTGAATCCCGATAACTTCTGATGATCTGTCCTTTCTTGAATCTACATTAGAAAAATTGATCACTCCTCTAAGCAGCAGTTTACACCCTCAACAGTGATTACAACCTGTTGCATGAACTTTTCTTAGGCCCTTCCATGTGGATTGTCTTTACTAAGAGTGGTGCCTGTGTAAAACACAATACATCTTTGTATGTCTCCCCTTATGATTTCAATACTGCATTTCCCCCCTTTGGGTGAACAGTACTTCAGGAAAACTGGTTTGTTCTATCAAAGAGTAAATTGTGGTTACAGATATATATACATATATATTTTTGGTCAGCAGGGCAGAACATATCTGATTATAAGTGTGGTAATCAACAAGGGCTTATTAATTTTAACTTTTAAAAAAGTTAATGCTGCTGGAGCCTTCCAAATGCAGCAGCCTGCTAGACTCAGAAGACATTTCTATAAATACAGTTTAGTACCAGATATAAATAAATAAATAAATAAATAAAAGAAGATAGACCTGGAGTTAGAAACAGAACACCAGTAAGGTGCAACTATCCTTTTAATTTACTGTTATGTATGCCACCACAGAAAACAATCTGACTATGTTGTTTAAACAATTAATTTCACATTTAGTTTTGGCTTATTATGCAACATGGCATTGCATCACATTGCAGGATTTCACACATAAACCAGTGTAATCAGATCAACACTGCTAGAAATAAATAGGGAAATTCAGGGTAGACTGACCACAAAAAGGTTAGCAGGGACTTGCTTTGGACCACTGTTGTGATGTGCTGATGATAGTAACTTATTTGAGCTCAGTGGTAAGGGGGACACTGGAAATATCTCTGTATATCATGTCCAGGCCTTTAAGTTACCAGCAATGTGAAAACAGCAGCCTCGGTGGGTGATTACAGCAAAATCAAGTCAGAGGCCTGAAGCAGACAGGTAATCTCTGTTCTCCGTGCATTACATACAGCACACAATATTCATAAGTCTGCATTATGCAGGTCTTTCTACAGCATGGGGATAGTTTGGATCTGATCTTGTTCTTCCTGGGCCACCAGATGAGTCTATTGCTATTTGTAGTGTTGCTTCTAAGTAGTGCACTTCACAAGTGTGGGAAGTAGGACCATGGCCAAGAACTGGATGGCTCCTCTCAGACTCATTCTTCATTCTCCCCCAGAAAAAGAGGGTTTCTTTTCCAGCATGAGTACCCAATACCAGGCCAAATCCAGTTCTTACCCTGGACTGCAGGTTGATGATACTCACTTTCCAGTGGCACTCTAACTTTATGTGGACAGCCTGAGAGACTGCGGTGGTGGGGGTACAGCCCAGTCACATGCCCTGTGCCATCACATCCTGGGATGGGACATTTGGTTTCTCTCTTTTCAGGTCTGGGTGAATCTGCAGAGAAATCAGATAAGGATTTTGATTGGTTTTAGACCCTGTCTGCACTCAGATGAGTGATCTTATCAGGATGTTAATATCTATTTTGTACTTCAGACATTATTTCTACACAAAGTTTTAACACAGACTTAGGTGATTTCAGCATCTCTTCAGGTTTCTTATACTGTGTGCTCCCCACTCCCAGTACACCATTTATGTGATAAACTGTATAGCTTTAGGATTGCAGTATCATTTTTTTTTCCATTCAGAACCTCAAAGAGGACAGAAGCCACAATCCAATAAACCAGAAAACTGGCAGCATCAGCCAACAGCAAGATCTATAAAGGAATAAGTAAAAAAAATAAAAACAACAGAAACAATCTTTTACTCTGTTAATGTCAGGCTTCAGGAATCTGGGACAACCAAATAAAAGATGAGGTGTGAAACAAACAAACAAACATAAAAGCATTTCAAACAGAAGCCATTCCTTAAATATCACAGATCTGTAGGCAGTAGGTTCTTTGTTATGAAACTGAATACATGCCACTTTACATTTGAGAGGCAAGGCAAGCAGCTCCCTCTGGTACACAAGGCAATGCCTGTTTGTGGAACAACCCACAATGATAGTGAAAACATGGAGCAGCCGATACCCTTTCAAAGGCAAAGTCTCAGCCCAGCCCCAGAGCTACCACTCTGTAATGGCCACAGTGCATTCCCAGTTTTGTTTACAAGCACCTAGAATTGTGCAAGAAGCACTGGTAGGAAAGCCTTTATTTGATTTCCAATGCAGGATCAAAAGTCTGGGCATGCAAGGAATGAATTCTGGTCCAGAAAATCTCTTGTGAGAAATCTGCAGAAGGAAGTGGCTGCATAAATTGCTGAGGATGGTTTTTGCTCAGTCTGTGATTGGCTGCCAATAGCATTTGGTGCTGGGGGAGAAAACAGCTGCAGCCAGCACAGGGAGCAGCCCCCTTCAAGCTCATTTTGTTGGACTGCAAGGTAGGACATGCTCAGGGACAAGATTGAGAGAGACAGCTGAGGATTAAACTTCTGGCAAGACTTTAGTTAAAAAAAAAAAAAAATTAAAAAATAGGGAGGAAAGCAAATAGATGGAACATCAATAGGAGACCACATGTTTTTTAGAATCACTGCAAATGGAAAATGCTGCAGTGGTTGACAGAAAATAAAGAGGGACCCTAAAATATAATTTATTTTTTTCTCCAGTAATTGGAAAGGTTTATCATTAAAAAGATAGGAAAATGTAAATTTAAGCCATGTTTTTCTGATGTAGCATCCAAGAAAGAAAATTAAGAGCTGATGGATTTGATAGTGGATTTTCAGCACCAGAAATAATAATAAAAAAAAAGCTAATTATGTAAAGTGAAAAAAAAAAGTGCCTGGTGCTACATTGACTAAAATCATACAGTGTTTATATAGCCTGAAGAAAGCCTAGATTGTTCCTCCATTAATGTAACTTTTGAACTCATCTGCAAACATGAGGCAAATAATATGAGGCAAAATCAGGAAGGGCCAAATTTTGCCATGCTTGCCATCACACCCCCTTTCTATGTGTTCTGTGAGAATGTCACATTGACTCCAGTATTAACCCTGGTAAACAAAGCTGGTCTCAGGATAAAAAAAAAAAGGTATCTGCAAAATTCTGACATATATCACAGTCATCTGAGCAAATAAAGGTTAATGTAGTTTTACAAGGAGGTAGACTAACACCTTGCATGTACAGCTAATGGAAAGACTCAAACAGAAGAATAAGATGGATGATGCGCATTTTCTGCCTGAATACAGCAGAAAATATGTATACTTGCAACTGTTAAATAAAATGGTCAGTTATCTTATATGGTAAAGTCTTTAGATAGCTAAAATACTCTAATATTTACAAATGCCACAAAAGTAAATACATGGACTCTAACATAATGCTCTGAAGTGTTAAAAGTAACTCTGGAAATACCAAAGTAAATCTATTTGTTTAACAAAGGCAGAAATTGCAGCAAAGCTGTGGTGACCTCACTATATTTGGAAGCCAAAAAAGGAAAGGTCAAAGGACAGATGAATATATTGTTACTACAGCAGAAAATGTGCCTATGAAATATCATCTTTTGTCATTCTGTAATTATCCCCAGTTGAGGATTTTCACACCAGATAACCCAGTTTACAAATCAAACACAAATCTTTTCAAACTCCACTTCTGGAAGCCTAATTAGATACTGAAAATGGAGCAATGTTCCTGCAGCTTCGTAGGAAGTCACAAAGCACCAGAAACTATAAAGATTTTGGAACTTACTGGTAATTCTACTGATGGTGAATGAGGCAGAAGAGCACGGCGTGTGCTTTCCTGGCTGTAGTAAAATGTAATGTTGATACGTGAAGTAGACAGAACTCGGAAAACACATGGCTTAGGAATTAGGTGGTATGTATGGAAGAGGCCAATTTCTCACCCTAACCTTTCCTTAAGCACTGTTTTAATGCCTTCTTTTTTGGCTGCTGAAATTCGGGAGGTATGTATTAGCGCTCTGTGGAGGAGGAAGCGGAGGAGGAGGAGAAGGAGGAGGAGGAGTGTCAGTGCCAGTTACAGAGCCCTTTTAGTAGCCATTACTAATCACTTCACATAGCGGTTTGGCAGGATGCCAAGTACCCAGTGTTTAACCTGGTTAGATGTAAGGCACTAGTGTGAAGGTACGTAATTAGCAAAATTACCAGCTAAATTCCAGATTCTTTACTGTTGCTATAAAACCTAGCTCAGAATCCTTTATCAGTCACAGGATAAATGCTTAAGCCATTAAGAACAGCCAAAAAAATACTTCCTTACGTTTGTTGCTAAATAACTGTCTCCCACCAATGTCAATAACTTTGGTTTGTCTCCTTTCCCCTGCTAGATGCTCCAGGAGAAACCTATCCAGTTCCTTGTAGGTGCTGTGAAAAACATGCCCTTGCTCTGCCTGCAGAGCTATTGCTTCTTCTAGCAAACTCAAGTTCCCTTTTGCTTTGTCCAGCTCAACTGACATTTCTGTTGTTTCTGACAGGCACTCATTGTCATCTTCTTCACTTTCAGGGAATGCATTCTGAATTCTCTTCTCAAAAGGATCTGGGTGAGACTCCTGGGGTGCTCTTAGCTCTGTTTCTGAATCACAAAGGGTTTCACAAGGGCCAAGTTCTACCTCTTCCTTCTTAATTTCTGGGACTTCCAGGATGCTAGGTTGCTTACACTCTACAATATATTTCTGAGTTAGATGGGGTTTTACACTAGTTTCTTCTGAGAAATTTGAGGAACTGTCCCACTCATTATCCATGATTTCAGAGTTACTTTCATTTTCCTCAGATGAACAATATTTGGGGTCAGAAATAACAGTCCTTTCCTTTCCTTCAGTTGAGTTAATCATGTAACATTCATCAGTGTCATCACTTTCTGTTTTTAGAGATTGAATACCACTATCATTTAGATTTTCTGTCACTGCTTGAGTGGGTGAATCTTTTGCTAATTTTCCCATGTTCATCAAAGACTTGGCCATGGCATCTTGATAGCTGGAATAGTTATCTTTTCTTTGACTGGAATTCTCTTGCCCACCCAAATGAGGGGTTTCCTCAGATAGCTTTGGGGTCCTTTCCTCTGTATAAGGAAAAAAAAAAAAAAAGAGAGAGAAAAAAAAAATATATAAGAATGTAAGAATAACTGCTTTTTGTATCCTTTAGAAGAGATATGAAGATATTAATGATTTCCATTTCTTTACTCAAAGGTACTCTGAAATGACTGAATTCACCAAATCTGTATTTGAAATGACTGCTGGTACCATGAGGAAAAGCCCTTCTAAGAGTATATCTACTTTATGTTATTGCTTCAAAGCTATACGCAAAGTAAATATATTGCTATTTTTTGCTGATGGTAAAGGTATGTATTGTTTAGAACACACACCATTTGTATATGTATTTGTATAAATACAATGTACTATACATCTATACAAACATATATGCACAATCTATTTAATCTATTCATATACATATGCACATGCATTTAAAATTCCTCTAAACTATTTTCACTTTTCTTTCATCTAAGATTCCCAAATATTTTCTCAAAATGGATCCTAATTACTTTTTGAGTCCCATGAAAGCCTTGGTGGAAAAATCATCAATACTTCACAAAGAGCAAGCTCCTGGTCACCACTGCAATTGCCACATTAAGTGATAGATCAGGTCATGCACAGGCAAACAGAAATGGTTGTTATGTACATACTCATAAAGGACTTGTTAAAGACACCAGTGAAGTGCATCCTGTCTTTATAAACATCTTTCTTCAGAAGAAAAAGAGCAGCCAGCAGGTAATAGAGGCTGCATGTAGGAGAGGTGGTTGGTGTGGAAGACAATATGCCTTTTGTATCTCGTTTAATTTTTTTATAAACATTTCCTCTGACAAGGACACTCAAAAATACATCTCCATCATCTTCCTTTCTGGTAATTATCTCTCTAAAATCAACACTGGTTTGCCAGGATCAAGTAAATATTGCCATAGTAACTAAAAGCATTTTTGGATGAAGGGAAGAATTTAGTCACAACACTAGCCCCTTCAATAATGCTGATTATAGGGTACATTCTTTTGTTGGGATCTATTCAACATAAACTGAAAAATTTAACATTTTACTTCCTAGAAAGGAGGATGAATAAACAAGTACAGACTATTTCCCAAGATGTATCTGTCCTCCCCTGAATCAGAACTCCAGGTTTAAATAATAAATTAAGCATAGTCTAAAATGCAAATGAGGTTTCTCTCCATAACACAGTGAGCTATTAAGAGAAAGTGTAAAGGGTTATGATAATTTTAAAGTATTATGAACTACAGAAAACAAATAAAAAGCATTTTCAGTGAATATGTCCAATTCATTGAACTATTCTCTCAATCCACTTAACTACCCACATGTGTACAATAATGATTTATAGACATTATACCTAATTATGCATATTTGGGCTGTGTTAGAGTGCCTAACAAAAGCTCTAGAAAGCAACAATTACCTCTGTTGCTTAGCTACATAGTTTAAAATATTCCTATTAAGTGCAGATTATTGTGGAGGGGAAAAGGGGGACAAAAATGCACATGTGCACCACAATGCATTTCACTTTACTGCTGCCAAACTGTTAGCATTTTGGGTCATTTCCAGTTTACATAATTGTTTGGTTCAACTGTTTGTTATATGTTAAAAGAAAATATTGATTAATTCTTATTCTTCTTCAGAAAATTGGGCTCATGCAGAGAGAGGTGGCCTTGTGCACTGTGTGCATAAAGTTATGTTTTTAAAAAAATGTCTGTAAACGTTAATGTAACTTTTTAGCAGCTGGTCCAGTACCATACACATTGTAGTATTCTGAATAAAGAAGTCTGTTGTCTTTCACATATCAGCAAGTAAGAATGATGATTTGGCTCTCTAACAAACTTCAGTTAAATGGGTTTTTATTATTTGCTTTTCTGCCATTTGGAAAAGAATGCAATAACATCACTAGGTCATTTCAAGAAGTGAGAAGTTCTAGTTTTAAAAGAAGTTTTCCCACCTTTCAAAACATAAACAAAACAAACAAACAAAAAGGCTGATAATAGTAACAGCTATTTTTTGATTATTTTTCTAGGTGAAAGATGAAAAATAAACACTTCATAACTTCGGTGTTTGCTCCTTAAGTCATTACGATTGGTGCTAAAATGATGAGATTTTTTAAGTTAAATGTTTAAAATTATTGTTGAACCAATCTTAATGGTACAACTGTCTCAGCTTTGCTTTTCATTCTAAAAGCTCCAAATTTACTTTAAAAAATAACCAAAACTCAGCTTATTTTATGGTTGCATCAATACAAAAACTGAAACATTGACAGATGCAACAAGAACTATGAACTCACAATTAAATGAGCAATTTTACAGTAAGAGATTAAAAATAAACCTACATATACAGACCAGTTTTATGCTCTAGCTGAAGCTTGTTTATAACCACTTTATCTAGTTATAGTAGTACAAAAAAGAATAGCTCATATTATCAGTGACATAAGCAGATTGGGAGAATTCTAATCAGTACCAAATAAAGCTTTCTGATTTTTTTTTTCTTTTGACTGAATAACTGAGTGTAAAAAGGGTTCTTCTACACTTTTATAAATGGACCTGGGCCAACACTTGCCTTTTAATAAATAAATAACTTAGGTTCATATGTATATGGTACAAGTTCTACCTGTACAATCATTAAAATGCTTTCCCTTCGGTGAGTTTATTAATCTGTGAAGAGGACAGACATAAGGGAAAGAAAAACACACTACTGGGGGTGGCTCAGGATGGCCAGGAACCAGGGTGAAATTATTTTTAAAAAATATATATATTATTTTATTTATTCACCCTGGTGAATAAAATAATATAATAAATAATATAATATAATAAATAATATAATATAATAAATATAAAATAATAAATAATATAATATAATAAATAAAATAATATAATAAATAAAATAATATATATATTTTTAAAAAATAATAATAATAATAAAAAGAAAACAAAGGAAAGAAAGGTCCCAGAATTCTTACTCAAATGGCTTTCCTTCAGATTTCTGATATTAGAGGATAATTATATTCCTTACAGTCTAGACAGGCACTGAGATCCATGATTGTTTTTGTCTGATTAATTTAGCTTGGTAATGACACCAAAAAAAAAAAAAAAAAAAGGAGAGAGAGATTGGGTATCACCTATTTAATGCCCTGTTTGAAGAGAGAGCTCCCTTCTATGCCTTCACACCAATGGGATGCAGATCTCTGGAAGAGACCCCTAGACGACTTATAAGTGTCAACTGTCTGAAATCTTTATGATATAAAAACATGACAGAGTCCTCCACTGATTAAAGTAGAACCAGGATTTGACTCTTTAATATGAAAGACAGTTGTCTTCTACCTGTTTGTAGTAGTCATACATATAAAATTAGGAGGACAGGATTGAGGACATTTTGTTTCCAAGTGAAGTCTATTTAGAATGGATAAGGTCTAAATTCCTAATCTCAATTCTCTTTCCTTACAAAATATTTGAGAAGTTTGTACAAGAAACAGGGCAAAGGGAGAAGAAAATAAATTACTGTTAAATTCTTGTAATAACCAACAATTCATTCTGTTTTCACAATATCTATGATTAGTAATTTCCCAGTGCCAGATCACTTTGTTTTTATAATGATATTTATCATCAAATGATGACCTTTCCCTTTAAAATACATGCAACATGAACTCTATGGATTTCTCCTCAATTTCGTGAGTAACAACTTGTACAGGATGACATTTGCAACATCCATTTTAGTTTGAAATTTCTTGGTCATCTTGAATATACATATATATATATATATATATATATATATGATGAAGAAAGAGCCATAAAGACATGTATCTTTCTGTCTCCTCATCCTCCTCCTCCTATTTTGTAGCATACACATTGCAGAAGTTTCTATAAATTGTTGGACTAGTTTGACTTAGCAGAGTTGAAATAACAAATATAAAGTGCTGAGTCTAATAATCATGTCAAACAGAACACATGTAGCAGTCACATGCATGAAATTGCTTTGCTAAATGTTAAAGTCAACAATGTTTTGCTAATCTTTTTTTTTTTTTTTTCCTCCTAAGAGCTTTTTTTTTTCCTCCTAAGAGCTATTCCCATGAAAATCTGCTCTTCATAAATGTGTTTTTCTCAGTGGGGACATAACCTTGTTTTTTGACAGAGCTTGTAGAGAAGCATCTATATCTGACCTGCTGCAGTATTTGCTTGTCTGTGAGACCTACAAAGCATTTACTAGACCCCAGGAAGAGTTTGTACAAAATAATTGGATGGTTAAATCTAGACAGAAATGCACCATTCCAACTCCATTACAAGCCAAACACATTTTGCATCCTTTTGAAAATGCTGTTTCATAGCTCCCTTTCTGAGGAATACAGGTTTGAGCAGAACTACACTACATGACTACCTGGATTTGAACTGCTTTCGAGGACACTGATATCTTCCTGTAAATCTGTCCTGTCTTCATTTTCTTCTTTGCATTCCAAGCCGGGGCTGTAATGGCGGGGCTTCATTAACAGGGACTTCCTTTTGTTTACAGGTACGCCTGAAATCTGCTCTTCAGCTTTTCTCTTCTTAGCCATGGAACATTTGTAGGCACTGCAATGATCAACAGGCAATGACAGAGACAAAAATGGGAGAAGTGAGAGGTAAATTGTTTAAAAATATACAACCATCCTCTAGTTTAAATTTCAAATATAGAGGAGAGGACTAACAAAATATTAATTCACTTGCAGTTTCAACAAGTTGTGTTTAGAGGATATTTAATGCTAGTTCAAGTACTTGAGTTTCAGAACACAGGCAAATACACCACTCTTCTCATTGTTGCCAAAATCTCTTTGGGGCAAGGGGAATGAAAAGGAGGGAAAAAACAAAAAAAAAGCCTGTAACTGAATACACTTAAACTTAAGTAAACATATGTTAATCTAAACTCTTCTATGCAGTAAAATACACCCGTGAAAAGATGAACGAAGATATAGGCTGGGTTTATGACCCAGAGAAACAGCTAAAGGGAAACATACACTACAAGTTACAGTATCTCAATCCTTTAACTTCATTATCTTTTCACCAGTATGAATATTTGCTTATATACTTTGCGTTGCTGATCACGGAAGTTTACTCATTCGTTTTGATAACTAGTTTAAAGTTAAGGTTAAGATAAGCATGTGATTTAACAACCAGTTTTACTGTTGTTGATATTAACTAAAAAAATCCATATAGAATCAGGGTGGAGGGATGCCATAAATTTATACCTTTAATGTTGAATTTGTTTTTTGTAGTTTTACACCTGATGCCCCATCAGGCCCCATTCATGCTATTCAATACTCCCCTCTTTATTACAGTGCTCCACACCTGCCTGGGCTAACCCGATTGCAACAGCATCTTGGAATATTGCCTTTTCTTGATATATACAGGTAGGTCTATTGGTTTTGCCTCTTAGGAATTTTGGTGCTGCTTTGATTTTTTTTTTTTTTTTTTTTTTTAAGTAGCTGAGGTTTTTGTTTGTTTGTTTGTTTGTTTGTTTTTAATTAGTGTCTTTGAACAAGCTTCCTTGACTTTTCTATAGGAAGAAGATGGTTGAAGCTGTTTATTATAAAACTGTGTTGGGGAAAAAAGAAAACGTGACAGACACTGTACCTTCAGAACATTTTGCAATTTGAGTCTCTCTTTCAGAATCAGTCCCATGCATTGGTTGCATTTCATTAGCTTCAGCCATAAGTATCTAATTTTAGCTCTTCTTTGGCTTCTATATAGACTCTGGAAAGAGGTTTCACCAGAGGGTTCAGATTGGATGTTAGGAAGAATTTCACTGAGAGGGCTGCTGAGCCCTGGAATAGGCTCCCTAGGGAAGTAGTCACAGCACCAAGCTTCTTGGAATACAAGAAGTGTTTGGACAATGCTCTCAGACACATTGTCTAATTTTTAGGTGGTCCTGTGTGGAGCCAGGACATTTACTCTGTGACCCTTTTGGGACTCTTCCAACTTGGGATATTCAATGATTTTACAATACCTCTAAAAACTAGATATACCTGATAAACTGGGTGATCTAACCCCTGGAAAAGGCCTTGCTCAGTCTAGATGCCTAATTTATGGATGAATGACATGAGAAGAGATTACTGTTTTTTAATGAAGAACATTTTTAGTAGATTTGATATGTTTTCTTTTTTTCAGCTTATGAGATAGAAGTATTGGTCTGCATATTAATTTACATCTACAGATATGTAGTAAAGCTTTTGCCACTATGCATCTGATCTGCATGGCATTTAGATGCTACTTCATACAATACCTCACTAAAGAGTCTTGAACCTTCAACACTCTTTTTAAGTAACTTTTTATGTGAGTGATTTTGCATCAAGTTATTGTTTTCTCACACACAATATTATAAATGTATGTAGTATGAATTATGTTGTTCATATTATAGCTGTCAGAGATGAAAAAACTACCTATACAAATCTGTGTAACCCACTCAATGGTTTCTCAACCTTAGGCACCTGCAGCATGCATTACAAATCTACAAGATGCCCTTAGGTGTTAGATTTTGCATTTGGCTCGCTGACTTTGAGGTAAGATTTAAACAAAAAATAAAATAAAATAAAATCCATGTATTCAGAGAACTCCTAGTGGTTACAGATATTACAAGCTTAACAGAATAAATTAATCCTTCCAAGGTATCTTATGTGCAGTAAATTGGCTCAGGTTCTGATTGTTTTGGATGAAAACATATGACTAACTTAAGCTTTTTGTTTTTAAAAAAATATCAATTTTTGGCTAAGCACCTTTTTGGCAAACTTCATTGAAAATATGAAGGACATGAAAATATGAAGATCTGCAGTTTGGAGGGGGTTGTTAAAATTCTACCATATGTATCTTAAACACAGCAGATATTCCTCTTTTCTGAGCACTCAAATGTTATGGGCATCAGCAGTACTGGACACTAACCACCTGCTGTAGTTGAAAATATTATGGCTTCTCAATTATTTCTCTGTTTATTAATAGAGGATAACATGAATATCACATTAAAGGTCAGAATCACAACAGAGTAAGTGTCCCCTTGGATATGATATCCATATAACAGACATCAGAGATGGATGTGGTGCAGATGAATATGCATAATTTGTTTCTAAGAAAGTACAATCAAGCACCTAGATGATAACTTCTTGGTGCAGGTGCTAACGGAGCCAACTAGGAAAGGTGCTCTCCTAGACCTGTTGCTAGAAAACAGAGAGGGTCTGGTGGGAGATGTGGTGATTGGTGGCCACCTTGGTCATAGCGACCATGAAGTGGTTGAGTTCAAAATTTACAGTGACAGAAGGAAAAGTGCCACCAAAACCTCATCCCTAGATATGGGGAAAGCGGACTTCAGGCTGCTCAGGGAACTAGTCAGCAAGGTCCCCTGGGAAGCCGCTCTTGAAGGCCTCGATGTCCACCAGTGCTGGTCATTCTTTAAGCGATGCCTCCTAGAAGCACAAGATCAGGCAATTCCTAAATATTGCAAGTCAGGCAGGCGGGGCAGGAGGCTGGCGTGGCTGACCAGGAACATTCTAATGGAGATTAGGCGGAAACAGAGAGTGTTTTGCTACTGGAAGGAGGGCCAGGTATCATGGAAAGAATACAGGGATGCTGTTTGTGTTTGTAGGGAGAAAGTTCGTGTGGCCAAAGCACACCTAGAGTTCAAGCTGGCTGTGTCTGTGAGAGAAAACAAAAAGGTTTTTTTTAGATATGTGAATGGAAAAAGGAGAACTAAAGAATACATAGGGCCGCTCCTTGATAGGGAAGGTCTCCTCACAGACAATGACATAGGCAAAGCAGAGACGCTTAACGCCTTCTTTGCCTCTGTCTTCAATGCCGATGATGGACTTCAGGACCCAGGGTGCCCTGAGCTGGAGGACCGGGATGGTGGGGATGACAAACTCCCAACCGACCCTGAACGTGTGCGGGATTTGCTACTCCACCTGGATCCCTACAAGTCCATGGGTCCAGATGGGATTCATCCCTGGGTGCTGAAAGAGCTGGCGGATGTCATCGCGGAACCTCTCTCAATTATTTTTCAACGATCCTGGGAATTTGGAGAGGTCCCGGTAGACTGGAAGCTGGCAAATGTTGTGCCGATTTTCAAGAAGGGTCAGAAAGAAGACCCTAGCAATTACAGGCCTGTCAGTCTCATGTCAGTGCCTGGTAAAATCATGGAGAAAATGGTTCTCGAACTTATTGAGGCGCACCTGGGGGACAAAGCAGTCATTGGTCCCAGCCAGCATGGGTTTGTGAAGGGTAGGTCCTGCCTAACTAACCTGATTTCCTTTTATGATAAGATCACCCGTATGGTGGACCAAGGGAAACCAGCTGATGTGATTTTTTTGGACTTCAGCAAGGCTTTTGACACGGTTTCCCATAGGATCCTACTGGACAAAATGTCCACCATACAGCTAAATAAAAACATCATACAATGGGTGAGCAATTGGCTAACGGGCAGGGCCCAAAGGGTTATGGTAAATGGGGCTGCGTCAGGCTGGCGGGCGGTCACCAATGGAACCCTCAAGGCTCCATTTTAGGGCCGGTACTTTTCAATATTTTTATAAATGATCTGGATGTAGGAATAGAAGGTATTTTGAGCAAGTTTGCTGATGACACCAAACTTGGAGGAGTTGTGGACTCGGATGAGGGTGGAAAGGCCTTGCAGAGGGATCTGGATAGGTTGGAGAGCTGGGCGATCACCAACCGCATGAAGTTCAATAAGAGCAAGTGCCGGGTCCTGCACCTGGGACGGGGAAACCCTAGCTGCACGTACAGACTGGGCGATGAGACGCTGGAGAGCAGCCTAGAAGAGAGGGATCTGGGGGTCGTGGTAGACAGCAAGTTGAATATGAGCCAGCAGTGTGCCCTGGCAGCCAGGAGGGCCAACCGTGTCCTGGGGTGCATCAAGCATGGCATCGCTAGTAGGTCAAGGGAGGTGATTGTCCCGCTCTACTCTGCGCTGGTGCGGCCTCACCTCGAGTACTGTGTGCAGTTCTGGGCACCACAGTATAAAAAGGACATGAAACTGTTGGAGAGTGTCCAGAGGAGGGCTACGAAGATGGTGAAAGGCCTGGAGGGGAAGACGTACGAGGAACGGCTGAGGGCACTGGGCCTGTTCAGCCTGGAGAAGAGGAGGCTGAGAGGAGACCTCATCACAGTCTACAACTTCCTCGTAAGGGGGTGTCGAGAGGCAGGAGACCTTTTCTCCATTAACACCAGTGACAGGACCCGTGGGAACGGGGTTAAGCTGAGACAGGGGAAATTTAGGCTTGACATCAGGAGGGGATTCTTCACAGAGAGGGTGGTTGCACACTGGAAGAGGCTCCCCAGGGAAGTGGTCACTGCACCGAGCCTGACTGAGTTTAAGAAGAGATTGGACTGTGCACTTAGTCACATGGTCTGAACTTTTGGGTAGACCTGTGCGGTGTCAAGAGTTGGACTTGATGATCCTTAAGGGTCCCTTCCAACTCAGGATATTCTATGATTCTATGATTTCTTAATTCATAATTTGAACAACAGTTCATACCATTCATGTTGTTTCAGACAAAATGAATAAATGACAAATGTTTGAAAACACTTCACATGCTGTTGCTTTATTAACTAAAACCTTCACTAGATTTACCTTTGAATCTTCCTTATTTATTTGTCAAGCTTCAAATTTACTTCCAATAACTACCGTACCAGTATTTAGGACAAGATGAATTTCCAGTGTTTAATTCCCCATTGACAAAACTACAGCTGTTTCTCACACAAGCATAATTAGTAGATTTTTAGAACAGAATTTCCTATTAAATCATCTAGTATGCCCTCTGGTGTAACACAGGTCACAGAACTTCATCTAGCTCTTCAGCATTAAACATGTAACTTGTCTGACTATCGCGTATATTCTAGTCAAGTTAAGGAAAAACATAATCAGAAGGTAAGATGACTGCTGTCTTCTTGCTCACCAATTACAATCTTTTTCTAGTACCTTAATGTTACAAGCCCACCCCTGTGGGTTGGCACAGCAACTGTTAAAGCCATTGGTGTTTCACGACAACTATGAAGGATAGCCACAAACACAGCAAACCACAGACTAGACAAGACAGGGTACTACTACCACCTGCTCTCTGCAGTCCTGTTTTGGGAAATGAGAATACAAGAATCCCACTTGGCTATAACTACTATGATCTGGCAGGAGCAGAGACAGCTTTGATTAAGGCTGCTCATATGACCTCACAGTCCCCTGTGTATTCTTTTGGATCACAATGGAGCAGCTTTCTGAAGAAAAAGTAACTTGAAGTTCTGTTTTGGTCAAAGTTCAGGCATCAGTTTTGCTCACAGTTTACAGCAGTAAATCAAAAGTTGCTCATCAGTGTCAGAACAGGAAGCCTACATACAGATCTGCCTGGAAGCACATTGCTCATTTTAGAAAGTTTCTTATTATCTTATTATATCTGTTTCTGCACATGAACACCACACACACAGACTTCTCTATAGTTCCCAGCATTTTAAGATAAGTGAATACAAGAGTTGCCACTTTACATAAAATCATTCTTGACACCTGCCACACGAGGGTAAAAAAAAACAAAACAAAACACACACACACACAAAAAAAAAAAAAAAAAAAACACAAACCAAAAACAGTTGTTGCTTCTTTCCTAGGAAATGCAAATTGGTCTTCATAGGCCAGACAGAGATTTTTCAATGCTAGACTAATATATTCTTGCTTTTGGTGTTGAGTATTTATACTGTTGTTTATGATTCTAACTGGAATCTACTAGTTTGCAAGAGCCAGTTTAAAGGTCTACCACTTAGAAGCAATTCTCCTTTTTCCCTTCTTTTCTACATTACAGTGCTTAAAAGTGGAAATGATTGATAATGGACACTGAGAATTTTACTACTATGAAAAGAATATATCTGTGCCTTTGTAACATTCAAGGCATGTTGAGTTCATCATTGTTTTAAAGTTTCTATTTCTCTCTTTTTCCTTATGTGCATTCACACATACACACATATACGTTAGCACAGATTTGTCAAGCTGTAGTTTGTCAAATGGTAAACCTATAATTTAGCTTCTCTATTACTCATCTCATAAATTCAACGTCTAATAGTTTTGTTGCTATTTATCAATGGTCTGCTTGTTGTCATGGAACACTGATTCAGCTGTCAAGGTTATTTGGTAATCTGAGGCTCATAAAACAGGAGAAGCTCTTTTTGTCATGAGCCCAAAGCAAATGCATACTTTTTCCAATTTAACTGTACTTAAATTTTATGAATAATTTCAGTATTATTTATATATAATTTATTTATATTTATATATAATAATTTCAGTATTATTTATAATCAGAAGTTTTTTCTATTAGTATTATTTTTTGGTCAATGACTCAGCTAGCGAAAACAATCTTGTGTCATTTACAACATGATCCAAAAGGTTAAAATCTAAGACCTACTTTCATGTGTTGAGGCAGGAAATGGTAGTATACAGATACGACAGTGCACAGGCTTCCCTTTACAAAGCAATACTTCAGAAGACAGAAGTTTTAAGAAATGCTACCAATATATAGTTTTTTCTACTGCCGGAAATTATTCCCATTTTCCAATCTTTTTTTTTTTTTTTTAATTGGTTCATCTAAGTGATGTGTTTGTCAAACCTTTAACATAAACTTTACCCACTTTGTAGACAGCAAAGATTTTTGTCATTAATCTGTTGATCTGTTGGCAAGGCTTCCAGCAGATCTCCAGGCTTTTTTTTCTTTCTTTTTTTTTTTTTTTTTTTTTTTTTCACAGCAACCTTTGAGTTGGAAAAGCATGATAACAGATCTAAGAATGGCCATAATTAGTAAAATCAGGGATACATTTAGCCTGATAACTGATATTTCCACCTGCTTTAGGCATTGATCAAGTTTTGTTCACGAGCTTTCAGATGACTTACAATGCTCTGGAAGTCAAATACTACTTTTTTCCTTGCAGGAGGGAAAAGATGATATTCTAGGATTCAGGGACACATCACTCACAGCTGAATATCTTACAAATGTCTGTCATGGTCAGATTTTCTTCTAAGAAATTTAACACTGTAAAGATACTGAAAAGGATCATAAGTTCTGAATGTCTCTCTAACTTGGTCCCCTCCTATGTCTGCTAGTTATCTAAGAAACAGATGAGCTGGGTTCTAACTAAATGTCTGGTGGCTTCCAAAGCTTTAGGATAGGTCTCTAATCCCTCCAAACTCACAAAAAAAGTCCTGAGCTCATTGTAAGCTGATGATAATCGGGATAAATGACTATCACTGAGTACAGAAAATGGACTTATAAAAAAGATGGAGAGAGACTCTTAGCTCAATCTGATAATGACAGAAAAAAAGATTTTAAACTAAAAGAGGGGAGATTTAGACTAGAGATTAGGAGGAAATTCTTCACTTAGAGGGTGGTGAGGCTCTGGAACAGGTTGCCCAGAGAGGTTGTGGATGCCTGGAGGTGTTCAAGACCAGGTTAGGTGAGACCCTGGGCAACCTGATCTAGTGGGTGGTGTCCCTACCTATTGCAGAGAGGTTGGAACTAGACGATCTTTAAGGTCATCCAACCTGAGCCATTCTATGATTCTATGATTTTATGATCTGCTCCTGGAACTGATGATGTCTGTTGAAAAAGCATTGATGTTACTGATTGCATCAACTAAGAATGCTGGAGGTTCGTGAAAGGAGCTGCAATGTTGGACCCCAAAGAAACAGGTTGTCTGATCACTGCAACTGAAAACCCAAATAAATACTGTAAATTACAGCAACGTCAGATGGATGACAGCAGTTGGGGAGGAAGGTGGAGCAAGCGTTGCTCTATTAAGTAGGATATGGTAGGATATGAAACACTTACAGATGTTTTGTGTATCAGTGAGTTTCTCCCTGAATAGTGGAACATGCTGGAGCACAGGTTAAATGAAATTACCATTCTATCTACCTAAAAATAATTAAAAAATAAAGTAAGAAAGATTTGTGAATTTGGGGGTGTGGGAAAATTATATATATCCAGAAACAACTGCTTGCTTTACAATTACACTTAGCAACACACTGACTAGCTGAAAAACTTCAAGGAGTAAGAACGTGGAACTGTGAAAACTGTAATCAAAGGAAGGGCCACAGTTTATGAACAATCTAAGACTGAATTAAACCAGAAAAATACTCCAGCTGAGAATTCCTGAAAAATCATCTGGAATAGAATTCATCAAGTAAGAGTAATTTTCTTCAATCAACATTTTAATATATTAAAATGTTCCCATTTAAGTAGTTCACATAGCTTAAATCAATAAGCTGTGCTTAAAAAAAAATATGTTAATAATTTAACCATTTAGGTTTGGTGAATTGTTGTCACTGAAGCAGTGACGGAAGCTCAGAATTATAGCATGTCTTTTCCCAAAGATAATTAAAGAAAATGGGAATGTTTCTCATTTATTATGTCACACACAACATAATATGTATATATGTATATATATGTGTATATATATACACATTTCACCTCTTTCTGTCTTTAAGAAACCCATACCCTTGGCTTATAAACTTGGCTTACACACAGTTGTATATGTGAAAGGGACAGGTGTTGTTCCTCTGCACTGTAGCAATCATCCCAGGGTTAAAAGGCTTTCCACAGAAAAGGTTACTGACATACCTGAGCCATGCTCTTTTTTAAAAATGTCAGAGTTGTGAAAAGTTTAGTCCAGGGCTGAACTAAGATGAAAGGAATGCACATGAGGTATAGATGGCAAGAAATATGAAAGGGAAATTCATATTTATGAACTCTAACATTGAGTAAAATAACCTCAGCAACTTGGGGGTATTAAAGTGTCTGTCTCTACACACAAATAAAAGGTTTAGGTAGGAAAAAGGAAACAGAACTGGCAGATAATATTGTGGAGAAAATACGGTGTAACTGAAATCTGGCTGCATGATGATATTAAAAGATATATTTTATTTTAAAAAGACATACAAGAAAAACAAAGAAGCTGTCATAGCCTTGTTCATGAAAGAGGATTTATTAGGCCCCATAAGAAGAGGCCGGGGAGAAATGGGTAATGGTATTGAGTCATTATGTACTGATCATGGAGATGTTTCAGACAGTAAACTAAATGTTATAGGCCACCTGACCAAAAAGAACAATTGGACTGTGAAATGACTGAGCAAATAAAATGAAGCACGTAAAGAGCGATGGTAAGTCAGCAATAACATAGGAAAAGGCATGCAGTTATGGTCAAGTCTACCCATGTCTCACAGTCACTGTGATACCTGAGGACAAGGATTTTAGACTGCAACAGACATGTTTTGATTAGAATAAGAACTCAAAACTTAATTACCATGCTCATAAAATTGCCTTTTTTTTTTTTTTTTAATATGTCCCTTCCCCCCTCCCCCCCCATTTTTTAATCTACAGTTCACAGTTCTCCTCACATGAAAGACAACTCAGAGAACAGCGCAGGTTCTAATTGTGTTTTCTTAGTTTCCTGTTTTACTTTTTAAACCTTGTAGGATCATGAGGATTTTCAGATTTAAAAAAAAAAAAAAGTGTATATAAATATTCTAATTTAAATGCTATATTAATGAAATGAATGAAATGAATAGCTACTTCAGGGTGTTATTTTATAGCTCATTCCATTGATCAAGAATTCCATATAGACAGAGTTGGAGATTTGGACCCTTTCAAAACAGATAAGTTATTTTTAGTAAAAGCCAGATTAGAGGAAACTTAATTTTTATAGCCTGGAACACAAGAAGTTCTTAATCTCACTGATAAAAATGAACACCCAAGAGTTGGGCCACATCCAGTCTCCCTACCCTCTTTTTCATTCACTCATTCAATCTGTTCAGGTTCAGTAAGTCAACAAATTCCAGTGGGACAAAAGCCAAGAATTTGGCTTAGAGTTGTTTAAGTTTCTAGGTAATACCATCTAGGTAATACAGACCATCCTCTCAACTTTTGGATCCAGAAAGTCTTACATGTGAGTGATCAGCCTGATAACCCCAGTAAACTTTTCATTAAAAAGCATACATGTAACTACAGTCTGGTTAAAGAAGATGTAAAAGAAAATAGAAAAAAAAAAAAAAAACCTTTATTTATTTATTTATTATTTTTATTTTTATTATTTTTTTGATAGCAGACAATGGGACCATAATCAATTCATTGCAGGTACTAGTACCTTCCTTTAAAGCAGAAGGAGGTTCCATGGCTGTATTACCTTCCTTTCTTTTCTATCTTCTGCCTGTACAGTCTGTTTCAGCTTGCTTTTTTTTGGCTGAATTTGCTCTTGATGTCAATCAGACAGAGCAATTCAGCTAGCCATAATATTTAATTCATGACTGATGTATATATGAGACAGAAATCAGTGTTTGGTTTTCAATCTTTATATGGCTTGTTGTCATCCAAAAAGATCTGCCATAAGAGGAAACAATCATTTGGAGCTATGATGTTCTGATATTTGACACGGTTTCCCATAGGATCCTACTGGACAAAATGTCCACCATACAGCTAAATAAAAACATCATCCGATGGGTGAGCAATTGGCTAACGGGCAGGGCCCAAAGGGTTATGGTGAATGGGGCTGCGTCAGGCTGGCGGGCGGTCACCAGTGGGGTCCCTCAAGGCTCCATTTTAGGGCCGGTACTTTTCAATATTTTTATAAACGATCTGGATGTAGGAATAGAAGGTATTTTGAGCAAGTTTGCTGATGACACCAAACTTGGAGGAGTTGTGGACTTGGATGAGAGTGGAAAGGCCTTGCAGAGGGATCTGGATAGGTTGGAGAGCTGGGCGATCACCAACCGCATGAAGTTCAATAAGAGTAAGTGCCGGGTCCTGCACCTGGGACGGGGAAACCCTGGCTGCACGTACAGACTGGGCGATGAGACGCTGGAGAGCAGCCTAAAAGAGAGGGATCTGGGGGTCGTGGTAGACAGCAAGTTGAATATGAGCCAGCAGTGTGCCCTGGCAGCCAGGAGGGCCAACTGTGTCCTGGGGTGCATCAAGCACGGCATCGCTAGTAGGTCGAGGGAGGTGATTGTCCCGCTCTACTCTGCGCTGGTGCGGCCTCACCTCGAGTACTGTGTGCAGTTCTGGGCACCACAGTATAAAAAGGACATGAAACTGTTGGAGAGTGTCCAGAGGAGGGCTACGAAGATGGTGAAAGGCCTGGAGGGGAAGACGTACGAGGAACGGCTGAGGGCACTGGGCCTGTTCAGCCTGGAGAAGAGGAGGCTGAGGGGAGACCTCATCGCAGTCTACAACTTCCTCGTAAGAGGGTGTCGAGAGGCAGGAGACCTTTTCTCCATTAACACCAGTGACAGGACCCGCGGGAACGGGGTTAAGCTGAGGCAGGGGAAGTTTAGGCTTGACATCAGGAGGGGGTTCTTCACTGAGAGAGTGGTTGCACACTGGAACAGACTCCCCAGGGAAGTGGTCACTGCACCGAGCCTGACTGAGTTTAAGAAGCGATTGGACTGTGCACTTAGTCACATGGTCTGAACTTCTGGGTAGACCTGTGCGGTGTCAAGAGCTGGACTTTATGATCCTTAAGGGTCCCTTCCAACTCAGGATATTCTATGATTCTATGATTCTATTCTATGATATATTCCGTCACTCAGCAGAAGGCATTAGGGCATACACAACTCTAAATTCACGTGTATGGATAATATTTACTGTGTGCTCTTGAACTCCAAAGTATTGATGGGGAAGACTACTGGACTACATTAAATAATGTAAAAGTTTTAGTTCAAGGTAAGGAACATTGTAAGATGCAACAAGCTCTCAGGTAGAAAAAAAAATACAAAAAAACTATCAGTTTGACAGCCACAATTAAAGTGATGCAGACTTGCTATATATTATAAAACTAAAAATTTCAGAAAAAAACATACTGAAATTATTGTACACAGCAAAACCAAAACCAAATAAAATGCCATGTTGGTGTGAGAAAAGAGACACTGAGACTAGAGATGTTGTCTAGAAATGGATATAGTAGACATTAAATGAGGCCTTTGAGTTTGTATAATAAATGGGTTTCTATGCTAGAAACCTACCTAATGCATTAGTCATTTGAAAACCTAGTCAAGTCACACATAAAGTATAAAATAAAATAAAAATAAAGTAGAAATCAAAACATGAAATGTTAATTTTAAATGTTCTAAATAAATCCATGAGGAAAAGGTAGAGGTCACAGTGTATTTATCAAAAGATTTTAATATCCACAGTACTTACCATTCATTGTAATTAACAACTCCATCCATTGGTATATCAAAAGCAATATTAGAGTTCCTATTTCAGCTCTTTTAATGGTTAGTCAGAACAATTCACTAGTTAAGTCAAATAACTAACATCCTCAGGGTTACTTGCAACTTGTTAATGTCATTACGTGGGCTCACCTAGAACCATATCATATTACTTCTCTTCATTGAAACAATTTTTTTTTTAAATGAATTTTCTATTGGGTCTAGAAGATGAGGAAAGAAATGTGGAATGACATTAGACATGACAGTCCAATGAAGTCTTATTATTTGAGAGTGATTGACGTATATGATACAGACATTAGGTTAGGTGAATTTAAACATTATTTTTCTAGTTCTGTGACCACCATACACTTGCTTTTGCCTCACAATCAGTAGTATGTACTGATTGCTCAGTTTTTGCTAATGCTTGCTGTTCAATGTTTCTATCATACATCAATTTCAAAATATATTTCCTTAGTAAAAAACATAGATTTCCACAGATTATTTGAGGAAAGTACTGACTAGCATGCTAGTCTGAATCTGTTAAGAACCCAACAGTGTCATCATAAAAGAAAAAGAAATAAAATTTGAGAATTTTAGCAAATATGATCGGTGGCATCATGACAACTTTGATTATATCAGAAGTCATAGAATAAGAAGCAGAAGTTAATGTTTTCAAAGACTCATAACCATTTCAATATCCACAATGGCTAGGGCAGATAAATTTCTTTTCCAGATTAGAGAGCAAGAAATAGATCTTGTTAACTTATAAATCTGGTACTAGACCCTGGGAATAGAGGATATTAAGATACATGCTTATTGTGTAGTTGAAAATCAGTTATCAAAAAAACCAGCGTGATCCAGATCTTTGTCTCAGATGAAATGCCTAATATTAATGTATCATAGAGAAATATTTGAATGACAACTTGACACAACTCTGTCCCAGCCATTTTACAGTCACAGAGGACACTGGAGAAGAGAGCTGGGAATGTACCTATCAACACCTAATATTAAACTGAAAAGAAAACAAACAAAAACCCAACATTTTTGTCAAGCTCAGACTTGTCGGCACAATATCTGAAACAAAATCAGGATAAATACCCTGGCAGTTGACATAACTCTATGGAAATTGACCATCTTCATTTAGAATTTTCTAAGTCTATTTGGACTCAGGGACACATTTTGTTTCTGTAAAGCAAAATAAGGTCTGCAAGGACAGTCCCACACCTTCTGCCAGTAAGAGACAGATGAGTCACCAGGAAATGCAAGAGTCCACCTCAGTTCTTTTTCAATTATGCTTATTCGAGATTAGAACAAATGTGTTTTATCCTAGTCATTTCCAGAAATCTTGAGTCTATGAGCAATTTCTGTGGAAGAAGAAGCCAAACCCAAAGGACAAATCTGACAGTTTTCCACATGCAGGTTAGGAACAAATAATGTTCTCAGCTGTAGGCAGTTGTTTGGGATAAGAGTTCTGAGAAGGTAATAGCGACATGAAACAATCACAATCTCAGTTCTTACTGAGGAATGTTTTGAGCCTTTTTGTGTGATTTGTTTCATATGCCCACTTCTCCTTCCATCATCAAAGTACTGCTCACCTCTTTCTCAGGTCATCGGCCAGGCTACTGCTTTCTTTTCATTCAAACGCTTCTTCTTAACCTTATTATTTTATGAAGCTCACAAAAAGAGTTACTGTTGAATCATTCATTTTTAAATGCATTTAGGAATGCGCAACTCATTTTTTTTCATGTTATGAACTTTTCCTGAGTGGCCAAATTATCTTCTCTCCATCAAACCTACCTTCATTCAATTGCTGTCTGAAACTAGAGCTCAGATATAGCAGGATACATATAATCTACCAGTACTAAATAAATATAACGTACTTTAGTTAGCAAAATTTCACTATTCTGTCAATATTGTTATTTATATTGACATACCTCTTAAACATTTTGATTAAATTTGAGGAATACATTTTAGTGACATAAACCTTTTGAAATACTTCAGTACCATGGACTGCAGGATTGCTTTCCTGCTTTCTCATTCTCCCAGTCAAGAGACAGCAGCACAGGGTGAAGTGCCTTGTTATTTCTTCTACCAATGAGACATCCAAGGCAACTCTGCTCTACCACCTCTCTGCTAAAACATTCAAGACACATATCTCTCTATTTTATCCATATTGTACCTTTTAATCTGAATACCCCAAATGTCTCACATTATCTGAACCAAGGGTTCCAGATAAAAAGTATTTCTTACTTTAAAGAAACGGTCCTTCTGATGAAAAGTTCCAACACTATAGAAAGTAAGTAGCTATAGCCAATAGAAAGCAACTTTTTCTTCAGGACTTGAAACATAAGTGCCTTGTGGAGTCACTAATCATTAGTAACAGAAGCCAGACAGACTGGTTTTCACCTGTATCTAACCAAGAAACAGAATGGTATGGACCTGGCCAAACTGATCTATGCTTTTGTAACCCCATGCTTGGATCAATCCAATTTGCTCTTTCTTGGTTTGACCCAGATGCCTCTCCATAACCTACAGATGGTTCATCATACTGTATCCCATCTGTTAAATAGAACACAGTAATGAAACACATCATACCAATATTCTTCACTTCCCTTTAGTTTTCATTCTAATCCTGAACACAGATGAAGGTCCTGGTCCTTTCAGTGGTCCATGACTAAATCATCTAAGTGAAGACTTCTTTCTGATTCTTTCAGAAGGTGGATTCAACAGAGAGGTTATGCCTGAAAAATGTCAGGTTCAACTTGAAGGTATGGGACAGAAAGCTCCTGGTTTCAGCACTCACTTCTACCACATATTGTGTTTTGTTTTGTGTAGGTCATGATAAAAAAAAAATCTCTCTCTTCCTGTGGACAGTTTATCTGCCAATGGAATGACTAACAGTCATGACAGTATACATGACAGTATACTCATGTATGAAAAATTAAAATGTAGTCTGAAAGTAAATAGTTAAGGCTGAAAGGAGAAAGTTTTGAACTGAAGGGTTATTAATATCTTCCAAGTTGAGTATATGATGCTTCAACACTACAGAATATACAGTAGATACAATTAAAAAATCTTATGAACTAATAACAATAATATTCATAATATGTATGTGTGTGAAGAAAATGGGTATTAAATCTGAAATTCTTCAAAGCATGTAATAACATAAAATCAATGTAAGTTTGGCATTTAAGTAGGAGTGATCATAGAAAATATTTGGATTGGAAGGGACATTAAAGATCACCTAATTCCAACCCTCCCTTCGGGGTAAGGACACTTCTCACTAGATCAGTTTATCCAAAGCCCCATCCAACCTGGCCTTGAACACTTCCAGGGATGGGACATCCACAACATTACTGGGCAACATGTTCCAGTGCCTCACCACCCTCTGACTAAAGAATTTATTCATTATAGCTAATCTAATTCTACTTTTTTGTTTGTTTGCTTGCTTGTTTTTGTTTAGCTTTAAACCATTACTCCTTGTCCTATTACTACACTTAGTAATAAAGAGTTACTCTCCAGGTTTCTTGTAGCCCCCCTTTAGGTACTGGGAGAAAATGTGTATCGGTGATCCGTAGCTGGCAGAAAAGTACAATGTTCTAATATAGTACGGTGCATGAGAACGTTTAGTTATTTTCCTTGACAGAAAACAAATAAACAAATAAATAATAAGAAAAAAAAATATTTTGTCCCTTAAAGTGATGTTTTCCTTAAAAAATAATTTCTAAGTACTATTTCTCAGGAAAATATGGATAATAACAAAACCATTAGCCAGACTTCTTGGTGAAATCTTGGCTTTCTTGAAATCAGTAATTTTATTTATTTATTTACTTATTTTATTTTTGGCATTTACTTCTGTTAAGCAAGAATGCAACCCTAGAAAATTATGAGAGAATTTTCATACATTTTTGGTGTTTGCAACTCTTTGTTTTGCTTTTTATTGGTTTCATTCTCTACTTTTGTGAAACCACTTGAAGAAAAAGAAAGGCTAACAAATACTCTAGAACCAATCAGTGTTACAAAACTAATAATAATACAATATGAGCATGTAAGCTTATGTAGTGCTTTTCATGTATAAGTATCCCAAGGCACTTTGTAACAGAAACTCAATAAGGAGTGCAAAAGTGCTTTGTCAGATAGGATAAGCCAGGGGAAAAGGGAAAATTAATTAAGCATGGATTTAAATTTGTCAGCCAACACAGCATTTAGAACCTTGGTCAGAAAAGACAGTGGTTCCAGTATCTGTATCCAGGGAATGAAGTAGACTTTTTCATTCTTTAATTCTTGAGGAATGTTCATTAGTTCTTCCATAGGAATATGGGTGTGAGTAATATGAATACATTAGGCTACATTTTCAAAAGGAAGCCCCTGGTTTATTTTTCACACACAAATAAATAAATTCACAGAAGTTGATCACCTGACCTGCAGGTCAGTAAAGCATTTGACTGCTGAAATACCCAATATGAATTCTTGAATAGTAGAAATCACAAACACCAGGTTAGGGGCTAGAAAATCTCTCTCTCTCTCTCTTTTTTTTTTTTTTTTCTGTTTATAGTGTTTAGTGTTTAGCTCAGTGTTTTAAACAAATGTGTATTTCTTTACAGATGTACTGCACACCTCTGCTAGAAAAAGTAATCTGTGACACTTTATTTCCTAAAATAGCACATATTTAGCAGGGAAAGCAAAATTGCCTGGGAAAACCTATATTAATTGTTAATGCATAAATTACTTCTTCCCTGATGTTGCAGAAACTTGCACATCCTCTATTTTTCAAACATTTTTCTCTGAGGAACACATGGACCATCCTCATTTTTGGATGACTGCCTCTTTGGATTAATGCATCCTTCTGGTGCATAAATTAGGGATGCACAGAGGAAAAAGGAGAAGCACTAAATCTCAGAAAAATGAAGCTGTACAGAAAAATGAGGTTCAGCGTATAGCTGAATGAATGCCTCACCATGAATATTTTATCTGAAAATTTAGCCTCCACTTCTGTTTGTCAAAAATATATAAGAAGTTTATAATTTCCTGAGTTTTATTATAAAACAAAACTCTAAAATATAATGTCTTAACTGCAAATAACTTCCTATAAATATTTCATGCCCTATATTAAGAGAGAGTGGCATTTTGATTGATCAAATAAATTACATACTGCTGCTTTTATTCCCTTGATGGATGAGCCCGCAAACACATACTTCAGATGCCTGCTATGCTTAGAGCAGCTCACTAGTGTGTGATGAAGAAGACTGAGTATAAGAAGTTAATTTAAGCAAAATTCTTAATAGTTTTTGTAAAAATATTTTCAGGATTTATATTGCAGAATTTGTGATTTGGATGAATAATTCAGGATTTACCTGTAAATATTTTCTGAGGGGGATATGTGAGTGAACTTAATGTAAGAGTGAACTTGTCCTAGTGAAAACTCAACTTTGATTGTACATGTTCTTTGTTGAAGATTTGATGCCAATGATATAGCAGTCTTTCCATAATTTTATCCTAGAATTGTGGAGCAGCTATTGGGAACTGATGTAAATATTACTGAAATCAAAACAGTAATATAAAAATTTTACTAGATTATTGTTGATATATCCTTGAAGAATTTGTTTTTGACTGAAATGTCATGCTTTACACAAATTTAAAAAGTACCTGCTTCTACTTCAGTAAAATGTGGAAACTCAGCAAGTACTTGATGAAAAATTAGTAAGTTGTGCATTTAGAATTTACAGTAATTTATAGAACCTATCAATTTTACAAAAGTCATCTAACAAAACAATATAAAGACTAATGTCTCTTAGAATGTTGAGATGTTAAAATGTTATAATATTTATTACTGATCATAAACCATACTTTTTTATTGTGTGCTTTGACACAGGCTGCAGATAAAGACAACCTATCTGAATCCTGAACATTATTCTTATTGCATTATTTTTAATGATGCTTACAGAATTACTGCCTAACCTTTTGAATTTTATTTTTGTTATATTTAAAAAGTGAATCTGCTTCACGTTTCCCATGTCAGAGCCATACTAAATCTCTACATATTGCAGCATTTGCTGGATTTTCTATTAAATAGCTATACCCTTGGTATGAATTTATTGATATAATCAGAAAATAAAACTAAAAAAAGAAATGACTTGAGTTCTTACCTGAGCTCTTGAGCTATAGAGTCCACTTGAACTGTTAATAAAAGCAGAAGGAAAGAATAAATTAGTTTATACTTCCAGACTTGTGATTTCTTCAGCCTTGCACCTGCCTATCTGATGACAGAGGAACAGCTATCAAAACACAGGTGATTATTTTATGCTAACCAGAGGATTGTAGCTACTAGTTGCAAGCGTTAACTGAACAAATAATTCTCATAGTTATTTTAGGACATATAAAACCTGGAGGATGATCTACATTGGAAAAAATAGAAAAATAATAAGAAAAAACTAAATAGAAAAAAAAAAGCACTTGTGTTTATTGAAAGTGTAAAAAGTCTTGACTTCTTCCAAATTTTAATTCAATTTGGTAATGGTGAAGGCTGATGTTTACAAATACCTGTCCACGCAAGGGTATACAGCATATTGACAAAGCCAATAGGTGGTTCTAAGGCTTACTCATGTTGCACAGGCAACTTTTATTGTTTTGCTTCTGAGAAAATGTTCCTGATCTATTAATTCATATACATATGCATATGTGTGTATAAAAATATATAAAAAAGAAAATTCTTAAGTTTTAAACATATGTAATTAGCATTTTAAATGAAAAGAATATGAATGATAAATCCCCTATTAAATTTGATTGAAGTCTATTAGATAAAACAGACTCTTCCAGCTGAGATGATATGCACTAATGCTGAGGTATGAGGAACATCCCTAATCAATGTTTTTCCTACTCAGTAGCAAGTCCTCTGTTCTTATACTCTTGAAGTATATATGCATTTTACATTACTTTCAGAGAACATTACTGAGGGATGTTTCAAAGACATGATATGTCTTTTGTATTTATCACCTCATCTGTGGGCAGTGGGCAGCATCCCTACTAGTTTTCTCTCTATCTTTTTATCAGTGAAGTCTAACACTTTTCACCCCTTTGGTCATTTGAGACTAGATAATTAAGCCAAATTGCACTTTAATTTTTCATTCTGATCACAACTCGAAGCTGAAGGCACAAAATATTGTGCCCAGATCTATTGAGTTGTGACAAAGAATCAAACTAGTCCTTTTTATTTTTTTTTCCCTACAATCCTGAGAGTGCACTATTCCCATTAAAATCAGATTGAAAGATGAGTGCTTTGCACCTCTGAAAATAGTCATAAGCAAAAATGTTTGCAGAGAAGGCAAAACTTTGTCATTTATTTTAACATGTCTCCATTTTTCAGTCATTATCAAGAGTAACAAAAAGTGTTATGAATTAAAATAAAAAGTTATTTTCCTGAAAGGGTTATATTGCTAGTCAATCATGTTTTCCAGATGTTGAGATCATTAAGGGCTTGTTTATCTCTCAGGACTGCATTTCCATCTGTTCCTTACAAAAAGAGGAATAGCTGGGAAATGAAACTATGTTGTAACTTTGCAAAATCAAACACAAGCACAAGTACTTTAAAAAAAAACACAGGGTTCTCCTCTGATGCATACACCTGTGCCTTTTGTTTAAGTAACTTTACTTCTGGACCATTTATGCAGGTAATTTACTGATAATTACTGGCAGTAGGCAGAAAAACACTCAGGTGGCCTAGACAAAGTTGGTACATTATTTTGAAAGAATCCATTCAATATTGTCTAGCTAAGGAAAGATGTCCCTACATAAAATCTTTGTTTGCATAATAAAAAGCATACTTAAGCATACTTTTTTTTTTTTTTTGAGAAACAGTTCAAAGTAAATATCATACAGCAGTTTTTTTTTTTTTTTTCTGCTTTTCTTTAATCCATAGCTAATAACATTGTGCCTCTTAATGCCAGCAGTCTGTGTCCTGCCTTGATTAAAAAAGCAACCCTAAGGAAGCTACACACTCTCTTACTGCACATTAGGGACTGTACACAGGAACTATCATATTTCATGGTGTGCTGGGCACAAGGTCGTGGAACTTGCTTGCTAACTCACCCTTGGTTCCTTTTGAGCGTGTGCGCAGCTTTTTATTTTCCCCATCTGCATCCATCTGTAATATTAACACAAAGTTTTTAATTCATTCCTTTTGCCATTGTCAAAAAAAGTCTCCAATGTTGTGTTTTTTTTTTTTTTTTCCACATTTCTGAAGTGTATACAGTAATAAAAAGAAGAAAAATCATGCCTTATTAATCTTGTCAAAGAGATAAAAAGCCATCTGTGAATATCTAGTAAATACCTAGGAGATACCTTTAATGATACAGATTTGTTTATTAAAGTGATGGTAATGAATGACTCTTTCAGGTTTAATGACAAGGTCTACAGGTGTTAGCTGAAGGCATAAGGTTAGAAATTGCAGTGTTGTGTGACTGCTGCTTTTAACATCCACCTCCTAGAAGAAAAGGTCCCCAAAAGCCCCAGTGCCTACAGTCATGCTGCATAATTGTAACTGAAGCATATCTGAATAGCTGCAATGGAACCTGTATCTGACAACTTCATCCTGAGAGCATGAAACCCTCTTGCTTGAATGTGCATAATTGCACACATAGAGTTTTAAGATACTTAATCACTTTTCATAGAAGTTTTGGTCAAAAAGACAGTTACAGATTTGTATGAATTTTGGGAAGAACATAGCATCCAGGTTTACATTTCACATAAAATAAATAAATAAAACTTATTACTAAAAAAAAAGAAAAAAAAGCTGCTGCCATAAGATTTCTAACTGAAATAAGGGACATCTTGCAAGAATCGCTGTTCTCATGACACTTTTGGCTACATCTAAACCAGCAGTGGAAATATGCACCTTCTGGTCTTGGATCTGGCCCAGACCCATAATTGTAGGGGCAGGTTTTCAATCCATGGATTTTATTACAACCCCCTGAAATTCAAAGGGATTAAGATTTCATGTTCTGGTGTGGAGAGCTGCAGTGACATGCAGCAGACTGTATAACAGTGTAATGTTGAACATGTCCAGAGAAACGAAATCCTTTTCTTTCTAAAACTCTTAATTTTTAAGTATTGAAGAATCTGCCATAAGGAATTTTTGTCCAGGAAAAACAGCAGGAACTCTAATTTTCTTCAGTCTATCTTACTACCTATCTTTATGTTAAATCTCAGTTTCCCTCTTTGTAAAATGGTGATGATCCAACACAGTGCAGAAGCAAATCCCATGTGTTTCTGCAGATCGATATGCAGGAACAACTGCAGACACCAGTATCTGATTTATATAACTGTGCTGGACAATAGGTAGATGCATTCTATGGGTACCAGAAGTTGCCAATGCCTGGAAACTGTGAATCTTTCGCTGCAAAAGGTCGCAAGACAAAAAGCAATGTCAGCAGATCCTCTCTACTTTTTCACCCTTCCTTACTGAAGATCAGCAGCATTGATTTGCCCCACAGGGGGAAGATGCAAGAATCTGTTTGTGCTTGTTTCTATGTACAGTGTTTGAAGATCTGAGGATGCTTTATTTTTAGTTTTACATGACTCAGATAACTCAGATGTTTTGAAAGTCTAATCTGAAAGAACATTGCTGAATATGACAAATTTGACCTGAAAAAGAAAAAGAGTAAAGCCAGCCTTTATTTATATATATATTTTTTCTGTTCATTGCTATATGTGGTTGCACATGATATACAGTTACAGGAATCAAAGTACCTATTTGTAGGAGAGAACACAAGCATTTGAAAAGACTATTTATGTACTTGAAGAAGTTTAATTCTAGAACCTATGTTAGCAATATCTAAAATGAAACTATAAATTGATCAAAATGAATCTCAAACCAAGACAATTATCTTTTCTCTGTTTAAATTTACATCTGATGTTGATTATTAGAAGGGAAGAAACATAATTGGTTTGTGTTTAAGTAGTGGGGTTGAGGTAAGACTTTACTATCCTTAAAACCTGGAGAATGAGTTTTTGCAATGTGACTGCAATGGTAATGGGAAACATGGCTCTGTTCTCTGATGCTGAGTTGTGATTGAAGGCACTGACCTGCCATAGACTTATAATAGGGGAGCAGGTGTGGCAATGATGGACTTTAATTTCCTTTAATAAACCTTTTATGTGCCACACTTTTACTGCCATTCTATGCTCTCCAAGGTCCTGCACATAATAGGTTCATTACTTTTGATTACTATAGTCTATTGAGACAAACAACTCCAGAACACACTATATATTATGTTCAGTTAAACCAATATAGACTATTTATCCACTGTGCATTATTTCACCTGCAACTCTACAGACAAAATTAACAACAGCTCCTGTAAGCTAAAACTATTAAAACCACTGGTACTCCTTTGTCATCATTTCATAATAAATACCACACCAATCACAGTGCTGCTCTTTTAATTATGAAACAAAAAGTGTCTACTGCTTCTACTGAACAGCAGTTACTTTGGGCTAAATAGTACGTTGCATTGTGATGAATATTTAAAAACTGCACAATGAGTGAAAACCAACAATAAAATCAATGTAGGTGATTTTTCTATTTATTTTCTTTCCTTGTAATAATTTGAAATTATGAGAGATGTTTAATCAACTCAAACCTAAAATTTATTGTGCTGTTTATCCCAGTGCATAGGACATATTAAAAGAACCATCATGTCTAAGTTGCATTAAAAAAAAAAAAAAATGCTTAACTCACAAAAAGTCCTATGCATTAGCTTGAAAATTATACAGAAGTAACTGAATAAAACTGAAATACTTTAAGTGTCAGCATAAATATCCCTCCTGCTCAAAATTTAAATACAATATCCTTTTTTTTTTTCTTCTTTCAGAGATTTTCTGACATTTAAAAAAAAGTGAGCAAACTTCCACACTTCTGATTCTTATGTGCATAGTGATTGTTTTACATGAAATTATATCTATAGACAGTCCACAAGAAGAATGCAAACTTTTAATATATTAAAGGTATTAAAACATTAAAGATGTTAAACTCTAAAAAATAAATTCCATATAACTGTTTTAGAGGTAATTGTTATTGAGGTGTGAATTTCAGATATATTACTGCATCTTTTATCAGATTACTATTATATTACTATCTTTGCTGTGTACTGCAAAGATAGGATGTATTCTGGGTGGTGCTTCATGATCTCAAAGTCAGGGATGATCAACCCTCCCTCTTGTCCCTCTTGGTACATACACTGTCTTGAGACAAAAAGCCGTAAAAGATAGAGTGGTCATATCTTCACAAAATCCATGCACAATGTTTTACTGTTTATTTTTTTAGCTATCAGTATAATATCTAAGAGATCACCAGGAAAATTTTATCAGGAGCTGCAATATTTGTTAGTGGCAATCTTCACAAGTAAAAATACGTCCAATAATACGTAACTCTATGAATAGTGGAAGGAATTTCACTGTGTCTTATAACTAGATTCTCTGACCTTATAACTCTGATATGATGGGATTTAAACTTGTCTAAACACTTTCTTTTCAAATTTAGTTGAAACTGCCTAAGGGACATTAAACGAATTAGTGGGAGAAACTAATTAGTCAGAAACACAGAAACAGAGAGTTAACACATATACAGTCCTAAATCATTGGGAAATCAGGCTAAGAAATAAGTACCTGCCTTAAAGTTCCTTAGTTGTGTTTCTATGATTTGGAAATTTACCATGTATGGTAATGTTGAGTTGTTTCCTGAGATTGTGTTCTGAAAAATTTCACTATGTTGACGAATGCTTTCTGCCTGACTTACTGAATTTCAATCCTTCCTCCACCCTTCCTTCATTATTGGCTGAGACATAAGGCTATGTCATTAACTAGATCCCAGAAAACAGACTGGAATCACCAATGATACTGCATATTCTGCTTGGAGAAAGTGGAGTAACTTGCTATGTGACTGCTACAGGGTATTCTTGTTTGTCCAAATGAATTCACTGGTGGAAAAACAGCAACCATACTTTTTTTGCAAACTATTTCAGAGTTCCTGGGTGCAGAAACCAAATGTTACTTTTGTTTGTTCTGAAGTCAGAAGACTCAAGAGCAGCACCTGGAAATACTTCCCTGAGTGAGAGAATTAGGATTTGGCTCTGAGTTTGTTTTTTTGTGTGTGTGCCTGGAGTCTATCTGTGCACATGTGCATGTACTGATATTATAATGGGATCCAAGAATATGACTAACAGCTGAAATAGGGCATGTGCAATAAATGTTAATAATAATAATAGTAATAGCAATTATTCCAATTTATTTGAACATTCTTAATTCTCAGTTTTGGAAACTAAATTGATAGTACAATCTTGGTAGGATAGTTATACATCACATTACTGTAAAAAAAAAAAAAAAAAAAAAAAAGTTATGACCTGAAGAAACCAGTATTGCTGATACACGTAAAAGTGAAACAGACCTTCTGGAAATAGTTATTGTAAGAGCTATGCACTTTCTAATTTCTAATATAAACTTTGGACAAGCAAAAATTAATTTACCTGAGTGAGTGTCACATTTCTGGAGTGGAAGTCTGATTCCTTTAGTGTAACTAGATAGAGGAAACTAAATCACCCGTTTATCTTGTGGTAAGGTATATGAAAGTTGACATTTTCCTGTGATTTTCCAACTAAAAGTTACATTTGATTTTAAAAATGAAATTTGGCAAACAACTTCTCTAAGAAAAAACTTTACTGGTTTTGAGAGGTCAGAAAAAATAATAGTTTTTCTCTACTCTTTGTAAACTACATTAGACTGTTTAAAGGTAAAATCTACATCTGTCATTAGACTGATAAACTTAGCCAGAAAAAGAAAGACATCTTTTAAGGCATACAAATCCATCCTTAAGTCTCAAACAAGAGCAAAAAATTCCATAATTGAAGCCAGACACTGCTATGCACTACAAACCTCTCTGTGCTGTACCTATGCCCCAGGTGACGTGATACAGTGTGTTTCTCTCCCTAAAATAACTAAAATAACTAAAAAGTATTTTTTTTTTCAGTGCTTTGGTAGCTACTTTTTAACAACTCATTTAAGAATAATAAAACAATAAAACTCATTAAAAGGGAATTTTGTCATAAGAAAAAAGATTTTTTAAACAAATCATAAAGCAGCCAGTCTGAAGATTTCCTACAGCTTGTCTGGAAATACAGATCAGAACTTGCCTGTTCTGTGAATATATGTGTGTGAAACACATCTTTCTGCCACTCTACAATGTCTATTATTATTATTATTATTATTGAAGTATTAATGGAAGACTGATGGTGAGAATTACAGGGCAAGAAGAAAATGCAAAGTGCACCTATAACAACTTCTAGATAAGGTTTATATATTCTTTTTAGTGGTTATAAAAAATCCAGTCCAAAGACAATTTTTTCAGGAATATTGATTGCACTGTGACTTAACATTATTTGTTCTTTTCTTTTAGTCACATTTATGGCCAGAAAGGAGAAATAAATAAATAAATTACAAAGTAAGGCTATTGCTGAAAATATGCCCTGTTTGGGTATTGATTATTCTTACCCAAGGAGTCATCCCACCTTTACCTTTGAAACTTTTGCTTTAGTTTATACAATGCTATACTTGATTTCTTTAGGAGGAAGTTGAACAACATGGAAATATTTTTTTCAGATGCATAAGTACATCTGCTGAATGCAAACTTTGTGTCTATAACATATAAATTATCAACAATTTGGTTGCATGTTTATGTATTTTTGTAATGTAGATATTTTTATATTGAAATCACTGCTTCAAAATATGCAGCAGCAAAATAAACCTTAAATTAGAGACAAGCTTGAATAGCTTTGTTACAAGGATGATTTATTTTGAGTCTCACTTCTGATTTCTGAGTTGTCACTGCTGTTGTATACTTCATCCATGCAACTTTGCACAACTGGCAGTGCTGAATATAAACCAAAGCCATATGTTTACATCCTTTTGCCAAACGACTACAGCAAATAGTTCTATTATTCCCTTAGGTAACCAATGTGTGCCAAGTATTTCTATTAGTCTGCTTTACCAAGGCTTTAGAGGGCAGAGTCACAGCTTTATGAAATTAAGGGGCAACTGCTAGCTTTTTAAATTTAGGGAAAAAATATAGTCTACCATGCTGAAATGCAACTCAGCATAAGTTGATGCGTGATCCTACTTTCTGGAGGCTTGTTTCCTGGATTTTTAGTTTTGATGTAGTTCAACATCTTGTCATTATTTCCTGGGCTACTATGTACTAAATATCATTTTTCTTCCTAATGAAAAAAGGAAACATCAATATTCAAACATAAAAATGAAAGTATTTATCTGACCCTACTGATGTATAATAATAATAATAATAAATCACTACGCATTAATTGGAGGAAAAAATAAACAAACAAAACAAAACACAAACACACACAAAAAGCTGTCCCTCACCAATTAAATTTAAGCATTGCATTATGAAATACATTCTCACTCTTGAAATCAGGAGTGAGAATATTCAAAAGTATTTGTGTTCTTGTTGCTATTTAATGTTAATGGATCATAGTTCAGAAACTTAAAAACTAGAATTTCTGTGTATTTACAAAGGTTTATACCTTTTTCAATATCACTATTTCTGATCCTTGAAGGCTAAGACTACTGTTCTTAAAACAGCAGATGTTATGAAAGGAATATTGTCGCAGTGCACGAGACGCTATACTAGTACTAATACAGAGATGTATTTTGATTCAAATTCTTTTTTTTTTTTTGTAAATAAATTATCCTACCTTTCTGTGTTTCCAAGTGAAAATATTTACAGATTCCAAAGGACCAAATTCGTCAGTGCTTGTGCTCAAGATCCCTTGCCTGATTTAACAGATAATCCTGAAATTCATTCTCTAAAACAACGACAACAACAAACAAAATCAAAAAAAAAACAAAAACAAACAAACAAAAAACACAAACATAACCGAACCCCAGCGATAGCCATATTACATAAAATATAGCGAAAATGGGACACTCCTTATATCAAATGGGCAAAGAATTGTTACATTGTGCAGTTTTTCAAAGATGTGTTACATAGGCATCAATGATATTTTAAAAGGCCAAAATAATAATATTTTATCTTTCACTATGTTATTTTTTTTTAACATTGTTAATGTCTTTTCCAATAGCTTATCAAGTTATAAGAGAAGTTTTTCTGAATACACAGACAGAAAACCATAGTTTCTGTATGTAGAAATCCTGAGCCAAACACTTTTATTGCATCAGAACCCTTTCAAATGAGTAGGATGGTTCAGTACGTGATGTGAAATAAATGACATGCATTCTAATTTTTTTATTTTTTACTTTGCATATCAGCATTTAAGTCAGGCAGACTGATAGTGTTCTTACTGTAAGCAAACTGACATCTTTGGTATCTCGGCATTCTTAATTTTTATTTGTTTTTGTAAAGAAACTCCTGCCAAATCAACAATAATGATGAGAGTAAAAGAGCTGAATCTTGTATCTGAGTAGACAGTACTGAAGGCCTTATATTCAGAAATAAGGAATACCCACACACTTCAAACAATTAAAAGAAAGTTGAATGCACTTGCAACCTGAGAAAATCTATGATTAGCTATTATGTAGAGGTTCTATATTAACATCAGTCTTGCCATTAGTGACCAAAATATAACATTTTATTGTCACTTGCGATTTCAGAGGTACTTTTCAAATAATATCCAGTTTATTTAGCAAAATATATGTCTTCATTCTACCTAGTCTAATTATATATTAATGGCAAAATTTGAAGATAAACTTCGGGAACTTCAAGGTGAAACTTTAAGTATTCATTTAATAATATCTGATGATTTTTTTCCAATAAAATTTGTAGTGTTATATTTCTGAAATTGGAAAGGCTCATTCTAAACTGATTCGCAGGGAGGCTGGAGTTTATTGAGTGACTAATTTCTGCTTGAGTCCCAATAGATAGAATATTAGTTGCATCTCATCAATAACTTTTAATTAAAATAAATAAGCTTTTATCAAGTAGCAAAACAAACAACAGATGCAAAATGACGAAGAGGGGAGAAAAAGCAGAACAAAACATCCCAATACTGAAAAGATTTTTAAGCAGTTTTTTAGACAACATGTTCTGGAAAAAAAAAAAAAAAAGAAAGAAAAAAAAAAAAAGATTTTTTTTTTTTTACCCTCAAAGGCCTCTTTCCCTGTTATTTTATTTGAACATCCAAAAAAAAAAAAAAAGAGTTTTTAAGGCTTTCTACCTATCTTGTCTATGTTCAAGATAAACTAAAGTAAAACAAAATCTCTCTGAGAATACTTACAATAGTGAAAAAAGCATTTCCTAAAGCCTAAAACTTAGCAGATTTGTTTAAAATCCTACCATGTTACATATTTATTAGCAATGTATTTTTCATTTATTTTCTCAAAGATTGCCAGTAAAGAACTAAATCACATAAGGGAGTAGCTGTAAACCCTTTGAGTTTCCTAATGTCAAACTCATTAGCATTCGAATAACCACACAGCAGCACATCATCTGCACAATTGCAATTTTTTACTACTTTTAATAGCGTTTCTCAAAGGGCTCATTTTCAACTTTCTTCAGTGGTTAGTTGGTTCTCTGGGGAAAAGGAGCTTCCTGACGCTCACAGCTTCCACTCAACAACCAGGCCGTTTGCTGTCAGAAGCATCAGCCCTCTGCCCTAACCCCATCTGCTGTTTCTCTCATCCTAAGGGAGAAAGAGTTAAGACAGCACAGCTGAGATCCACTTGGAAAAGTGCACAAAGGACAGGAAAATATACAGAACTTTTTGCATTTAACTTTACATAATAAGCTAATACATTGAAAGTCCTCCTTTTAAGAAAATGAGTCTGGGCTAGATGAGGAATGGGGAGGAGGGTTTAAAATTGTTTTGGAAAGCTACATGCAACAGTGCCATTTGCTATTTTACTCCCATCTGCCTGGTACACGACATCATCAGCTATCTTTGAAAAGCAGAGCATTATAGTATGACAAAAGCAAGACTTTATAAAAAGCACAAAACTTGACTTCTCTTCTCTGATTATAACAGAAGTTATTGGTTAATAAGTTTAAATGTACTATTTTTTCTCTCTTTCACATAACATAGTGCTGGCAACCACACAGCTGATTTATGGGTGAATATTCACATTT
>CM021732.1:117062944-117175274 GCA_011075105.1 Heteronetta atricapilla
TAACAAGCTCCCTTCATTAAGTATGACAGGCATGTCCCAAGAAAGGGAAAGTCACACAAAGGGAAGAAGTGTGCCTTCCCTCGACATGCAAATCACATATGTTCATTAACTAGAAGAGTGCCATGTGAAGTACAGTCTGCCACCATCTAAAAGACTTGTAATGACCCTAACTGTTAAAGATAATAGGACTTGCTTGCACTACTGCACTGCCCTGAAGATCTTGGAAGCATGCCGAGTAGCACAGTAAAAAACAAACCAAGAACACAAACACCAACTTGAAAATCAAAGTAAGAAAGGACATGCAAAACCACTGACTAATATTTGTCAGATATAAAAGTGTGCATGTAAAATGAATACTGGGACAACAGAAGTTCAGATCATGTCTGTGGAGCAAGGAAAAGTGTGTTCAGTCTGTTCCAAGTTAGGTCAAGAGACACCGGGAACAGCAGTTTAATCTCTCTTTTGAGGACATTTTATGATTCTAGAGTGGGGTGAAGGTTATTTCATAAATTGCCATCTGTCTTCTGTCACAAGCTTAAAGAGAAGGCACCATGACTGTACAAATTCATAATAATAATAATAAAGAAATACATAAATAAAAACCTCCACTACCAATAAAAAGATTCTTTTCTTGTCTCTGACACTGATCTATTCTTGGACCTTCAGCAAGTCTCTTAAGCTTTAAGCTAAATGAGGATAATGATGTATAGTGCTGTGAAGAGCTTTTGTGCATTCCTAACCATGCTTTAAAGTAGTGAATATTATTTTAATCCTCATGCACTCATTAATTTAATAGCTTGCTGATGCCTTCAATTCTTCTGAAACTCAACCTGATACTCCAAGAGTATGTTACCACTTGGGATTTCCAAGAAAAAAAAAGTGTTTCCTCTCTCCCTTCAAGCTTTTTTTACTAAAAACAAATGAACAAATAAAAAAGGGCAATTCTGAGAAGAATGCCTACAAAGTAATGCATGATGAATAGCAATGTAATTTAAAGCATATTTTTGAGCTCTCCTAACATGTTAGGCAATACAGAGGTAACTGTACTCTTGGCATGCCAGATGTTTACTCTAAAAATCTGTTTCTCTTACTTTCTGATAAAGAGAAAATTATCTTAGTGTTTTTTCTTTTTTTTTTTTTCTTCTTTGAATACTTTTGTTCTCAATGCTGAAAATAACAATAATGTGTGTGTATATATACATGTATATGTACATATATATGTTTGTATATATATGTGTGTACATGTATTTAGGTTTGTGGTAATGCTAGTTTCTATATTTCATTTAAAAGAAACTAATATTGTAAGCGTACATATATGGTAAGAAAATGTCTCATTGTACCACTAAACATCATGGAGTTAAAAATGACACTATAGAAACATATCTTTGTAATATTGTTTTATATTGGTTAAATAATAGCAATCTATTATTTATCCTATTGCAATGAATTTTTCTTGAGTGGGATGAAAAAAGAAAATATTCCTATGGATGTCTTACATATTTCATAACTTTAAAAAACAGTTTCCCTCCAGACTCTCTGGTGTAAGCCTGGCTCCAATGAAAATAACCAGAACACTCTCATGAACCTCAGTAATAAATGCTATTTACATGTGCAAGCATTCACATACACTTGGTATTAATCACACAGTTATAGAAGGATACAATCCTTCTATAAAGATCTAAAAAAATTAGATGATTAAAATTCCTTTGGACACATTAGCTATACGTAATAAACAGTATGGTAGAAATATCAACAGCACATTAATGAAATATTGTTATTGTAGTTGGTAGTTCTGTCACTTTGGATAAGTAGGCCTGTGTCTGAGTATCAACATGACAGGCTGCCTTGTTGTTTGTATGTCATTTTAAATCACAGGTTCTGTCTCTTCTGCTGGCACTTCTAATGTTACGATATGTGCAGAAACAGTATGGGATGAGGACCAGCTTTTGTGAAGAGGTCACAGTCCTTTTCTAATATTCCATGCTCACCTACCCCAGTAGGGAGATTCTTGTTTTCTTTCTAAAAATGTCTTCAATATTCTGTATCAGAACTATGTCCCGATACAACAAGTAGTAGCTGTGATTTTTAAGTAATCAGACTTGCTAAGAGCTTCATTATAGCAAACAACAATGTTCTACCTTAAGTCATTTTGACAATGTATTTTCTGTGCTGCCCATAGACTTGGAGCATTCAAAGCTGGGACAATATCCATTACTAAGAAAACTCCAGAAGCAGCCAAACAGGTGTGTACTTCTCTCAGAAAAGGCCTTTTTAGATAGAAGACCTTTTGTACACTAGTTCTATCCTCAGCCCCTTTTAGGGGCCACACCTGAGAGAGAAAGTGAATTATCAATGACATTTTTTTTTTTAAAGAATCAGTGGTTTAACACTAATTTCTAATCAGATCCTACAGAAAGGAACAGCTCGCATGGCAGCTGTACTTTTCCCAGGGTTAATTACCTTTCACTGCTCTCTACTAATGAGTCAGCTGTTCCTGTCATCACACAACTACACTGTGTTCATCTGTAGCTTTAGCTGTGGACAAACACAGTAGCTAGAGCCCTGTTTACATATTGGTGAGGTTTGTTGTGCAAAGAATTTGCAAAGCAGTTAAAAAAAATACCTAAAACTCCTTACATTTCCATATTTTTCTTCATGGAAACCACTGTACTTTTCAGGCCAATACTTTGTTCTCAAGACTACTGAATTAATCAACAAGACTAGAAATCAAAGGACATGAAAACTAATAAAAATTCATTTTTGTAATATTGCATAATAGTTTATATAAGGAAGATTAGATCTGCATATGTATCTACCTAGTCTTACCTGATATTTGGGTAAGAATGCTTATTTATAACTTGTTGGTCTATGGACTGGAAAAAAACATTATAAAATATTGTTTTAATCAGAAAAACAGGTAATAGTGTAAAAAATAATGGTCTTACATAAAGAGTTGAAATTATTGTTATGTCAAAATATAAATGAGGCAATGATTTAAGGTTTTCAGTAAACTTCTGTTATTTTTTTTACATAATTCTAGAAGGTAATTCAATACCAAATAAATAAAACAATTTTCTAGCTGGGGTGAAGAGGATATACACTTTATAGCTGTGTAGGATCAAGGGTGATCTTAATATGTCACTTTATGTCTTCTTTAAGCATTGTATAAAACTCAGGAGATGTTTAGAAAAGCTAACTTTAATAATGGAGATGGGATACACATTTAGATTCCTTTTATTGTCAAAGAAATAAGGACACGGACCTCTCCACCACAGCAGCAAGCACCTCCAGCTAGTCGCTAAAGTTATTCTAGCTTTCTTGCTATGAATGGAGGCTAAGAAGACTATGGCTAAAACACAGCACCGTGTCAGACCTTGCAAAGCTCAAGTCCTGTTTGGCTTATCAATTGGAAATGTTTGCTTTTCACATTGCTGAGGCAGGACTCTAAACTGGCAGTGTCTTCAAAACATGATTCTATCCTAAAATTATCTATACAGTGTTTGCCCTCATCTGAGCAGATTTCCCTGGGGTAAGATCTGTAGGTATTAACAGAGAAAGTTAATTTTCACAACACATTAGAAGAACTTAACGCAGTACAAGTTATATGAGAATGAGCTCAACTACTTGCAGTTGTATCTGTAACAGTCCTATTGGCAGTTGTATCTGTAACAGTCCTTATTGGAAGCTGAATTCCTCGCTACCTGTCACATAATATAACAGCAACTGACAAATATAAGATAGGAATATGATGTTCTGAATATGATGATTCAGGAAGAAAAATAAGCTTTTTGGGTCCAGTTTAACCTTGCAGGGTGACATCTCAAAATATGATAAACTTGTTTTTGAAAATACCAAGGTAAAAGACCCATAAAAATCGAAGGGACCACTTGGAAAGTCATCTGGGAAATGAGTAATGTACTTTCCTTTGAACATCACTACAATGAACCACCCCTTTCTCCCAGTCGCCTTAAGCTGTGCAGGCTGTATTGACAAACTTGGACAGTGAGCAATGAGAAAATATGAGCTATGTGGTTAAGGTCTTTTAAAAGGCATATATTTATTTATTGCTTTATTAGAAACAACTCTCTTGCTTGGTTTTGGAATTTTATGTGAAAGTGAGTTTCCTGGAGCTAAATTAACTGAGCTTAATGATTCACAGAAACCTCTGAACATCCAGGTCGGGCCAGGGAAGACTGTTATTAGGTAATGATTATTTTGTCTTAGATTATTCCACTGCTCATCAGATTATTCCCTTTTCAAGCATAATATATCTTCATCCAGAGTCAGGAAAACTGGGAACCAGTGTCTCCATTTAGTGAATGGGAAAACATAAACTTTTGGACTGAGTTTCACCCTTTCCTGAGATGCAATCTGCCTAACAAACACTGTCAGTAGCAGGGCTTACTAGCTCTCTATTAGAAGTAAACTTTTTGCTGTACACTGAAGCAACTGAGATGTTATAAGACAACTTCTCTAAAGAGCCTGTTGGGTTAATGGTAGAGTTACTGTGAAGATACCTCTTGGAGGCTCAGGAGGGAGGAGACATGCCAAATACTTCACTGAAAAAATATAAGGGCAAAAATCCCCACATTTTCTGTATTGTTTCCACATAAAACCTGGTATCTTTACTTTTTAAATATCACCAAAATAGCCATGCATCTGCTAACTTTAAAGATAGGGGTTATCATGCAACTCAAAATAAATACCAGAAACCCCATAAAAAAATGGGAAGCAAGCTGTATGACCTGAAGAGTGTATGCTGAACTTGCCTTCTGAAAACTGATGTTTTTTGATCATAAGCAACTTACATCTGCAATATTGCAGTATTATTCTCTGTGGTCATAAAATAGTAGCAATTATTTTTCATACTAATAACAATAAAATTAAATGGTATAATTAATGTTGTTACTATAACATGGGACCCTATAGCTATTTACTCTCTCATGCTATTAAAAAACAGTTAGGGATATTTAAGAGGATACTTTTTAATCATGGCCACTAAAATGTTGACTGTGAGGAAGAAAACTCTGAAAAGAGTGTATATGAGTAGGTTATGTTTTTCAGATTAAATATTAAATCAGTCTAGTGGGATATGTTGCTAAACTGGTGTCAATTTATACCATACTAAACTTCATATGTCCATAATTTCAGGCACAATTGTCATTGATATTGAGTCTCATCTATGGAAATGCTAATGAAGATACACATATACTAACCCTTCATAAAGCTCATTGTTACAAAATTATATCAAGCTGAACTCAGTCTTATGGGAAGTTGTACTACTCTGCCTATCCTCTCTTCAGGGAAAGAATATAAAAAGGCAAAGGACTATCAGAGACCTAGCTGTGGCTCCTTGCTTTGAGTGCCATCCTGTGCCTGCCATGTTATGGCTTAGGAACGCGTATAGTCACATGCTGTCCTTCAAGATTCTGTATGGATCCACAGCGTTGTGACCATCCACTATGTAAGCATTAGCATGGCTTACCAGAATGGCACCTGGTTCTGATTCCTGAAGGTGTTCTTAGTTGCTTACACACAAAATGCTACTTAAGCACTTTACCTTTATCTGAAGGAAGTTTGGACTGATCTGAAGAGAATCTGTACTTAGAACTTTAAAGAGACATGATTGTTTAAAAATCCTCACAATTCTATGCTTAAGCTATGGGTATGATATATAATTCTCCAGAAATCAAAATTTGTATCATAAAATTTCTTCAAACACAAACAAAAAATGAACACCTATGCAATGTATGCACAGGAAGTGAACTTTTGAAATGAAACCTTTCTTGTAGTTTTGACAGCAAGAGAAACATTGGATCACTATAATCACCCATAGAGACAGCATGAAAACATGATGTAATCTAATCTAATAATGATTTTCTATTATCTCAAAGTTTGAGAAACAGGGTCTTGAAATTCTGTGAAAAGAGAAAAATCACAGAGACACCCCTAAAAATGCCTAAAGATCCCAAGCAGTGACCAACAGGAGAAAGAAAATCTGGAACTGAGAGTCTGTAAGTGTTTCAATGCTGTCATTAAAAAATCTAACTGTAGACAGATTTTAAGGCAGGAATTTCTATTATATTCTGACATGGATATGTATTTATTATTTTTAGGAATTAGTTTTGGGAAAAGAAGATTTTCTCTGAAAAGAAAAAACACATATAAGAATAAGGTAGGGAATTGGTCCCTTCATTTTTATAAATGTCACCTTTCAGGAGCAAAATTTTGTTGTCTGAGCTGCACAGCCATATTCAACTTTGCTATTCTACTGTCCATTTGTATCTGAACATACACCAAATTTCATCAATGCTCTATATATACAAGAGGAATTTTTGGTATAAGGCATATTACCCCTGTCGCTGTCTTACGTGAAATCAATAGAAATAGCAAGTTTCTGTGGAGACAAGATATAAGAAGAAATCAAGATTAGTTTGTAGGCTGGACAGAATTGATGGGATATCCCTCCCTAAATTTACATGTCTGAAATGCAGACACATTTCTGAAGCAGTGACTGCTGGCTTCCCATAGTCTCTAGGTAGCATGCAGGCAATCTGCAGGCATTTCTACAGCTATATAGATGTGTGATATGTCTTACTTATTTCATACATCTACTTCAGAGTAAGATGAATTGCATCCAAAACATCTCTTTCTTTCCACTGACTCTAAAGGGAATCTGGATGACTGCCTCATGTCTAGACTTTTACACTGTTCACAGTGACATTTCACTGGAAGATTCCTAACCAAGAAACCTGTGTCAATTGCTGAGCAGCATCTTACAGCTTACATAACATGATGCTATGTTATTCTGAGATGTAACTTAAAATAGAGGTGAAAAAAATCAAAAGAAATAAAATAGAGAACCATCCTCCAGGAATGAAGGCAGTGCCAGTCCTTGCAGGAAAGAACTGGCAATGAAAATGAAGCTGACAAACAAATAAAATAGAGGATAGATAGTGTAAAATAGAGAAAAGGAGAGTCAGGCACAGCTTTGATATGAGCAGCATGACAGGAGGATCCAGTGTCAAGAGGGAGAGAAAGAAAAAGGTCAGCATGATATGGAAGCTATTTCTTTAGATATAGAAGAAGGAGTAAAATCAAGTTTTAAGCATAGCAGAAGGATACTGAACTCTAAGAGCCGGTATGGATGGAAATATAATCTTTTTAATGTTTGTATTGATAAGCAAAGGATTCACACAGATTGGTGTCTGGTAAATGGGAAGTGTCTTTTAGCTTGAAATATTATCATTTGATACTAAACATGACTTAAGTCTAAGCTTGGTATTTAAGCTCATCTGTTTCTTGATTGCTGTATTATGAACTATTGCATACTTAAGAACCTTGACGGTGCCAATGATAGTGGCTCTGCATTTAGTTCTCTCTTTTTAACTACCTATAATGCCACATGTCCTGTTCTCTTTGGTGTTCTTCTCTTCATTGCCAAGTTCTGAACTACTAAATTAATGAACTTAAAATCCAAATTCTTTCTAGCAACTCTTGCTTGCCTTTGGAAGCCAACACCAAGAGCCAGATTTTAAAAAATGAAAGTGTTATTGTGCCTACATTGCTTGCCACAAACATGCCCTTTTTTTCAGAAAGTAAGGTGAGTGTTTAGGCAAAGAGTTATTAACATAATCATTTGTTTGAGCTGAGTGCCAAGAAGGGCTTTTTCAAGAAGCACTTAGTGAAACCTTGGTTAAAACAAAACAAAACAGGTTTTATGTGTTAGGGTTTATAAATTTATTTATTTATTTTGTGTATTTACCCAGAGGAGGCCATGTCTTTTAAGTAAAATTCACCATATCAAAACAAAAGACTGGCAGCTTAAGTAAGTATATGAACAGGGGGAAGGGAGACTTATTTCCTGAGTTTCAACAGATGTCATACTTAATTGGTTGTGAAATAAACCAGAGCTACTCTCGGCCTGTTTCCCTAGTTTCAGCTGTGAAGACACTTTCAAACATGTGCATTTCCCTCCTGCTTGTTATAATGAGGGTGTGGGGTGAGAATCAAACCTCCAAAAGGAGTAAAACAGTGTGCATGCTATATACAGGACTTCAGATACACTAATTAAATAGAAGTGTTCCTATGAGGTACACATCTCTACAGCATCAAAACAATTCTGTTGACAGATTATTGTCTTTGCCTTCTGCTAATATAAGGAAGTCATTCGACTATCCCATTGTGATGCAACCTTTCCCACCTTCATGTGTTTTCTCTCTAAAACATCCCTTTTCATAATTCAAAACACCAACAATATGCAACACCTTGGTGAAAAGCAATATATATGTATGTACACATATATATATGTATGTATATTGTGACAGAGAGAGCATTTCCTAGGTATTTTTTTCCTTTGTGAATGTTTTCTGCTATAAGAAGGAAAGTAACACCACAGGTGTTACAAGAAAAAAATAAAAACTCAAGTATTAAATAGTTAGCTTCGTTAAACATGGAGAAGTACATGAGAAAATGGAGAACAAGAGTTCTCCTATGCAAAAAGACCAAATATTTGTAACTGTGGCTGACCATGACCCAATGGTAGGCTCATACAAATACAAACATACAAATATAAAAAGAGTGTTAGCCACTTTTTTATGCCTTGTTGTATGTGTAGCCCTCAAAATTAAAAAGGCTCTTTTGATCTTCATGGGAAAAGATAAATATGCAATAGGTGTCTTTTAATGAAAATCAGTGACCAAGTACAAAAAAGGAGGGGGGAGAAAGAGAGAGAGAGAGAGAGAGAGAGAGAGAGAGAATTTCATATAGAAATGTAATGGGAAATGCTTAAAAAGAGAAATTAAGGCCAAGGTCAAATACGTTTAATTCACCTGTAACAAACAAACTGAACAATATTTGTTCTTTTAGTTTAGACTTGGAACCCAGATCCCAAGAGTACTAGGAGAGAGCTTTAATCCCTAGAAAAAATTCAAATTCCCAAAGTGAATGATGGAAACCAGAATAATCCTTCCTGAAGTCTGAAATAAAATAGAAAATACTTTATTTGCTAATAAAACATGAGCAGTTATCAAAATCTGTATTCTTTTAATGTTTTACAGGTCTGACTTTCGGCAGATGACCTCTCTTGTTTGTCCCTACATGTTTTCCAAAATATAAAAGTGAAATAGAGTCCCAAGGGCACTGTACTTGAAAGGTTATGAGAGTTAGAGAATTTTAACCATGCCTGCCAAATCAGCAGATGGCTTGTGATTATAATTATATGCATCAATAAAACGAATAATCTTTACAAAATTTGAATTTCTACTAAAGTAAGGGATTTAGTAAGCAGATGCAACAGAATGCATTTTCTTTAACCCTTTTTGTAGACAGCACTGTTTCTCACAAAAATAATGGGAAGGACTACCCATAAAGTGGCTTGACCATACACTTCAGCCTTAAATATATTTGCTTCTTTTGACAAAGTGTCAATGTTATTTAGAGTGATTTATGCGTTCAGTTGCACTTTGTTCACTAAATGTCTGATGCTTATATATAGTATGATTCCCATTAGACCTGTACTTCAAAATGGTGTTTAATTTTATAAAATGTTACAGATACAATGAAAATGTCATGTGTACTCACTCTTCATTTGTATCACTGTGGTAGTTCTTTCTATTTAGGATTTGGTGACTTTCCATAGCTTGTATGGAGGTTGAGTTAAGCACATTGTTAGTGAGGAAAATATTCTTTCTCCTAATTGTGTGAAATTTATTATATGTGTTTTTTATTTTGTTTTGTTTTGTTTTATTTTGTTTTTCAAGAAAATGAATTACTTAAGAGAAAATAATACAAAAATCACAGACAGATTCCAGTTGCTACTGTTCTTATTTTGAAAGTTACTTTTGTAATAAGATCTTGCTTTTTGTAGTAAGTTTGTGTCTTATATTATGTGAAACTTCTGTGTGAAGTAGGAGAAAATCAAACAGTAAAAATAAATAAAAAAATAAACAAAAGCCACTCTAAGCCTAAACTATTTCTGGTCTGTATCATAAAAATGCTGCTTAAAGACATTATATTTGGAAATATCCTATACTATTCCGACACAGAAAGGAAGAAAAGATTTGAAAACAGTCCTAGGTACATTTTCAAAGAAAAAGTCTTCTTTTGGGATAGTGTAGCTGTCTACCTATGGTATTTTAACCCTTACTTTGTTCAACTGTTAAATGCAAAATTTTATTTGAAGATCTTTGTTTTTTTTTTGTTGTTGTTTTTTAAGGTAATGTAGTATCTCTGGCTCGAAGTGTGTAAAACAGCCTTTTGATGCTCATTAAAAAGTGTATTTTTACTTCAGAAATGACAGAGCTATTACTCTGTATCATGTAAATCCTTCTTAGCATAAGGATTATTGACCTGATCATCCATAACAGTGTCTTTGGAGCCATTACTACTTTGTTGTGCCAATCCAGCTGCTGTACATGTGCTCTAAGTGTTGGGGGGAGCAATTAAGGTGTCAAATTTTCTGCTGAGTTTTAAGGAACTGACTTCTTAACTTTCACTGTCACCTGAAGAAACACTATTAAGAAATTGGGTTCTCCAATCCTCACATGCAATTACATTTTGGAAAACTTCTAAAGCTTTTTTTTTTTTTTTTTTTTTTTTTTTTTTTTTTTTTCCCTTAAGGACTCATGGAGCAGAGTTCAAATACATGTCTTTAAATGAAAAGCAAGTTCCTTAATGGAGAGAAAAGTTCATATACGATGCCAAACTTGAAAAACAAGCTAGCAAATGTTACCCAAATCTATTAAGCAAATCAATAAATCCGTCACCTTCAAAACAGTTACACACCTGCTTTACTATATTGAAATGAGCCTTTGATATTACCTCAGTGGAATCATTCATGTGTAAGTAATGATTTTTGTAAGTAAAGAGTTTTGTAAGTGTTCGCCTACCCAAGAAGGTAAGCCTAGTTTTCATTATAAGCTAACTTTTGCAGTTAGGCAATCACCTTTTGTGAACCAGAAATCTCCAATTTAGAAAGGCCAAAGTTGTTAGTATTATTAAAAGACTTCCATGAACATAACTGAGAGTAATTCTCCTCCAAAGAGATTTTATGTTAGTACTAAAAAAAGGTAAGAGGGAGATGATCTTTTTATCACTAATTAAACAGTATCTTTAGTCTGAAGTGAGTCAAGTTTATTAAAATTCAGAAGCACCAATTCTGCTTATGCAGTTTTTAATAAGCTACAACTATGCACACATAAACTACAAGAAATGACCTGATTCCAGTTATATACGCATAGTTCCAAAATTAATCAGTTCAAGTAACAGACAGATTTTGTTCTAGACTCTCCAAATATATATAGACATATTAGAATATGAAGTTTGTTCTGCATATTATTTACTACAGATTATTTTGGAGTTACAGATACAGGCCTTTGAGAGGATAATTTGTGACTGACCTTTGATATACTTATCAGGGATATCAGATATTTTGGGATTACTAGTTTAAAAAATTATAAGTGTACAAAAAAAAAAAGAAAAAAAGAAAAAAAAAATAATTAGAATTTTTCAATCAACAGTGTAATGCCATAAAGTTTTTGGATCCATATGCACAACTGACACAGGTCTCCTGGAACTGAACTCAAAGATATGTGAAAAGGCCTCATATCAGATTGTAAGGTCCAAAAGGTCTATATTGAAATGTGGTTTCCAAAACTTTGGTATGTTACATAGTTTTGTTAGGGGGATCTGAATAAAGAACATTAATTATCACAAATTAAGATTTTTTTGCCTTTTCTCTTAGTTGTACCAAGAAAATAATAGACAAGGGAAAAATTAATGAAGCTAGGAAAAACTACTGAAACTTACTGTGTCTCTACCTGTCAGATTACAATAGCTTTATTAATTTTGTAGCACTGCTGCATGTGCATTAGCCCTATGAAATCACTCTCTACTTTTAATAGGATAAAAGATATCTGAACTTGTTTATTATCATGGAGAATGCTAAAATATTAGATATGTCTTACTCTCTTTCACATAGGTATATGAAAATCATGATGATTGTGTGATAGGGATCTGTTCATTTGTATAAAGTGTAGTGATGCACCCAAGCTGAAAATATCCTGAAAATAAATAACCTGTTAAATAAACTGAAAACTTAGTATCAGTTATCAAAGTTCAAAGCAAAACTGTTTTGTAACCCTGTAGTTTGCAAAATCTCCACTTATCTAACAATTAGATGTGAATTATAGGACTTAGCTGAGAAAGCAAGCTTGTTTTCTGATGGCTGTGTATCTCTCATTTTCTAAGACAACATGAGGAAAACATGTTGCTCAGAAGCACACTCCTAAAATATATAAGGAAAATGAAAACAAATACAGAATTTTACTGGGGTTTGTTTATTTCCTCATTAAATTTCCTAAGCTGGAAATATTGGGAAGTGCAAAAAGTAGAGATAATTGTAACTCCATATAACTTGAGTTTCAATAAACAGGGATATTATTTAGGTGTGCATAGTTTTTTTTTTTTTTTTTTTTTTTTAATATTTTATATAAATATGCATAGGTGGATTAACATATATGCACACACATCTTTGCAAGGAATCACAAAATGCATAAGTTATCATATTTTATCTTAATTTCTATAAACTGTGATGTTACTTCTATTTTCCATGCAATAAGAAGGATGACATGAGACATGTTGTAGTGAACTAATTTCAGTGACCTTTGAAGAGTTTTTAACTGAACAGGTTATCTTGAGATGTCTCTACAAACATATAGTGGCAAATGTTTTAACAAATTAAATAACTCTTACAAATAAAACAACAACAACAAAAAAATAAAACAACTGTAATGCCAGCTGATATCTGAACCTTTCTTGCTTCTTTAACTGTCTGCATTTAAGAAAGAAGTATTCTTAAAACATTATTTTTATGTATTTTAAAGTTGTTGAGTTTTTCTTTTGGGGGTGGGGTGGGGAGGCAGGAGGGGTGAAGTAAAGAAAACATAACTTAATTCACACAGGCATCTTGTAATAATATCATGTTGTTTTGAACCTAACATCCCTTGAGCTTCCAAAGTGCAAAGAAGAGAGAAATATTTTAGCAATGCAAACAAGACTTTCTGGCAACTTCCTGTTGCCATTTTTCAGCAAAATAAAGGGTCTTGAGATATTAAAATGAAACACTCTTAGAAAAGGTTTATCATTGGCAGGCACAGGCAGGCACCTGCAATTATAAGACATCATATGAATATTTTGCTGCTGTGCAAAGAAAATAAGTAATGATTGTATAAATGTTTAAGAGCAAATCTTAAACTCTTTCTTTAATTTCAGTTTGTGTAAAGACAACACTGAGAGATATCATGGAAAAAATCTGTTAACAACAGACATACAAAAAACAACAATCAACAACAACAAAAAAGAAAAATTACCACTATCAAAAACAACATAACAGCCCAAATCATAGTAACAGCTTCATATATATCTGCATAGTTCTAAAAACTCTATCAGGTATTTAGGTGAAGTAAGTAGCTGGCTAGTGGACTGAAATGTATATTCTTACTTATAACACATTTTCAGCAGATTTTACAGACTACTAAAAAGAAACTTTCTGTCTGCAAAGTTCATCAGATGTTAATGAACATCTGAGGCGGTGCTTATTGTGTGGCAGTTCTTACAAAGAATATTTATTTCATTATACTATAAATACAATATCCAGTTCACAAACATACTGTTTCACCTTACTTTTGGAATTCCAGAAACTTTTGTAAGCTGGCAAAACAGACAGAGAGAATAGGAAATAAACAAACAAGAAAGAAACCCAACCTTGATTCCAGAGACATTTTTCTCCCCTTCATGAAGTGACAGGGAAAAAAAAAAAAAAAATCCCTTCATTATGACCTACTTGTCCAGAAACGGACTTTCAACCCCATGGTTAGGCTAAGATTTGCTCTACTTTCTCCCTAGGGCATAATTGTCAGACTGACTTACCGTGTGCCTTTTAGCCTTTGTTCTGCCTCTCACGCTGACATCAGGGAAGCAGTGATGTAGAATAAAGCAGGGGTGGGCTAGGTTAGTCCACTGTTTGTGTCGTTGTGTGGTGTGCAGGGACACTCTGTGATACTCTAGTGAGCTGCTAAGCTTTTTTTGTAGGCTTTGTGTCATTTACTTAACGACCAATCTCATTAGCTGCCAGGGTACAATGGGCTGATGCATTTTCTATGTACATACTCTACACAGTGACCCTCAAGGTTGCCGAAGGTCTATTTAATCAGTCAAAATGCTGAATATATTTGCAGTAAATCACTAAAAAAAATACGGGACCACAGAGGTATCTCATGAGGGTTTACTCTTTCCTAGGAGTTATTTGCAGGTAATAAAGTGATAGGAGATGTAGGAAAAAGCAAGGGCAAAGAAGGGAAAGGGGCACTCACTAGGTTTGTACTGGTCACCTTTAATTTAGGGAACCTTGGGGGCCCTGCATATTGCTGTGTCTCTGCTTGTTAATTTCTCCATGCAGTTCATGCTTCAGTGTAATCATGTTATCACAATTAAACCCCTTTAAATAAGAAGAGCAGCGCTAACAAAAAACACAGACTTTTGCACATTGGGGAGGGGATATGTTTGCTGGGGGGGATGATGTTTATTAACTTCCTTACTATGGGCAACCTCAGGGCTGGCTTCTTTGCATTTCTAACCTCTTGTCAGTTACAAGGTAAAACCCTTTAAACTCTTATGAAAAATGAAATGCTGAAAAGCCCTATGAATGACGACAGCTGTCCATAAGTAACAGGGAGAGTTCTATTGTCCAACTTGTCCCTGGATAAAATGAATACTTTACAGCAGAGGCTGTTCAGCTTGGCTAAAGAGTATGGGGAGAAGGGGAGGAGGTCACTGGAGATTTCGCACACTAATTTAATCTGGGAAAAGGACAGGCACTGCATCTCACTTGAACAGACTGGCGGCAATCTGGGCTCCCACAGAACTATCTCCTTTTGCCTGTGCTCTATTTATTCCTTATCTCTGTTTACCAACCGCTAGGTCCCTTTCATTCACACCACGAGGCCGTTCTCCTACTATCAGTCAGCAGCTGACACTGTGGAAGAGCCTCAAAGGCAAAAAAAAAAAAAAAAAAAAAGGATCAAAACTAAACCAAAGCTGTATAAACAATGCAACAGTAGAAGTAAATGCATAAATCCTAATTCTTAACCCAGCCCACAGGGTGCGAACAGAACCTTTATAGTAAATCCAACAAACCCACCACAGTGAGCATGGGCTACAGAGGAAACGGGAAAAGCCAAATATCATTCATGAAATCACCATCTCAAGCAGAAACATTGAAAATAGACATTGGCGGATATTTAAGAGACCTCAGGATAACAGGCTCCTCAGTACTGTGTAGCCACCAGCAAGTAATGAGGGGCATACTTACCTCTGTGCCTGGTATAAGGTGAAACATGAGCCCTTACCACAGCCCACTTGGCTACCTCACGGGTCAAAGACCTCAGATAACTTTGCACTCATTGCTTGTGATTTAGATTAAAAGAAGCACAGGCAAAAGTTTTTGTTGTTGTTGTTGTTGTTGTTGTTTTATTTTGTCGTTGTTGTTGGTTGTTGTTGTGGTTTTTTGTTTTTGTTTTTGTTTTTTTTTTAATTGTGTATCTGGAGTTTGTGTTAGGCTCGCTAACTTTATATCTAGAACTTAGAAGGCAAATTATTATTGAAGCATTTGTCCAAGTACTTTTATCTTTAAAACTCTGAATATTTCAATATTGCTCTTTCTCAGTCCTTAACTTATATTTTTCCCCATTACTTGTGTACAAGCTTTCAGCACTTATTGTGAAAATATAATGGGTGGAGACAGGAAGAAAGGTGAAGTCTGTGACTCATATAGAAAAGTAAGGGAAAGTAATAATTTCTTTGCATTTGACGTTCTGGGTTTGGATTATTATGGTGACATAACTGTGAATATGCTGATTTTCTAATTACAATGGTACCTTTGTTTTTCTTCTTAAACTGACTTTATAGGAAAGAAGTTGTAAATATTCATAGAAAAACAGCAGTATTGCTTCAGTGAAACATTCCAGCTTCTTAAACTTACAAAATCTGTAACTCTGAAAGTGGGAATATTCCTCTTGGAAGAGGATCTATGCTTTCTCAAGTTTTTCAGACAAAAGTATCAGTTAACAGCATATAATCAATATATTGTCAACTGTTTAATCAAGATCACTATAAAAATAACAAAGAAAATGTCACACATTATCAAAGATGATACTGGGCCTAATTTCAGTTTTGATTTCCACCTATGTGCATTATGAGCAATGAAGTCTTTACTACTTGGATCCTTTTTTCCAAATGAATTAATGAATTAAATTTATCCTTTCACCAGCTGCTAGGCAGCAGATGGAACCATTTCTGAAGCCTTGTTGAATTCAATCCATAAAACTCATTTCCTAGGATTAGCAGTCCAAAGTTTCTTTTAATGTTTATATACCGCTTGGGATTTTGAATTTCATGATGTTAAACTTTCAATTTAACTATTTTTTTCATTTCATATCAAACAAATATGATCGTTTGGATTTCTATAGCTTTGTAACCACACATTTCAGGTCACATAAGGACAAGAATTCATTTCAAAAGCAATCAAGTAATGCAAGATCGGGGTCTGGTATTTTTTTGTTTGTTTGTTTTGTTTACATTGTGACACTACCATAGGAACCATTTCTGTTATATTCAAAGATTAATTGAAAAGTTGTATTCTCTGTAACTTTGAGAAAAAAATACAATTAAAAATAGTTTAAATAAGTAATTTGGTAAAATTATTGTTATCTGAGGTTGTTTGTGCTATTCACAGAAATATGACATGTTCCTGAAATAAGTTTTTCATGAACATCTTTTCTACTTATTAATTAACTTCTGTGTAAGATTTATCTAGTTTTGAAAATAACAACATCAAAACCCCAAACAAACAAACAAACAAACAGTACAAACAAACAAAAAGTGGAGTAGCGAATGGTGGCACTTTTCTGTAACACTACAGAATTCTTCTTATTATTATTATTATTATTTTCTGTACAATAACAGGAAGTATTTGTTAATCAGCTGCAGTACCCTGGACAGCTCCTTTTCTTTCATTTTCGAATTTCTCACCTCTTCTTGTCTTGCCTCTGAAACAATAACTAAAAATCAGGAGACTTAACTCTGATTTCATCCACAAAGGCCACTATTTATAGATCTTTGAAAGAACTACATTATGATTTAGCAAAAGTTTCTACTTATTATAAACTGACAAAAGAAAAACAAAGTAAAACATGCCTTCTCCCTCACAGCTCTCAAAGACATATATTAAAAGACTCAAGAATAAAGCCTCATAATGTCAAAGTCTTCCTGTTATTCAACAAAGTAAATAAAACTAAAAAAAGTGATTTGTTCTTGTGTATAACAGTGATTTCCGCTAATTTGGCACAAGAAATCTATATTAATCTAATAATGCAGTAAGCCAAGAAGGCCACATAATAATAATTACCATTGAGTAATTGAATATTTAGAAGGAGGAGGAAAAAAAAAAAAAAAAAAAAAAAAAAAAAAAAAGGAAGACTGGTAATCTTAGCCTGCAGGCATGAAAGTACTATAATACACAGATGATATTTACAATTAAAAATAAAATGCTCCAAACTGGGAAGTTAGGAGACAAAGACTAATTTAGCAATTCTTCACTCTGAATCTGGATTATTTGTTAGCAACCTTAAAACAAAATCCCTTATTGTATCAGGGAAAGCTTTCATCATAAATGCTGCAATTTTCCCCAAGAATTACAAAAACATTGCACGGCCAAATCAAAGAAGACACATATATGCAATTAACTTAACTAATTTAATTGACAAAAGAGATAATAAATGGTCATTTTGAATCCTAAAAAGATCCTTAACTGCCAAAGTTCACCCCATACAGTTTAAGGATAAAGTACTGGATTTGTGCTTTTATAATCTATTAGATGAAAAAATCACAGCACCTTGCAGAAGATTGTCTTGCTATTTACATATGAAGGAAGACAAACATCTGAACTAAGTGCTTTGTTAAAGACAAAAGAAAGTCAGAGAGAGAGAGAGAGAGAGGGAGGGAGAGAGAGAGAGAAAGCTATTGCTGATCAGTATTAAACAGACTTTCTCTAGCATCAAATGCTATTTCATAAAAATCATCCTCCTGCAAAATGTTGTCCCAGAAGGTCCATTTCATTCTTCAACCTTGCCTGATATTACTATCATTTAACTTTTCAAAGATTTTCCTGACAGAGACATTCATTCTAAAGTGTACAGTATTCGCTTTTTTAATCAGAAGCTCTCAATTCACCCTCTGAATTCCAAATAATTTAAAGGACTTAAATGTCACACTTTGAAAGACCCTTTTTCATTTACAGTAATGCTACTAAATACAGTGATCAACAGCGTTCATTTTAAAAACATTGCACATGATTTTAAATCTTTCTAAAATATCATGAGAAGCCTATTTGGTGTGTCATACATAACTGTAAATGAACCTGCATCTATCGAATAATCCTTACAAAAACACTGGTACCACTCTCCTTTCATTCCGTTTTTTCCTCTCATTTTTTTTTAATTTATTTTTTCCTCCAGTGGTAGTATTTAAGTTGAGTAACTTTTTGAAGTGAGAGGAAAAGTGTCCTTGTGATCATTTCCTCAAATCAAACACCTAAAGCAGCAATTTTGCACAATTCTAAAATGTATATGAACAAAAGCTTTACTGAGGCAGTATAAATGCAATTACACCATGACATTTTATTCAGAAAGCATTCTCAAAGTAGTTTCAAGTAGCTATTTTTTTAATTGAGGCCCAAAATAGCATTTAGGATAATGACCAAAGATACATTGTAGAAGAAACAGCATTAGTGTCATTTAAACAAAAAGAAAAGTTTGCAGAGAGCATTTAAAATATGGATTTAAAACCCTCAAACTTCTTAACACAAATCTCTCAAGCTTTCAACATTGATATATGGACAGGATTATTATTTTTTTTTTTTTCTAAAATAAGAGCACAAACCATAGAAAAGAGAGAAAGTTACTAATATTACAAGTTGCTTAAACATTGATGGGTTCAGAATAGTGTGAAAAAGTTGTTAAACTTACTTTATTTCTGTTTCCAAAACTTATATGTTTCTCCTCCCTTGTGTGCTGAACTGTGCACTAAAGCTGTGTCTTTGAAAGGTAGTTCCCATGATATGACATCCAGTGCCTTTGACTGCCTAGAGATAAGCACCTGCGTTTGTGTCCCCTCTTTACGTCACACCTCCCTATTCAAACCTTCTCAATATGATTCACATTTGCACATCAACAGCCTCATGCGCATACACAGATTTTTTTCGGCTCTGGGCCCAAAACTTTCACTTTAATTTTCATCACATGATTGCTGTGGCATATGTCCTTCCAAACCTCCCATATATCAGTCATCATGCAAATGAGATGGAATATCACTCCTCTGCAGCAGATGGCCAGGGATGATAACAATGGCTCAACAGAGGAGATTCAATGTCCCTGACTTTATCGCCACGGCAACAACAACCTAAAATATATGTAATGGAAGTGGTGCTTATTAATTTTGCAGGCTCGAGTGTTCTGATTTTGTGAGTGAATGGGCTGAGTTAAAAAGGGGGCTGTGTCCTCCTGCCTCTAGAAGACTATCTATAAAAGCCAGGGACCTGGAAATTATTTTCAGTGACTAAGAAGGCAACAGCCTAGCAATTATTTGAGTAATTAGGTGTAATTCCTCCCTGTAGGCCTTGTACCCTCCTGTGCTTGTTTCACAGAAGCTCGCGAATTAGACAGGCACAGATACTGAAAAGAAAAGTGCCTCAAGATATAGCAGGAGAGCTTGCAGGAACTAAGCTTCAGTGATATGACACTTGGCCTCCACCAGGCTTGGTAAACACAAGCCCCAAGCCATAAGTAAATAGAGGCCCCACTCCACAAACACAGACCAATTAAAATTACAAAGGCAGCCACACTTCTGGGTGGGGCTGTGGGAAGCTTTATTCTGCAATGGTCTCAATGTGAGTTGCGCATATAATGGTCTCTTAGTTGGAGCAGAAAGTCCTGTGTTACCACTACTATCTGTCACTATCAAACCAGAGCACAAGGCTCTCTTCGGGCTCTGAATTTTTCCTTAGGGATTTATCATGTGTCTTTAAGAAAATGTTTCAAAGTGAATTTTCTGTGTGTTGTCTCCTAAATGCAAACCAGGGAGAAGATATAAATGTGGCAATTTGCTATTTATCTTCAATAGTCTAACAGGAAGGATTGCGGATCTCTATTTAACCTCTGAATAAACAAAATATTCAAAGACTCTCTTCATCCTGCACATGCTGCAATTTTCATGTTCTTTAATATTTTGAGCATGTGAGTAACCAAATGATTCCTCAGGAAAAAAAAAAAAAAAAAAAAAAAAAAAAAAGTTCAATCATGTTCAACTAAGGAACTGTACATACAGAAACTGTATATGTCTTTTGTTCTTTTCCCCAGGGGATGTTTTACAAAAATGGAGAATCCTTTGTCTCCCTCTGCAGTAGAGGGGAGAATATTTTAAGTACAACTGGTGAAATAATCTAGAAAGCAGAGGGTCCATCATGTGCTTGAGATTTAGCACAGATTTTGACCAAGGAAACTTGCTACCCCTTACCTGAGAAAATATTTCAAAATTAATGAAATTGTTGAAAGTAATTTTCACTCCTCCCCTAGGAGTCCACCTACCTTGAACAACTGTGTAAATCTGAAGCCAGGGAGGAGATATCAAGCAGCACTATACCCCCTGAAGGAAAATCAAGCTAATGAGACAACACTTGAAGGGAATGATAGAAAACTACAGAGGCAGTTCCCAGCTTGTGGATCTTCCCCCTCTTTTAGCAGGGATCAAAACCACTTCAGTGCTGTTTGTGTTCTGTGTCAGCATTTCCAATAGTTAATTTCTGCAAAGGTAAATATTCTATCTAAAAATGCAGGCACATTTCTGTTTTCTGTATTTGTATATTCTAAACTTTATATTCTAAACTTCTAGAACTATTGTTACTATCATAAGCTTGTACAGTGCCTGGCACTTTCTGACCTAGTATCAAATGTTACCAGAATATGAAAGTTCAATACCAAACTATCTTTTCTTCTCCACTATGAAAAAAAAAAAAAAAAAAAAAAGTATTCTGAATGTCAAAATAATGTATGATTATTTTAACCAAATGAAAACTAGAAATGTTTTTTTTTCTATCTTTAGTATTTGCTACTACTTACTAGCCATTAACAGAACTACATGAAATACAAACAAATGTAAAGTGAAATTCATCTTTACCTCATATTTCAGTGTGGAGTAACTATATTTTCTAAATATATTGTTCCTGAACAATTTTATTTTCATTTCTTTAGAGAAGCTCAGCTAAAAATAAAGCCTTAAGCTTCTTATCTTTATTTTTACTTAGTGTGTGTGTATGTGTACGCATGCACATGTGCAATGGTATTCTAGAATTGTTCATGTTCTTTACTTCTGTACATTTCATTCTCCACTCTGCTAATTTAGGTATAACTCAGGAATGTAGCTGTTATGGTGAGCTGAAGAGCTAAGTGTGGTACAAACCTATGAAACCTCTGAAGTTCCTTGTAGTGGATCTATAATTGGACAGAAAGTCAATCAATACATTGAGTACTATAGGAATGATGTTTTCCTGACAGCTTGTGTTATTTATGGGACTGGCCACTGTCTTCAGAACCAGATGGAGCTTTTTTATTTTTTATTTATTTATTTTTTTTTTTTTGTGATCTGCTGTGCATGGCCCTAATTGATCATTGAGTGAGACTAGCATATAGGTCACTGTCTTTATATTTTTCAGTGTTAAGTATAGGCTTGTGTTGTGAACTGTCTCATTTATCTTAAAGGTACAGCTTGCTTAGCAAAACTATTCAGATCCTCTCACATCATGAGACAAACATGGGATAACTAAATCTTGTACATAGAGATTATCTTTTCCTGTTTGATTCTTATCTGTATGGTTGTAGTGCCATGCATATGCAAAACTGGTCACTGAAAAAATAAACGTTTTGGAAGCTATTTCTTAAATTCCATTGAGACATATAAGTAAGAAAAAGGTAAGAAAAAGACAATTTTTGTCATTAAATCATTCCTAAACAATTTCATATTTAATGAAACTTTGTTTTATGCATGGTTTATGGTCCAGTAAACAATGATGAAATGGCAAAGAGAACATTGTTTGAGTTGACTATACACTTAAAACCAGCATATATACTGTAATGTACATTTTTTTCAAGTTAGCAAATCTTTAAGTTGCAACCATCATCCTGTTTTGACATTCTAATCATTAGGAGGTTCAAAGTTTACAAGAATAACAAGGAAAGGATAAAGAAAGGGTAAGTTTATGCCTCAAACTGCTCATTTTAGAAAAAGTGAAACCTAACAAGAGAATGATGACTTGCTGCAGAAATGCGAATGAAATAATTGTGCACTGTAGTACCTACCATTCAGACTTGCAGTGGTAAGAAATTCTGCAGACCTAATATGAATGCTCAGGTTATAGTCTTAAATTAATAAATAAAATCCTCATCAAAGAGCATAAACAAAATTATAAATTACTCATTCTAAAACACCAGATAGACCACAGCAAGACTGAGAGAGAAAGCTTATTTGTAGACTATATGGCAGTTATTTGGTTACTATTCAAACTCAGGAGAAATTTCAAAAGCAAACAGAACTTTAAATTATGAATATTTTACTAAATAGCACAAGAATTTGAAATGTTTTCACCAGAATTTAGCCTATCCTTACAGTTATGAAGAAGACTGATAACAGTAAAAAAAAAAAAATCATTCCTCTGCAATATATGTACTCTCTCTATTCCTACATATTTACATATTTCAGAAACATATTATAGATCTATTTTAAAAAGAAAAAAAAATGTTTGTGTTATAGCCTATTTAACAAAATAGGAATCCCTGAGACACACCATGAGGGGAAAGATAGGGGAAATAAAGAAACTTCAAAATAACTTGGTATCAAAGAAATCAAAGAGATTATACGAGACATACAGGATAACGAGCAATACGGGAGATAAAAGCTTGATTCTTCAGAGATAAGGGAATTAAATATTCTCTGCTGGTGCCAGTAAGTTCATTGCACACATTGGCATCATCAAGCACCAAGTGTAGAGTCATTATAGACAATAGCATTGCCAAAGTTGCCAAACCCATGTAGCACCTGGTTGAATAAAAACAATAAATCAGCCTGGAGTGAGTTATGTTAGCAGGCTTATGCTGAGAAAAACTGCCAGATATATGTGTAGCAGAAAACTACAAGTCATTAAGCATTTAACTTTGAAATGAAATTTCAAAAATGTATTAACCATGTTTGTACAACATATTACTTCAAAAGGGTCAATGTAGAGGAGTAAAAAGGATGATGAAGAAAAGATACCTGACCTAATATTAATAACAGAATGATTTACTCAAATTAAATGACACATTGGCTCATGGAAGTATTAAGACTTTCAACATGTTCTCTATGAATTACTCCATTCACTGAAGTAATGGAATTATTCTATCTTTTCTCTGGCCACCTTCTTTCTTAAATGTTTACTGAATAGTACCTTAGCCAATGAATTTTGGAGTATTCCTTTCCTGCCAATAGATTCTACCAGCGAATGCTGGAAATAGACTTCTTAGATGAGTTATCCCAAAGGCTCTTAGTACAGGTATGCACCTAGTTCTCTTATGCTTTTTATACAAAAACACACCTTTGAGTATTCAAGGGATTGTGGACAACTATTCATTTGAGGAATGGAAAAATTTCACCCTTACTGGGTTTTATTGTTGGGATTGTACTTCACTGAAAGGAAGATTAGAATATTGGTGTTTCAAGTTAGAATTTTACGCAATTCAGACTGAATGACTGAATTAAAACTGGGAAATGAAAATATTTTTCTCTTCACATTCTTATTTCCTTTAATATATAGCATTAATAAGTTACTGAAAACAGTTATTTAATAAGCTCTGAAAATTAGACACAGGTGATGTCAAATATGAATTAAACCTTTCAAACAAATCCCATAATAAGGCTAAATATTAAGACCAAGAAATTTTCTCAGCTCTTTCTGCTAATTAAAAAAAAAAAAAATCAAACACATCTTTCTCCTAGTCATTGTATTATTAAATGCATAAATAACATGCAATAATCAGATTGCTGTTGTGGTAAGAAACTTTCTATCATAGAAGCTACCAGATTTTCATTTGCAATTTAGATAGATGTTGAGCTGGAAAAACTATTTTGAGTCACTATGGCAAATCATGTCAGAATTGAAGTTATTATATATCTTGACTCAAAAAGCTAAATGACTCTCTCTGGGTCAATCCTACTTTATAGAACTTTTGACTTCTAAATTATTGATCCAATTGCTGGATATATTTTTTGTATGTGTTATTCCTACCTTTCACAAATGTTGTTATAAGCATGGGTGACACCTTTATCACTTCCAGTGTTATCCTCTGAAAATGTACATATTTGTAGTATCAAACTGAATTTTGTTTGGGAAAAAAATAAAAAATCTTTCCAGCACAGCAAATGAATCCTGGAAATCTCAACACAGAGATCACTTATCTCATTGTCTATACAGTTCTGAGAAGTAAAAAAATCAACATAGTCATATAATACCCTGAACAAGTGACATGTGTGTCTTTCCCATAGTTCCTTTCATATCTTTCCTTACTGTCTTTTCACTCAAGCCCCCCTATGGTACTCCTAGAAGGAACATTCCAGGTTCTCTCTCTGAGAAAAACCTCCCTTCTCTGATTTGTATGTCTGCATGCAAAATCATGACTTTGTTTCTGTTGTTCACATATCAGAGTTTTCCAGATTAAAGAAGTCACAGGTAAATGTGCACCTGTTGAACTCTGGCCTTTCAATACAAATTCTTGTCCTCAGAACTCCCTTGCCTTCCAGCTGTGGTTCTTCAGAGTTTTTGTTTGTTTGATTGTTTGTGTTAGTTATCATTATTTATTTATTTTTTATTCTGATAGCCATGTCTGAGGAAAGTGCCTACACAACCTCTTCTGCTACTCTCTCAAAAACATACGCAAAACTCTAACAGCTATTGCCAGCAATGTCTTATGTGATCCCTGGCAGTTGCTTCCTTCAGGGAAATACTGTACATCATTTTCAGTTCTCATGTTCAGTTATGTACAACACATACTTATTATCCAGATTACCAAGAAAATTGTAATGATATTGTAGGAATAGTGATCTTAGTGTACCTGGATTTTAAGAGATCCAAATGTCAAAGAAAAATTCAAATGGGTCTGATGATTATCACAATGAAAATTCAGCCAGTTAAAAAAGAATTTTATAAAGATATAATGTGTGGATACAAACAGAGAAAATATTGGCATCTTTTCCCTTCTTTTACTCTCAAGTAGTTTGGCACAGAATTAATACTTTTCCTGCTGCTCCTACTCTTAAATTTTTAGGATTTATTTTATAGAAATATCCTACTGAAAACAGTCTTTTTTTTTTTTTTTTTTTTTTTTTTTGGAACCATTTTGCTAGCGCAGATTTTTCTATTATATTTTTAAAACATTCTCAGATCTAATGGTTTGTTAAAATCACTAAATGTATATATATATATTTAATAATATTACAATAGTCTTGCTAACCTTTGAATAATGTTATAGTATGTTCGAAGAGTTGTGTTATGCTATAACGTGGACATCTTAAAAATTGTATGAAGTCATATTCAACTGTACATGCAATTTGTGTGTATATAATTACAATTTGATCTAAATTTACATTCTGATGCATCTTGTCAGCATTGAAAAATATCATTCTAATACATTAAATAATTGCAATAGTTAATATTACAGTACACAACAAACTTTAGGCTGTTCAAACTACTATAAATAAGTGCTTATAAAATATTCTCACACTTTATATATATATGCATGTAAACACATATATGCAGGGTTTTATACATAATACACTTAAGCCTTCAGGAAAGAAAAATCTCATTATTTCTAACAGTGAACAGATCATTTGAACAGTACTAGAAACCTCTGCCAAACAACTAACACAAAAATAAGGGAGAACATTTTTTTTTTCCTCAGTGAATCAAATAGATCTGCAAGAATGCCAGGTCTTTAATCATAAAGAATTTAAAATGCTTAGATCCAGAATGGGATAACAACTATCTGAAATAGGAGGGAAGTATGTTGCCATGGCCCATGCTTGCTTTCTTTTCTTACGCAGTTTGTTGAACAGCCTACATGGCCTTAGGCTATTCTGGACCTAATCCTAGGAAATGAGCCAAGCATGATAAATAAGACTGAATGTTGGGAGTGGCTAGTGTTCACCACAGTGTCGTTAAGCAGTCTCTAGACTGCAGTCAGTAGCCCCGAATAACTAAGTATATAACTAGCCTTTCCAAAAACAGTCTTTAACACTCAGTCATTCCCTCTGTGCTAGAAATTTCAACAAAGAATATTTGGAGAACTCCAGCAAATAAACACTTCTCAAAAACTCCAAGTACATCAACATGTACTTTATACTTCGCTTTGAGGTATATACTCTACTACCAGATGTGAATTGCTTTTGAAAATATTGATCAGATTGCCTAATCCTGTGTCTGTAGAAGTCACCAGTGAAATATTTCTAATATCATTACAAAGAAAAATTTTGGATCAGGGTAGGTTTTTCTTAGTGACTTAAACTTTTTAACTGTTAAATAATTTTTCCTCAATTTCACACAAGAAAAGTAAAAATAAAACCTAATCCTCCCACCTCACCAAACAAACAAAAATCCTCATCTATTCTCCTTTTCTTTTGGAGAAAATATGGCAATTTGTATTCCAATTTTTCAAGCCAAAGTTACAGGGGGCTAAAATAGGGCTTTATAATGGAAGTTGATTGCAACCGTTAGTAGAGGGGCTACTGCCTTTCCATAATAAAAAGCTGTGTACTTCCAAGGAGAGGAGGAGAATACTGCTCTGCATGACTTCTTGTAATTTTGCTTCTTTAAATTAAGGTTGTGTCTCAGGAACTTTCTTAATTCTTTTAAGCATGAAGTTTGATATTTCAGTTCATGTGGCTTTAATTTTGATCTAGCACACCGACATTTTGCAGTTGATACATTTTAGAAATGGGGAAAAATATGAAGCTTTGCAGTTTGTCAGAGCTGTGATCCTAATTTATTTATTTATTTATTTCTCTTTTTGTATGAATCACATGAAAAAGCCACACAGGCTAAAGCAGAAATTTAAACATATTTGGATTTAGTTTGCTTGCTTTGTATTGTCTTCTTGCTTAACGGTAGAATGATTTTTGGCTGTTTAAATTTCAGTCTGGAATGAGTACTAGCTGTTTTTCCTTTTTCTGGGCATAAAATGGGGGAGACACACAAAGACAGTGTCAGGAATGTAAACTGTGATTATAATAACCAGTGCTCAGGTATGAGGTTATTAGCCTTTGTTTCTACTGTACACAGGCTTAACTAGCATTAAATGGCTTTTAGGTGGCTGGATACCTCACAACCATTAAAGTTTGCTGAAAAAAAGTAAACAGCTACTAAAAGAATGACATTATGTAAGCATAAATTTAGAATATTTTTAAAATATTCAAAAATTAGATTGTTTTTTTTCTCAGTGTCTTCAAAAGAGTTCAAAAGAGATGAGATTTGACAATATATATACATTGATGAAGCAAATATTTAAGTGCATATAAAACCAGACATATGCCATGGTCTACAAAACTTTTATATAAATTCAATTCCATTCTTATTGATGACTCCATTGCTATTTACATCTGAAAAAAAAAACAACATCAAGATAGAAATTGTGTTACAACCGTGATTAATGAATCTAACACTTTATATGATTTCATTATAGTGACAGGTCATAACATTCTTCCAAATTTAAGAGTCTTTAAAAAAAGAGTCTTAAGAGTCTTAATTTAAGAGCCTTAAATTAAGGCACCAAATTTAAGAGACTACCATACTTACAAGTAAACCTACAGAGCATAAAAAATTTCACCTATTTATGGAAACTAAGCACAAATCTTCATTTATACAAAAGAGTTTTGTTTATTTGTTTGTTTTTGTTTCTGTTTTCCTCATAGGTTGAAAACTCTTTGGTCAAGAATTATAATATACCAATGAGTTGCTAAAAAGCTCTTGCAATTAATTTCTGCAATATTAAAATTGTAAGTGACTATGGAGGAAATCAGATAAAAAATTAATTTTCTGCTCCCCGAAGTATGAATTGAATAAAGAACTGTCTCTGAAGGCAGAATTTCCTTTCAAAAGATTTTAGCACTGAAGAGGTATATGTATTTTGTTACCATGTATTGCCATGTATTGTCTTTGACTCTAAACTTATACTTTCCAAAACTGAAAACAGGAATGTCATTGATCAAAAATATTGTACAGAAAACTTTAGCTTGTTATTTCACACTTAAAAAGGATGCTCTTGCAAGAGAAGAAAACTGGAATAATGCCTTTTTCATATCCAGGATGAATGTTTTCTTTCTGTTTTAGGCACTCAAAGTCAAAAAAAAAAAAAAAAAAAAAAAGTATTGTGTCTTGAACGAGAAGTAAAACTGATTTTTATCTTCAAATCTCTTCAAATAAAGATCTGAAAGGCTTACTATATTACTAAGGCTTACTTACTATAAATAATGCTGTAAAACATATATGGACCACTTTTTTTTTTTTTTGATAAATAATTTCCATATGCAGGATGTTTCAATACTTTTTCTAATGTATCTAAAACATAATTTTATCTAGCAAATGGAAAATCATCATATGATTATACATTTTTCACACTGAATTCCTATTTCCATACAAAAAAGAGCTTGACCCAAACTATGAGAGTAAAACACTGTCCTTTAAATAAAACATAAATACCATTTTCACTTTTCAAACAAAATGCACAAGTAGATAACCAAATAAATATACATATATACATTTATTCAGGTGATATTATTTAAATGGGAAGGTAATGTAGCTTCCTTTTAAAAAAAAAAAAATGTAGTGTAAAACTCAAGCTGGTTGAAAATCCATATCTTCATGGTTCAGCCTTGCATTAAGAAAATAATTAAGTACAAATGCAATCCTTTGAATCAACATTTATTGCTCATTTATTCAAAAGGTAGTCAGAATCAGAGATTTAAATCATTATGATTTATATCTAACTATGTTCTGCAAGCATTTTCTAAAATATTGCAGTTTAAGCTCTGTGGAACTTTACCTCCATGCAGTCCATGGATATTAAATTAGAACTGAGTAAGGCCAGGAAAAAAAAAAAAAAAAAAAAAAAAAAAAAAAAAAAAGGTGGATCAATCAATCAGTTGGTATTTTTAATTCTGCATATTAGGTGTCATTGACAGAAAAACAAAATCACAAACACACGAGGAGTAAAAACTGAGCATTTGATTGTTTTACTAATTCACTTACTGAAGGTATGACTAGTTTTATAATGTTTTAAAGCATTCCTGTACATTAATTTGCGTAGTGGTGTATTTAGAAAATCCATTAAAGACAGAAATTCTGGTGGGATAAGCACTCTCAAACACAGAACAAGAAGCAAACAGCTCATAAATTCTAGGATAATGTCTTTATAAAAAGTCATCTTCAGATAAATGGATGGTCAGAGTTAAATCCACTGAAGGAAGAAAATGCACATCCAGGCTTTAAATGTTAGTCATTTTCTTAATTACTTAGATTTTTCTCTTTGTCTCAGAGGCTTAAACTTTCCACAAATTAGCTGTATATGCAGGAGTTAAAAGCACACCTACCTCATTCATACAACCCACTAGAGCTTTTGTCACTAAGAAAAGGCCTGTCACTGAGACTCTAACACATTTCAGCATGGCTGACAGCATTCCCAAGAAAAAAAGTGCAGTTCATTGTCAAGTATTGACCAAGAATGGTACACCACCAACTATTAACAGTTAGAGTGTTATAGCCAGTCTAAAATGATGTTGTCAAGGAATAATACAGACAAAAGCCACTTTCTGCTAAAAGAACAAAATAATTGAGGTTTTAGGGGACAGTAACAACAGCCTAACAGTTTTTCCAAAAAATCAGAGCAACAGGTATTAGAGCAACAGGTACTGCGTATTAAAAAGACCAGGTTTAATATGCTAGCTGTGAGATTGTTGATTCAACAGCTATTCACTCTTAAGTTTCTACATAGAGCATTGCAAAGGGCTAGTTGACCTTACACACTCTTCAGATAGTAATGCTGAGTCCAAGAGCATGTGTTATGTGTTACTGAAACCAGGACACTAACAAGCCCAAAATTTATTTTCTTTCTTTAACTTCAGACTTTACACATACTATGATTTTTTTTGGTGGCTTAAAAGTATATAAGCATCTGTTAGCAGAAGCCCTTTATTTCACATAACAAGAGAATTCTGTTTATAATGTGTCACCAGCTGCTCAGTTAAAATGGGTTCTATTAGAACTAATTTAATTTTACATAAGTTGATCTATTTGCATTCTGAGTCTCCAGTTAAACAACTAGGTACTATTTTGTAGACTGATCCTGTTTCAAGCCTCAGTGTATGGACAATGCTTAATCAGTGTGTACATCAGGAAATAAACGTAATCAGCAAGTGCACTAATTAAGCCAGGAAAAAATTGTGACACGCATACACTGTATAGATTAACAAGGCAATTCATTAGAAATCTTAATTACAGAATATTATATTTTCCGTACATTTTATTTTATGATGCTTCAGACGAGTTTTCTCTAAATACAGAAACCATCTACACTTCTCTGAGTACACAGTGAGATCCTTTTAACTCAGACACATCTGTGTAGCCTCTAGTCTGGAAGCCTCTATGGAAAACATGCTTTGTTATCTTCAGCCAGATAACCTGATATGCTCTCTTAAACACGCGGTTGCTAATCAAATGTTAATATGCAGGTTACTGAAAAGTAAATACAAAATAAAACATACAGATAAAAGTGTTGTTTGGTGATTTAGGGCCTCTCCTCATCCTTCAAACCGTTTAAAAAATCATATTTGTTTTTGAAAAATGATTTCTGAAAATTGACCTAAGGCTTAATCCATAGCATTCAGGTTTCAACAAAAAACCCTCTATTGAACTCAGCATGCTTCAAGCTTTTAGTATATTCAGAACTCCAGTCTGAAGTAGAGATGTCAATAAATTCCAAACATATATGGTGGTAAGTATACGGCCTCTTCTCTGTCAAACAACCCTGCTTAGTTGACTCCCTAGCTAACAAAAGATCTCATCCTACCATACAGCTTCATGTAACTTGCTAAAGAGGCTCTGCATGTGGAATAAAGAAGGGTTGGCTCATTAGAAGTTCAGGGAAACAACTCAAAAGATAATAGCATAAGAGGAAATTATGCAAAACACTTTATCTGTCAGACAGGAGTAATATCATAGAACTGACTTGGTCTGAAGTTCTTCCATACTGCTGGAGGAAGACTTGGGAGGTTAACATATATTTCTCGTCTAGCCAAGAATTAGGTTATTTCAGAGCTGTACATTAGTAAGCTCATTGTATTACTTCTAAGCCCTGCACTTATGAGTTAGTCCTTTACAGATTTAATTTTACAGAGAAGGCTACCATGATATCAAACAATGCTAAAATGGATCCAGCAGTACTTTCTGAAGAAAGAGACTGGCAATATTTCCAACAGTAAAATGGCATATAATTGTGTTTAGAAAATAAGAAATATTTAAAAGGACAGAAAAGCTTATATAAATCTGCTTCTCATCCATTGTGTGTTCCTCATCCAGATATTCAGTCCAAGAACACTCCCTGAAACATGTGTAAGTTTAGCTTATTATTCCAATAACACTAGCACACTCTCTCTAAATTGTTGGTTAGCAAACCTGAGAAGGAAATTTCTACATAGACAGAAAAACTATCTCCTCTCTAACACAATATAAGGGCATTGTTGTTGCCCTTTTAGGCACTCCATTTCAATCATCATCTCAAAATTCCAGTTAGAAGTTCCACATAGGTCTTCATCTCAACAAAAGCAATCTACATAAATCAGCAATAGATTCACTGTTGGGAAATATTCTTACCATCACAAGAATAGGTGAAATGAGGTCATGAGTCTCTGCAGCTATCATAGCCAAGTTTATTTCTAAGAAAATAGGTGTGGTTTAAGTCCATAGTTAATTTAATTTAGGTCCAACAGAAAATATGAAATCTGAAATCAAGTCTGGAGGTTGGACCAGATCACCTTCAGAGGTCCTTTCCAACCTCGACCATTCTGTGATTCTTTGATTCTGTGAACAGTAGCAAATAGGCACACTTTCACATTTCCCTTCTACCATAGTACATGACAAAATCTGTTCTTGTTTATGCCATGCTTTGGATGGAAAATATCAGAACTGCCAGGGTTGTCTACCCATCATTACCTGTTATACTCAGTGGAAGAAGTCAGTTGAAGCCTGAACATTGACTTACATTAAGATGAGTAAAATCTATAGGCTTTAACTTGAAACTTCAAAAATACTGTCAAACAAGAGTTACGGTCTGGTCTGTTGCTAGCAGAAATGCCAAGCAGTGCCCATATTAGGATGGTCCCTTGGCATCTGCATGAGTCATAAACGTGGTTTTTGGCCACCACTTCATTTATTGCTCATTATGTTTGTTGTGGACTGTTAAAGGCAGATATAAATAGAAAAATGCTTACGTAATATGATGGACAGATTTTGTTTAAACATTTTCAATAGCCTAGCCAAAACCTGACAAAGTAGTTATTATTGGCATTTAAAAATTCTCATCCTATAAAGGATTATTCATGTATACTTAGGCCACAATTACCATTTTATTTGTGGCAACAGCCATGACAAAAAAAAAAAAAAAAAAAAAAAAAAAAGGAGAAAACCAGGGGCTAATATATTCAGTGAAAGCACTTAGTAGATATATGAAATATTCATGTAGGGGACACAGCAGAGCTTAACAGCACAATAAAAATGCATTCCCAAAACAGAGGCCAGATCACTTAAATGAGATGGAAAAGGATATGTGACAGCACCAAAACCTTGTCCAGAGTTCTGGCCTAAAGGCAATGAAATAAGAGAATTGACAATCTGGGTGAAGCTTTTGTTGTTGAGAGTAATAATTCACAGATTCTTTGTATGAACATGACAAGAGAAAATTACTTTTGCAACCAGTTCTTCCTTCATTCCTAAATGGGCCTATGATACAGCTCAAGTATCTTAAAAGGACATTGGCCATTGTAACAGTTCAACAAAACATAAAATAAAAGATTAAAGTTCAAAAGTTCCCTAATCCTGCAGTAATACTTTCATTCGCATCAGAAATTGTACTCATTGCTTTTGTGAGACCACTAAATAATGATATTTTCTGCTTTTTAATTTAAAAAAACGAACTGATACCTTTTTATGAAGTTCACTTGAAGTATACATTTACTTGCAACAGTTTATCTGTTACAAACTATATATATATTCTGTATAAGATATAGTCCTATATAATTTCTGATTTCATAAAGTATAGAGGTCATCTGAACAAGTGTGGACAAGACTATTTTTTTTTTTTTTCGGCTGTATGTTCGAGAGCATGAGATTATCAGACATAAGTAAGCCTTTTTCTACTTGTATTATCTGGGTCTGAGTCACCAGCAGTGGTGAAAAACAGAATTTACCTGCATGTAAATGAAACAAATTCTGAGATTCTTAAATCCTCAAAATCTTAAATTTTATAATTCTTTTAAGAAATAATTGCAAACACCCTTCACAGAGCCAAAATACTTTATTTAAAACTATGGTACTGTTAGCTGTGTTTTACAGATATCCACATATATGTAACTGCATTAGAATATTTATTAACCATGAACTACTCCGATAGAGGATTTTCCTATCCTAGTAAAATCATACAGACAGGTAGAAATGGCTATTACTACAGTTGTGAATGGAAAGTTTGCAGAATTGGCTTAAACCACACATGCCCAGTTATCCCTAAACTTAACTTGAATAGTTCAGCAGGGAATTTTTCAAACCCAACAGCTTAAATATCTTACTTATTAAAACATTATGTAATCATCCATATTTGCATGTGCAAATAAATATTTTGGGCATGCAAGACATAGGATTTCCAGATGCCAAGTGTCGACATTTGAAAATGTGACCCTAAGTGTCATATACTACCCTTGATTGATGCACACAGATCAAAATGACTTCAGAGAGGGTTCTACACACAAATTGAGGGTAAGATATAGCTGTAATAAAATGAACATTAATCTATGAACAGGATTGTTCTCCACCATAGGGCAATGATAGATTCACCGTAAACCTTTTCCATCTGTGCACTGTAGTGTTCTTATGCCTATACTAATATTCTTCCATAATTATAGCAGTGTTTTTGAATACTATGTCAGGTTGTAAGCAAACAAAAATTAAAGCTAAAAATAAAAATGGAGGTGAAAAAATGTAAGAAACTGACTTGAAAAAAATCTGTAACATGGAAATTAATCTGCATGTAGACGGAAAAAATAACTCAAATTAATATAATTAATATCATTACAATACATATATATTGGAAAAAAGAGCATTGACAAAGCATTGAGAGAATCATGGTTCATAGGAAATGGTCAGAACCATACCAACAATGGAAAAGTGAGAGCTGAGGTACTTCTTTTCTTCCTCTCCAGCCCATTAGGTTCATTCCTCAGAGTATATCTTAGTGATGCATAGAAGATGAAACATGGTATGAACATACAAAATGTTCTACTTTTACAGAACATGTCTCAAAGAAAGTTCATGGCTTAGGTAAATGCATTGAAGCAAATACTGAAAAACAATACTCTAATACTCATTGCTTTATTTGCTGATAATAACAGAATTCAATTTAATATTATTTGATCATTTAAAGAGATGGTTGAATAATGAAAAGAATTATACATGAGTATTTTAGTATCAGCTGATGGAAAAATGTGAATAGGTCACATAATTAAACATTATTTGACTATCTATACAACTAATTGAATAATGGAAACATTTATTCACAAATAATACATTCATCTATCTACAGAAGAAAGGAAACAAACAATTTGTAAATTAGACCTGCATTAAAAGGATCTGATGAATATCTGTAATATTGTCCAAATTTTTTGTCATTGTTACAAAGAATATGAAAGCTTACTGAACCAATATTGTCATTTGCAATGACAGAACCTCAAAGGGGAAATAATTTGGCCAGAACGCACTCGTATCATTAATCCACTGTATATTTAACTTGATGAATGGCATGACATTTCAAAGCACAGAAGGAAGAATAATCTAATGTTTTAGGTATAGGACCAAGAACTAGATGACCTGGTTTCTACTTCTAGTCCTATCATCAATTATTTTCATTGGGTTTTCACCTCCCTACCTGAAAATTACTTGTTTCTGAGCTAATTATTTTCACCTTAGGAAAAGCCATGAGCTTTATTCACAGTCCTGTGAATAACTGAGTACCCTTAGCTACCTTTGAGTTAGGGAGACTGTATTAACAAGGATATAATCAAATAAGCCTTAGAAGAACAGAATACTCGAAAGAAACAATATTCTTACAAGGTATCTCACTTCAACTCCTTAAGGGTTCATGTGAAGAGAGCTTTCACCAGTGAGTGAAACCAATGATTAAGTGTGAACATCTTTAGTGATTGGTGATGTTACTCGACACTTTACAAAAATGATCAGCCTGAAACATAATAAAACCAAAGTGGTTGGAAACACAAAAATAAAGCTGCGAAAGCTGTCCTCAGTTGGTGTTTCATGCAGTCCCTGGGTTTACTAAACCAGTGCAAGAACAGAGGTGATGAAGCAGCAGGAAAATCACTTCCCTCAAGAATCTGTTTATCAGAAATGTCAAATTCCCAATGTCCATAGAGATGAGAAAATCTCAGCCTTCAGAAGATGCAGCATGCTTTCATTATGCACATTATCTGTAGGGACTTGGAAAGTGGCATACAATTCTACTCTGGATGGGCAACATTAAGCTTTCCTCTCTGCATTTTTTCTAGAATTATTAGTCAGACCTTGAAAGAGAAAGACCTTCCAGTGCATTGTGCTGGATGAGTTTTATAATGGGTTCCTGACTCTTCTGCTACCACTGTTCTGTTGTTCCTGTTCTCTGTTCCCAAGCAGAAAGTAGAATTAAAATGTGCAAGGTATTTTCTGTTACTCAAAAAAAAAAAAAAAAAAAAAAAAAAAAAAGCTACTGAAACCACAGCAGAAGATCAGAATTAAGGAAAAGGCAACAGTGCTGTATAATCAAAATAAAATGAATATTTTCTTGTGCCTCAAGAAATCTTTTGTATTTCTATATATTTTTTTTTCCTCTAAGAGGGTCAAATGACCGCTTATTTTAATCTGAAGAGGTCACTAAAACTATACAAACAAGTTTAAGATGCGTAAGTACAGCTCTACTCCAAATCAAAGCAAAGACTAACAATACCAAAAGCTCATATGCTAATTTATGATTATACAGAACTCAGCTGCAATTGTATTATTTTGTATTAAGGCACAATACCAAATGTCGACAAGAAAAAACAGTTTGAAGTTAATGTTTTAACCATTTCTGTTCTGACAAAAATGGAATTTCCCCTTGTACATACACCTTTCCTTTTCAAATTTAATTAATGCAGAACTTACCACTTTAGTGAAGCATTTTGACTTTGACAGAACTGCACATTTTCTGAGTAGCAATACTGATCAGCCCTTAGCTATAAAACTGTATATAAATGAATGAGTTGAACTAGCTTGCAAAGCCAAAACCTGAATTTTAATAAAGCTCTGTACTTTTTTTCTGTGGCTACCTCTTCTGAGTACAGTATAATAAAGTACAGGTGATGAATATTTATTCAACCCTGATTATACTTGAGCTGCATTAGTGTACTTTAGATTTAAGCTCTGTTGTTTCTACTGCTGATTCTCGGTGTGGTAATTTTTTATATTTTAGATCTTTTGATTTACACATAAAACTATACTTATTATAATGTCTGCCTTATTAACCCTCCTTTCTGTTCTACATTCTATTCATGATGGTATTGTATTCATGCAGTTGGTTATTATATTTACAAACTTGCCTTATTTACTGTAAATGTAGAAATTACTGTTATTAACTGTGCATTCAGTTCAAAATTTAGAAAGCTATTCAGATTGAAAGTAGGCTCTTATGCTGCTTAAAATATTCCACTACCAAGAATGTGGATATATTATTTTTATTTTTGAATAGAGAGATGAAGCTCTTGCTATTGTACAGTAAAAAGTTTTGTTGTCTTCACAAACAATGCAGGACCCTATAAGATACTTCCAAGGGGAAACCTGATCATGAAGACCTCTAGAGGCCAAGAATAAGTCTATAAAGGCCACCTAGATATTATCCTTTCCTACCAAGACATTGTTTCCTTAACCAATGCTTTCAGAGTCTCTTTGACTTATAGTTAATAAGATATTGGTGAGAGGGAAATTTCCAAGTGTAGATACAGGTTACTATGACAGGGAGACGTGAGTTGCACTGCTGGTAATGTCACATGAAGAGACAATAGTAAAGTCACCTTAGTCCCACCAAGCAAGCTTGTTTATGACTGTGTTTTGACTGTATGAACTTTACAAGCCTTCATCATTTTTTTCTGAGCTAAATTTTTATTTATTTTTTTATTTTATGGCACATTAGATAGTGAGAAACAAGCAACTCTGCTAGGAATTACCTTCTAATCTGAACCTAACTTTACCACTCACACAGCTGAGTTCTGCAGAAAAGAAAGGAAACTCATCCACATCACCCAGCTCAGCACTGAGGAAACATTTCTTCCCAGACCCAAATAACAATTACTGCAATGGCAAAACGCAAGTATAAAGTCCACTGTAAACTGGGTAAGAACAGAGCGAAGCATAAATATTGCCTCCACTTTTGTACATCACAGATGAACTGTTTTCCATCCTTTTCATACAAGTTACCAGGTAGACGGTAGCATTTAACTCTACCACCATAACCGAAATCTTGGAAAAACCAACAAAACAAACAAGAAACAATGGAAAGAAAGGAACACACTGCAGATTTCTGAAGATTTCTTCTACTGCCTTTATATACACTCCTTCTCCTCCTTCTCCTGTCATTCCTCTTCTTTCCTCCTCACACAGAGTTTACAAAGATTATCAAAAGATAAGGACAAGAAGCACATACTAAAAGATAAGGACAAGATGCACATACGCAATGAAAAATTTGGTTAAACACCCTGCAGCCAGAAAACAAGTATCACATCAGAATTTGTTAAGCTTTTAGTGTGTATTGGGTTTATGTGGCATGATGTTTGGTTGTGGGGGGCTGCAGGAGTGGCCTCTGTGAGAAGAGACCAGGAGTTACCCCTATGTCAGGCAGAGTCAGTTTCAGCCAGCTCCAAAAAGGACCTGTCACTGTGTGGTGGAAAGAAGAGGATGGATGGGAGGGAGGAAGGCATTTTCAGTTTTGTCTTTGTTTTTCAGTAACCTACTCTACTTTTAATTGCCAACAAACTAGATTAATCTTCCCAAACTCCCTGTCCTTATTTCAACCAATGAGCTTTTTTATCCTCTTTTCTTCTCCTGTCCTGTTGAGGAGGGGGAGAAAGAGGGTGGCTTGGTGGGCACCTGGCAGTCAGCTAGTGTTAACCCACCACACACTGCATGCAAAAACAGTGCTTTCAAGGTATAAAAATATAGAACATTTTCATATGATTTTGTATCTGTTACTTCCTTCAACCAAAATTATCAAGACGTGCTCTACAGAACAAATGAAAGAATGTAACAGTGTTAAAAATCATACACTCTGAAAAATTGAACTATGTGAGAAATGAAATGGTGTATGAAATTTAGAAGAAAAAAAAAGGACTGAGAGGAGAAGTTAGGTGGTCTATTACTCATTGTTTAGAATTGTTTATTAATAGCACCTCCTTGTCTTTTTCTGAGAGAATCTTATTATTTCAATAAGCCTGTATACACACAAACACAAATGCATACACATGTCCTGATCTAAAAAATTGAAGCATAACTCATAGCAAAATAAAGAACAGAACAGTGGCAAAAAGTGATGCAGTGCAGTAAAGACAGCAAAAATAACATAATCAGTCACCTAAGTAAAACTAAAGCAGAGCCTATGCCAGTAGTTTTGACCTAGGTATTTGTAAAAGGCAATCACTTTCTCAGTTGCATTTCTTAATAAGATGGACTAGAGATGAAGTGAACAAGCACCCCTCTACCAAGGGACATATTTCTGAAGAGTGGGTATCAGCATTCCCTCAAGAGACGTCACCTCACTCTAACTGAGCAATTTAACAGCTCCCGTCCATTTTGATATTTAGCTTGCTTGATATCAACAAAAATTACAAACAGCCACAAAAGGTGGCTGATAAAGAGCGTGGAAGATCTTGAATATCCTCAGAGACCAACTCAAACAGTCAATTATCATCCCCCAAGAGACAATTTCCTTCATGAGAAAAAATGTAGAGTGACCAGCTTGATGATGTTGTAACTTAGATACAGAGGCCTTTAGGAACTCATCACAAATGAAATATTAATGAGGCAATGGAGCCCAGAGAATTCAAACAGTATACACTACCAGAAATTAAATTGTTAAATATTTTGGCCAACCGCCATTTCAGTGATCATTAGTCTGAAATATTTGGCTAGTAAATTCAGTATCTTTAATTTTAATCAGATTTGAGTGTTTGCAAATGATGCAGCTGTTGCTATAAAGATAATTAAATAACCAAATAGCCAACAACTTTATTATTTTTTTTTTTTTTGTGAGATTTGAAGATCAGATCTATTTGCAAACTCCTCATACCCCACTGCTCTCAGTACTAGAAAAGGAGCAATTTCAATGACTGATCTGTGAAACGTATTTCCTATCTCAGTCCAGTTTCAAACAATGTGTTACAGACCCCACAGGTATCACTAACATAAAAGGCATCTTTGGCTTTAGTCTCAGTAGAAAGCCAGAAGAAACCACAAAGATGCAATTACATACCTTTTCCCCTTACAATTGATCCTACTATGTAAAAAGCAAGCTGACGGCATGGATCAGGAAGAAGGAATTCAACTGATTTGTTTTGTCAGTTAGTAGTGGAAAACACATCTGAGTCTCAAGCTATCCTCATCCCCCTACACCAACTTCAGGAATTACAAAAGAGGATGGTTTTATTTTGATTATGATGAATGTACTGAGTCACATTCTGCTCATTGCAAGTCACTATAAATTCAAAGTAAATCAACTTACTCCAATAGACTTACTCTAAAGTTGTTTTGGCATAGTGATTGCTGGCTCTGCAGACTGATGCTGATCTTTGGCTTGTGAGGCAAATTTGTGTTTAGTCTTTACTATCAGAAGCACCAAAATGTTTTTCAGAATGTAATACAAAGTACAACTCTTTTCCAAAAGTTATAGTATTACTTTTATCACACTTAGAGTATTTTGAAATAAGAATCTCATATAGGTCCTACCCAAGGGATATTCTGTCAGAGAGAACTCAAGAATGAATTGAATCCTAAGGAAAACGATTTTTTTTTGTGCAACTGAAGATAGTGTATCTACTTTCCAGTACAATTGCTTTGTATGCACACATGTGATTTCATGATGTATTTGTGCTCAGCCCATGATATGGTAGCCCAGAAAAGCTCAAATCCTTTAAAACAGTCCCTACAAAGCAGCACAAGGCATGACATGAAAAATCCCAGTATGTATAAATATAACCTGCTGCAGTGGTGATGATATTTTGATCCAAGCAAAATAGGACTTTTTATGCAAGACTCACATTCAAAATCTCACAGAATCTCTCCCTGATGCTGACATGAAAGTCAGAAACATGACCTAGGTGTCACCCACATAGCCACATTTTTTTTTTTTGGTTTTGTTGTTGCATTTGTATGCTAATCGCATAAGAAGCAAAAATAGGCTTAGATTGGAAATCAAAGATTGGTTGTATACAGGTAATAGAGTGCTTGAATGCTTTATTTAAAGATAGAAGGCTCTTGAACCAGGCTTTATTATTGAACTAAGACTATCTATCCTTTTTGACACTTTTTAAATTAAGTTCTTCCTCTAATTTATGTTTTTGTCAGCTTTCCTCCCTTACCTGACTTTAAACTGATTTTTTTTTTTCTCTCAAAGTAATAAACTACTCAGGAGAGAAGAGAAAAAAAAATTTAATGACCTTAGGAATTCAGATTAACAAAATGGATCATTTGTATACAGCTGCAGAATTATGAAACCTTTTGAAGTAGAGAGAGTCTATAGCATTTTACCAGCAAGACATTGCTTCTACACATTGCTACAAAACACTTGTTAGTGCTCCCTCCATTCTCAGTTCTTGGCATGGCTAAGCAGAACCACATCCCTTTGGTGCAAAATCCTGAGGTTAAAGTTAAACCATGGTGATACTGAGGACAAATATATCAAGGTACTTTTTTCTTACTTCCTTCATTTTTTTTATTATTTTTTATTTTTTTTTAATGCTGTGATGGATAAACCCCACCAGTCCTTGCACCGAAGCAGCAAACAAAAGCCTGGGTGAGCGTGGATTTGCACCACCAGTCATGTCTGACTCTTTCCTGGCTGCTCAATCTACCTCCTTATTATTGCTAATCCAACCTGCTTCCCAGAATGGTCTGCATCCCGTCTGACTTCAGCAGAGATATAGGGATCTGGTTCAGACAAACAGAGCAGGGTAGCAGCTGCAGCCTGATGAGTGGTGGCAGCCAGATAATCTACTGTGATGTCTTGTTGGAGAAAATTTGGGACAATGTAATTTCCCCAGCTTGACATGAACCCTTGTCAGGGTAACATGAGGCTATACATAGTACACCAGGCCTTTGGCTGCTGTAAGCAGTATTTGTTTCAATATTACAAGAATTAAGATTGTACATGCTTGCTCATAAGATGGCTTCAAATTTTCAATAGTTTATGCATTAAAGATATGAACACACACTGAAAAAATGAATTACTTAAGAGTAAAATGATAGCAGGACACACTTCTCTGTTTTCCTTCTATCCCTTTCCCTGTCTCCAATGTCATCTTAATCCTTCCTATGACTGTGTCATGTTGCAGGCATTTTTTGAGAATCCTTTCAAAGTAAATATATGCAAAATGCTTTTTTTTTTTTTTAAAAAAAAAAAAGGGGCTATTGATGTGAGAAAGTGATCTTGTTTTCCTCCATTAAATAGAGACATGTTCAAATTGTGTAAACATCCACTACTCATACTCAACCATGTTTTTAAATGGCATCTTATCTTGAAACATCTTGCATAGTCCCCAGTTTGGCATGAGAAAGAGAAATATAGATTTTATGAGCTCTGATTTCTTACAGAACAAGGCTTCATTAAGATGGTTCTGCTCAAAGAAACATCCAATAATATCTTTAAAGGAAATGTTATTTCCAGCCAGGTCCCTCTGTGGACATTTTCTTTCCACATTGGAATATATTGGAATATATTTTCAGTATACTCAACTCAAATTAAAATGGCAGTGAGACAGGAACTTTACTAGCCTTAAGAAGCTCCTCTTAATTTAAAGTTAAAGAATGGCTGAAATTTACCTTCCCTCCGCAGCTCTTCCAGAAGTTACATTTATATCCAAATTATGTCTAAAAGCTCCTCTGTGAGTACACCTAGTACTGGTATATATACAACTCCAATACTGTTTTTTTTTTTTTTCGCTTATATTGGGACCACACTTTCTGACACTGATGAAACTAATCGGTTCCATGTGTTCAAGTTTCCCTCCTTTAGGATGATGGATGGAAGTGTTGAAGCCCGCTGCAATTTCACTCTGGAATTCACAAGCACTACAGAGTTTGATGATACAGAAGTAGCCTAAATTCAAATTCTCCATTCTCATTTCTGTGTTCACACCCACAAAAAAAAAAAAAAAAAAAAAAAAGTGACCTAAGTATTCAGAGAATTATTCTGAAATGTCAGACATTTAGTAGCCTCTGTCAATTAGAAGAAAAGAAAACAAGTGCTGAAGGCATGCAATGAATGCAAATTACAATTAATGAAAATCAAAATCATAGGTAGTTTGGTCTAAAACTTAAGCATGTAACATTAGCTTCTGAAAGCTGTAAGAGATAAAAAAGAATACACTAAAGTTCTCCATTTATCTGTAGAGCAAGTAAACACTGATTGAGAAGGTACCTAAACTCTTTCAGCCTTCACATTGCAGATGTGCTTTTACCAGCCTTTCCTGGATTTGGATTTGCGACTTCTCAATACATGGATGCTGTCATTCTGGGGGAAACAGGGGTATGGGAGTAAATTAATATTGGGTGTAGCTGCATTTTCAGTGGTGAACAGAAAGTAGAAAGCATTGTACATTGACAGTGGTCATTACAATAAACAGAGAGAGAACAGAGAAAAATGAGTAAACACAACTTTCTTTGTCACTAGTTACCAGTTACAAAGTTCAATTTTTCGTTGTTGTACACCAACTTTTATCTCATTTGTCTAAACTGAATTTACTAACTTTTAACCAAATTTGTCACTTGATTATCCCTAAAATGCTCAAGCACAGAATCAGGCCAAGAGATCTCTCAGATTCTATTGCAGAAATGGCTATCTTTGTGCAGAAAAGGTTAGACCCAATGTGACTTCACTAGTTGTAACAGCAATTTAGATAACTAAATACTAACAAATAAATGACCATGAAACATTTATGCATTATAGATGCTGCTCTAAATCTCATCATGAGTGCTGACTTCTGAATGAAATCAAATAGTCTGGTGCTACTGAAGCAATTGAATTAATACTTCTGGGGCTGAACAGACCTGTCAGGAAGAGAGACAATGTCATTGAGTGTCATTGTCTTTTCCACTTCATTATTGATTCTCTGTCAGCATACAGTGTCCCTGCCTCACTGCATAGTGCACAACAGTGTCATGTGCCATGTTTAACACCTGGGCTCATGATAACTGAAGAAATGAAGCTCGACAGTCCTTGTCACTGCAGTAGCAGTATGAGAAATATAATTTATTCTTAACTTAAAGAAAAAAAAATGTGTGTGTGTGTGTTGGGTTTGGGTGGGGTTTTTTTTGGAGCCTTTACAGTAGTTAACTGCAGATACAACCAATTTGTTTGACTAGGATTGAACTCTAACCTTGATGTTGGTTGGTAAGTTCTACTATGAAATAGTATGCAATGCAATATTCTGTATTATGCTGTATTGTGCCTATATTATCTCCTATGCTGACAACAGAGCTCATAGTTGAATTTCTGAGGTAGATTACATGTCACACTAATATACACAAACACATAGTGCAAAGGTGTCATTACATAGCAGAAAATATGGTATTTTACCATTGTAGTAAAATGTACATCAATGGTCATGCATACAGAATGCCCGGTGAGGCCAACAGAAATTACACGGCTGATTATAAACAACTAAGTGCATGCCCTAGCATTATAACCACAAGGCAGACTTGCTGTGTGACACGATGTTAGTCACAAGGCATGCATGTGCTTTTGGAATGGGTAATTGCATATCTTCAGAATAACCTGACATGCATTTAGTATATGATACTAGGATTGATGTTTTAAGAGTGCTAAAAAATTGTCCAAGCTAGATGGACAATATTGACAATACATCACTAAATACCACATACCTTCAGATAACCACCAGTCAGGATTGTTCACATCTATGTTGCTGGACAAAGTGCATTTGAAAATAAAAGTGCATTTTGCTCAGATCTTATGCAATTAATTCCAGAGGATGTTCTCTGTCGGCACATGAAGGAGCTGTGCTTATGTCACTGAGCTCTTGATTTGTATTCTATTCAATATGTTTTCTCAGTTCCACAGTTATGCTTCATGTTCAAGGTATTATGATGTTTGGAATATAGAAAAGCTATGGTCTCATTCTTCTTTCATATAGTATAATGGGAGTGGTGATGGCAAAGTAATTATGCTTCTGGGTTGCTGTGTAGATATCATTAGTATTATTAACAGAGATACAATGTGTAAAGCTGCTGAGGTATTTAATGCCATCTCTGTTAGTGACAGTAAAACAGCAGTACAGTTGCATTCAGTTTGTTCACACACCCAATTATTACAGTGTAGTGCATGTCACAGTATGTTAGAGATTTTCATTAAGGTTTCTCTTTTCACTATGTTGCAAGGTGATCTTAATCATTTGCTTTGGTTTCAAAGCAGATACAGGAAATCTCAAGTCAAATGTGAATTTCATCTGTGTACGTTTGCCAGAATAAGTGAAAAAAAAAAAATAGGTAAATATTGTTCTCTTTACTGAATTAACTGAATTAATTAAAAGGTATCTTTAAGAACTTTCTCCTCTTCTGAATGTGAGGTCATTTAGGTCAAATTTGGATGTTAGAAACACTACCAGGAAGCACATATGACTCAAAGGAGTCACAATTCTCTGTTCAGCCATCTATGCTCGGGGAGAAAAAAGGCTGGGAACTTGTAAATGCCTGTTGCTGTATACTTCTGATCAACTCTGCCATATGGGGAAGAATGAAGTCACAGACCTATGCATTCACAGGTAAATGCTTCTGGGTAGAACAAGGTGTGAGGCCAGTGGGAAAACATATGGTGCAGAGTACACTATTTGTTCTTCCTCCTGTGTTCGTGACACAGCCTGACATCTGCAACATGAATCATGAAGTTATAAGTGCTTTGGATTTTACAAACCTACTTTTAACTAAGCATTTAGCCAACATCTAATACAATGAGACTGAAAAGGTTTGAAGGAAATACTTGCAGAGTACACACCTACATTTTTTAATACCACATAGAAAGACAGTTTGTGTTTTGCTGTCTGTGTATTTCTGTGTATTTGCTGTGTTGTGTATTTCTTGGATTTTTAATGAGGATGTGTAAATAAAGTGGAATAATAAATGGTGCATCAGTTACTTTAAGTCCACCTTGTTTATTAATGACAGATATATTTTGAAAAAAAAAAAAAAACACACAATAAAACCAAACAAAACAAACAAAACAAAACAAAATGTTAATGAAATCACCTGAATGGTTTGAAATCTTTTGAGTAATTTTAGTCATATGTTTCCTTCAATCCGAGAACTTGGTTTTATCTATAATTAATAGATTAGTTTTATGCATCACAGTCTTTTCAGTAAGATTTCATCCAAGGTATTGTTCCTATTTAAAGGGGAAATTAGTTATCCTGCCGGTTCAGAGGGAGAAAATGTGAAACATGTCTTGTTCATCTACCTGTAGGTAATTTCTTTATTTGAAAGGCACAAGCTAACTTCACTGAACCATCTTTCTTACATCAAAAGCGTAAGATCACCTGCTGAGTATTGCTAGACAAGTTTTAAAACGTGTTCTAAAATTTAGTACCTAGATTTTTAAACAGACAGAGAGTGGTTTACATGCTATTTTATAAGCAATTATTTGTCAATAGCAGGGAGACATAAAACATCCATTTAATAAACACACTGGGAAGAATCTCATACTTTACCACCGTCCACTGAATCACGTTCAGTAACTGATCCAGTGTTCAGAACTCCAATTGGTATTAGGCGATCCAAATGAAAAAATACTGTATATGATCACATAATTTTTAAAGACCATGTCTATGAATTAGATAATGTACTCATACATATTGTTAAATGTATTACTATTTTTCATGTTGTATTTGTGATCAGAATAAAAATGGAGAGTTATAATGATATTCAATTAAAAAAATGTAGATGCGTTTGTTTTACATGATGAAAGGAAGTAGGTAATACATTAATCTCTACGATGATAATTACAGAATTTTAATTCTGAGGGATTTTAACAAGGAAATATTTTACAGTGCTAAATACATGTGTTTGGAGCATCATTTATTCTAAAATGTTGAAAATTGCCCTAGATATGGGTGAACGAGTTACTGTGTCATGCAACAATATTGATCCACTTATACATTGTGTCTTGCTTTACCTATGAACTATAGCTACTACACCTGAAAGGACTCAAAGATATCTATAACTTCACTAGCAAATTGTATTTCATTAAGGAAAATATTTTGGAACCTTGAACAAGTATCTAACTGTGCCCCAAAGGATGAGAAATGACTAACTCCAAGACACAATATTAACTTCCATAGCAGAAAGTTGTGTTAAATACTCATGAAAAGTTGTGTTAAATAATCCTATAACTCACCCTTCTAACACACTTTCATGGAACATGCCATATAAGGCATATAAGGGTTTCAAACCAGGTTTTATAAGGATATTAGTCCTACTCCCAGAACAATATTTAACTACACTCACATTTACATAAAGAGTAATCCTGCAATGCCGCCATAAATTAACTTTCTTCAGGAAAGGACTAAATACATACAAGATAGCTATTATTTGACCCAAGATTTCACTGTAAAAACTATCACAAAAAAAAACTCATGAGAGAGAGATATGTGTAAAGAAGAGCTGAATACTGAGCGGAGTAAGCTAGCATTTGTATCTTGAAGACAGTTGAAGGTAATAGTTAAAATGAGACATGAAGGCTGAGATAAATTGAGGCTATTGTTATCATCACCTTTGATTAAAAAGTGCCAAGAACTGTTTAGCATTAAAATAAACAAAAAGATCTGAAGCTTGAATTAAGATTTTATTGTATTCACATAAAAATGAAACAAAAACTGGTGTGAAAGATATTAAAACAAAATTCCTATTGAATCCATAAAATATAACACAAAAAGAGTCCTCAGTGTGTACTTGTTTAACAGTCCAATAGCCAAAGCACATATCTTACCCTGTGTTAAAAAGAGGAAGAAAAAAAAAAAAAAAAAAAGGTTGACTGGAGTTAGAATATGTGCATTATCTTTGTTTAATAGGTTAGAATATTCTCTGGGCCTGAAGCTCCCTGGCATATGTGAGGGTGAATCAGGACATGTAATTCTCAGCAGTTTTCACAACTTTGTGGCACACTGCCAGAAGAGCCAGCAGGTCATTGATTGTTATTGGGGAATCCCCTGACAGTTCCAACCCTGAGGAAAAGAGAGGGAAGGCTGGGCAACAAGCCAGGACTTCACTTCTGCAAAAACCCCAAATGCTGCTCTGTTACTAGTTATGCAGGAACCACTCAAATCTTAGGTACTGCTGGCACTCGTGATGTTCATGATAAACAACTGAGAGAAGAGACACAGAATCACAAAATTTACTTTAAATTTACTTACATTGTGAGCTGGTATTAAGATGTATGTTTTTACTTCAGTCAGAGAGCTGTTCTTAATTACAGGAGCTAGACCACTGCCTCACAGATGCGAAATAGATCCTTCTAGTACTTGCCTTCTATAGCATGAGAATATACTTATCATATGTTACCTGAACCCCCGCCAAAAAAAAAAATACTGAGTAATCTGATTACACTTATAGGACGTGTGATATAGTCAGGAATTGTCACTTTGATCACTTCAGTACTATGTAATATACTCAATGGGCATGTGAAATGTATTCCTCTGATGCAGGTGGATGTATAGGTTACTGTACATTTTGATATTCCATCCAAATGAATGAACAATTTATTCAAAGTGCTGCCACTGCTAGGTCATGCCACTGTCTTCAGAGTACTGAAGAGGTTAACAGTGATTTTTCACAAGAACATCTTACCTACTATAGAAATATAGTGCCGTGTTTCTACATAAACAGCAGCAAGGAGAAAAGTCAACAATTACTTTAAAACATGCCTGACAGAAGAGAACACTTCCTGGTTTACACACACACATGCCTTGTTTGCTCAGCAACTGCCAAAGAACAAAGAATCTCCCTGTCTAGTTGAACCCTTAAGTCTTACTTCTTTGTCTTTTTTTAACATACTTACTATTCTGAACATGTTCAGAAGCACTGAGTTCTCAATGTGGGACTCAGCATAAAGTGCTAAAAATTCCCATATAGTGAAATTTGAAGGTATGTTTTCAAGAGCACAAACGAGATTTAGAAGAATAATCTGGCTGTATGTTTATTTGTAACTTTTCTTTTTTTTTTTTTTTTTTAACTAGGAATATGGTCCATACAATAGTTCTTAAGCATTGAATGAGAAAATGAGATGAATGTTACTTTATAAGACTGAATTGTTCTTTGATATCACTAAGTGTTTCTTTACAGTTCTAGAGTATTTTGGGAGAAATATAGTTTTCTCATGAGGTGTCTAATGCTATGAAGTATTAGGTTATTGGGTCTTTCTTTTGACTACTAAACTGCCTAGTGATGATTTATCAGGAAACACTGAACTGTGGTCAATAGAACTTTTCAATCTTCAGGTAAATGTAGAAACACAAAGAAAATTGGTCATTAAATGTTGCAAAGTTTTGGGTTGCTATTGTACATTGCCATGGATACAGACTCATTTTCAATTCATTGAAGTTGAAAGTTAATTCTTAGCACAACAGCACATGTTCCAGCTCAATATTTCACTACACTCAACTCCCTATTGAAAGCAAGCAGTAAAGATTTCATTTTGGTGGTGTAGCTATATCCACTTGCAAGGCTAGTAATAGGCAACAGGAGTTAACAGGGAAGCAGTAGTGTCTTCAACCACAACCAGGTACAGACAACGGAGTATATCTAGACGTTTAGGTATTCAGAAGCCTAAATTCAAAATATGACAGATTGTTTCTGGTACTAAATAAAAAGTTTATTTAGATGCACTTATAATTTTTTTCAGGAAGAATTGGACTCGTGATGCAAGAATATATAACTTCCATATTTTGATGACATATTTTTAGGATGATGGAGTCAGAAAATTTTTGGATAAATAGGCCTTGTGTTTGAGCTTTTTGTTTGAACTACTGTTTCCTGAATACCCTTTCTTGCTATTAGGTCAGCATTCAAGAAAGTCCCTCACTTTCATGGGAAGAGTGATAAATGACTTTACTGTTCTAAAGATGGTTGGAAATAATTCTACTTCACAAATTTACACTGAGGATCTACTAAGTGCATGTTACTTGCAAACAATTTTTGATTTAATTTTCAACATCATTAAGAGAATCTATTTTTTCCCTCACTTAGACTATAACTACAATATGGTTACCTCCCTTAGTGTTTTAGAATTGTTCTGCCAGAGCAAAATCACTTTATAACACCAGTTTTAGAACTAAGTGTCCAACAACAAAAAGAAACAGGGAATATAAGTGCTAATGCCAATGCTTTTCTCCTTAACATGATTCCCAGGTTTCTCCTATTCAGTGATTAGGTTCTCCCTCTTCACCTCCCCAACTTGCAAATCCTCTGCATTGAAGTGGTACTGAAACTGCTGTTGGCATCACCTTGGCAATTGATTTCAGGCTTGTACATGCACAGCAGAGGAGAAGTAAGACTGTGATTCCAGGTACAGCTGTGGACAGGGCATTAGTCCCTCTCTCTAAGAGCATTTGGTCAAGTCATGTGACCCAGCATGTGCCAGTGAAAACAGACATAAAGGACTTGGCCTTCTACAGAATTTTTGAGAATTTTCTGAATACCCTGATAAAATGAAAAAATCGTCTTTCTTTGAGATGTAAAGTTACAGGCAAAACCACACTACTGAGTGAAAATGTGAGGAAGAATCCCAAAAAACAACATATTGTGGAAAGCAAATAAACTGATCCCCCATTAAAAAAAAAAAAAAAAAAAAAAAAAAAAAAAAAGAGAACACTGAAATGTAAAATATCCTATGGACAGCATCATGTAGCTTAGTTGTATTTACAATGATGTGCAAGCACAAAAAACAAAAAAACAAACAAACAAAACCCACCACCACCAACAACAACAAAAAACCACAACCAACAACAACAACAAAAAAAGCATGTAGCCCACTTATGCAATTAAGGCTTGGCAATTTGATGAAAATATCACGGAACAGAATTGATGTGAATTTGAGCACCCTGCCAGCTCATTGGGATGGAATTGGCAGTCAGGGGAAGAGACGGGTGGTGTGATGTGCACGCATGAGACTGCAAAGGCAAATTCTGGGCTCCCGGGCAATTGCCAAGAGTTGGTTTTCCTCCAGGAAAACAGGGAATATAACAATAGTTAAGTTTTCAAGTGAGGTAGGTTTCTCTAGATCTCTAATAATTAAACAAAAATACTAGGGAGATAGATGTATTACCAGTCTCTAATGCTCACAGTGCCCATGCAAAATGAGAAGGATTGTTGTCACAGGTGAAGGCAAATTAAATGATTATTCTCTTAGAAGAAACTGTATTTAGTTGTAAAACTTTGCGCTCTTTACGGTAGTGGTTACATGTAAGGTGTTTAAATGCTTATTCAGATTAACTCACTAAATTATAAATAAAAACAAATTGCAACACACAGCACTTATACATTATTTTCTTCAGTCACTGATTTCAAATTGATGCTGGGTCCTAAAGGAAATATTGAAGCAGTTAAATCAGTTGTATGTCTAAACATTGGTAGAAATTACTTCAAGAATGTGAAGAAAAAATATTATAATGCAAGAGACAAGTGTAATTTATGAAATACCACTTTAGGATTTAAAGTTATAGCATTGTGTTTCACAAAGAAGGAAGAAGCTTCCTAAATTACGGAATAATCACTACAATTATAACAATATTTCCTAACAAATCTTTTCTATGCTAGTAAGCTTTTTTACCTCACAAAGAAGCAAAAACTGACCATTCCTGTAACAGATTTGGCACAGCACAGAAAGACAATGAAAAGTTAATTATATGCTGATGTAATAAATGTTCAGGCATCCTGAAAAATAGTCTTTCATTTCAAAAAAGAGTCTGTTTTATAAGGATTTTTTTTTCCAGGATTCATTACTTACTGTCAGATAGCAAGCACTTACTGTCAGGTCTCACATTGTGCATATTACTGTATGATAGCTGAATGCTCACAGTACTGCAAAAGCTTATAAATTGTGCCAATAACTGGACTTGCTAGTCAAACCCAATTAACTTCTAACACCAGTTTGCCTAGTAAAGCATCCACTTCGTCAGAATTCATTTGTGCTTTAAAACTGATGCATCACACACTTTTTGAAAAGTATTATGTTTTCAGCGTGTCATTAGAATTAAAAATAAATAGCAGAATACAAATTCTAAAGTTACAAATAAAATTAAGCAGCATACTTAGGGTTTACAACATTTGAATGTGCTGTAAGTACACACTACTTTGAAGCATCAAGCAGTTCTCAGCTTCCTGCTGTGTCCCATATAGAATCTCCATCACTATCATCAGTCATGCATAAAATAATTGTTTTTCTGCTCTTACAATAGGACCAAGAAAACCCTGCATTCTGGTTGAAATGAAAATGAAGGCAACATGAGTAATCACATCATGATGGGTCAGCTGTTATGTACCAAACATTCTTAAAAGCAGTTCAGTAATGGTACCTTTAACTTAATGTTTATTTATATACTCACACAGGTAAAAGAAGTCTAAATAAAAGAAGCAATACCATTTTAAAAGAAATTTTAAATAAATTACTCAGAAAATAAATATTTAGAATAAAAGGTACTTAGCAATGTCTAAAAAAATTGTAACAAATATTTACAAAGAAAAAAATTCCAAATTTAAACACCTGTGATAGTATGAACCAATAAATGAGCAATTACTATTAAAACTACTATTAATTACTGAATTACCTTGTGACAAAATCAATGGAAGCTGAGCACTAGGTATTATCTTGATATTGTTTTTCCTGAAGCTAATTTGAAACAAACACATTTTATTTGAGCAATATATTGTTGCTTAATCTATTACCAGAATATCAGAATCATTTTTTTGTTAAATTTTTAATAGGTAGTCTGCTTTTATTCTGACTCTGGAAGTGTTGTTGTGTATCTTAATAAAACATTGGAAGTCAGTGAAGCAAAATATATTCCAGTTATCAAAGATGGAAAACAAAACTAGATTAGAAATTAGAATCATTTCCCCCTCTCTCCATGAGGTAACAGTGTATTTGTGATGCAGAACACTAGCATTAAATTTTTTAGTTTGTCATACAATGGTACGTTTGGATACCACATTTGAAGTGAAGATCAGAAGAGATTTAGCTATATCAGAGAGCTCTGCTATTGGCTTACTGTATGTTTGAATCAAGTTGACTCTTCAGTTTGGTTAATAACAACTCCTTAACAGAAATATTTGGCCTTGACCCTTGCAATGCTCTACACACATGAATTGTCTCCTTGAACTCAAGTCAATTTAAGCATGTGAGTAAGTGTTTGGAGTATAAGAGATTAACATTTTCTGAAAGCACCTCAGTGGTGTGAAGAAAAAAAACAAACAACATACTGTGATATATAAATACAATGATGGAGAGTCAGTGTACAAATAGGATGTCATGTTAGATTCATGAAGTCATCCTTCCACTCTACTTGATTCTGGCTGTATCACATGGAGTTTTTGGCAGGGAGATGTGGATCAGCTGGAAAGAATCCAGGGGAAAGCAACAGCAATGAATTAGGTTTTAGAAAACCTGATTTAGAAGTGAAGATTGAAGAAACTGAGTTTGTTTAATCTGAACAAGTGAGAACTTTCATAGAATGCAGACTGTTTGGTGAAGTTTTGTAGGCTTTAAGTGAGACAATACCCTCAGAACTTCAATGAAGGTAATTGTAGGTTCACAGTTTACAAGGATTTATGTCAGATCTTCAAAACCCTTCTGTAAATATTTCATATGTGTAAAGTCCTCCACAGAAATCCCACTTACTTTCCTAATAAATGAGAAAAGAACCCAAATAGTTTTCAATTTCTATTTCAACTTATCAAAATTCTATAATTATTTTTTTATTAGTGATATAATTAATTTAAAACCCCAACATTCAGAACTACACTTGAATTTGTTCTTACAAATAACTGCTTTTCAGATGGACTGAAAAAAAAATAAAGCAAAATAGACCCCTAGACCCCCCTGCCTCCCCCCCTTCCTCCCCTCTGGATTTTTTTCACATCTGTAGGAAAATGAAAAATGAATGCATGTGAGGTAACTAATCTGATCACAGTACACAACTGTGGTGATTCATTCCCACCATATTATCTATGGATTACTGGAGTCTAATAATCTTACTTGTAGAGATTAAGAGGAGATACAAAATGAACAGAATGGGGATACTCATCCCTAATTATCTTTATTATGACAGAAGATCATTGTTTTAAGTTGCAAGGTTATAGTTTATGGAATGGTTGCATATAAAATATTGATGTTACATGGATACTCTATTTTGACTGTTAGCATGGTGCATGCCGTCTGTATGAAACATAAGATCTGGCAAAACAAAAATGTTTTTTCTAAGTGATTTACAAACTGACAAGATTTTTTATTATTATTATTATTCCAGCAATCCTAAAGATGGGTAAATAAATATTTTCTTGTAATTGTATTCCAAGAGTGAATGCCTCAGTAGCAACACTAATCAGGAAAAATCTGTAATCTGTACTGTTTATCATGCAATTAAAAATGATAAAAAGCTGGTAAAATAGAAAGAAACTGTCTGAATAAAACTACAAGTAGGCACATATCCAGCATATGTTTCTGCAATGGAAATTATAAAGTAAAGCTAATGCATTTAATATATATTTTTTAAAATTACAAAAGCAAAAAACTCTTCAAACAGTGAATGAATATATAAATATCTGTAGAGTTTCAGCTACTGATTTTTCCTTTCACAGTTCCTAGAAAGCACTTAGATGCTATCTGGCTTCTATTTGGCCTCTAAAAATCATTGTGTTCTAAGTATCATACTATTTTCCTTATTTCTGTTATTATATTCCTCCTCTAGCTCACTATATGTTGCAGACCATCCTATTATCCTTCTGCACTTCACTGTTCAAGTTTTACACTTTGTGGTAGGATGGTATTTTCATTTAACCCAGACTAGTTAAGTGCTTTGAACTCCAAAATAAGAGTTATCCTTCCCCAGACAACCACTGAAGAGTGGTTGAGGTGACTCAGATCTAAGGTGACTCAGATTACTTTGAATGTCTTGTATGTTGTAATATGAAGACTATTATCTATCCAGAAAATCAAAATTCTCCATCACATCAAACTGATACTCTGGAATTATCTTCTATCAGTGACTCAACAGGAAAAAAAACAAAAACAAATACAAACCAAACTAAAACAAAAACCAAACACAGACAACAACTACAACAACAAACAAACTGAAAAAAAAAAAAAAAAAAAAAAAAAAGATTTTGAGAGGAGAAAGAGAACAGAAAAATACTTCAGGAAACCTGAAGCAGGTATCTAATTCAGCTCCAGAATTTAAGTGACGCTTTTTACAACACAGGTACTATGCACACTTCCTAAAGAGCTTCTCTTTAAGTGAATAAATGTTTAACTACATTTATAACTCCAGATTTAGTGGGGTCTGGGTGAGGTATGGTAGATATTTCTGAAAAAGTTAGGTAGAATATTGGTATTTGGTAGGTAGAGTATTGGTAGGTAGAGTATATTGGTATTTTCTACAGGGTATTTTCTATCAATAAATGTATGGAGTTTCACTGTTACCACAGCACTCTACAGTTCTTGAATTAATATATATCTTCAGTCATACAATAGCAAACAGGAAGAGGAGCTCTCGTCTGCTTACACATTTTAATGTGGATATTCCCTCTTAAAGACATGCTTGAGAAACAGAACTATCCACACTGGAATTCCCAGTCAAAATAGGTAAACCTAAACCAGGTCCTACACACCCATGAGGGACTCCCTGATCTCTGGGATGTTAGGTACCTGGGGTCTGATGCATCTCTCTTCACTTTCATCACAAAGTCATTCCTGACAAATTCATTGTCTGAATTCAGCTCCCAGCACAAGCTTTGGTTGCAACAAATCCCTGCCTTCCTGAGAATGTTTTCCTAAGAAGTTCTGATGGTCTCTAGGTATGGTCCAGCTCATGCTCCATTAACTTCATGGTGAGAAACTATGGCTTTCCTAGGCCCCAGTGTAGTTGGTTGCAGTTATTGCCCCAGTGCCGTAGATTCTGAAATTCTTTATGTTTATTATGTTATTCTGAAATTCTTTGTTTATTATGTTTTAAATGCTTCATAGTCAGCCTTAAAGAATGTAATTACTAGGGATGTCATATTGAGCTGTAGATATATTCAACACAGACACTCTTAAAATTGTTTCTTTTCCAAGTTCTAAAACTGGTTCATTTGAGCCTGACTGTTGAAAACCTACCTGTAGGGAACCCTATATATTGAGTAAATATTCAGTGTTTCTTTAAGATAATATCACAAATTGCAAGGCAAATTACAATATAAATGGAAACAACATATGTATAAGCAAGCAGAAAAGTGCCAGAATTATAGTAATTCATGAAAATAATAAGTTATTGATCTGTTGCATCTAATCAAAGAGCTTAACAATTGACTAAACATTTGGTACCTCATTTTAATCTTTTTATGAACAGACCTGTCATTAAAACATATATACACATGCCTCATTTCAGTACATGCTGTATTAGCTAACTAAAAATGAACAGTTCTAGGAAGAAAATGGAAAAAAAAAAATATGTTTGCATAGTCCCTACAACTGAATAAAGTAAAAATATGGTGGCAGAAACACAGAGGTCTTTGCAGGTGTGTTGTCATGATTGTAAATGACTTCCCTCTTCAGACTGAACCAGAGATTTTTATTTTTTTTTTTCTATTTTGTTTTGCTTTGTTTTTCTTTTAGGTGAGATAAACAGCAAAATAGTGGTTGCCAGAGAATTATATACAAAATATGACCCACAACAAGCATCCTTGAGAAACAAGGAAAGTGTTTGTATATATGAGCAAGTATTAGGTTAAATGGAAGACATAGTTTTACTGATTTGGGTAAGACTGAAAGGACAAAATCATTGCCTAATTATTAATTGTAAAGGTTAAAGCAACGAGAAAGCAAAAGCTATAGCCAGTAGGAGAAAAAGTGTATTGTTATTTTTGAAAACGTAGGTTTGTGATTAATTGTACATCTATCCATGTGCTTCTAAGATAAAAGTTATTGTAAGAATCTCAGACTGTTTTCAGTGAATTAAACCTCTCCATGTATCCCTGGCCTAGGGATACATACTAGATGTGGATATATTGCATGACGAATTAAAACAGGCTTTTTCTAAACTGCCAAATAAAGCTCCAGGGAAGTCTGGTTTTACTATCAGATTTTACAAAGCACTGTGCCTTAAACTAGCCCCAGATGCACAGTTCAGGTTCATGCACCTCATCTCTTCTTCCTACTTTATATGAGGTGATAATATCTTTTATTCACAAAGCTGAGAAAGATGTCCTTGAATGTACCAACCACAGACATTTATATCATTAAGCCTTGATTATAAAATTCTCCCCCCAAGATAGACAGGGACTAATCCAGCTTTATAAAAGTTTCATTATCTCTGGAAAAAGTGTCTGCATTTTAGCAGCCAAAATATCTTATTTAGAACCTTTGCACTAGGGCAGTATTTATTAGCCATAAAGTATAGGGGAAAATTTAATCCATCAACTCTGTTAAAGAAAGATCAAAATGAGGAACATGCACTGAACTGAATACAGTTATTATTTGCGTTGTAGTAGATACTGGTACCACAGCTGTGCGTGGTGAAGTCTGTGAGAACATTTTGTGAGGCACTATGCATACAATGAAAAAATCCCTTTGTCTAAAGGCTTGTTGTGTAAAAAAACCCAATGGACATTGTTTTCTGGGGGACCAGTGTTGGAACCAGTGCTGTTTAACATCTTTGCCAGTGACATGGACAGTGCAAGTGGGACAGTGACATGGAATTGAGTGCAAGTTTACCAATGACACCAAGCTGTGTGGTGCAGCTGACATGCTGGAGGGAAGGGATGCCACCCAGAAGGACCTGGACAGGCTTAAGAGGTGGGCCTGTGCGAACCTCATGAGGTTCAACAAGGCCAAGTGTAAAGTCCTGCCTCTGAGCTGGGGCAACCTCAAGCACAAATACAGGCTGGGTGAGGAATGGATTGAGAACAGCCCTGATGAGAAGAACCTGGGGGTGTTGATGGCTCAACTTTTTGCTTGCTCACTTTGAGCCAGAAATAAGCACTTGTAGCCCAGAAACCCAGCCATATTCTGGGCTGCATCAAAAGTGTGGCCACCAGCCTGAGAGAGCTGGTTCTCCTCCTCTACTCTGCTCTCATGAGACCCCACCTGGAGTGATGTGTTCAGCTGTGTGGCCTGCAGCACAAGAAGGACATGAACCTATTAGAATACATCCAGAGGAGGGCCATGAAGATGATGAAGGGTCTGGAGCACCACTCCTACAAAGAAGGAGCTGGGGTTGTTCACCCTGGAGAAGAGAAGACTCCAGGGACACCTTATAGCAGCTTCCCAGTACCTGAAGGCAGCCTCTAAGAGAGCTGGGGAGGGACTCTTTGTCAGGGAGTGTAGCAATAGGATAAGGAGAAATGGTTTTAAACTAAAATAGGGTATATTTCAATTAGATATAAGGAAGAAATTCTTTATTTTGAGGGTGGTGAGGCACTGCAACAGGTTGCCCAGAGATGTGGCTGCCCCATAACTGGAAGGGTTTAAAGCCAGGCTGGATGGGGTTTTGAGCAACCTGGTCTAGTGGGAGGTGTCCCTACCCATGGCAGGGGGTGGGAATTAGATGATCTTTAATGTCCTTTCGAATCCAAACTATTCTATGATTCTGATGACTCTGCCTCTTTGAAGAAGTTCTCAACATATTTGGAACTATACTTAGTCATACCTAAAGCATGACAAAATGTGGCAATGAGACAGACAGATGGGGGACCACCATTTACCAGGGAGATTTATGACAAGTGTAACATGAAGTAATTAATCACTTAAACATACATTTTTGAAAAAAAAAAAAAATGTTAATAGCAAATTTTTAGTGGTACAGTGGCTTTTCCAACCTGTTTAAATACTTATAATTTAAAATTAGCAATCTGGTTGCATTCACAAAGGTCATGAAAATATTTATAGTTCAGGCCTCTTCACATTAACTACAAGGCAACTTGGCACTGTTGTCAGAAATGCTTTCATACCAACAAGAAACTCTTAGGTGCTACTACTAGGCAAGTATGATTGTGCTAATGAAGTATCTGCAGGAGGGGGAAAAACTGCCATTTCATATAGATGATACTATAATGTTTCTGCTTAAGCCAGTGAAACCATTTCCTCATTTATTACAATAGCTGTAATTATAATAGCTGTACCTTCATTAATAGCTGTATAATAGCTGCACAATTATTAATGCTGAGCTACAAAATCAATTTAAATTGTCAGAACTTTTGTTATTATCTAGCAGTTATTAAGATGTCTTTTACCTACAACTTTAATTTGGCCCCCTAAAATTTACTGAAGAGCTGGGCTTGTGAATATAGAACATAAGACAATAAAATCACTGAAAAACAAACAGAAATTTTTCTATAAACTTGCTAAATAAGAATAACTTCAGCAAGTTGATTTCGATCCTTTTATATTACAAACTCACATTACAAAAAATATCAGCAAACCTGTCCAGCTATTCATAAGTAAAGGCAGAGCAGCCTGCTGTGATTGTCCTGATGGTCACACCTAGAAATCTAGCTGTTCCACTATTCTCCCTTTTCCCTTTGCAGCTTTCTCCTTTAGCAAAGCTTTTAGAGTCTTTTATTCTGCTAAGTGGAACCTAGTGAGCAATATATAATATTATTTTCTCGATGAATCAGTAAACCAGACTACCACATAACTCCTTGTATCTCTTGATGCTTTTTTGCTCATTGTAGAAGAGGATTACAACACTGTGAAAGTGTGCCAAAAAATCCACCTACCTCCTGAAGCAGAATGGCTTCACAGTCTCTTTTAGAGACGCCGGAAGCTCAGATTTCTCACCTGTCACATGAATACAGATGAATACAGATTCATCTATCCTGTGCACAAAAAACTGGTATTTAGGATTTTATTTACATATCAGGAACTATTCTTTGATTAGGCCTGTAGCTGGTTCATGTAAAGTACATGCCTTATATTCATGTAGACATACAAGGCTTTGGAAAAAGGAAGACAAGCAAGCATAAAAATTCATCTAGCCAACAATTTGTTCTGCCCCTATCTGAAGAAATATAAGGTAAGAAAATGATGATGAATGAGCTGTGAATCATATATATAGATATATATTATTTTTTATTTTTTCTCATGCACCCAATACATCAGGGACACTCTCTCAGGAAAGGGATCAGACACCTTATACAGATACTCTGTTAGAAATCAGAACTGTATCACAGGGCATAAATATCTCCTATAATTATGTCTCATAAGTTTCACACTGTGATTAAGATTTAAAATGAAAAAATAGTTTTATTTATGAATCATAAGTTGATTACTGCATTTATATTAAATTCTATTCTGAGACTGTGTAGCTTTGAATAAATTCTATCATGTCCACACCTCAAGGACAGAAGAATCTTATGCTCACATGGATTAAAGCAAGAGCAGACGTGCCATAGGGTTGGGACTGGCCCCAAGAATTATGGGACCTAAACTGAAGTGAAGAATTATCACCAAGTGATGGTATCTCTCACCAGGAAAAAGAAGCAAGAAACAATAGTGCAGGTCAAATAGTAGTTGTGTGTGCTGTAGAGAAATTTGCTAAGTAGGGGGTGCTGTTCTGTGCTGGCAATTTAATCTGTGCTTTATTTAATCCACTATGGTTGCCTTGTCATTTTCCTTTTGAAATCCAAGATTCACAAGCTCGTAATGACATGCATTAGTTAATTAGTAAATGTTTGTAAAACACTTTGAAAATGTAAAGCACTATATTGAGCACTACATAGGAGAAATTGATATGAGGACACAATTTACAGTGGGAGTGGGTAATGTACTTTTCAGATATGGTAATAGGGGAGAGATAAATACTTTTGCATAATTAAACTAGACTGTATTCTGCACCCTGTAAATATACAAGAGATATGTTTGTGTCATAACATGCAGCTACAGCATCACTTAGTCTATATAACCAGAAAAATGGTTCACTTGCTCAGTGTAAAGAACACTACAAATCTGTGGTTATGTGCAAAAGATGCACAGGTTTAGATATGAGAGTAGAAAGTTATTGAGGCTATAGTCCATATACTATACATTTGCTATGTAGACATACTATGAGATTGCCAGGCATTGTTTTCAGTGTTACAGGGTAGTATTTATTATTCATTTTTGGGTGAAGAGAAGGTTAAATAGGAGCAAGAAGAAAAGAAAAGGAAAATTATATATAGATTAATGTTTCCTGATTGCAATAGTCTAAGTTACAAAGATTTTTCAGAACATCAAAAAGTACCACCTGAGCCAAACAAGGTGCTCCGAGGTGCAGCATTTAAGATGTAATTATCTGCATACTGGCAACTGGTAAAAGAACCTGCTGTGTGCAGCAATCTAAAAACATTAATACGACACAGTGCACTAGTGTGCCTGAGTTAGACATGGAAATTGTAAATGAGAATGTGACCAGGAGGTATATGAAACAACATAAATGTACTATCAGCCTGTACATCAACCACACTAATATGGGACATTTCATATTCAATCCAGATTCCGATATTAGAAGGCTTTGTCAAGGCAGGACAGCAGCACAATATGTAGATGTAGTTAAAAATAAATAAAATAAAATAAAATAAAATAAAATAAAATAAAATAAAATAAAATAGAATAGAGACCCAGTAAGGTTTTATCTGTGTTTCTAGTACAGAAGTAAGCTTAGTAATATACACTTTTCCTAAGTAGTCATTTCTGTGTTCTAGATTTATTAGGCACTGATGAGACCAGGTTAGATTTTTCTATTTTTTTATTATTATTATTTTTAAGGCTATTGTTGAAGATAGGAAGTTCAATGTTTGGGCAATTGGTAAAGAATTTGCAGTAGTTGCAGTAGAACTGCTGTCCCCTCTGCTTATACTGCATTCACAACACATAGTTGGGTTACCCAATCTCATGTTCTACTGGAAGGACCATAAAGAGGAACTAAGTTGGATGACTGCACCCACAGAAATGATGTTCAAAACAGTCTTCTAAGTGAGACCAACATCTCTTAAAACTCAGAATCAGATTTCTTAGAAAATGTAGTTTCCTTTTAATCCCACACAGGAAGGAACAACAGAAATCAACTTCTGACAAAATAAGAGAAAAAGCAAAGCAAATAATAATCTGGGAAATGTCAAATATATTAATGTATTCTTTTTAACTGCACTGAAAGTATTTTGCTTTTATTTTTGTAAAGTAGTATCTTATCACTTTGGAAAACTGTATGTGCAGCTCAATATAATATCTTGATTTAGGGAAATTCGGACAGTGTGTTTATGTTCAGCCCTTCAATTTCATTAGATGAGCACATTTGGATGGAAAAAATATATATATATTTTTTTTTTCTAAAAGACCAAATCATCAGAACTTTTTTTTTTTTTTTTTTTTTTTTTTTTTTTTTACATAGGGAATTGATAGGCTTAGTATATCACACAGACTTTTACTTGTGTTTGGTAAGTATAACCATGCTAGGTTTATTATATGATTTTTAATCCTGAGGGCTCTTCAGTGTCAAATGCATTTACAAACCACGCTGACTCAGGATACATTTTCCTGTGTATCATTAACTAAACTGGCTCATTTCCATCTCTTTACACAGTTAGAAACTGATGCTTATTGTAAATAGTGCACTCAGTGCTCACTTTTTCAAAAGGCTGGACCTGATCTTTGCTAAGTACCTAAGGTTTTATTTATACTTTCATTTTTTTTTATTTTTTTTATTTTTCTAATGAGAGAGAAAAGTCAGACTACAGCAGCCACTAAGTAGGTTTCTATTTTCTTCAGTAGAGTCAGGTTTTCTTGGAATTATTAGATTTTATAGAGGTATTGAAGGCTTCCTGTGAGCATTGGTAAAACTTGATTTTTACAATGGTGAAGGGCAGGACTTATTCACCTCGTGGAAATGGGAGCAAACATATTCTAGGAGCTCTAGATGCTCCTTTGTACACAGCCTACTCTATAATGACCACCCTTCTGGAAAAACAGTTTTAGTCATCTTACCATATTTGTATCCTTTCAGATGTGAGGAAACTATTTTACAATTTTAGGAGACTCTCTTGATAGTCTATTCTTTCCAGGTTTCTTCCCCATACTGATGGATGCAGCACTTCTATTTCCTCTTGTGCTGTTTAAGAACAGGCTGTTGCCTTTCCTACAAGTCTTATCTGCTCAATGCCTTACCCACTTAACAGGCAGTTTCAGTCTTCCCTCAACCTAAGAAGAAACAAATTAATGAAACTGCTAATAATAGAGAATATAGGGGTGGAAATTACATTCTTTACAGAGGAGACCCAGTACAAACATTCTAAACTAGTTGCTAGTGCACAAAGTTGGCTTAGTTTTGTAAATGAATATTGATTGATGGATGGTGCTCAGATAGCACACATTCTGAAACTGAAGGGTGGAAGTTTCTTTCTCATTATTTGTGTAACAAAAAACTAAAATGTCGGAGAAACCTAAGGCTGCAGCTGTGCACTGAATCACTTTTTTCTTATAATGACCACAGATCACCATGATCACCATGATCACACAGCAGCAAATGCTACTCTTGGTAAGTGAAGGGTAGGCAAAACCTGTATGACTGTCTTCTGTCTGTATGACTATAGCGGCTTTATTCCATTCGCAGCCCAGAAATTTGCTTTTTCATTACTTTCTCCAAGTGAAATCACATTTACCTTTCTCTACTTTCTGTGAACCACTACATATATTCAATCTCTATATCTAGGAAATAAAAAACACTAGCCTTCCAAATGTGATATATCATATTTTAACCAGTGTGTTTCCTGCACCACTTACTTCCTTGCATCTGTTACGGTTCATCCACTATAGGAGATTGTAATATATCTGTTAGTTATGCTTGGGCAGATATCCATTAAAAATATGTTTTCAGATTCTACTAAGACATTCTGTAAACATATCTGGAAAAAATAATACATATATATATATATATGAATAAATTATTTTCTCTGTCTTAAATAGTGCTACTCCAAATCAGTTTTATTTATACTTTTACAAAGATTTTTGATGTATGCTTTTGGTATGATGCTGGTCCAGACTATATGAAGGCCATATAAAACAATACTATGTTTTTCAGCTTGTATCTGTGCAATGAGAGAGAAGAGGATTATTGTAATAAATATATAAATAAATAATAATCAGGTATCACAGACTAGTGATACTAAAGAGTGTAATGTACTAGAATGATAACACTTGCGAACTCTAAGAATGTGTGACTTTCATGACATGAGTTTAACTGACAAACTCTGTATTCGCCGCTCTTTAGTATGGCATTATAGACAACAGTGGTGAAAATATGTTAAAAGAAAAATGAAAAGGGGCTAAGAAGTTGTATGAAAAATAACATTTTGATATCTATACTGTCATCAAGGTAGCAATGCACAAGCAATGCACTGCTAATAAATGTCCCTGATGATTACTACCCCTGTTATGCATAATCTACTCATCTCTCTTCTCACCAGTTCCTTGCTCACTCTGGAGTTCCATATTAATCCCACTTTTCAGTGTAACCAATAATTTCCCATGCATTTCTGAAGTCCCAACAAATCAGACCAGCTTGCATTTCTCTTAAACCAAAAAATCAAGTATCTTACACAAAATAGATAAGAGGTTGCTCTGAAATGATCTATCAGCCTTTTCTTTTATGCTGTTTACTTCCTTCTCTTTGATGTATTCAATATTTTCCAAGTTTTTGCCTGATTGAGTAATACTGGTAATTCCATATTAGTGTAAGCCCTCTATTTCCTTTCTTGTTTTAAATGCTATATTTAAATATTGACACTATTTTGAAATTTGGTGTGCCACTCTGATTTGTTAACTCATTCTGCCTGATTGTGATTTTCTATTCCAATATTCTGGGAACCATGTCAACTTCTCTCCTTGTCTCTCATGCACATATACATTAAATTCAGTGTACTTTGTTCTTACCCATCTTTTAGGAAGCCTGGCTTTGTCCTTATGCTCAGCATTAGTCCCATTAAGTACTGAAACATGATATTAAAAGTGATATTAATTTTTAACCTTTTCTAGGGAAAATATAATTTGAAGTACATAGCAACTCTCTTCCTTCTTTGGAAGGAATCCTGTTAAGGATTGAAGAATCTTCTTCCTTAATCAAACCTCAGATTGATTTTGGGAAGTCCAGCATTATCCCAGTGTTTTCTGTTCACACAAAGACAGGATTCTTTGTTCTATCTTTCCCCCATTCCTTATAGGTTACCTGTTTACACTTAGTGTTCCTTTAAAATCCATTATTCAGAACTGAAGCATTCCCAACAAGTTTTCTTTGACTGGAGGGAGAATTCTAAAGAATTTTAGCACTTCAGACTGGGAGAAATCTAGCTTCATAAATATATAAGTTCCTGACTTCATAATTCCTTTTGATTTCCCTTAATGATTTTCCTTTTTAAATCAAAACCACAAGTATAACAAGGCTAAACTAAAACTGCAACAGCAGTCACAAATTTTTGAATATTTAATTTGAAAATTTATGTTTTTACTGTTTAATGTTTACCACAAAATAGAATATTCAGTTACCTTGCAGGTTTATGTTAAATTAGAAGTATTGATAGTACGTCTTTCCTCCACTGTATGTTTTTGCCAAAAATTCTTGATCAGATTATCTTGCTGTCACAGCTAATTGATAGTGAATACAGGTGTGTACGGTTTCCAGTTGAATCAGAGTTCAGCACAGATGTAATGGAATCGAAATCTTTCATTTGTAGCTTGAGCTAATAAAATACAATTACAATACCAGCAGTATGGAGGAATCTCCCACACAGCCTGGTGAGAACCCTGGGGAGTATGTTTTAACCATTGTGCAGAGTAAATTAGCCACTAAGCATCCATTAATGTTAATGAGAGCTCCATGGTTGATTTCCTGAGCACTGTGCTGAAAAGGTACCTTGTAGGTATTGGTTTTAAGTCTGGCTACCATACTTAGACTAATAAAATATACTGCAAAAGAGTGAACAGACCATCTAATTGAACCATTAAAGCCCTCCTTACAGCATAACTTACACAAGGCAAGTTTGTCAATTTGCAAAATAAAATAGGATCAATGCAGATTAATAGGGGACACTTTTCAAATACTGTGTAAGTATATTATTTGCATACAATATGCAAATCAAGAATCAAAAATAAACCATAAAATACATTTTAAGACTGTGATTAGAGCTTTTCTCTGTTACCCTGTAAACTATAGTAATCAGATACAATGGGAAAATTTTCTAATGCACAGCATGAAGTTGTTATAAATGAATGTAAGTTGTATATCCATAATTATTTTTATTGTTAATTCCATTTCAGTGGTTTAAGTCACTTAGCTGTAGTTTCTATTCTCTTTTAAACTGTGTTTTGAATGTTGATACTTCAAAATATAATGACAAAACTTAAGTGGAAGGTGCAGATGTTACATTCTTAACTGATATATTTCCAACTCATGTGGTGCAAGAGGCAGCTCTGATTACACCAGCATTAGCTAAGTTGTCTATAAGATGAGACAATGCTATTAAGCATCAGGATCAAATCTCAAGGAAATGTTTTGTAATTTCATTAAAGTGGAATATGATTTTTCTCCTATGCACTGGTTGGGACATGTAGTACACCAGTCCCAGAAACCCATACAATTGAAATAGCTTTAACTTAATTAAAAATGAAACACATTTTAAAGTATGTTCCTTAGATATAGATAGATATTGACTGCATTTAAATGTATGATAATCAGATGACTTTGTCAACTCACACTTGTCTCCCTGCAATTAAGCTCTGGTTCCTTAGCATTGAAGGTACAAGGAGAGAAATCCTCAGATTTGATGTTCCTTTTTATGGATAATTCTACCACTGGTCAACACAAATAGAGTTTGAAACTGACAGCTTCTTCCTTAATCTCACAGTAAAAAAAAATCTCAGAGAAAGAGAAAAGGAAGCTTTCTAGTATTTTACTTTCATTATGAATATATTTCTTCAGTTATATACATTACAAACAAGCTGTTTCTATTTTCCTCTGGCCTACCAAGGCCACATTTTTAATTGTTAAGATTATCTCAGTGAAAAACAAACATACAAAAAAAAAAAAAAAAACAACAAAAAAAAAAACCAACACAACAGACACTTGTGTTGTTCTAATGGCAGAGGTAACCATGTTACAATCTGCCAGAAAATGAGAAGTGCTAGTATGGAATCTTTAGCAATTGCACAAAGTGTAAGGCAATCCATTGATTTTATTATTTATTTCTTAGAACATAACATCAATCAGAAGCACTGTGCAAGCAGAGTGTAAACAAAGTGTATCTGCCCAAAAAACTTAAAACATAACCTTATTAAAAATATATCAGTAGAGGCTGTTCGTAGACACTCTAAAATAGCTTCACTTCTGGGCTTCGGTTACTATGTACATCATTCAGTGCTCATACAGACTGTGTGATAGTTTTCCTCTCTGCATAAATAAATTCTAGAGTGAAAATACCCAATAGTTGTATTCCCTCAGATGTACTTTTTAAAAATCAAATTCATGACTGAAACTATTTTCAAAAACATGTCATTTAAATATGTTTAAATACATTTAACTGTCTATGGTGCAACTTCCTTATTAGATACTAAGTAAAGTTCAATGGTATGTTGGATACAGTGATATACATTTATATTATATTGGGTCCCTAAGAAGCATTTACATCACCTTTTGGAGGTGCCCTATTTGAGGAAATTCAGTGTACAAATCCTGCAGTGAGAGCGTGAGCCCTACATTGTCAGTGTTGTCTCCAAAAGGCTTTTTAAAAGGCTTATTGGCTAGCAGCTGTTCATGGAATGAACCATCATGGTTTTATGCACATAAAGAATCCATAGACTTCACATTAATGTCACCCCTTTTAAACTCAGCCACGCTATTCAACTTCTCTAATGCAGGAAGTTAGGGAATCATACAAAGCTACAGATCTCTCTCTCCTGGAAACATACAAATTTCAGCATACTATTCACCTTACCAGTTCTGTCATGCCTCTGCTCCCTGCTCCAAGTCACATCTCTACATGAGCTATTTCAATTGCAAATGAATTTTTGATAAATAATTGGATACTGAAATGCCAGTTTGAGATGCCTTTATACTTTTACACTACCATCTAATTGCTTACAAAATTTTCAGGTAGGCTGTCTTTGCATTTTTAAACATTCCCTCTGCCATATTCTATCCCATACTAATCTGCTTTCTAGTAGGGCAAGCACAAATTGGTCATTTTTTTTTTTTTTTTTGTTCCATTAAGCACACTCAGAACAATTCCAAAAGCTTAGTTTAACTTATCCTAAGATGATTTAAGAAACTAATGGTCCCAGGGATTGATCAAAGCTACTACCCTTACCTTTACAATACTCAAGTGTTCAGATTTTAGCTTTCTGATCAAAGAGATACATCACATGAAGCCATGAAGCATTCCAGCTACAATAATACAAAGGTGCCCTCTGGGAAAGAGAGACTAGATTTTCCATGTTAATGCTCATCCATCCTCTAGATTATGTTGCAAAGCAAAAATTCAGGATGTTAGTCACACTTCAGGTTTCTCACACCAGGTTAGATTCTTCCATGTCTGCATGGAGCGAATGTCAATTATGTTCCTAATCCACAAATAAAGCTGATTCTCTAGGTTTACAAATACAAGTATAGGTGATCAAATTGGATCTTACAAGAATAAATACCAAGAAAAGTCAGTATTTAATGTTTGAAACCTTATCTATTTTTAAGACTCTCCAGGCCTGCAATTGTAAAGCATAATTATTTTAATAATCACACAGCAAAAAGATTGTGAAAGTATCTTTTCACAAGCTTGTGAAAAAAATATGTTTAGGATGAGGGAGTAAAATGTATATTATTCTTCCTACATCAATCTATTTCCAGGAAGCTACATCCAAGGATACAAAATATTTTATTTTGTTCAGAAGATTAAAATTAAAAGGTAAAATGAAGATGTTTAGTAATAACAATTCTTCTGCAGGAAGCATACATACACTCAGTGAAGGTTAGCATATTTCATAGCAGTACCTGCTAAAAGATTTGATAGCAAAAGCAAAAATAAAAATAAATAAGTAAAAAAAAAATGCTGGCACTTAAAACTGGCAGTGTAGCTATCCATTTAAAACCCTGTATCAGATTACCAGTACCATGTGATGTCTTATATAAAGCTGGATAACATTCATGATCAGTTTGTATCCAGTATAAAGCTTCTCATAAATAAATAGGGCTAGAGGCATGTTTTGATGGCAGAGGGCAGCATACTGCTCTGTTCTCACTGAAAGATGGCCCTGGTTTAGTAAAGATATGTTTTGTTGGCAAAAACTCTGCTATCATCTGGTTAAGTGGAAGGATGTTCAGACATGAAGCTCAAGCAAACATTTTAGCTTAATCTTGAAGGAAAGTGATTTACTTTGTAGCATTTCAAGGCTATTTATTTTACAGTACAGCAGCTTGTTTGCCTGGAATCAGTGTGACTCACAAAATCTTGTTAGAAAGGAATATTAGGAGGAGGGAAGAGGAAAATAAAAACAAGGAAGAAACAGAAAGAGCTATGAGGAGTTAGAAATATAAGTAGAAAAAAAAAAAAAAGGAATTAAATGTGAACAATGTTAGAGGATAGGAATATATCAAGTAAATATAAATTTAACTTTATCATTCATTTGAACCCTTTAATGGAGCCCCATTTACTCTGTCCAGCAATTTGTCTTGCAAATAGCTTCACAGGCATCAGTGGGAAAATTCCTGAGAGTTACTGCATTTTTGTGTAAGATGTGGACAATAGAGTCTTTCAGAAGATAATTAATAGAAATGACTACAGAATAGTCAGAAGCAAGGGAATATATATTCTATAAAGTTAAATATCACAGTAGTGGAAAAGACAAGGTAGTTTTATTCACTAGGAACCTGGCATTAATCAGCCTTTTAATGCATGTGCATTTATTTCACAATCACAAACAAGAAAAATCTTATTTCACCCATTATTTGTGCATTATGAAGTTGATTAATTAAAGGAAATTCTAAGTCTTAGACCTTTCCTTCCTTCCTGCTCTCCTTCCCCTAGCTTCCCTCCCCACAACTCCCTCCATGTATACCTTTTTTCCCCGCTGATGAACAAGAAATTATAGTGCAGCTTCTATTTTAAATGGACAAAACTATTCACCTGGAAGATGCTACTTAACCATGAGCTGTCAACACAGCAGATTTTATAGTCATCCTTTGAGTTCTTTCCCACATCAACCTCATCAGTTATCTTTTCCTGTGTTACATAAATATGGTTAAGTTTTTATATACAAGTTTAGCCTATCATTTTCTGTACACACCTTTACAGAATTACCTAGTTCTTCATAAAATTCATCAGTGTTGCTATGAAGAAGCTAATTTTGGTGTCAGCTCTAGTTAAGGAAACATTAGGTAGTCACTTATCCTCAGAGTCAGATTTCTAGTAATACATATATACAGCAATGACTGCCTTAAAATTGATCTCATCTGAAAAATATGTTTTATTTCACATTTCTATATATTACATTTTGCAAGACACTTTCAATATGTACTACACACCTCCTTAGTCTCTCACATTTTTTGGCTTAGCTTGTTTTATGTGGTAGTTTTGCTGTGTAACAGGCTTGTTGTTTTAGCACAGTGAATCAAAGATAGCATGACAGCTGAGGATCTGTTTTTCCATTTTCAGCAACCAGTGATACTGACTCTACCCTTAAAAACAGCTCCTTTGATGTGCAAGTTAAGGATGCCTCTGTCACTGCAAGTCAATGGCCAACAGCCATCATTTCTTCATCATTTATATGTAGGTGTGACATCCTCCATCTGTCTCTGTTGCCACTTACCCAACAATCACGGGATTTAAGGAAAACATGTAGGTAGACAGAAGATAGACATAAGACAAAGGATGGATTACTCTCTCATCCTCACTGATCACAGTATTAACTGGTGGAATGGAAATGCAACTAAGAGACAGAAGAAAAGGATTCTGTACAGTGAGGGGGACATACGAAATAATACCACACAAAGCCCATTGCTGGCCAAACTGATCACAGGCACATGCTGAGGTTGTGCTGTGAGGTTCACATGTGAGGCTGTGACCTACATGAAAAACTACCTAGAAAACTATTTTTTCTACCATGGAAGACAACCACCATGGCAGATTTTAAAATCAGTTATCTGACTGCTTATTGGGTTTGGCTAGAGTCTAATCAAAGTTCTTTCTATACTGGTTTTTGTACAGGGGAACAACTGATTACAACCCGTTCTCAGTTTCCCCTTTCACATTATCCCGTGCTGAAATTCTACATTTTCTCTAAGTGCTTTTCTTGGTCAGTATCCAGAGAACACCTCAATAGCATAGGACCTCTTCACGTGCAGTATTACATGTCATCATTAAAATCAATAAATGATGTATTTTAATTTAGGACTTCAACCCCATTAAAAGGAGTGAAAATTAGCAGTTAATAATCTCTAATTCTCTTTTTCCTGTGACAGTGAAGTCAATGATGCTGTTACCATTTTACCCAGGCAACAGCTTGAACTTCCCCCATTAATGAAGGAGTAAAGTGAACATAGAAGTGTTGTATGGGCACAGTTTGGTTGTGGGCAGGATCCAATAGTACCTGACAAAATAAAGAAGTAGAACCAATGAAAACTGGATGTTTTCAAACAAAAAGACCTTTAATTAAAACAAATGGATATTGTAGAACTCTGAAAACAAAAACAACAAAAAGACAACACAACAACCACAACATTCAACAAATACACTCATTATATTCTCTTAACATTTTTGTTCCAGTATTTGCCATGTTCTAGCACTTGCTTTTTCTATTTTTTCAAATAAATTTATTATTACATTAATATTTTTATATTTATGGTCATTTGGATATATTAGTCTGTGAGAGCAGGAAAAGAAAAAAAAAAGATGTTTAAAGGAAAAAAGACATTTCTAAATTACATACATAAAAAAGGCACAAATGGTATTGTCTTACACTATTTATTCCTAAACAAAATGTGTGGGTTTTTTTCCATCAGTTTCAACTAGGAACAAGCATTCAGAAATATAGGAAAAATTACTCAGAATTACGCTTCCTAAGTGTGCAAAGAGACTCATACCAGCACCTAAATGTGACTATTCATGCTGTTATGTGCCCACCACATTTGACAAATCTATCATCACATTCTGATATTTAACATTCAAAATTGAAGAAGTTCTTTGGTTTTACAAGAAGTAGATATAACTAATAATTCAATTGCAATACAAATGGGACAAAGTTGCTCTTAACTTGTACATATGAAACATCAGGGCTAGATTACTGCAAAGACAGAACAATGTAACTGCATTAAATAATCTGTACAGACATATTAGGAAAGAAAATTGGTGAAAAACAGAAAGTTACAGAACTTCAGTCAGTCACCACTCAGAAACACTTCAGGAGCAGCCAGTAACACAGAATAAACTGCAGCCTCTTTTGCCTGTCGGGCCTTCAGAAGTCACAGATGATCTAGCAGCAACAAATGCTGTTTCATCATACCAAAGGAGCAGCTGTTTAGTTTAATGACTCTCCAGATGAATGATATTAGTGGAACCCCATGGCAAGTTAGGGGCAGCATGATTGTGTCTTTCCAAGGATCAGACATTAAAAGTTAATAGCTAAATCCATTGTTCCATTGTTTGGACTCTGGAAAAGCAAGTCAGTGTCGTTGCTTCCAGTACGGAAATCTTATCCAGAACAGAAAATTCCAAGGGCACCATCCTATCTCTTTGCAAATGCAGATGACAAAACTAGATGGAAAACTTATCAAGGCCTTGGAGGAAAATGGCTTTTAAAAACTGTTTTTAAGAGACTTCTGTAAGACCGCTAATGTAGATTTCTGTTCCACCAAAAAATTAATTGATTTTTCCTGTACTTTAGACAAATCAGAAAGAAATTGTAGATATTAAGAAATTGTACTAGTAGGACAAAGAAGCAGACCTTACCAAAAGAGTTCCACAGTACCAAAGACCTAACAGGAGAGACAGGGACAGAAAATTATACTACCTAGGCTATGCTACCTACAGTAATACAATAATATAAAGACAATAATATAAAACTACAATCAAGAAACTCCATACAATAATAACTAGATGGAAGGGTCCTGAATCAGACATGCGGCATTAGGATACTTAAATACAGAAAGCAGTTATTCCCAAGCTAATGATCAGTGTCTACTATCTCATGTCCTCAACAATATTTAGTTATTTATTGACCAGTATGGATGTTCTGCAAAACTTTTTAGACTTAAAGTTCCTCTAATAGAAGTGTGAATTCAGGCAAGACCAGATAAAACTAACTTTATTTGGTAAAGCAGTGTTCATAGATACATGCAATTTAGGGTGAAAAAAAGCCTTGGTTGCTCTCTGGAGGCAACCCTGCAGATGCCAGGGTAGAGGATGGTAGCATGGTATACCTGCATGGCTAGTAATCAGGTGATATCTATAGAAGAAACATGATGATGGTCTGCAAAGCAGAACCATCACATAGCACTTTTCACTACTGTGCCTCACAGCTGGGAGATTTAGGTTGAATATTCTTAATAGACACAAACTTTCCGTTATGTGCTTCCACCAGCTCAGTCCTCAGGCTCTTCAGAAAACAGATAAATAATTCAATTTGCAGGACATGATACCCAACTCTTCACTTCTGGGGCACTGTACCATTACTGGCACTGAAGTTAAGATAATCACAGATGAATGATCATGTAGTTTGTCTACATGATGACACAATCCCTAAGGTCATTATTTGCAGAGAGCTCCAGTCAGGAAATCAGACCTTAAAGCTAATCTTCTCACATAACAAAGAGACTTTTGTGGCAGAAGTTTAATTATTTGTCCTGGCAAACTTGGATGGCATCTCTATTGTTGTACTTAATGGTGGCTATGAGCTCTAAAAAGCAAAGGAAAGAAAAACAAATAACAACAATAAACAAACAAACAAACAACAGCAAAGCATTTAATAGCATTGCCTCCCCTGTGGTATATCCTGTTCCAGGCTGCTCTCACCTTAAAATTTACAAATGGCTTTTCCAAGAGATTCTGAAGCTTTTATGGTTGTTTTGAAAAGAGACTTCATCATCACACTGACTGGCAGCAGGGAAAAGCAACTTATGAAACTGCTTTTTCAAGGAGCATGTGAGCAATACTCTAACAGGAAAAATGTGATAATGCCACAGCAAATACAGAAAGAAAAAACTCAGAACCATCACACAGCTGATTCAAACTGAAGGGTGTTAAACAGGATTTGACCAGAAGTAGCTTGCACATTTTCTACATTGCATTCTGAAAAAATATTTCTTCAAAATGTGCAAAGCTGGTGAAAGTATTTCAGTTATCAGTAAAGGAATGGTAAAAATAAAAGTATATGGGGCATGAAAAACGATGTTTATCCAACCATGAGATTTTAAAATTCAATCATAAATTTTAAAATTAAGTTCAGGGTTGAAAATACATACAGTCCTTCACAAAAATGTCTATACTGAGGTTCATCATTGAAGTTTGGGTACATGATCTTCAAAACTGTTAACTATTCCTAGCTATAACCATAGCATGGTACTCAAACTACACCTAAGTATTTGTAAATGGACTTGAACATATTTTCTTCATAAGTCCTTGTTAACTCAGATATGAAGATGTTGTTGATACTGCTTTTTTTATTCATAAAATAAGAAATTCTTCCTCCCAGGTCTTCATTCCTATCCTACAAAAATTTTATTAGCAAGTACACACACTCCAGAAATTATCTCTACCATTATAAAGAATTTGTTTTGTTTCCTAGTGGTTATGATACTATAAGCCTTGTGGTTATGATACTATAAGCACTGAATGCATAGAGAATAAATCACAATAAATTGTGATCTACCCACAGATTATTTACAATTCCATTATTACTTCTTATCAAAATATTTTAAAAATATTTGTATCTTTTTAACTTTAAGTTAATTTTTTTAACTTTTTAACATATACTTTGCTGTTTAGAACAGGATGCTTTTGGTTCTCAAATGTCTGATTGAAATTTGCCACTAACTTGACATGAATATAACTAAGCTGAGAGGTTTATTTCATACATATCTATAACAAGCACAGAAGAATAATATAGGTGAAGTCATTATTTCATGTGATAAATGAACAAGGTACAATACTAAATTATCCTGTGAAAGTCCAAGTATTACTATATCATTTCTGTCTTCTGTTAGCTTCACAAATCTATTCTTCCCTTCAAAAAATTAAAAATTGTAAGTGCCTAAGTATTGCATCATTTTCCATTGCTTAGCATTTGTTTTGCTGTTCTGCTGATACAGAAGGATACATATCCTGGGTAGTAGTAGGCCATCCTTTCTCCCACACCCATCACACAGTGCTCATGAAGCCAGCAGGGATAGAATGCACTGCACAGCTCCAGGCTGCCAGCCATGGGCCAGCAGGTTCCTGCAGCCAGGGCTGCATTTACTACATCCTGTTGTACAGGGGCCATCACTTTGCTGGGAACAACTTCTGCTTCCCATGGAACAGGAGCTCAGGCAGCATGAGATACAGATACAACTGTTCAGAGAAAGCACGTCTCTTTTCTATCAAGCATCCTGATGCTAGCAAACACAGCTAGCAAGCGTGTTCCAAAATGAAGCTCGCAGGCTGAGAGGAAGAACATTTACAATATGGAATTGATCCATTTTAAGCGTTCTAGTTGGCAAACATGCTAAAGTACTTTAAAAAAAAGGGGGGGGGGGGGGGAGGACTGGGGGAGGGAGACTAGAGTCTGCAGCAGATAATCTGGCATGAATCAGGAACAATATTTTGTAGGTGGGCCCAGTACAAAGCAAGGTCCATTAGGCTCAAAGGACACTGCAACAGAACAATGGAAGCAGACAGGAAGTCTGCACCAATAAATATGCCCATTGGGCCAGTGCCACTGCCTAGCATGGCATAGATACATACAGAAGGATTATACACTAAATGGTGCAAACACAGTCCAGTCCATCTGTCATAAACATTAAGTCCAAAGGCCACAGGTGCAGATTGCACTAAAAAGTAAAAATTACACCCAGACAGAGACCACTTCATGTAATATGGAGAAGTTAAAAAAAAAAAAAAAAAAAAAAAAAAAAAAACCAAACCAAACCAAACTAAAGAAGTGATTTGTTTCTAATCAATAAATGTTCTCAGAACAACCTTTTCTTTCCTTGGCCATTTCTGCTTCTTTCTTTCCCTCTGTCATTGTACATGCATAACATATATTTTATTTCCAAAAACACTTTGAGCATTCAAGACCATTTTTAATTCAGTTAAATAAATCTACTTGATCTTTGGGCAAAACCACAGACAGTTTAAAGTGAGAATCAGTCCTTTAGCATGTTGAGAAGAGGATGTGTTTTTCCTTTGGTAACAGAATCTGTTAGACTCCAGGTATAGTTTGAGAAATATACACATAATAAAAAACTTAGTGAAAAGGAGGAAAATATGCTTCTCTCTCATAGTCCAGATAAACAGAAGAGAAATTGCCATTCAGTTAAGCTTCACAATGAAGTAAAGAATTTCTGCTCTTTAGACATTTTACATAACACTTGTGGATGACACTGATGTCTCTGTAGATTATGTATCTAATGTGTCTACATGTCTACACACCAAAGAAAGTCCTTATAGAGGGTTTTACCTTTCCTAGTCTTCTTATTTCTGAAAAATCACGGGCTGGTAACCAAACAATCAGGGCTAAAAGGGAGCAGGCTAATGAAGAAGAGTTCTAAGTGCAGTCCATCCAACTGAAATGAGTCTCCAGATAAAACACTGATTTTCCAATCTTTAGTTACTAAATCAACTGTATCTCAAGCCTGTGGAAATCAGAACTTCAAGTTTGTCCTTCTGTAGGAGCAAACTGTTAGTTGCTGAATAAGTACTTCTTGTGCAGTCAGCTGATTAAATGAAATGCCAGTTCTCTAGCAGCACAGAGTTTTAAAATTTCAACCAAGAGCAATACATCTTTAATGGAGTGCAGATAGCACTCCTGGTTTAATAAACAAACAAAAGCCATGCAAGAATATCATCATATTCCAACCGTGTAATTCCATTTAAATCCTTTCCATTTAAATCTATTGGTGTAATTCAATAATAAGTATTTTTATTCATACAAAAATCTCTGGAACTTTTTTCTTCCACAAGAACAGGTATTATCTATCCATCTTATTCAACATCACACATTTTACCTCATTCACTTCACTGGTGAAATCTGGCCTCCACAAACTACTGAATAAACCCGATACCTTTGTGATAGCACTAGCCATAAGATTACATAAACAGGTGAATAAGATGTACTGCATCTTCTCTTTTTTCTGGTCAGACTTTTTATTGTACTTGCAGTCAAATATTGTAAAGTTTTAATGTTACAGAAACAATATCCTAGTCTGCATCAAAAGAAGCAAGGTCAGCAGGTCTAGGGAAGTGATTCTCTCTTCTCTGCTATGCTCTTGTGATACCCTACCTGGAATGGGGCTTTGAGCAATCTGGACTAGTGGAAGGCGTTCTATGGCAGGGACTAGATGTTCTTGAAGATCACTTCCAACCCAGACCATTCTATGATTCTATGAAAGGAGTCAACTGGATGTTATTTCAAAAATACTAAAGCAGCATTCAGGAACTCAAAGTCCTATAGTTTTTAAATTTTAAGAGTGATACTCTTGTGATACTAGAAAGTGTTTAATTTGAATATGATGAATTAACTCTTTAAAAGAGATAATGATGAAGAGCATCAGTCTCATTTTCCCAAAGTCTCAAATTGAAACCATTTAGGAGAATATTAAAATAAACAAACAAAAAGATCTCAATGTATAAATGCTGATTTCTAACACCTATTTCTCTACTTAATGCCAGATGATTCTAGTATTCCAGTTATCATTTTTGCCTTCCAGTTCTGGTGATATCCAGTTTCCCATAGCCTGAACACACTTCTATTTTGATTAACAGAGGACTAGATGAAGTCTCCATTATTTTGCTGTTCCACCCAGTATCTTCACAGGTGTTTATTCCTGCCCTGTTGTTGCATCAATAGCTGTGACTTCAGCTGCTCCTACTTGCTCTACTTTCCCCTGTCCTCCATAACGAGGAACAATCACAATAAAGTTTCATCTCTCATTGAGTAGAACTACTTGTTAAATTGCAAGGAGATAAGGAAATATCATTCTAATATTTTCACTTCCAAACAAAAATGCATCAGAATTTTTGATTTCTCTGACACACTTCTTTCTTCCTCAGCAAAAATGTTCGCATCAAACTTCAGAGGAAAAGAACAAAACCAGGACATAAACAGCATCAAATCAAACCAAGGCATGGTTCAGAATCCACACACCATCCATTCCCTACCAACAGCATTCAATATTCTGGCAGAGTACCTGTACTCAATAAATTTCCTACATGTTAGGAGATATGACGAGAACCCCTTCACAGCATTCACAGGAGGTTCAGAGACCTGGATAAGCAAAATTTGATGTTTTTTCATTATTACCTATGTGAAAACAATACTTTGCCTCAAAATGTGCAGCAGTATCCCTACTGCCTAACTGCAAGACAATCTCTTACATTTAGAGATTTGTTAGGTCATCTAATAAACCAGTCTCACCTGATACATTGAAATAGGTGAGTTCACTTAGGAGGCAGAAGGTACTATTCACTTGGAAGAAAAATGTTATTTAAAAAAATCCACAGTATTGCTCTACCTAAACATGTATTTTTGTTGTTGTTGTTGTTTCTTTGTTTGTTTTTCTTCTTCAGATTAAACAAGCCCTGCATTCTCAGAGTTTCTTCACAAGGCATAAACTACCACCTCTGATCAACTTAGTAGCCCTCCACTGAACTTATTCCATTCATTCCAGTTGATGAATATCTTTCTGTCTTGTCTGGATGTGCCCAGAACTGGATGCAATATTTTAGATGTGGCCTAATTAGTACCAACTTAAGGGAAATAATAACTTCCTTAAATCAACTAGCTATTTTTCTGTTAATACAGTACAGTGCTCCATTAGCCTTCATCACTGCCAGCATACAGTGTTTATCCCACTGTACACCAGGACACTTATTAAAAAGGACAGGTTCCAGGATAGATCCCCAAGAAACTCCACGTATCACAGGCATAGAGTATGAACTATTAGTTACTACCCTTTCAGTCTGGTGACCTCTCCAGTGTTAAGCTCAACTAGTCATCATAGTCAACAACTCATCCTTCTACTCTTTAACACTAGACCTTGAACATGAAAAAGTTGTGGAAGACTGTGCTGAAAAACTTGCTAAATTCAAAGCAGATAGCATTCCCTGCTCTCTTTAACCATGAATCTAATTACATCATCATGTAATGCAATAGGGTTGTTCAAGAATTAAAAACTGGTACTCCCAATCACTCTTTTTCCCTTCATTTTGTCAGAAATGGCTTCCAAGAAGACTAGCTCCATGTTTTCCCCAAGGATGAAGTGAATCTTACCAGCCTGTGAGTCTTCACTGTTTCATCCGTGTGGTGTTTTTTGAAGATGGGTACAGTCTTTCTCCTGTCACTTGGTACCTTCTTCAGTCTCTGCAACTTTTCAAAGATGGTAGTGGCCTTGCAAAGACATCATCCAGTTCTTTCAACACCCTTTGCACAGCCCATCAGGGAACTGGATGTGCCAAGTTCTTGCAAATAAATCCCAAATCAATCCTCATCTCCTGTTGGTTGTTCCCCTCTTCTTTGTACCCTGCCTTTAGACACAGAGCCAGTTGATGATAACTGAAGTGAAGAAGTTTTGAGTATTTCAGACTTACCTGGTTTTGCTCTCACTAAGTTGCCTGTCCCATTCAAGCAGCAGGCACACATTTTGCTTCTTCAGCTTTTTCCTATCCATTTAGTGGTAGCAGCTTGATGTTGCACTTGATGTACCTTGCAAGTGTCAATTCCTGCTGAGCTTTTGCTTACCTAATACCATACTGACATGTGAGGTTAACTTTTCTATATTCCTCTTTTGCAGCTTGAGCATATCTCCATCTTCTGTATACTGCCTCTTTGTTCTGGAGATACATCACAGATTCCCTGGTTAGCCAGTGATACGTCTACTCTCATCCTTCCAAATTCAGGATATTCTTTGCCACTTGTTATTCCAAGGACAAAAAAGGGATGTTTTGGATCTCACAGAACTGGGTCCTGTATTTCTTTACATCAGGTGGTTTTACACAGTATACACTGACTTTATTCATGACACTTCCTGATTCCCAGCATGAAGATACTTGCTACCTTTCTCCTAAGTTAGGTAGATCTGCCAGATTTATTCACTGCTCAGATCACATTTTAGGAGATCTGATGTGTTCAGATTCAAGTGCCACCCAAGACCATTAAAAATTCAGGTATGACAGAGGTGGTGTTTCCACTGGAGATGGAAGAAAGATTATAAAACCTGTTGTACTCGGTGTACCAAAAACTGCCTATCCTCAAAGAAACATATGACCCTGCAAAATGATTCAGTTCACAACTGCAACATTAGCTCCAAAGGAGATCTTGCTGAACCAAAATCTATAAACTCAGCCTGCACCATATTGGCAATATAAACTGCTGGAAACCTTGTCTGTAGTTTGATTCCAAAACTGTTCTATTTTGTCACACACTATGTATAAGTATTCACATTTTTTGTGATCATCTTTACCAGCAGCATTATACCACCAGAAAATCTTTACTCATACATTTTCTTTGAAACAGTGTAAATCTGCAAGGAAAGTGGAATATTGTTTGAAACATGCAATCATGTGATTAACACTTCTTTTGGAGCACTACTAATAAAATTATTTACAAGGAAAAAAAATGCAATATTTCTGTGAATCAGGTTCACGGGAAATGACATGTGGTTCCACTCCATGCTGTTTAAAGCAGATAGTATTTTTTAGGACCATATTCCACATTCCATTCAATATTAATTAAATATTTTCTTAAATTTTAATGTCTTAATTTTTTAAACAAAATGCATGTCATTATGAACTTGCTGATACCTCCAAAAATATGAATGAGCTGCCAAGAATTGTCCGGAGAAACTTAGTAATATGTTCTGCATGTATTGATACATATATTTGTATACAAATCATAAGTATTCTGATAAAAAGTCAATACATAGATTAAAAATTTTCAGAAAGGCACATGTATTTTTTTTGGACCAAGAAAGAAATGCATTTTTACTGTGTTGGGAAAACCTAGTACATATAACTCAATTTGAGATTTGCCTTTAAAGAACAAAAGGAAAAAGTAAGACAGTGTTAAATATTGTAAAGCATATTATTATTAATGTTACCTGACAGTATATTGTGCAATCACAAACATAGACTATGTGAGCAACTTTTGTGATAAAATCGTTATTCTACAGTTAGGGCCAAATTCTATAGTTAGGGTCAATTACAAGATCCTCTTTCAGAATAGACATGTTAAAAACATAAAGGTCTTCAAAAATGCTTAACTTGTAACTAGATCATGAATATATTCTACAATATTTATTTATTTATTTATTTATCTGTCTAACAGTTAAGACAACAGAGTGAGTTTTGACCTCTTGGAAATCCATAGTTATGAGAAGAATAATTCAGAAATTGTCTATGAAAAGGAAGTGATTTTCAGGGTTTCTAAAAAAAACTTAATTCCTTCTATACCTCAGTTTTAATGTTGAAATTATAAAGGTTACAGGTCCTCACCCCCAAGTCACCACGTACAATATTTTTTTTCTGGTATTGGTATATATAGGACACTATGTCTTGGGTTGAGTATCCTATTGATATCAATGGGAGGTGAAGAATATCAAGAGGACACCAGAGTATAAAGTTGATTCTTGATATATGATAAAATGAGTAAATTAAAAACTAAATATAAAACCTAATATTTATTTGAGCCACACAGCAAAAAGGACAGGTCATAAATTCCCAACAGAACTTTAGGACAAAATTAAAAAAAAAAAAAAAACCAGACAACAACAACAACAACAACAACAAAAAAACAGCTATGCTGCCTAGTCTAATATGATCTTGGAGAAGCACTATCATGGATCAAAATAAAATTGACTCTACATATATGCATCACTAAAATGGTTGATCCACCAAAAGTGAAACTGTTATATTGATATATAATACTTGAATTATACTAATCCTTTAGGCTGGTACTTTATTCCTCATATGGGTGAATAATATCTTCTTTCTCCTTAGGGAATTTTGTAGTAACAATTTCTTTGACAATGTTTATCATTCTAATTTATTGGCTTTAATTTATTTTAGGTTATTTTGCAATCTGCAGATTGATAACGTAATTATAAGTAAGGAACCTTAATTAACTCAATTTCTAGTGCAAATGCCACAGTGTCCTTGTTTATATGCAGAGATTTTTCACTAGTGAAGCTATCTCAATTACAGATCACCACTGACTGAATTGAATTAGTGCTATTTCCATCTGGACACAAGCTCACATTTTTTTGATACATGCTTAAGCAGAACACACAGCTTTATAGTTCAATGACAGTTTTTTCCATATCAGGTAGTGCAAAAATATTAGTCACCACACACACACACACACACACACGAAGAAATCTATCCCTGATTTGGAAACAAATAAACACACACCATAAAACTTAGCTATATGGTGATAGGATAATTGCATAACTACTTTACAGAGAAGAATTAAAAAAATAAAAAATCACAGACATCAGAAAAGAGGGGCAAAATGAGAATACAATGGTACTATACCTATAAGAATGTATGAGAGTCATATCACAATCAAGAAAATACTAAGCATTAAAATCTAGCAAGAGACTAAGAACTTTAATCATAAGATAGACCTTCTGTTCATTAATCATGAACAGCTCTGCTGTAATCTTTTATATTTGGTCTGGATACAGATAAGAACAGCAAACTTCTAACATAACATTATACTTGATTGAAATACATGTTTCCAGCAACATTATTTTGGTCCCCGAATTTTGGGGTTTTATATCCCATATGTTACAGAAAAAGGCAGACCAGATGTTCATGAAATTTAACATGTAAACAAACTTAATTGAAGCAATACAAATACTTGGACGTTTGGACTTCAACATCAGCTGGCTAAAACCAGATTATTTAGTATTATAAGAACCACCTCAATCTCTGCACTACTTTTCAGGAAAAGCATTTGATGGGGAGAGCTCCCCCCCACAAGTGCTAATGAAGAGTGTCAGTTACTGTAAATGAATACTTCCACTGTGGCTCAGCAAAATACAGTTTCTCACAACCTTTACACCCAGCAGAAACTCAGATGTATGTGAAAAAGTCTATAGGAAAATATTATGTGCCAAAATAGTATGAACATCAAAAATTTATCTGGGGAAGGAAGGTGGTTTTGACTTTTGCATTCAAATTTATCTACTTAAAACACAACCAAAGCCAATTGTGAAATGTTGAGTAAATGTTTCTCCACTCCCCTTCAAACGAGGGGAATTGAACTGAATCAAAACCAACCCTTTGGTAAAAAAAATTAGGCTTAAAGTGGGAGTAGTCAATTAACACCCCATCAAATTTAGGATTAAAGTGGGAGTAGTCAATTAACACTCCATCACTCATATGTCTCCTGTTAGATTGGGCCCTCTGTTATGAAATAAACGAGTTTATTTCTAAGTTTCACTTGTTTCAGGGGAAAAAAAGAAGGGGGGAGGGGGAACAGAAACGAGCCTGTAGAGCTCTTGACCTTATCACTGATTCACAAATATTTGTAGTGACTGCCAAAACCAAAATTTTACACTACATCTGTAAATGGTGTTCTTTCATAAGAAATTCAACTGTACTGTATTGTAAGACCTCTATCTGAAGCTACAGTGACAAAAGTGGGGAAACTATGTCACAGGTCAGATATGCAAGAATCATTTATCTCTTTTCTCCTTCCTGCCTGAGTTTATACTGTTGCTGCTTTAAAGTTATAAGGGAATTCCTTCCCTGCAGTAATCCATTCTTACAGCTCTCTGAACTACATTCACACTTATGCCATTTGACTTCAGTAGCATACAACAGAACACCCTGTGAGAAAGAGTTGCTGTGTAGTACTTGTCACCTTTAAGTGCTTGAGAAAACATGTAAAATAAAATGTGTTTTTCAAAGATGCTGGATACTTTCCAATGCCTCTGCAATCCTTTTAAGGAGGAGCATGGAAGTTAAGTAGAACAAGTGAAGAGAATTTTCAAAAATGTTTATATTTCATATAGTTCTCTTCTCTCTGAAAGAATTGGGAAAACTCTCCCTAAGGCCATAAACAGCAGATGTAAGTCAGCATTGAAACCAAAATAGAACATTATTTTTATCTGGTGATATATATATATATATATTTTAATATTCAACAATTACAATTTAATAGCAAGGTAGTTTTCAAAGTACTTACTACATTCTGCAAGGAAACAGAATGGGAACATGGAAGTTGCTCTTTCTAGATCCACAAAAAGCAGTTCTGAACAGAAGCTTTTCAGAGATGAGCTTTTGCAGCTAATACATGTTGAAGGATCTTTTCATGCACAGACTATATAGGCTGATTCTTTTCTTTGCTTTAAATCATAAAAGGAAACCAAGATCAAACAATGGCTTTAAAAAGTGAAACAAAAGATAATTGAACTTTATATACAAGGTCTGTTTGCCTCCCTTACTCTCTCTGTGTTACACACACACACAGACACACATTTATGTATATACAAAGAAAGGAAGATATAAACCAACACTTAATTTCAATTATCCAAATTTGCTACCTAAAATTAGATTTTTTTTTTTTTTCTTTTTTAAATTCAAGTATCTAAAAACTTGATTCCTGGAAATAATCCTTTTTCATAAGTTACTACACTGCCATCAGCTAAATGCATTCATTACTGCAAAATATATAATAAGTATTACACATAAGTTTCTATAATAATTACATAAAATAAGGAACTTTCCATGAACTATAATATGCTAAAAAATGCATGTTGTTGCTTATATTCCTCTGTCATTTCCATACTGTCTCAAGTATTTTTAAACTGTCATTTTGAAGAGGATGACTGTGAATGACTGTAAGCCTTTACCTTAACGGAAAAGTTAAAAATCAAACGTACAGAGTATAAATGCACAAAGCTTTTTTACATAGCAATCCATGACCATTTCAGCACTCTGTACTGACCTCTACTGGTTAATCCTCTGTAGCTTTCATAAATATTAATCAGCCTACTTCTATCAAACTTTTGCAGTCTCTTGTTTAACTTCAGGGATAAAATAAACTGTTATCCCCCCACCCTCCCAACTTCTCTCTGACATAAATTCAAAGGAGATCAAGCTTTCAATTTGTGGCAGCTTATACGTAGATGAGACATTATGGAAAATCATAATAAAAAACAACAGCAACAACAAAACTAACAGGTTTAGAAAGATATTAAAATCTGAAAACTCTATATTAACACTTTGGGTGTATTTTTTATGATTGAATAATTCATCACATTTGTTTTATTTGCTGTCCCATGTCTGTATCATTAGCTGTTTGGCATAAAGTCTGTATTTGTATTGTACAGTACCCAGAGTCTGACCCATGATTAGGACCAGAAGTATTACTGCAACACAAATAACAAAGTTGTGAATATAAATTCATTATCTTCAATCATTTGACAGACTTCTGCCTCAGAGAACATGCTTGTCTCTAGAAGTCTCGTCAGATAAAATATTTGCTCTAATTAGGATGGAGCTGGCAGATTATCTACCACACACCAGTGGATCAAAGTACAGTAGCAAGTTTGACATTATAAAAGTGTTACTGTGAATGCTTTGTCAAACCCAAGTCATTTCCCTGTCTTACTGGGAGCAGTGATGTGGTCACCTTATCTTTTATATTACTAAGTCAGGTTTGATCAATCTACATTCTAACGTTTTACACGAAAAAAGCCTTAGTTCTTTACGTGTCTTACAGTAAAAGCAACTCAGGTTAGTCATAAGTAATTAGCAAATGTTTCCATGTTCATTTACCAAAGAGCAGTTTCATTGTCAGCAGCACTCATGGTGAAAAACTTTCCAATTTTAACAACTTATTTTTAGATTTCTGTGTTATGCAAGTATTCAAGTATGAATAACAGCTTTACATATCGTGAGAACTTCATTTCCTTTCACTACTCTATCAGTGACTCCAAACAATTTTTTTTGTTTGTTTTTGGTAAGTCACCTGTTCTGGCCAAAAAAACCACACGATTGTTCAGTACAAAAACAATAAAGCTTTGTTGTTCTGTTGGTGTACACACTAAAGCACATCACATATTGTTAATTCAGTTTCAGAACAGCAAGATGGCTTTTATTCATGAAGCTATTTTGTGTAATAATGCAATTTTCTTCCTTTTTTCATAAAACCCCTTCAGATCCTAAACATAAACAGATCACTCAGATCATTGAGCCTGAGCCTATTATAAATAAATAGCTAAACTACATCTGTTCTTAAAAAATAAATAAATAAAACAAAATAAAATCTTCCATGACTTCTTGAACTCTCAACTTTCAGATCTCTCTCCCTTCCTCTACTGCTGCTAAACCTTGCATCGCTGCATCTTAAAGCTGTCAGTAGTTGGGAACACGAGCAACAAATCAGAGAAATCCTGAAGAGCCGCAATCAAGCAGCGCTTTCCTCTCGATGCTGGGGGAACGTGGGATGCCAGCACCCGCGTTTGCTCCGCACTGGCCAGCAGAGGGAGGAGAGGGGGTGACCGCACAGCCGCTAATCCCCGAGCTACACCACCCAGGAACCCGTTTGCTGTATGTCCAAGCAAAACTACAAACAGTAGTCCCAAATGTAATGTCTGTTATGAAAACCCGCATGATCTTGCCCAGAAAATGCACTGTTTTTGTTTGTTTGTTTGTTTTCCTTCTTACCTTCACCTAGGGTGTCCAGAAGGTCGCAGTCTCCTGGTCTTGCTGGGTTTACCACTACTCCAGTTCTCGTGCTGCTGCTTCTAGGACCTGGCTGAAGAACTGGACCTGATCCGCCTATTCTCTTCTGTGTTAGAAAGAAAACAATTTGATGTTCTATCACTAGACCTGGGCCTTTGCTCAATGCATCAGAGATGCTGTTCTGAGATTTGCAAATAAGTGTCTTTTTCCACAAGTGGGAAATAGAAAATCTAATTAAGTCTTATTATAACTTACAAAGGAGCGAAAGACATTGATTTTCAATAAAAAAAAATGTTGTCTGGATCACAGTGAAACCATCTTCTTTTCAAGAGGCATTTTAAAGCAGTATTTTCAGTCAGTTCTGCGCAAAATATTCCACAACAGCCCCAATAACTTTTTTCCTTACCTCTGGTATCCTAGTGAGGTCACATTCTGTTAAAAACATCCTGTCAAGCTTGGTACAAAAGGGCTCCAAAGAATCAGAATGCAGAAGCTATGTAACTTGCTGACTAACTTTGCTCTGTTATTTACCAACCACACAAAGAAAATGCTGTCTATTCAAAACACAGTTCAAAACTCTCTTCACAGAAAGTGAGTGAACAAACAGTCCCATGTCCGATGCTGTAGTCACATCTCCCATGAGGCCCGGTGATAGCTCTGGGGCATGGGACGGAGTGACACCACCAGCACTCACTACAAGGCACTTCTGTAAACAACTTGTGTGTGTGTGTGCAGAGAAGGAGGAGGAGGAGGCGGGTGTCACTTTTTCTCTATCATAAGGTTATGCTGCATTTGCTTTATCATCTCTAAGCAGAACTTCAGACTTCCTTTGCCTACTGACTGCATTTGGTCTAGTACTTGGATGATCTTTCCCTCTTTCTACCATTTGTTTTCTTCCAGAAGGGATCTGAAAGGAATATCTGGAGTTACCTTAGGATCTAGGCTTGGAACCCTGGAGCCAGGATAACCAGCAGAAACTAATTCAGATTCTTCCAAACCCATTACAGAAAGAAACAAAGAAATTCAATAGATCACCTTACATCACATCCAGCAAAATTCAAGACAACTGTTGCAAATATTTTGCTTTCATTCATTAAAGAAACAGCCCTCAGTTTTAAAAGCCATACCCAAATTTTATATGTTCAGTATTACCAAAACTCAAAATAGGGATTCTGAACCCACATGGTGACTTTGCCTCACTATGCAAATTAATTCTTAAGGCAATTTGGGACTTTTCTAAGAAACATAGAATGTTTACATTTTGGATTCTAGTTTGGTAATTTTTAGTATCCTTAAAATCATAAAACTCCATGAATGTTTTTTGTTATTTTAAACCCATCTATTCTTTGGAAACTGTTAGCCTGAAAGCCACATTTTTCCAGACAACAGAAATATTATTTTCAGACCACCATAGGAAGAAAAGTACCTTATAGACCCAGTGCTTCCAGTACAGGCCACTGGCCTTCATTCACATGAACCAGTCCAATGCTTTCCTTTATAATTGCAATAAATCACAGGCAACATCTATTTCAAGATGCAGAAAGGTGAAAAATTGTTCTCATTCATCTCTTTGCGCTTTCATTCTTTTAACAATCCAATCAGCATTGGAATCCTCTTTCTGGCACCCAATATAAATCATCCAGCATCCATTGCCATATTTGGATTTTTTTTTTTTTTATTATACAACTTCCTAGTAAATGTTTTTTCTTATGCTTTCAAAGGGTCTAAAACACAGGGATTATAAAACACCTGTCGTGTGTATGTTTGTGAGAGCACAATGTGAGACTCAGTGACACCATGTTGTAAAATAAACAGTAGTCTGCTTTTCCTTTTGTGAAGTCTGATTCTGCAGTGTACATGTGTATTCTGATCACATCCCATCAGTCTATGGCAGTAACAATCACAGAATCACAGAATCATGGAATCACAGAATTTCTAGGTTGGAAGAGACCTCAAGATCATCGAGTCCAACCTCTGACCTAACACTAACAGTCCCCACTAAACCATATCCCTAAGCTCTACATCTAAATGTCTTTTAAAGACTTCCAGGGATGGTGACTCCAACACTTCCCTGGGCAGCCCATTCCAATGTCTAACAACCCTTTCGGTAAAGAAGTTCTTCCTAAGATCCAACCTAAAACTCCCCTGGCGCAACTTAAGCCCATTCCCCTTCATCCTGTCACCAGGCACGTGGGAGAACAGACTAACCCCCACCTCGCTACAGCCTCCTTTGAGGTACCTGTAGAGAGCGATAAGGCCTGAGCCTCCTTTTCTCCAGGCTGAACAATCCCAGCTCCCTCAGCCGCTCCTCATAGGACTTGTTCTCCAGACCCCTCACCAGCTTCATCGCCCTTCTCTGGACTCGCTCAAGCACCTCGATGTCCTTCTTGTAGCCAGGGGCCCAAAACTGAACACAGTATTCGAGGTGCGGCCTCACCAGAGCCGAGTACAGGGGGACGATCACCTCCCTAGCCCTGCTGGTCACACTGTTTCTTATGCAAGCCAGGATGCTGTTGGCCTTCTTGGCCACCTGAGCACACTGCTGGCTCATATTCAGCCGACTATCAACCATCACTCCCAGGTCCTTCTCTGCCTGGCAGCTTACCAACCACTCTTCTCCCAGCCTGTAGCTCTGCTTGGGGTTATTGCGCCCCAGGTGGAGGACCCGGCACTTGGCCTTGTTGAACTTCATGCAGTTGACCTCAGCCCATCGGTACAGTCTATCCAGATCCTCCTGCAGAGCCTTCATACCCTCGAGCAGATCAACACACGCACCTAACTTGGTGTCATCTGCAAACTTACTGAGGGTGCACTCAATGAATACCTTTATAAGCTTTTACAGGTTTGTGACACAGGTTCTTCCACAGCTTTACTCCAGGAATAAGGATCATTAACAGGAAGATATAAAATATATTCAATTGTTGATACAATTTAACAACTCATGAACATTAATTGGATAACAATAACAACTTTTGCAAAGGTTTTCTAGAAATACACAAAACTGTAAGTTAGCTGGTTGTATTTATTTTATCAGTACCTGAAAACAATGCTTTTAAAACATGAATGATGCCTGATCTTGCAAGCAGAATTGTCTAAGTATCTCTCAGGATTTTTGAAACAAATGTGATTGTTTCTCAGTACCCAACAGACAACCAGTCTTGGGGCAGAGTCTACAATTGTGCCTTATCAAGCAATACCATGATCCAAAAAAATCACTGAAAGAAACCTGCAAGTTGTCTTTGCGTTTAAAAAAAACACAAGTTTTCCACTGATATGTTTATATTTTTTTCCAAATTTACATTTTAAAATCTTCTCATCTAATTAAAATGAGCAATATACTATAGTACAGTATACATATATTCTTCTTCTTTCCCAATCACCTAACTATTCCACTTAATTTTCTGTATTTCAGATTCCTGTTTACTTAAATATTGTAGTATAGATTTGGGTGATTACTTTCACAGCATCATCTGAGGTCAGAAAGTTTATAATCCATTTTGTGAACTGAGAACTGAAGCACAAAAAAAACTGCTCTGGCTCACACAGAAAATTTATAACAAAGCAGAATCAACAGAAATTTGGCAATGACAGCGTCTCTTCATAGCTTCTACAAACATGGCAACAGTATTAATACCTGCAGTGTAGTCATTGTTCAGCTTCAGTATGGCTGCGGCTCAGCTCTCCATGATGCTACTGAAATACTTAACACTTCTATAACATTAGAGTCAAAACTCCAACATAAACACAGGTTTAGGTTCAGCTTTCAAACTTTTTGTATTTCTCTCTGGCAGCCTTCCTCTCACTTTTAATGCCTGTAACTGGTTCCTAGAAATAAATCTTTGTGATACTCCTTTCCAGGCCTGGGTCAAGAAGGTTCTGTACATATCTGTTAACTCAGTTAGATGTTCCTCTTAATCCTTTTCCTGAGCTCTAGTACCTATTTTTAAATAGGCCAGAGCCAACATGCAGAAGGGTATATGCAAGAGCAAGTTCTACAGAACGTTAGGCCTCCTAAGTTTGAATATCTGACTCATTTTCTCTTCTCTTTTACTGATCCTGTAATGAAATTTCAAGTCAAGCTCAGATTCTGTGAGGTTCTTCCTAACTACCTCTTCCAATTGATTAATTCTTTAACAATATTAACAAAGGTGTATATATGTGCTTTTCAAAAATTACTATATACTTCAGTCTCATGGAGAAAGAGAGCTAGAAAGTTTATGTTTTGATGTCAATTTGCTAAACCTAGGTCACACAGGAGCTGAGATGTGAACCTAGTAATGTATTTAATTGCAAAACTCTTTTCTCTATCCTCATCAGCCTCACTAGGGAAATGAGACCAAGCAAGATGATACTAATTATGCACAGAGAGGAGCCCCTGCTGCAATTGCCAGCCTACTGCAGAATTCTCAGTGGATGGCAGGCTGAGCTGGCAAACAAAAGTGGAAGGTGTAGAGAGAAAGAAATAGAGAGCTTTTTCTGGCTATTCACAAAATATAGCCAGCACTTAAAAAGAGAATGCCGTCCCCCTCTCCCCCCCAAACAGACGCAACCCACAAAAAACAACCAAACAACAACAACAAAAAAAAAACAGGCAAATCATACAAAAAAATAAAAATAAAATAAAAAAATCTAGTTAGGTGTATAGTAACTCCAAGAACAATGTTGAATGCCAACCAATCACATGCTCCCATCAGGTGGTTAAAAAAAAATCAAACAAAAGCAGATTTTAAAAATCTCATGCTTTCACCTTTTCCATGAAATTACCATGAGTTGCAGCTGTGGGTGATGCTGCAAAGAGGGGTGAGGGAGTGAGGTGAATTTGAAACAGATAAAAGCTGGGTAAACCACTCCAGTAGTCAGCTTCATGCAAAAGTACTTAACCAGAAACAAATGCTGCTGATGCTTTTGTTCTGGTCTTTCACTGGAGCTTATTCTGGCCTTCTGATGTGCATCCTATAGGTTGCCTCTGCCAGGCAACTGTGCGTGTGCTCACAGTCCCAACTGCTAGTACCACATTTATTTATTTATTTTCAACCCAAATAAACTCTTAATGGCTCAACATAAAACATTTGGACTTTTTTTGAAACACACTAAATAATAAAAAAGCCAGCAGCACAATAGGCCATAAGGGAATGAAAGGGATGATTGTTCAAAGTCCTATTAAAAGGTTTGTTGCTTTATTTATATATTTTTTAACAACACAATTTCAAAGCCTTTTAAAGAAGACTCCTCCTCCCCTTTGCCTGCCAAGATAGTACTTAGCTGAGGGAGGGAGTGTCTGCTCTTTAAAAGATGATGGTATCTATTAGAGAGAAAGGGGAAGAGAGATATATTAAAAAGCTTTCCCAAAAACAGTTGTCCAGAAGGGCCAATGGAGACAAACAAAAGGTTTGAGATGAGGAATAAAAGGGAAGAAGATTGGATCATTAAAGCAGAGTGCTGAGAGAGAGAAATTTTTAAAGCAATATGATTGTGTTAAGGTCCTTCGTTACATTATTATACTAACCATGCTTCATATTTAGACATCTGTCAAGTAGTTACTGTGAAGTGTTTCACAAAAATTAACTCTGACAGCCCTCTTTCATAAGGTATGTAAGGGACAGAGACCCATTCACATGTAGGCAGACATCAGGTTGTACAGCCGGTTTCCAGAGAAGAACAGAATACTCTTTGACAGTACACCATGTTACAAAGCAAAAGGTAAAGAAAGGCTATTTCTGTGCTATGTCATTGCAGGTATAACAGGACATGTCAGGGTGGAAGAAGTGGAAGAAGTATTGAAATATCTGGAGATAAATCTGAGGTCTGTGTTGACTCTCTTTTCTTTTAGAAGTAGATTTTATAGTCTAGGTCTCGTTCATAGGAAAACTGCTCCACAATACTCCTATTGTTTGAGACTCTTATTCCCTCAAAATGCCATCAGCAATCTCCATCACAGATGTGATCACTAACCGCCAGAAAACTTGTGCACAGCTGAGAAAAAGCCACCAAATGAGCTTCTGCATTTACAGTAGTGAGCCAGTTAGCACACCATCACGTGGGTATGTTCATGCTAACCTCTGCTGCCAGAAAGATGGTCTGTAGTTTGTACTGCTTGTAGTTTGGCTGCACATTTTGCACAGCTTATGGCACCACTCCTAGAAATTAGGAACAAGGTGTTCCTCTTCTGGGTACAAGAAATATCCTGTGCAGTTAAGCAGGGAGTGTGAAGAGTTCTTCCTTTCCTGGTAGGCTACATCAGCTTAAAATATCAGCCATTGGACTGAGGGCAGCCTGCAAAGGTGATGCAAGAAGCCTTTGATACCTACCATCTGTGAAGAGCAAGGAAGAAAATTCCGCAAGAGAATGTTCTCCTTGTAGCTTGGCTGCAACAGTATTCAAAAAACCCCTCCTGAGGACAGCTATATAAGAATCACTGCTATTTCAGAGCAGGTATTTCATCATGTGAAACTAAAGTTAACTTTAATATCCGTTGATGTTTCTGATGTGAAACTGTTTCACTGTAACTCTCCAAATAAACTCTACTGAAAACATTTCAAGGACTCTAAGGTTCTCAACCTGACTCACTACTTTGCTATAAATGCTATAGATTAAGGTACAGATAAATTCTTTGGAGATTATCTTTTAACCTTGTGGTTGCCTGGATTTGATTTTGTAAATCCCTCAGGTGTTGAGTTTGAGTAGAGGTGATGTAAAAGACTTTGAGAAGCTGTGTACATACAGTGCTACTTCTGCATGACTGAGTTCTGAAGCTGCTAGTACACGGAGACATAGTTCTGAGATCAAAGCAGACCAAATCCCAAAGCTGGCATCTTATTTCAGTGATGCATAGTTTACTGGGCCTGACCATAGAAAAAGGATCCATTACTTTATTTATCTTCTGGAACCAAACAGTGCAATCTTTCCTAATGAAATCTCTGAAGAGACCTGAAATAACCCAAGGTTGTATATCATGGAATAAACTAACAGATTGCTATTAAAAGAAATATTTCTTGTACACCAGAGTCCCATGAATTTTTCTGTTTTGTATTATCTTGCTAACTTGTGTTAAGACAATGGCTAAAATGTGATATATACTGTGAGGTTAAGCGATTCTTTGTAAAATCCATTATCAGAATATATTACTTACCAGAAAGAGAAGAAAGATAAACTGGTCAACAGAAAGTGCAGAAAGACTTCAGATACCTAAAGGAAATTTACTCTTTATGCAGTGTGACCAGGACACCTTAATTTCTCTTTACCATCCTGAGAAGACCATTGGGGGGTTCAAACTAGATAATCTTTAAGGTCTCTTCCAACCCGAGCCATTCTATGATTCTATGGGATCTTTAAAACCTGAATCACAGAATCACAGAATTGTAGGGATTGGAAGGGACCTCAAGAGATGATCGGATCCAACCCCCCAGCCAAAGCAGGTTCCTTAGAGCAGGCTGCCCAGGTAGGCATCCAGATGGGCCTTGAATATCTCCACAGAAGGAAACTCCACAACCTCCCTGGGCAGCCTGTTCCAGTGCTCCGGTCACTCTCACAGTGAAGAAGTTCTTTCACATGTCGGTGCGGATCTTCCTGTGCTCCATCTTGAGGGCATTACCCCTTGTCCTGTCCCCACAAACAACTGAAAAGAGGTTGGCCAAATCCCTCTGTCTCCCACACTTCAGGTATTTATAAACATTGATAAGATCCCCCCTCAGTCTTCTCCAGGCTAAACAAACCCACGTCTCTTAGCCTCTCTTCATAGGGAAGATGCTCCAGGCCCCGTATCATTTTTGTGGCTCTCCACTGGACTCTTTCCAGGAGATCCCTGTCTTTTTTGGTGTGGGGAAGATCAGAACTGGACACAGTACTCCAGGGGAGGCCTGACCAGGGCAATTGTGATCTTTGTTGTACTTGAAGGAACAAATTCCAGCAGTGCATTCCTTGCTAATGTCACACGAGGTGAGAAGGTCCCTCTGCTGCTTAGATGGAGCAGTGCTTCCCATCCAAGCACTGACCCTGTGCATGGGACTTAGAACAACTATAGCCAAATAGAAAACCATGACTGCAGCCACAGGCATGAATTCCCTAGAACAGAGGACCAAAAGTGGTATCTCTCACCACTATGAAGATTCAATTTCTTCAGTGGTGCTTCAGCATGCTTATGTTATGAGGCTATGCATAATACTCAGCACATTGTTTTCCATTATTCTTAATTTCCAGCTAGGCAACTTAAAATCATTAGATATCTCCAGTGCATTTTGTGGGTAGCACATATTCATGGTAAAGGTGTTCATTTCAGGAATCCTCATTTTAAAAAGCTCTATGCTTGAACTAATCACAATCTAATTAAAACACAGTATGGGGACTGCATTTTGAAGTGCCATTAGCAGAAGAGAGCTAATCTTGCTAGGGGTAATCAGAGAGTCCCTAAGGTTGAAGGGGACACCACCTCACTCACTTTCTGGATGTACAGAAAAGTCTCATGAGTTTTACAAAGTGCTGGAATGCAAAGGCAGTGCTGTGTTTTTTGATTTTTTTTTTTTTTTTTTTTTTTCCAGTTTAAGAAAAAGCCATCACTTCGGCTCTACGAAAGGTTTGCCTGCCACCCAGTGGAGGCGGGTGCCAGTTTCTCAGTCGCAGTAAGAAAGCCCGCTCTGTAGCTCTCCAATCAATCACAGACAAAAGCTATGCATTAATTGTGTTATTGCTTCTTGCACATCAGTTATTGTGGATAAACATAGTCCATCTAGATGTTCAAATACATCTTTTTTAAATGCTAATTCAGGATCTTTGAGTCAGATTGAAACTCTATCTTGTGTATCTGAACTACTAGTTTCCACAGGAGAGAATTAGACTGATTATTGAATAAACTCCCTTAACAAATACTGTCAATATACTTGCTATATTTTGTTTTCAATCCATTGAGCTGCTTTTATTCTACATGTTCTTTGGCATTCTTTTGCTATTTATGACCTAATGCATGGCTTTTACACAGATGGGGTCAGCTGCACTGTCATTTTACTGGCAAAAAAAAATAAAAAAATAAAAAAAAAATAAAATAAAAGCACTGCCTTATGGAATTATACGTCAAGAACCAAGGGTTATTTCTATAAAACAACTAAATAAAAGTTGAAATACTACCAGGTAAGATGAGAAAGAAATGATAATCCCAATGTATTGACAATTAAGGAAAAATTAGACACACCGCAGCATCTAGACTGATATATATAGAGATGATACATCATTTTTTTATTACTCTTTATTAACTTGCTTCTGGCATACTGCCCTGCTCTAACAATTACCATAAACTTCCTAGTTGGTTTTCTTTTTAGGTGTCTTTTACTACATTTCAAGTAGTATTTAGAACATTCTTCTCGTGTAAAATAAACAGAAAATGGAGCTTCCCATGGACAATAAAATAAACTAACCTATTAAGTATCTGTGAAAAATAGAAAAAAGGTGACAATTCTAAAATAATAATAATAAAAAACAACTTTTAACATATTAAATACCGCTTCCTTCATGTTTTCTCATAATTCAAATGATTTTTTTCTAGCATATTTTAAAATTTCTGACCTTCATTCAGAAATGTGTTCGCAGCCTAATCCACACCTAGCACAAGGTCTCATGCTAACTTAGATATTATTCTCTCTCTCCAACCTGCAGGAACCAATTGGAGAATTGGAAATCCCAATCCTTAGACAAGGTATATCAGATTTTACAGAATAAAAATCCCTGTAAAACAGGGATTATTTTTCCCCTTGTTAGCTGACAGGTGTGCAAATCTTCTATGTCAGACTAAAAAAACGATCATTTTCCTTCTAGGCACTAGTCTTGCTTTCAAATCTCCACTTTATCTGGCTCAAAACCAATGATGCTTAGATTTCTGAAATGCCTTTAACCACCAGACTAGGAGTCCTCCATTGCTCATTAGCAACCTCTTCTGTTAAAAGCCATTTTACTTTGGACAGTTCTTCAACAGACAAGGCATTTGTCCACTTTATAGTTGTGTCATTAAGGAATTTACCTGGGACAGAAACTTGACACTCTTGTTTCACCTGTAAGAAAACAGTATAGTGTTTTGAAGCACATTTCCCAGTCTTTCAGGGGATGCCCCTTATCTCATGTAGTTAAAAAGAAATCACAAACCCAGAAAAGGTTCCCAGAAACATCACTTGTGGGTCATATTACTTCTTTTCTTAGACCATGATGAGAAAAGAATGAGTCCTTAGGACTGCAGACAGAAAATACTTAGTACAATCTGAGACAGAAAACTTTGGCCCAAAGTCAAGGGTCATTTTTCCTTGTTTTCTATGTTGTTTTTAGAGCCTGGAACAAAAAAGCACCCTAATGACTTTCTTTGCTATTCTGAAACTGGTGAATAGAACTCCATGTCTGTGCTGACAATTCTGGTTATGTAGTTATGAGTCCTAATCACTTACCACAAGGGCACGCTTCAGTTTTATTTTCATGAGGAAGTACAGATCTTATCAAAGGGTCTAAGGGTTTGTTGCTGCTGAATTCTGCATGCTGATTGGCCTCATGTTTGAAAGACAGGTCTATGCCTTCACTTCCTTTTGAATTATAATTCCTGGCTATACAACAGCTTCAACAGACTTCACACTTGCAAATATTTTATTACCTTTGGCCACGATTTATATTCAGTTTCACAGTGGTATTTTTTTGTTGTTGTTTTGCCAAAGGCAGTTTATGCCTTAAAGACACACACTTTGAACAACTATATTGATTTTTGTCTTTGCTGTTTTGTGTTGATCTCCAGTCTCAGATGTGATTTAGTAACTCTCAGTCCTGCTCGCCTGGGGATTTGTGTTTAGGTAACCACATTCAATAATGTGGTCTACCAAACTACTGCTGCTAGGATGTATCTTTTAATGGTCAGTTTGTGCAAGGCAATGAATGTGCATACAGTTGAAAACATTTAGCATTCTGTATGCCATGGGCTTTAATAAAAAGCACAGCTACTTATTACTTCCTTAGATAGCTTTTTATAGTCCTGGACCCTGACTAAAGGCTGTCTCTATGTATGACTATACCCTGGGTCCCCAGTTTCCTGAAAGCTCCTTAAGCTCTGAGATGATGTCTGCTACTACTGAGAAACATTATTCTCCTTCACTTACACAGGCAAGCACATTGCAGTACACACTGTGTAAAAATCAACAGAACATAAAACTGATGTGCCTTGATACCCCATCTAGACTATTACGTCCTCAGGATTTCAAAACGAGAAGCCAAAATTAAAATAATAATAATAATAAATCATAAGGTTTAAAACCAAAACAAAGCAGACTTTGAAAAGTTTTCATTAGCTATCTGGGATGGCTTGGTTGTTTGAAGCTTAAACACATCTCTGCTGCAGGTGCAGAGCAGACACCTGACTTGGTATTTGTCATGGAGACCTTGGAAACAGAAAGCTGGGAACAGAAGTTCTTGGAGGGACATTGCAGAGACCACAAGTAAGCAGCATACAAACCACCTAGTCCAGAAACAGGACAGCAAGGTTTGTCAGGTATGACACAGAGTTCATACATTCTGCTTTTTGTAAGGAAATGGAGGTCTTCATATTAGCTGGGCCTTAAAAACTGGGACTGAGTTCAGTGTAAGAAAACAAGATGTTTGAAATTTACCATTTTTTGTTTACCAAGGTAAACAAAAGCACTAAATTTAGTTTTGAGGGACAGTACAAACTCATAGAGTTTCTCTCTGTCCAAAATTTTACCTTGAAGCTTTCTCTGCACCTGTCAGAGAATCCCTAACAATTCCATTAAAGCATCATAGAAACTGAGCATTAAAAGAGCATTAAAAAGCCAGTAGCAGTGTGCAAACCTGAAATCAGGAAAGGTTGTGCTCTTTTTCAGTGGTTATTATGATTAACAATTTCTGGTAGAAATATTTTCTTGCCACAAGAGGGAGACACAAGCACATAATTTTGCTTGTTAAAAATGAAACATCTTTTCATAAATGACATTTACCAGGAAAGTTGTCTAGCCTGTTTGCTCTGTAATCAACACATTCCCAGATCTGAAAAGGCTGGCATAGAGGAGTTTCTGCTCCACACTGGCAAATTAGAGAAAACTGAATTAAAATTCAGGAACATTAGACTTCCACTGAGGCAATAAGAATGGAATTATGTAAGAAAAATATAAGCAACACTGTTAAAGAAATAATGCAAAAACTGAGCTTGTAAGGTTTTCTATTAGAAGGATAGTTTCTCCTAAGAATTTAAGTGTTGGAGAGATGAGTTAGTTCTCACTAAATTCATATTGCTGTTTTATAAAGCAGATTATTTACAGGATCAGTATTTTATTCTGCAAGAACTGTAAGAGAAAAAAAAAAAAAAAAAAAAGTTCAGCTAGATGGGTGATGCTATTTTACCTTAATACAAGTATCAAATTTCAGTTCTCTTAATAAAAGCCCACAGCCTTCAAGAATACAGAACCATTCCAGGAGGGCCAACCGTGTCCTGGGGTGCATCAAGCACGGCATCGCTATTAGGTCGAGGGAGGTGATTGTCCTGCTCTACTCTGCACTGTTGCGGCCTCACCTCGAGTTCTGTGTGCAGTTCTGGGCACCACAGTATAAAAAGGACATGAAACTGTTGGAGAGTGTCCAGAGGAGGGCTACGAAGATGGTGAAAGGCCTGGAGGGGAAGACGTACGAGGAACAGCTGAGGGCACTGGGCCTGTTCAGCCTGGAGAAGAGGAGGCTGAGGGGAGACCTCATCGCAGTCTACAACTTCCTCGTAAGGGGGTGTCGAGAGGCAGGAGACCTTTTCTCCATTAACACCAGCGACAGGACCCGCGGGAACGGGGTTAAGCTGAGGCAGGGGAAGTTTAGGCTTGACATCAGGAGGGGGTTCTTCACAGAGAGAGTGGTTGCACACTGGAACAGGCTCCCCAGGGAAGTGGTCACTGCACCGAGCCTGACTGAGTTTAAGAAGAGATTGGACTGTGCACTTAGTCACATGGTCTGAACTTTTGGGTAGACCTGTGCGGTGTCAAGAGTTGGACTTGATGATCCTTAAGGGTCCCTTCCAACTCAGGATATTCTATGATTCTATGATTCAACATGTGGATATCTCTGAAGCTGGTTTACCAGCTTGAAATTAATTTATCCACCAATTGTGTAGATCAGTTACTCTGTGAGCTGCCACTCAAATAAAATTTAGAATTATCTGTTTCCAAGCACTTCCTTGTATATGGTGTTGTTATCTACAAAATATTAAAATATGCACTTAGTGTCTCAAAGCATTTACAAACCAGTATCAACAGTGATAAAAACTGAGGTTATGGAAGCCCTAGGGTATTGGACAACTGTGTTGATAGAAATGTATTAAATCAAACAGTTAATTCAGTGCTGGGGTACCTGGCAAGGTACTTGACTTGTTCTGGCATTTGTTGAAACTCAGATCTGTGTAATTTCTAAAATCTAATCAGATTAAGGAAAGAAAGAGAAATACAAGGCAGAAAGCAGAACAGGTATAAGGCAAAACTAGTGCTTCTAATGAGAGTTATTCAGAAACTAAGGCAGTCCCTTCCTTGTGGTTATCACATTGAGCTTAATAAAAATGAAATTATTTTGTATTCTCCTGTTCTTCAGTGGAATGATTCTCTATAAAAAATCAGAACATGGTTAACATTGAATTACAGTAAACAATTTTATGTTTGAACACATAAAAAAGTAGTTTGTCTTGTATATCATTTAATACAGTCCCCTCTCCACTCCCCCCTTCATTTTATAGGCCAAATGCAAGAGACCCGTGTTTCTGTTAAAAGAGATTTAAACTCTGGAGCTATACAACTTGTTCTCAAAGGCCCTTAAAATAATTTATTCAGCCTTGCAAGAGCATTTTTAACAGTGAAATAAATTAGACTCTTGAAAGAAATCCTAACAAATTTATATATATATATATAGAGAGAGAGAGAGAGAGATAGATATAGATATATGTTTCCACACCCGGATTTGTAGAATTATTGCAGTGCATTTCAAGGAGGGCAATACTTATTGAAAGCAAAACTTAAGTTGCTCAGAGGGATGCATGAAAAGATATACTTTGTATTGACAGAAACATATTAAGGGGGAGGAGAGAAAAACAAATAATGCAGTCCCATCAAGACCAGCATTTTTAATGGGAATAGTTGGTTTTCAAATCACTGAAATGCTTTATTTCAAAATTAAAAGCCAGTAATATTAAAACAGTGCAGAGAGAACTGCTTTGCCTAATTTAAATTGTCATGATCTCCTTTTGTAGTGAAGCTTTTTTTCCTTATAAACTTGCAATATTGCTGTGATGAGAAAACGTATTTCAGACAAACTCTACACTGCTTTTGCAAGCATTCCCTGATAATGTCACCATGTTAAACAGAGAACCTGACAAATAAGGTAGTAGTACCCTGTGATGCAAACAGTAAGACAATGTTTACAAAAGCTTTGTAAGAAAGAAACACTACAAAACTGTATAAGCCAGTGAAAATTACAGAGGCTCAAAAATGAGTATCAGATTAAAAAAAAAAAAAATGAGAGAAGATAGATAATGACCAAAAGTATGACTTCACAACCCAAACTTGAGTGTGAGGTTCACAAATGCACCCTTCCTGTGAAAAGAAAAAAAATAATAATTTTGGCTTTTAGAACATTATAATCTGAGAAAAGCCATGGATTTAGAAGTGGATATCTAGATTACAAATTGAACTTCGATTGAATTCTAGTAGGACCCTTCAATTTAGACAAGAAAAGAATGGGATGAACTACGTTGGTAGCAAGAGTAAGTCTACCAGGATAATGTGAAATTTTAATTAATTAAGTCAATTTTTGCAAAGAACAAGAGTATGATGCTTATTTTCAAATAATTGATTTCTTGAAGCAACCAAAAATAAAGCATGACTCAGTCTGGCATTGCAACCACAAACTAGTTGAGGATTAAAAACACAGTTTCACAAAATCAGGAAATATTGCTATTCATCTATTTCTTTATTCATGCTGTCATATGGCACCAGATTCTGAGGCATCTGACCTTCACCTCCAGTACTCTTCTGCTTAGCCATTAACTATCTCAGAAATGAGAAAAACAAACAAACAAAAATAATCCACGATACTTCATGCTGTCGTGAAGCCCAGTTCAGTCACAGATGCTTATCAACATCAACACATTTTTCCTCGAGGAGCTATACTGAACAGGCTGCAGCACATATTACACCCAGTAGTGGGTGTACTATGATATAACACTGAAATATAGGTGTTAAAAAGACAGCTTTAGAGAATAAAGAATGAGGGGCAAAATGCAACCAAGTAATAGCATCATAGAAAATTTAGCCATTTTTTCCTAGTTTTCATAACATGTTGTTAAACTTACTTAGCAGTTATTAAAAAAATGACCAAACATAATTTACGACATGTTCCAGCACTGAAAAATCAGGTTTTATGCACCTTGTTAATGATTCATCTGCATATCCAGATGTCCCTCTAAAATACACAGGATGAAACTCAGCAGAGAACGTGGCCCACTTGAATTTGCTCAATATACCACAAGCTGAAGAAAGCAACAGAAATTAAAGGTAAAGCTGGAATCTCTGTCTCATCATTTGTATAATTTCTATTCAATTGTCTCATTCATGGGTGATTCTGGCTCTGTAAACCATGCACATTCTTATACCTGACAGTCATTAACAATGATACAAGATAGGGCTTGAATCTATTGAATTATTTTCAGTATATATATATATATATATTGGGCATAAAACTTAATAGGACTCACCATTCTCAGTTTTTAAGCATGATTAGTTCATAGTAAGCAGAAAAATAATTTCAGGCCTTTCCTTTTATCAGCATAAATATCATACATATTATATCTGTAATCCCTAATTACCATTTTCTTTTCTTCCTGGTTTACTACCAAAGAGCATTCACACTTTAGTGTAGCTCTTATGGTGTCTCCAAGATGTGACAAAAAACAGTGAGGAACAATGAATAGATAAATAGAAGCACTTTCCTGGAAAAAGAAGTCTCCCCTTCCAGTAATTTAAGGGGTGTGAACAAGAAAGGTTCAAGAGTATCTCAAGAGTATCAAGGAGTGTAGTAATAGGTCAAAGAGTAATGACTTTAAACTGAAAGAGGGTTCACACGAGATATGCAGAAGAAATACTTTACTATGAGGGTGGTGAAGCAATAGAACACATTGCCCAGAGAAGTTGTGGATACCCCATCTCTGGCAGTGTTCAAGGCCAGGTTGGTTGGGGCTTGGGCAATCTGATCTAGTGGGTGGCATCTGTACCCATAGTAGAGGGGTTGGAACTGGATGATCTTTAAGGTCGCTTCCAATCCAAATCATTCTATGATTCTACAATTCTATAGAAGAGACAACATCCCTTATGTATAGCATCAATTTCCTACTAACCCTTGAAATGACTTTTGTTTTTTGCTTGTGAAGAACCCAAATTTCTTTCCATCAACAGTAGGTTGTTCATGCTCTCCACAACGTTTTTTCAGATTCATAGATCACCCTTCAATAGATCAGTGGTCCATTTCACCAGGGACACTTCATATTTATTTCCACCTGTAGTTGCTTTACGCTTTATCTAACAAAATCTCTGAGCCTTTCCCTTCCACCAGAAGAGGCACAAAGTTAGCCATCCTTGAAGCTGGAATTAGGAAGTGCTTACCATATCCTCCTTACCATATCATCAGCATAACTGGAACTGTATATCAATTTATGGCCAAGAAGCTACCCAGCATGTGCTCAGCTAAGTCACAATACACAAGAAATGCATTAGAAAAGCAGAGAAAGACATACTGAATGCTGAAAATATCTGCTTGTATATATAAAATATTTATTAATGTGGTGCCCAACTTTACCTGTATTTTAGACCCAAGATTCCAGGCTTCCAGTCCATAGCTGCCGTTTGTTTCCTTCCTCTTCCATCAAGCTCGAAGTTTCACAGTGTCTCTTTGAAATGTCTCTCTCTAAAATCTGGCTCTAAGAGAACATAAAGCAGAACAGAACACTTACAACGCTTGCTTTCATCTTAGACTGATTATATCAAAATAGGCATACTTCCCAGACAAATTGATATGATTTCTCTGCAACAATAGTTAAGGTTTAAAGATCAGTTTAGGCTTTTTGGTACAGTGCCAGAAAATGACAGTTGGCATCTTGCTGTGAAATCAGCATCATGATTTTTTTTTTTTTTTTTTTTTTAAAAAAAAAAGAGTCTTGGAGATTTTAGTATTAAATGTGAAAGAGAAAACAGTAGAACCTAGGTGCAGAAACAAAGTTTTTTGTTGTTGTTGTTGTTTTTTTTTTATCTGCAAATTTTGCTATGTTGAAATAAGACTGTTACTACTGGAATATTAGATATGCTACATCCAGCTGGAATTTAGGGATCGGAACACTTTAAAAAATACTAAAATTTGATTTTCAATCACACCTAAGTTGGTCATTAGCCTGGGCTCTTCTCTGTAGCCTGTAGAAAAGAAGGCTCTGGGGATACCTTATAGAGGCCTTCCAGTACCTAAGGGGGCCTAGAAGGAAAGATGGGAAACAATTCTTTACCAGGGAGTGTAGCGATAAAACAAGGATCAAATGTTTTAAGCTAAAAGTGGACAGATTAGGTTAAACATTAGGAAGAAATTCTTTACCATGAGGGTGGTGGAACAGGCTGCCCAGAGAACCTGTGGATGCCCCATCCCTGGAAGTGTTCAAGGCCAGGTTGGATGGGGCTTTGGGCAACCTTGTCTAGTGGGAGGTGTCCCTGCCCATGGCAGGAGGGTTGGAACTGGGTGATCTTTAAAATCCCTTCCAACCCAAACCATTCTATGATTCTGTGAAAATTACCCCTAACTCACAAATTTAGATCCTCTGCAAAATATCTTTTATATATAAATATATAAACATTATATAATAAAGTACCATTAGCAAAACAGTTACTTTTTTTTTCTTTTACATCACTGCATGTAGAATACAACAAACCAAGACCTTACAAAAAAATCCTTAACAGAATTGTAATTTCCCATTAAAAATGAGTAAATAAAAGTCACGTTCTGGGGATTCCTGATGAACTGTAGTTTTGTCGTATTTTGGGTGACAAATGAACAAAAGCCACAGTTAATTTATCCTTACAGGACAGATTTTTCACAAATGAGCCATTTCAAACCAATAGAACAAACCTGAAATGTCAAAATGAGATCTCTATTCTAAGTAACAGCTTTGGAGTCTGCCCTCTGTTACACTAACCCATGTTGTAATGTTATTAACTACATGGACAGGAAAAGACTTCTTTTAATCACTTTGTGGCACCTCTGAGAAAGTGTGCTTAAGAAAAGGAGAAACACCCCAAGAAAGTGAGGCAGAAAATGTTCCAGAAACAGCCCTGCAGACCCTAGGGTCAGAGAATGAGAAGGAGTAGGTGCTCCAGACACCGAAGCAGATATCCACACTGCAGTCCAGGGAGAACCCCATGCTGGAGCAGAGAAAGAGTGTGAGGAGGAAGGAGTGACAGAGTCAAATTTATCTACATTGGCAGTAAATTTATTTCCCCCAGGTCAAGTCTGTTCTGCTTTTAACAGGAATTGGTAAGGGGTCTGCCTGTCTTTATCTAAATCCACAGTTTTTTCATCTGATTTTCACCTCCGTCCTGTTGAGGAGAGGAAGCAAGAGAGTGGCTGGGTGGGCATCTGTCAGCCAGCCAGGGTCAACCCACCACAAACAGTGTCTCATTTAAGAAAAATATAGCAGTCAAAATCATTACTTGTCTGAAATAGGATTTCATGTCTATCAGGTCTTCTTTCCTTTCAGTCTACAAATGCACAGCAACACAGTGGTACCACAGAAACTACAGTAGGGCAACTAATAGATTTCCAGGCTCTTCTGGCATCCACAATGAAATTTTGTGCAGGACAGAACTTAAGAGGTTTTAATTGACCTATTTAGAGGGTTCCTGAAATGCTATTTTAAAAGATAACATGAGCAAGTTACTCTTTAGAGATGTCAAATTCTTTAACTTAATCTTTTCTTAAAAGTTTAATCAATCTAATAACTGGAGGAACACAACTCTCCACTGACATCTCAAAATCCCGTGCAGCTTCTTAGGGCACTCTTACTTGTTGGCAGTACTTACTAAGGATTGTTTAGAAATTTGTACGTGTTTATTAACATTTTTTAAGAATCCAATGTTGAATGTCTGTTAAGTTGCTGACATTGATCCTGAATCATTGAATCAGCTCATTGACTTCTGGGCCATTAATTAATATGTCATTAATTAATTAAAAAACCTGCTTCATTCCTGATTTTGTTTAAGCCACATGCATTGACAACTTTCTTACAATAATCTCCCAAAGAGAAGAACTTGAGCAGAATTGCTGGACAAACTCCATGTATTAAATGATTCATACAGCTCCATCTGCATATCTAGATTGATTTAGTTAGAAGATAGCAATGTTAAGAGACCTGGAACTTTGGGATGGATTATGTCAGGCTGAATTTAAAGACTATGAAAGGAAATGATGCAGCAGCTCTTTCTCCATTGCTGTGGTTAAGGCAAAAAGTTAGACCTTGAGCAGCCTTGTGTAAAATTTTTGGCTACCTGGACTTACTGTGTCTTGCTTCTGTGTGGCAGTCTTTTCCTGTGACTAGAAGATAGCAAGGGTTGCAGTCTTTTCAAAGATAAAATATAAAACCTGAACTTGAGCTTGTCTGCAGATCTTTCGCTCTTCATATCAGAAGACTGCCAGCTCTGAACATTCACTCAGCAGAACCTTGCCATCTTCAGGATATGCAGCAAAACTCTGAGCCCTTGCCTTCCTAGCCTCCAAAAGTTTTGAACACAGAAAATTGATATCAAGAACAAAAGCAATGACAGAACAGCAGAGAGGGGGAAAAATAGCAGTATTTTTATTTCTAGATAAAGTAATTTCCTATGAATGAAACACGTCAGATATTGCAAAACCTTTAGAAATCATTTCTCAAATTAGTCAGGCCCAATATGCACATAAATATATATATAAATATATAATATTGTGTGCATATCCACACAAATTTTAAATCCAAAAGGAATACGTGCTCATATATTGAAAATCCACTTGAAGTAGGGGAAGACTGTGGGATGGAGCAGACTCATGTAACCTCTGTTGATACTCCTCCCTCCCATGTGATGGCTAGCAGCACTTTCAAACCTGAAGAAGTGCTCCAAAAAATCAGCTGAATTCTTATCCCCCTTACTCTATAGCAACAAAGTGAAAGCACTTAAGACTTACATTATCAGTAACAAAACAAGATCACAGGATTCAGGTGAGCAAATTGCACTCTGGGAATAGAGGAAGAAGGGAGATCTTACCCTTTTTTTACAGAGCAGTGAGCCAATCTGTTAATATATTTTAATAAATCTACTTCTTACAATTTCAAAACTTACTGGAGGATCCACCATGTATATCTGTTACAAGCCCTGCAAATGCAGGAGTCAGTGTAAATTTTAGCTAGCAGTCTCCGATGGTGACTAGAGCCTTACTAAATAAACCCCAGTAAGCTAACTATTGTCAGTGAGAGTAATAGAGCTAGACTTTGATGAAAGGGGTTAAGGCTGAACCCAAGAATAATAGCTGAGGCAGGGAATTAGAATCCTTTTAATCATGACCCCAATTACATCTCAGGATAAATGATATCCTCTAACACAACACCTGGTGCTAAATGTGTCTACTTTAAATTTCACCCTCAAAGGAGCCAGAAATTATTTCTGGGCTTCATAACAATAGTTACTAATTTCTAGCATTTCTTTTCTTACGTTGAACGTGTCTGAGGTTGAGACATTAGAAAGATTTACATTATGATGACCATGTAATAACAGCACTTCTGCCACTGAGAATATATTAAGAAACAAAGAAAACACACTAGAGACAGTGTTGGTTTAATACAGAGTCATGTTCAGTGCTTTCATAAATATGTAGGATTTTTTTCTCTGGCATATTTTTACACACAGACACATGCATACACAACAGAAATCACAACACCAGGTCCTCAGATATTAGTGGATATTTTTATATTTTTTCCTGCATTTTAATTTTCCTGTGAAAATTGCAGATTACTCACTCAAATAGAAGTTCTTCTGCCTCTGAATTAAGGAACATATATACTGGCAGGACTGGGCCTTAGACACAAAACTTATATACATTTCTACATGACATCACTTTAGCCAGTATTTTTCAGGTCAAATTGTATTTCTTAAAGCAAAATATCAGTGATTTTTTTTTCCTGTCAGCTGAGGTCCCTTGTACTCTTATGCACTTGAGCAGGGTTTCTGAAGACAGTGGACACATCAGACCCATCACTATTGTGTTTATTGTGTCATGTGCTAGGCTGTGGTGGTTTTACTCGGGTGGGCAGCCAAGCTCCACCACAACCACTCTCTCACTCCCCCTCCTCAAAGACGAGTGGGGAGAAAATATGATGAAAAGGGCTCAAGGTTTGAGATAAGTAAGGATGGGGAGATCACTCAAAAATTATTGTGACAGGCAAAACAGACTCAGCATAGGGAGACAGTAAGATTTATTGCTTATTTCTAACAATACAAACGAAGGAAACAAAGGAAAGAAACCAAAAGCACCTTCCCCCCTATCCACCATCTTCCACCTCCTCCCCCCAAGTGGCGCAGGGGAATGGGGGAATGGGGGTTACGGTCAGTCTATAGCGCTTCTTCTCCGCTGCTCCTTCTCGGTCACTCTTGTCCCCTGTGCTGTGGGGTCCCTCCCACAGGATGCAGTCCTTGCTGAACTGATCCGGCATGAGCTTTCCACAGGCAGCAGCTCTTCAAGAATTGCTCCAGATACAGGTCCATACCATGGGGTCCATCCCTAGGGAGCAAACTGCTCCAACCTGGGTCCCCCACAGACAGCAGCTCCTGCCAGGTCACCTGCTCCTGCGTGGTCTCTCTATGTCCAGCCCAGAATCTTCTCTGGCAGGGGTCTTCCATAGGCCGCAATCTCCGTCAGTGCAGGTCCACCTGCTCCACCGTGGTCTCCTCCACGGGCTGCAGCATGGAACCTGCTCCACTGTGGTACTCCATGGGCTGCAGGGGGACATTCTGCTTCACCATGGTCCTCACCACAGGCCACAGGGGACTTCTGCTCCGGCGCATGGAGCACCTCATCCCCTCCTTCTTCACTGACCTTGGCATCTGCGAGGCTGTTCCTCACTCTTCTCACTCTCCCAGCTGCTGTGTGGCGCAGCATTTTTTTTCCCTGTCTTAAATATGCTCTTACAGAGGCGCCAAACAACATCACTTACTGGCTCAGCTCTGGTCAGCAGTGGGGCCCTTACCTAATATGGGGGAGCTTCTAGATCCTTCTCACAGAAGCCACGCCTATGGCTCCCTGCTACCAAAACCTTGCCCCATAAACCCACTACATAGGCCTCTGTGTGCACAAATGATTTGTGAAAGCATACAGCCAAATCATCCAAAAACCGGGCTGATCAGTGCATGAAGTAGCCAATTTCATTTAAAAGTAATTCTTTGTCCGCAAAGAATGTTGTGTTTATGCAATAGTTTACTGTTTGTGTCACAGTCACCTTGAGCAACTGACACTTATGATGAGGGGGTTTGGTTTAGTCAGCTATCAAAAGACAATACATATTTTTATACATCTCCCTTCACAATCACAAGCTTTCAGAAATTTACTCTTTTTAGCTAGCTATCTGGAAATTATTAAAATATGCAGTTCACGTTAGAATTAAATATAAACACACCTAGTATATATTAAAGCCAAATATTAATGTCATACTTGAAAAACAGGTTTTAATTTGAACCTCGCTAAATTAGTTGAGAAAGGAGTAATGGTAAGGCAAATTACAGAGTAGTAATGCCTATTGTTTGGAGAATATGTTGACTGTAATTATGGCTGCTCACAATAAAATTCATAAAAGAAACCAACACTTTGCGTGTTCTCAGATAGAACTTACAACAAAATGAAGAGGAAGTATCTCCAGGGGACAAAAGGCAGATCCTGAAAGACCCAGAGAAAAATAACTTCGCTAATTTCTGTTGATGGTAGACAGAATCCAGAAAGCTTGTTTCTATTCAGGAGACTATGTAGGTATGTATCTTTTGCCAAAATAAACTACAGACATAATCACATTCTATGTGATTCTGCTGTACTCCTCCTATCCTGATTATCTGTTTGTCATGAAGGAAAAGTAACTAGTGGTGAATCTTTCAAGACAGAAGTAGTTCTTAGGAAGAGAAACAGAATGTTGTTCCTATCAAAGCACAATGACTAGTTACTGTAAATGTTAGATTTTAATTATGAAGCACCTTTGAACTGAAAAGATGGGTCACTCTACTGAATATGTGCAAACATAAATCCTTTCACTTATAATGTGACTTGCTTTTTCCTCCCTTAAAACCTAATTTAATTTTCCTCTTGAAATGTTAATTCCTTGCTAAAACATTTTTGGGCCAAGGTTCAAAGCAGATATTTACAACACCTGAAATAATGGATTTATTCTGGGTTCTATTCTGAACCATGATGAGGACTGAAAGTGTGCAGTGACTGCTGTATGCATATTATTTACATTGTCAGTAAATGCAATTTCATTTTAACTTATTTTTTTCATCTAGGAGAGTGTGTTTAACAAGATACATCAATTGTGATTTTCCCATGATGAGTCATTTAGCATTATTTCTCCATAATTTATCTGGGTGAAATTAACAAACTATGTCTTCTGGGCTACAGAAATGGGTGGTTTGTAAGATGGGTGCTCTAAAAGGATATCTCTTGGCTTGTGCATTTAGACTGCAACTCTTCTGTCTGTCACTGATGGAAAGAATTACATCATGTTGGAGCTTATTCCTGCAGATTTTCACGGGTGCCAATTCTCAGTTATACTAAGGGATCTTTAATATACTGTGGAAGATAAAGGCAATATGAAAATACTTCAAAATTATATCTTCTTTTAAGACTACCAATAGACTAACATTAATCTTCACATATCAGGATGAAATCAGGGGGACTGGGCTAAAGTTACGCCAGGGGAGTTTTAGATTGGATGTTAGGAAGAACTTCTTTACCGAAAGGGTTGTTAGACATTGGAAAAGGCTGCCCAGGAAAGTGGTGGAGTCACCTTCCCTGGAGGTCTTTAAAAGACGTTTAGATGTAGAGCTTAGCGATATGGTTTAGTGGAGGACTGTTAGTGTTATGTCAGAGGTTGGACTCGATGATCTTGAGGTCTCTTCCAACCTAGAAATTCTATGATTCTGTGAAATCAAATGATACTCGTTCCAGAAATCCTAGACTGTGTAATAAAGATACATATATATATAAAACAACAACCAAGCCTAACCAAACCAAACCAAACAAACAAACACCATTGTTAAATCTTGCTACGTGATTAACTGAAGTGATCACCTATTTCACAGTTAGATGATCCCATAGAAGGAACGAACCCTACCTTTTCTTTACACTCAACAGCTTTTATTTCACATGGTTCTATGCACCACAAAAAATAATCTACTATGCTTGCCTAGTCAGGCATACCAAGTTAATCTCAGCAGTTATGTAGTTCCTCAGCTTTACTTAGATGCCAGACAAAAAGCAATGTTTCTCCCAGGAATGATGTAAAAGCAATCACTTGCAATACATTGGTCCTAAACAGAGCACTGACTATCATCCCTCCATAAAGTGGAAATTGTAGAGCTATAAGCAATGGCAAAACAGAAAATTAACCATGAAAATTTCTGTACAGGAAGGACATGAAACAATCACATCAAAACAAAATCATTATTTATCCTGTCATTAATCTTGCTGTCTTAATACCTCGGAGATACAAAAGCAATATAATACTGAACACTGAGGCAGAACTCCACTTATATGTCCTCTGACCTCTGCAAAAGTGTCTATCATTCAAGTTCATTGCCTTTTCTCCAGCATAATATGTGGGAGATAATGCAAACCATCTCAAAGGTGCAGTTCACATTGCCAAAGCGTACAATGCATAGGCATTGTATGAGGGATGCCAATAACTTGGACCTTAGAAAGAAACCTTACACATACCAATGCAAAACAAGAATGCTCAGCTATGTCTGGATATACTGGCCCAATAAACTGAAGGAGCACTGAACTATTTAAAATACAATTCAACACATTTAGAAATAAAATATACATTTGATACTGTAGCATGCATTTAGGTCCATGCAAATTATAAACAACCATGTCTTGACATTTATTATCCTATCTCAACTCTTGACTCCATTTCCAAAGGCACGTGACAACACAACCAGGATTACCTCTGAAAGGTGATTCTGAAGAGACAGATGGGAGTTTTGAAATAGGCACAATGCTGCACTTAAGGAGCTTGCTTGTACTTGCATCAGCTTCATTTTGTGTTCTCAAGAAAGTCCTCAGAGGCAGCAAAGGCAGAAAGTCTCTCTCTCTCTCTCTCTCTCTCTCTCTCTCTCTCTCTCTCTCTCT
>CM021732.1:117181062-117201982 GCA_011075105.1 Heteronetta atricapilla
CGTTGCAGGGAACTAAACTTTCTGAGTAATGCTACTAGGAATTACTGACAGAGTAAGAGTTACGCACACTATTGGCAGAAGGGAAGTAGTGTGATAATCTTTCTTCTAACCTTCACCAAACAAAATTCCCAGGTCTCTGTAGATTTATACTATGGGTATTCGTGTTGACATATATCACTGTGATTACCCTATGTCACATGTAGTAGTGATTATCCGGACATGATAAATAAAAACAAGGATGACAGGCTATAACTGCATAATGAGCACAACATAATAATAACCACCTAAGGAGGGTGTTAGAAGTCACTGAATAAAAGACAGAGGAATTTTAAATGAAAATCTGGACTAAATAGAAGTTCCCAGGGGACTCTTAAAAGTAACAGTGGCCACAGAGGCAGAAATAAATGAACAGAAAAAGCCGAGCAGTCCTAGGTGAGTGAAATGAAAGAGAGAGAAAGAACAGGAGCAAGCACTGTAGTGAAGTTAGAGCATTCTCATGCAGTAGTGAAAGATAAAAATGAGGAAACAAGAATAAAGGTAAATCAATTGTGGATATTGCTTTTAGAAAAGACACGAGAGAAAGGAATAATTACCAGTATAGTGGAGATTAGCATTTAAACCCCAGATGTTTTTTTATACACAGTGTATATATATTGAAATGGAATTAGACTGAACTCTTTTGGTGCAGTAGGCAGCCTGTACTTGTACTGATGTTTTTACAAGGTTTTTACAATCAATCATTACTAATAATACTGTGCAACTCCGGTGCATGTGCATGGGAAGACGAATGCAAGCTGTAAAAATTAAGCAAGTTTTGAATTCAAAAGCAGATTCACTGATCAACATAAACTCCATATACACAAATGTCATTAAAATAAATTTGTTTAGAAAACAAACAAACAAACAAACATTTTAAAACTGTGAGATAAACAAGCAATCCTAATTCCTTTATTGTTTCTGTTCTCTGATGTTCACATAGAACTTTTATTGCGGTGAACTAGAATATTTCTGTGAAAGCAACTGACAGTTTCTGAAATGTCTAAGCTTTTGTGGGAGTTGGAGAAAGAAGGAAGTGAAATGCTATATTGGGAGGAAGTGGCCTTTGTCAGCAGCAGATTGGATTCTTACCCTCACTACCTATGCTAAGCTACGCAAAACAAAACCTCAAAACTGTGGATCAGATTCTCCAGCCTGTTAGAGCTACTTCAGAACTGCTTCTCAGAAACCCCAAAAGAAAGCATTTTTCATAAGTGAGAAAAGAAATATGATTATTCTTTCCCATCACTTAAAAAAAAAAAAAAAAAAAAAAAAAAAAAAAAGTTTTAACAAACTGCATGGACTTACAAAGTCACACTGGGACCACAGAACAAGAAGTACTTTCACCACAGAGTCTTTTAGATATTGCCCAAGAATCAAGGTGTCAGAGATCAGAACCAGCAAGTGTCAGGTAGTTACCCTGAAGAGAGAAGAAAGCAGAAGTACACTGGCATAAATGCCCATCTTTGCTAATGGTATATTACCCAATAAAGAGAAGAAAATAGAACTGCTGATAATTGAATAGATTTGGACATAAACTCTTTGTTTTATCTTCACTGATATCAAAATAGCAACCCAGAATTATACAGCTGAAATAGTAGTAGTTGGAATCAAGCACACATTATTGAATATCCAAACAGAAACACCACAGGACATTTTAGCAGCATTACCCTTACATTATTTCCTCCCTTTCTTGCAGGTACATTCTTTCTTTTTTTTTTTTTTTTGGGGGGGGGGTGGGGGGGAAGGGCGGGGAGAGCTGTCAATACTCCATATACTTAATTGAAAGGTCAAATAAATGACAAGATTTTCAGATTCTTCAATTTCATTTACCTAACTCTCCAAAATACTAATAAGAAAAATTAATTAGACATTTAAAATCAATTTTATCCATAAAAACTATTAAATTGAAAATAAAATTTACTAGAGGAGATAAAATATTTTATTTCTTGTACCTAAAATTAAAACACAACCCTCTTCACAATCTCTAATTATTGTGCTTTACAAGGAGAGAGGACGGATTAATACCTTCACTTCCCCATTTGACGACAGCACTGCAATGGACTTGCTGTCAGGCCAGACCTATTCTAACATGTAGATGGTAGAAGCATTGGTCACCTCCTCCTTTTCTAAGCAATTGGAGTTAACCTTTTCAAATATGACCTCCACTCTCCCTCCTGAAAGGCTGGGGTTTCCAGTGGTAGTTTGAAATGGAGAGGCTATTACCTCAACTTTCCAGTCAGAGGGGTACAAACAGCCTGTGCCCATGAGAGACCATGAGCTAGACAGAAAAATGAGGACATAAGATATATCATTGGCCATGCCTTCCTCCTCACAGTTGCATAATCTCCAATTTGGGGAAGACACACAATTCAGATATTATCAGACAACAGAAGAATAGACACCATTCTGTTATTTGCTGTACTGCACTTTGAAACAAGGCAACTTCTTCAACAAAAAATAGATTTAACACAGTAAAGTAAGCACTTTATGTCACTTTTGTGCTGAAAAATTTTTGCTTGCCTGGTGAATCTGTGGAGCTCTTAGCCTTTCTGCTGCTCTTGTTCTAATTTGTGGCATGTTTATCTGAGTTGCTTATGGAAGAGCTGTAAAGATGCAGATCTTCTCAGAGATATAAATTCTTCTCTTGCCCGTAATTCTGAATGGTTTGGCTTAGTGAAATATCACATAAAATCCTTAGTTTTATTTAATGATAAAATACTCTGAGGATCCTGATTTCAGGTTGAGAGATGGGAAAAATTTGACAAGTATCTTATAGTGTGATTTTGAGAATCACATTTTAATTTGTTCTCCTCTTATATATAAATCATTGCTTTCAATTTAAGGATCACTGTTCCTGGAATGAGCTTGGAGCAGAACAAAAGAGTCAAATATATTTAGCATGACTTTCCTGTTCTTAAAAATATTACATGTCTATATCAATTTAATACATCCTAAGTTAATCTTATGAACAGTAGTATACTGCAACAAGCTCCAAAAACTTTCCTGAAGGATTTCCTAAGATATTTAATAAATTCTTATGAATAACGTGGATAGAAAAAGAATAAATAAATAAATAAATAAATAAAGGGAATATGCTCCTAGCTAAAGTGAATAGTGTTCCTTTCTTTACTAGTCAGAAACTAAATACTAGACATTCGTCAGTAATTATGAAAAAAAAGACATGCAGGAAACATAAAATTGGTAGTTAGAAAATACAACATTTATAATACTGAAAAGCAGAGAATTTTTTTTTCTTGTGTTTAGAGCTAAGGTTTGTGTTTTAAGCCAATGTTTCACTGACAGATATACCTAACAACTTGTGCTACTCTAGTTGAGTTGATATAGATGTTTTTGCTTTTAGAATTAAGGATTTTTGCATTTTCTGCTGTCAGAGAAAAAATCAGGATCATAAACCTTTAGATATTGAACATCAACTTTTTTTACCCCTCTTAAGGGCACCACAACCTCTCATGATACTGTGTATTCACTTAAACATCAGAATGTTAAAGATTGAAATGTAACATGACTTAAGTCACATTGAGGAAATTCAACCTTTATTTTTAAAGAGGAACAATGCCTAGTTTGAAAATATGCAAGGTTTGGTAAATTAATTACATGATTGAGTAATTGTAGCTTGTATCTGCTGAGTTGCACACTTCTGAAATTAAAAGCCAATTTCTTTACCTCTCTAACAGGGAAGGGAGACTTTCAGTTATGTTCAGTCCTTCCTCTTTGAATGTTCAGAGTATATTTAGTTAGACACCAGCATCACTAGACAGTAATCGGAGAGTGCCATTACGTAAGGCATTGTAAGTACTTTTTCTCAGGATACTATTGCCTTAGGGCTTCTAACAAATTTCTTCAGTGCTGGTGGGCCAGCTATGATAAACAGCAAGGCACTTGACTCCTATCATCATCTTTGGAGTTGAAGTCAAACACTGGTAGAACTGGCATGCAGGTTGAGGATGCAAAGAAAATTGTGGTCTAGAATAATGTTTTGAATCATGTGTGTTCCAGGACTACAGCTTCAACAGACCAACTTCATTAGAAATATGTTTCTTTTCACCTAACTGCATTCTTGTGCTACTATCTGTAATATGTGGGTTACAAGTTATTTCAGCATATCAGGTTATGATTAGATATTTGAATTCTGTAAATGCCTGGCAATTGCTTACAATTGCAAGTTAATAGCAGAACTACGATTAGTAGGTTCTACAAATTCAAGCTGTATATATATACAAAATATATGTAGATGCTACTAAGTTTCCCAGGTGGTGTACAAATAAGGATCTCCCATGACAAGGATAGTATTTTCTTAGAGATAAATTCTAAAAAAAAAAATAAATAAATAAAAAAATATTACATTCTAAACAAGACAAATATCTTTTTCAGAAGTAAATTAAAGCTGTTTTTATTGGAACAGAAATCTTTTGGAGTTATATAAAAGTGAAGGTTAATCACAACTCTCATAGACAAGTCAATCTCCATTAAATATTATTACTTAGACAGGCTTACTTCAAACAATATACTCCTTAATGTACAGTAAAAGAATGCACAGTAAAAGAAATTGAAACCACAGTTTAATAGTTTTTTTATGATCAACTGTATGAACAGACATCACATGTAGTATAAAGATTATCGTGCAAGAGAAAAACTGGTAGAATTAAAGAAAACAAATAATCTGGAAAATGGAATAGAGTTAAAGTAATAGTTACAGAGTAAAGGTTATTTTTGTATTCTAACAGCTCCTAAAAAGCGATCATTCATTTTTCTGGCCTTCATATCCGATTTTAAGTAAGCATACAGGTGAGAAGGTGATGGTTTCTCTTACAGAAATGATCATGGAATATCAAATTCTAATCCTGTTCTGCAAAACAACAACAAATATCAACAACATCTTACTCCCCTGAAAAAAAAAAAATGCTTATATTTATTCACCATCTTTTTTTTTTCACAATAAAATATTTTTTACAGTGACAAGTACTTTTAATCTGAATCACTTGAAAATGACTTAACAGCACATTTAAAACCAAGTAAAACCAAGATTCAATTGTCTGTTCAGCCTGAGAAGATTTGAAACATCATCTTCCAAGTGAATACATTGATGACCAGACTCTAGACTCGTTTTCAACAAGATAATAATACGTATGGAAAAAGCCTGAAACCTATGCTTCTCCTCTGTGTTAGTGACTATGCCAGTGATGTGCCTCAAAATGATGCCTCAAACTACGTCTGAGTAGGACAAAATATAAATGAAGAAAGATCTGCAGAATTTGGAAGCTCTTCCATTCACACATTTATAGCAAGCAAGGGAAATACAGAAGAGAGATGAAACTAATTATTTTTTTAAATCTCCTGAGTAGTGGTCCAGTCTCTTTTAGCAGTGAAGGTAATGAACTGGAATCCCCAAAGCTGCTAAATATTGAATAATTTCTGAACAGTCCTATAATTTCATATTGTTTGTTCTTGTTTCCTGCATTCAAGCAACAGTGTGCTTCCATAGTATTTAACAGGCAACCAATCTCTAAAACAATTTAAAAAGTTATGCTGTGCAAAGTACTCTGACAATTTCTTCATTTTGAGACATACTAAAATATTAGTCATTGTAGCTGGAAATGATTTAAATAATTTGGATGTTTCCATTTAACCAAAGTTTTAGACATGCCAGCTGGAAATTGTTTTGTTTTAATTTGGTTATTGAGGCCAATTATTCCTTTTTGAAATCATAATTGTATGTGTGTGACCTAAGTGCTAAGTGCTAAGTGCTTTCATCATAATAAATCAAAGTGGGAGTACATGCACCACAGGAAGCACAATGAATGCATACTTTATATGGAGACTATTAATAATAAGAATTAATAATAAGAAAGAAGAAACTAAGACAGACATTAAATATAAACTGCTCTGTCTGAGCAATCATCAATGTTTCCATGATCAGGCCTTCAACATATCAGGCCTTCTGATAGGCCTAGCTAATTTCATTAGCTAAGAAATTATAGCAATGTATTATTGTTGGAAATTCTGCATTTCAACAACTGTAATAACTTGATGGAAAGTATCTAAGTGAGGAGAGTGTATGTATATCTTGATAGATCAAACCTGTTCTAGGTAGACTGCAATTTGTACTTGTTCATTGCAAATCAATATAGAAATATTTCCATTGATGTCAGAAACAGCTTGGATGTAATGAAGTTACCAGAACTGAATTTAATTTGATTATCTCTAGGGAGAAAATCCAATATTTACTTGTAGCTGCAAACACATAGTGTTTTTTGTTTTTTTTTTTTTTTTTTTGTTTTGTTTTTTAATTGGATTGGATTGAATTGGATTGTAGCAAATATGTATTTTTTGTCAGGAGTTTCTTGGCATTTTTTGTACTTAAACACCATTTATAATTAATATTAAAGCAAGGGTATGTGTGAGAAGAAAATATTTCACATCACTATTTGATGTAAAAGAAACAAAAACATAATTTTTAAATGTGTTTTGTCTAATTTTATCTTTGATTTTTAGTATTATACCTTGTGTAGGTCACTAAATTACTCTATGAAGTAAGTATTAATGTTCAGTGTAATACCTGAGCTGATGTTAAAGCTCAAGTTTTCTTCTGATGTGAATTTATAACAGAAGAAATGTTTCCATCACATGGCTGATTTGCATCTTAGAGTTACTCGAATTATGCCTCAGCAACAAAATTCTCCAACAGGATTCTCATGAAGAAACACATAACATAATCAGATCAAGATTTATTTATTTTTTCCAGGAAAATCCTTGTGCACAGCTCAGTTTTTTTTTTGTTTGTTTGTTTGTTTTGTTTTTGTTTGTTTGCCTTGCAATAGAACACGAGTATTTTTATTTTCTTCTGAATTCAGTTTATCTGAACAGTTTTGTACACACTCTTTCCAGATACACTCCCAGACCTGAGAATAGTAAATTAAAAATTAAGCAATGTTTTATCGTTGAATTTATACCCTGCAGGATGTGTACTAGGAAGGATTACAAGGATTACAAGTCACATATTCATCTTTCCACAGATAATTCACTATGAGTACACGATGTTGCTTTTCATGAAAACATTTTGCTTTTGCCTATATGCAAAACCTAAGAGCTCAGTTTTTCACCAGTTTTGCATATCCGGATACATTAAGAGTTAGGAGCAACACTTACTAGACATCTTAAATTGTCTACTGTGGACTTTTTTCACAATATCTTTAAAGTTAACAATAATGAAGTTTTAATACTACACATGAGATTTCTATTCATATTGATGGAAAACATTCATTTTGCTTTATACTGAAGTATTTCTGGAGTCACTTCCTTGATTTCTAAAGTAGGCAGATATATATTTTCCTATAGCTTCCTTCCTTATATGCTTAACTTTTATAAATAAGAAAGTACAAATGAAAAAGACATGAAGAATCTTTAGAAGACACTTTTTTAACACATTTTTTTAACACATTTGTTAGTTACTGCTATTTTACATGCTAAAAATAGAGAAAAGCAAGGTAGCAAACCACAATAGAACCTGTTGGAAAAGAATATAGTTTGATAAAACTGGAAATAGCAGTTTCTTCCTGGATTTTTATAACAATATATCTAACCAGGAAAGGGCAGGGAACTTTAAACTATAAGCTAACTATTTCTGTCATGCATATTTTTAATGTACACACTGATACATTATATAAGGGCCAGTGAAAGATGCACCCTTCAGCGCAGAAAACCAAATAGTCACCTAATAAAGCAAAGGCATCGTTACTAGCCAGGAAGTAAGATGATTCTTTCTCTAAGAGAAACACCTGCCTCCTATGCAAGCAGCAGGAAACAGCAGCAACACTCTAAAAGACTTGAAAGGGGAGACTAGTTACAATGCTAGGATATCCTCCAAGAAAAAGGAGAAATGCAGAGACTGAGACCAATGCTGAACCAGGAGGGAAAGAGACAGATGAGAGGGAGAAAATGATACCATACTTGGTACAAGCAATTTAAACACAGTTTTCCTTCTTTTTATTCACTTGCACCACCTTGCAAAGATACAGACATTTGTTACTGTGTTGCCTCTCCTAGTGGTTGCAAATAAGTGCTTATAAATGCATTTTTCCTTTTTAATTAATTAATTTATTAACTTATTTTTAAGCTGACTTGACCAAAGTATTACTTTTCAAGTTAGAAAACAAAGCCTGTGACTCATCCAAGGCCATGGTGAGTCTCTGGCCTGCAGTACAAGTGCTCAGACTGCTTTCCATTCAATCTAACAGTGCTCTCCTGAACCAGGCAAACACAAGATAGGCTGGCACCACAAGGGACAAAGCAAGCAAAAGCATCTTCCAGTAACTGGTAGTGGCACTGGAAGATTCCTCACATTCAACAAAACAACCTGAGAATCACAATGAAAATATAAGGACTCCCAACTGTGTCGTATTAATGAATTTTCATCTTTTTGAACCATTAGGTCATGATTTAAGATTTCATCCTGCAATCATGAAGTATAGAAATTGATAACAGACTTTTCTGTTATTGCTGAAAATTAAATTTTAAACAAGAGATAAAAAATTGGAAAGCATGGTTAAATCATATTTAAAAAAAAAAAAAAAAAAAAAAAAAAAAAGCAAAACACAGACAAAACATAACACTCCACCACACCTTTTCCACCTACTTATGAGTACATACAATTCTGAAACACAGTCCATGGACATTCTGCCCTTTTGCAATAGTTCTGAACTTTGCATTGCATATGTAACACCTTGATAAATTTATAACTCCAGCAAAATATAAAGAAACACAAATCAAACTGCTATTTTCCAGCACAATAAATCAGTACATCAACAAAAATATGGACAGTGTTATTTCAGCCTCATTTTTTAAGCATATTTCACTGTAATTACTGAAAGATATTCTATCATTGTGGAACAGTTAGGAATACTTTTTAAAAAAATGAAATAAAGTGTGATAAAAAGAACACAGAATGAAGAAGGATGTTTCCACATTTCTAATAGGAGATTTAGCAAGTGTATTTTATTCAGAAAATGCACACATTAATCATCAGTAATTTAGAGTTTGAATGACTAATAATCAGTCACAAGAAAGTAGCATTTTACTTCTTCTCTCAGTCAGCATACACGTGCAATATCATTTATAATCATCAACTACTTTAATCAGAAATAAGCTTCCTGTAGAAAAGAAAAATCTGAGTCTATATAACAGATATTTCTTTATCATCTTGTAAGCATTATTTATTAAGGATTTTTAATAGTAATTTAAAATATTAATAGGCTATCAAACTACATGTAGGCTGTTACAATTTCACTTCATATCTCTTCAGAAATTGTATATTTCAACTGTTTTTAACATTCAACATTATTCCAGTAAAAGCACAAAACCTTAATAAAGAATAATACATTCTATTTGATTTTTTTGCATAGTAATAGTGCCCTATAAAAGGTAAAAATATAAAATAATTCAACTTCATTGTGAAAGTCTTTAAAGTCTTTTTTTTTTTTTTTGGGGGGGGGGGGGGAAGGAATGTCTGAGCTATTTAATTATTTGCTTTATAAAATCTTCCACTTCCTTCTCAAGTTTTTGTTTACTCCAAGACTAAGTTTACTTGCTGTTGCCAAAAGAGAGACAGAGAGTGAGAGTCAAAAAATTGATTGAAAATAAAGCAATATTGCTGTTCAGAGTAGACTTTTAGAGCAATATAATAAGTACATTTAAAGTGACAATCTACATTCCCACATAAAACAAACTTGACAGCAGAACAGTTTTTTAGTTCTATATTTCTGCATTAGCGTAATATTCTTCACCATAATTTGTTACTACATATATATGTATATATATATATATATATATATATGCATGAACATAACTATGTTCTGGACCTTTAAAATTAAAAATCCGTATGAAGTTGTCTGAATAAAAGTACAAAGTAAACCACAGCTAGATCAGTACCACCAGTGAAGCATGAACAAATGCCTTCAGATCAGGGCATCCAGATCAAAGCCCCTGTACTTCATAAAATTCCTTTACTGTACAATACTGTACAACTTTAAAAGTAAAATGCTACACTTTTACTGAGCAAATAGAGAGCCAAACTATGAAACTAGTTGCTCTTACAACCCATGGAATGGAGTAGGTCAGAAAGATGAATTATAGGATATAAAAGCCACCCAGAAGATAATTAGATATATCCTCTCTCTCTCAAGAACAAACCAAGAAGTAAAAAGGTGTATATGTGTTCATGGTGAATATGTGTGCATGGTGAGCTAACTCCATCAGTACACATGGCATCACAGTCCCCTTGTCCAGTGTAACAAGGCCCATCATTCCTCTCCAAGGTCAGGGGTGCCAGGGGGAACCAGCAACTGGCAAGGCTCCTGAGGTGGCCACAGAAAGTGTGGCTGGAGAGCTGAGTAGTGTAGTTTGTTAAACCATTTTAATACCTAATATCAACTTGCAATTTCTCCTGTTTGACTATCATTGCCTTTTTTTGTAGTCTTTTAAAAGTCTACCTCACCTTGAACTAATGTGCCTACTTTTTAGAAATTTATTGAAGGTTTAATGTCTATATCTTATTTAAAATTAAAAAGACTGGGGCAGAAAACATGAGATACTATCTGTTGCTACAAGGACTGAGAGCTTATAGAAACCTGCAGCATAAAGCAACCAACTCTCAACTGCCTGTTTCCACTAGAAATCACAGATGTATCTCTAATTGTGATCACAGCAGTGGTATAAGTGATCAATTATAATTCCAAAACATCATATAAGGTTAGAGTACATCTGTTTTTGTGGGGGTACTGGTCCTTGAACTCTTCCCACTAAATGAATCCCAACTGAGGGAAGCCACTAGAGGGAGAGCCAACCATAATTTTTAAAACTGTCAAGCCACATGCTGCTCAGTGGTAATGCTGGCTGGAACTGGGAGGAGGGGGGAAAAAATAAAAAATAAAAAAATATATAAAAAAATCCTTGAACTCCAGACTCAATAAAAATGATACAAATATATTTTAAGACTAGATTTCATTAAACTTTTTGGAGAATAGTAGAGGCAAAAGTGAAGTGACATTAAAGAAGCCATTCAGATTTTCCACAAAGTATTAGGAAACCCAGATACATTTATATCACTCCTGGCAAGTATCTGTTGAGCTATTCCAAAGAAGGCCAGCATCAAAGATGGGAGGTTTTGGATAGAACATGGTTGGGAGACCACAGGAGTCTATTTCACTGTTTAATATTCCTCTCTGCTGGAAAGATTTATTTTTCCTGTTAATCTAAACATTCCATGTGTAATTCAAGCTTAAGACTCCTCTTCATCCTTTCCACAGTGTCTACGGAGAAGATTTTATACTTCTGTTTCTCTTTGTTAGCAACTTCTAGTTTTTAACGCCATAACCAGATCTCACCTGTCTTCTCTAGCGTAAACCATCCAGATTCCTGCAGCAGGTCCTCTCACATGGCTTTTGCCACACCCCTGAAAGATCTTATTGTTTCTCTTCTCAACCTTCACTAGCAATCAACCCTGTTCTTAACCTGCATGCCTCCAAATGCAGACAGCAATCTTTATAGAGACCACTGATTGTTGTCACAGGGATATGATTCCATATATTTGACTAACTTGAATTGTAGTTTTAGGGGTAGAAGTACTGTAATCTAAGTGTTATTTTTCTAGGGGCCCTAAACTCCTAATATAATGATAACTGTATACTTAGTAAATACTGCTTTCAACTAAATTTCCAAGTATTGACTAATGCTAGAAGCAGAAGAGACCTTTTCAAATTTAATGAGTAATTTTAAAAGGAAGTGTTCTCCCCACCACTCTGTGTACTTGCATAAGAAATGTCAGTTTTTATTTATATCAGGTATTCATTTCTTAAGATACTGTATTCAGAAACTGCATTGAAATGCTTCTTAAAGTATTGTATCACTTGCTTTTCCACTATTCAAAAGACCTATTACTTTGTTTTGGAGGGAAGCTAGCTTAGTTTAGCTTAGTTTGTTCCTGACAAGTTCATGTTTTCATTTCCTAGGTGCCTGACATTTATTTTATTCTGCATGTTTTTTTCCAGGAAGTGACTTGAAAATTAACCATTATTCAAATTATTGAATATTTATTTCTAAATAAAAATCTCAATTTCCAGTCCACATTTTTAACGTTTCTCAGGCTTTTTCTGGCATTGTTTTTGAAACTGAAATGCATCTCATCAGGTCAAGTGATTTGAAAACACTTAACTTAAATAACACTTAACTTAAATAAATATTCTCTTAACTATTATTTCCATATTTCTGGTGTTTTTACTTCTGCTTCTGACAACATGTTGCTGAGTAGTGGAAAAGATCCTTAACAGGCAAAGAGATGATTCTTCCCTTTCCACCCAGCATATGCCTGAGGAATACCTCTTGCTATTATTTTTCAGGACAAAAGCTGGTGATTTTCTAAAGGGTGGTGCAAGAGGACTAGCACCTCCCTGACAGTGAAAACTACAGCAGTCAGCATCTTGTTGATCTTCAGGTACAGCTGAAACTTGAATATCATGAGAAGCAAGAGTTTTGGTGGAAATTAGCACCAGGAGTTGAAGGAAAGCAAAGCAAAACAAAACAAAACATAAAGATTAAATTACAATTCCTAATGGAGGAAAAATAATTAAACAGCCACTCCAGCCACTCACACTCCTTAAGGTCACTAAGAAGTTAATGACACTGTGATATCCATTAAGCAGTCCCCAGATCAGGGAACAGTGATGAATACTTTTTGATATTTAGAATTAAAACCATACTCATTCCCTAGCTAGAAATCACACCCTGTGCACTTAAAATTGTATTCAACCACTATAGGTGAAAGTCATGAACAAAAGCAAACAAAAAATCACCATGCCACCATGCTGCTGTCAAAGTCCTTCTGAAACCCCAAAAGCCAACATTTGTTTCTGGTAATCAATAATCTCTTTTTCATTTTGGCTTTTCAAGATGGCTAAAATCTACTGAAAAGAGCTCAGGAGATTTTTGGCTCAGCCAAAGCCAAAACAGATCTTGTCCAATTCAGCCTTAAACTGACTCAAAAAATGTAAACCTAAAGCTAATCCAAAGTAAAATGTTGCATTTGTATATCCTTCCTATTAAAACCCAGGACAAGTCAGAAGAATTCTCTATTCATGTTACCACTATTTCAGGAGATTTTGAGGTTGCCTTCTGTAATCTTATTCCAGAAAGGCAAGAGTTGATAGCATTCATATGCCTTTGAAATTTCATGTTTTATTTATATTATTGTGTATTATACTTCTGGCCTACTGTGATATCAGCCCTGGGGAAAACTAAACCTTTCTGCTGAAGAGATTCCAAAATTGGTTTGGAAAGCACTATGACAATCTATGTTCACTGAAATACCACCCTTATTACTTTTTTTTTTTTTTTTTCCCCTATTATTAGTAGGATCAGTGATGGATTTGGCTGCCTCTGAAGCAAAGATTTTGCTTTCTAATTTAGAGAATGATAAACAAGGGAAAGATAAACAGCTATGCAGGAGAACACAGTAACATGTTTTTGCCAGTTTGGGCATTATTTTAACCACAGACAATGTAGTGAACAGAGCGGGGTCAGACAACTGCCAGCAAGGAACAGATGGGCTAAGGAGTAGCAGAATGTTTTAAACACTTGAAAAGATGGTCAGAAAGTCAAAGGGTCTATAGAGTAGTATTGGGGAGCAGGGGAAGGATGTGGAGAGGGAAATGTCAGTCTCTTCAGAATTGTTCAGCAGGTGGTTAACTCAACCTGGTGTATAAGAGTTACTGCATTAGAGGAAAAGCTGATGCATGCCTTGCAGTTACTGCAAAAAGCAACTTCTGCACATACATTTCTGACTCACTCATGTTGCAGCAAAATGTTTTCAGTTATTTGTTAGAGCAGAGTTTTATATCACTGAGCACAGAGGAGGTGAAAGCTTCACACAGGTACATAAAATGAAAGTGAGTGGCAGACAGATATATCTGTTAAAAGAGAACCTTTGTAAAGAAGGATATGCATGTTGATGTTCATAAATGTTAGCCATTATGACTTGAATATCTGCAAGAAAGAATTGCATACAAATGTCAAGTTCAACTACTGTAACACATGGTCATTTTAGCTCTAAGTAGACCCAAAGAAGGACATTGCAACTTTTATTTAAACATAAAAAATAGACTGATCTCAGTCAATATTTCCATAATACAACATACAGAATTATAAAATAATAGTATATAAAACTGGAATTTGTTCCACGAATTCTTATAAAAAGGACATGTTTTATAATGCAAAATACACCATTACACCCAGAGACATAAAATTCATTTAATGGGACGTTCCCCAGAAGTTTGGATTTTGTGCTCCAAGACTTGATCTGAATTTTCATCAAATTTATAGTGTTCGTAAGAAATTCAGTAGTTTCAACCCATTTCTCATTTACTGACAGCTCTCAGTAGAGAACGCTGAGAAATATGAAATCTCTTTTCTTTTTAAAATGGGACTTTAAAGTGGCTGTGGTATTCCTAAATTCAGTAACATATTTCTAAAGATGGAAATTTTCCCTTAAAAATCTTCCTTCCAACAGCCCTATAGATTAAGACTTTCCTATAGATACTGAAGTAAAAGCTTATTTGCCCTCTTTGAAATATTTAAGCTATTTATAAAGAGGCAAATTCTTCCAATTCAACATCATTCAGAGACTAGCACGTTCTAAATAAGAATGGAATTTTTCATTCCAGTCTGTTATTCTTTCTTTATAATCAAAAATTTTTTTTTTTTTTTTTTTTTTTTTTTTTTTGTTTCCTACTTGTATCTGGGCTTAAGTAATTTGCTTCCTGTTTGTCCTATTTGCCTCCTGACCCATCAAAAATAGGTGGTACTGTGGCGATAAAATAAATAACAGGATGAATTAATGGAGGATCTTAGGTAATATTTCAGAATACTGTTTAAAACCTCAGATTTTGGATTTTCACCTGAGAGATAAGAGACCTGAAATTAAATTAAGCCCATTCATCATTCAGGCCAGGGATCTGAATCATGGTCTTCTACCCATAGACAAAGATGTTACCGATCATAAGAAAGAACATCAAGCAAGTTAAAATCACTTTGCAGAACTTGAGTTTCAGACCTTTGCCATTGAAATTTTAAACTATTTTTAAAGGCACCACACCACCCAATTAGCATATCTACTATTTTAGAGGTCTTTTGTCTAAATGAACAGAATATTAAATTTTTTCTTTTTTGCTCGCTGATGAGCACTTGGATATGTATGGTAACTGGATATGTATGGTAAAGGCAGAAAAACAAGCCCATAGGAATTTGCATATGCCAGTGAAAAGTATTGTAGTCATTGATCTTGTAATTCTGGTCACCACATAGTAAGCTATAAACGATGAGTCACATGCTCTATTTCCATGTGTTCTTTGACTTGAAAGAATGATATTTGCTCATTTAAGATAGCTTTGTCTTTCTGCATGGGAGGAAAGCATGTTGCAATTAATCTTTTGCTTATTCTTCTGTACAGGACATTTCTTAAGAAGTCTGAAATACATAAAACCTTAAACTAAGTTCATAAGACCATAACCAGACAGTCAAAAGAAGTTATTGTCCCATTATGTTTAGTTTTGGTGTGGCCTAACCTTGAATATTGTGTGCAGTTTTGGGCTCCACAAAAATAAAATAAAATAAAATAAACTGTGGAGTTGAGAGAGGGGAGCATGGATCTGGGACAGGGGAGGGTCAGGCTGGGCATTAGGAAAAGGTTCTTCACTCATATGCTCATATGGTCTGATTTTGGGGTGGTCCTGCGTGGAGCCAGGAGTTGGACTCAATGATCCTTATAGATAATCTATGATTCTATAGAACGATATAGATATATTTCTCAGGTAGCCAACCATCTAAATGCCTGTCGGTAAAATTATTTTTCCTTCATTTGACACTAATACTTTCCTTCATTTGACACTAATACTTATCAGGTATATTTTCAATGAAACTGGTATGTATGGGGCAAAACATAACAGCAGGCATCTTTTCATAGTCTTATGCCATTGGTCCCACATTCATTTACTTTGCTGTCTTTGCCATCACACTGACAGACTACTCCATGCAACTGGCATGAATCTTACTTAAAACCTCTGGCGTTAGTGTATGACAGTTCTTGCTGTTTGGAAGATCAGAATTTCTGAAGTGCAGTCAGAGTTTGAGTGTTTGTATAGACAGATGCTTATGGGCATTGTTCTGACAGCATCACAAGGTTTCTTGTCTCTTTTTACATGTCCATTTAGACCTACTATTTAGTGAGCAAAACTTGCTTCCTTTAGCACTTTTATAACTTGAGTATCTGGCAACTCCACTTTGAAATTTTCTCCCTCACTCCCTACACAATAGAAGAAGGATGATTCCTTCTCTGAAGGGTAACTTGTGCAGTAGGAAAGTAAGTATTGCCTTTATTGTCTTTAATTTTAAAAGAACAACAGCTTCTAGAAGTATTTGGATGAGTATTGATTGCATAAAGTGAGAGCTGTGATAAGCTTTCCTGGTTTTGATACTTTTTTTTTTTTTTTTTTTTTTCCTCTGATGGGCAACCTGGTGCAATTCCTTTCCCTTCCACTGAGTCGGCAACTTGTGTAGAACTAGGGATTAAAGCTTGAGGATGCATTTGTTGACATGTTTACATGTTCTTTTAATAATTTAGAGATGGAATCAAGTCGGCAACTGAGTGCTCAGCAAGAGATTACAATAGACCTAGGAGCATTCTTGCTCAAGGTTTCTGCTTGCCTGAACACCTTACACTGAAGCTGCCTGAACAGATCGTGCAGTTTCTGGAGAGTTACAACTGCAGTACTCCCGCGGTACACAAAAATCGCCATTTTTGTGATAGCATGACATCTGCTGGACTGCCGGTAGTACTACGAAAGGACTCTGTACCTAACCTCAATACTGCTTACACTGAGTAAACTAGTACATGGAGTGCCTGTTTCTTTTAAAGCTGACTGGATCATATACACAACTGTCATGTATTTATAGATAAAAAGCATTGCAGAGGATAAGCTTTTGAGAAAAGAGATATATAGGTAAAACATATATGATGTACAGGAACTAAGCCCTGTGATGGCAGTGTGCAAATCCCAGGGTGGCAGAGAATGCCTTTGGTTGTTCAGCACCTTGCTGGCAAGGGGCAGTCTTCCAAGACTGTTTGTTAACCCAGCTCCTGGCAGACAGACAGAAAAATGATAAGGCTCCCTCAACATGTTGCCTGGAATGTAGGTGGTAGGTTTCTCTTTCCAAAATTCTGAGAAATGAAGAATGGAAAAGGACAGAAAAATCTTGAAGAGCCTGAGGGTTTTTCTGCACTCCCCTACCACCACCACCACCACCACAATCCCCACCACTCCCCCCCACAGACACATTGCTTTGCTAAAAATGGAGAGGATTCAAGATTATTTTAAGGGTTAGACCATGACTAAAAAGCTTGCTTACAAGACATGTGAGCTTGCCTGGTTGTATCACTGGCCCTCATCACTACCTCCTGATTAGCAGTAATGGAAAAAATCTGTCTGATAATTAAGCTGTCTGACTACATTTGAATACATCCCCTTATAGACTTTATTTAAATCTTTCCTGAGTGACATATTCAAGGAAAACCTTGTGCTTTATTTCAAATAACAAGGCAGAACTGAGTTATGAGCCAGCAGAAAAGTTGAACTTTATGAAACCTATATAGTCTTTTTCCACAGGAAATGAATTCAACAGTTTTATACAAAATGTTTCTTTGCTCTCAGGTCCCTTTCTTGTCTTTCATTTTGTACACAGGGTCACCAAGTCTATTCCCTCTGTTTCAGGCCACTTGTTAGTTTTTAAAGTTGTAAAAATATACTATATTCCATTCCAAGCTGCTATGCAATGCAAAGAATAAATGTAGACATAAAAAGGAAAGGAGACTGTATGTTACAAAAAAAATAAAAATAAAAATAAAAATAAAAATAACAAAACAAAAGATACAACAACAACAAAAAACAACCTTTACCTTTAAGTATTTGACTGAGGAGGGAAAAGTCAAAGTGTTCTGAGAATTTGTCAGGAGTTTCCTATTCTAATTTAATGGGTTTGTGAGAGGTGGAAGTTTTGGTTGGGTATTTAACCTCTGGTTTCCTAATCTAAATGAAGGGCAATTCCAAAGTTTTCTCAATCATTTTAATATTTTTTCTACTGAAAATATTAATTTGAAAGCCATTCTTAAGCTAATTAAAGTCTCAGAAAGCACAAATGAAATGGTTCATAACTAGGGTTAGGATTCAGCCCCAGCTTACAAACACGTTGATAGTGACTACATCTCCATTGCACTGGAAAGCTATGTAACTATCATACTTCAGAAAGCTAACTTCAGCTGTCAGTCTCAAGCTGAATCCCATGCTAGACTGGACATCAAGAAAAATATGTGTTATTTGTTAAGTAACGGTCAGTTCTGTACCAGTTCTGCAGCCACAGAGATTAAAGATCAGCAAAAATTCATCAGAGTAATACAGAACCAGAGATGGGTATAATTATCAAAGAGAAAAAAAAGACATGCTATGGAAGTATTTGTATTCAGATGAATTTGCATATTAAACCTGGCACAGACAAGTATGAACATAAGGTAGGGTTAATGATATAAAATCCTAAATCTAGTTTTCAGTGGAATTACTGGCCTCACACGGTCAAAAGCCGATACTTGGTAGCTAAGAGGAGAACTAGCCTTTTTCAAATATTTACAAACACTGAGATGTCTTTGTAAAATATCCCTTTGACCTCCTGCCATAGCCATGCTATCCAGTTCTCAAGTGACTCTTTAAGGAAGAAAATCCAAAACATATATATGTATCTCATAGCTTATACATATTCATTACTAGCAGGCAGCTGAAAGTTAAATACTTGCATTTGTATAAAAAATAGTGGCAAGGATTCAAGAATCTGCAAAATGATAAAGTCCAGCATTATTGAACAAGAAGCAATAAGTAATTATTAAAAACAAAACTAACAAACAAACACAACACATTTCAATGCCCAGATCTCTTCCCTTCCTTCCTTCTCTATGATTTTTATTGGTTCTGCTAATCATTTATCCCTTCTGTTCCTCTCCTCAGAGCCTGGCTACAGTTAGCACTGACCATTGGAAATGATCAGATCAGCCTGTAAGCTGTAAAGTCTAAACAACATTAACATCATCACTCAATTTTTTAGATCTTTTTATTGCTACTCTGAATGGGTCTACTACATGTCTTCTGTATCCTATGAAGAATTGATCCTGTATTGCCATTTCAGAAATGAGTTTTCCAAAAATAATCAAAAGGAGAGAAGCACCTTCTTGAGGCAGATAATCGAGGTGTAGGTACCCCTTAAGCCACTCACCCAGCTTGCACAGATTGATTCAATGCCTGGGAGAGAGTTACACTGTAATTCTGAACAACCTGAAGAAGACAATCCATCATACCAGCTCTTCAGGGTTGTGGGTACAGAGATGTACTCTGCACCTGCATGTGCACAAAGGCCTTCTGGAGAAAAAGGACATTTGGGGGAAGCTTGAAAAGGCTTGACAGTGAGCAGATATTTGGGAAGGAGGACACGGGTAGTTGAGCAGTACTTAGTAAATAGCCAAGTTGTTTGTGAAAGAGCCAGGGATATATAGATACTCCAATGTGGAGAAAGGAACAAAGAGGAGCCAGGGACCAGCAAATCTGGGCTAATAGGAGAGATGACAAAACCATTTCTTAATCCAAACTCTTCCTGGATAGAAATTCACTGACTGTTATCAGCTGTTACAAGCAGCCTTTAAAAAGCAGCCACCAACAACAGAAAGTTGACAAATACATTTGCAACCATTAGCTGCTCTGATCACCAACATGAAACTACATACAACATTACAACAGCACATTAAAACCAAAGTAGTTTCTTGTTCACAAAAAATTATACTATGCAGTAGTCATCAATATCTACTGCACAGGTATACTCACTTCTGGTAAACTGAAGCGTTGGAATTATTTGGAGTTCTGTATCATTAGTGTATTGGTTTGAGACATGCTTAATGTAATTTAAATCCTGACCATCACACAAGTAGAATCCAGTACAGTTCTGAAGTCTACTTCTGTTTCTGTAAGAAGTTATAAACCAAATGGATAACACCAATGGGGGAAAAAATAAAAGTCTGTCCATTTAGAACTGAATTTCAGGCAAGAGCTGGGGGGGGGAAAATAAATAATATAGACAATATAACACCTGAAGTTGAAGCATTTCCTGATTTTAAAGAAAAACAAAATAAAAATCTTGTTTATTCTTGAGAATCAGCAATATGATAGTCAAGCTATCGGTTACCTTAGCTCATGACTTATTTTTTTCTGAACAGACATTGAATGTCAGATCCAGGATGTACATCATTTGCTTATCATTCATATACGATCAAAGGCAATGTTTAAGTTCACAAGGCAGTGAAGCTTTCAATTTTACTCTAAATTTTTACTCTAAATTGATTCTATCAATTGATAATATATATATATATTTTAATCAATGTTAAATATTTATTTTATTTATTTAAATGCAAGGCATAACTTTCAACAGCTATGGAGAAAGTGACTGCTATAATATTTGGAAAAGGACTGCTTCTGTCTGCATTTAAGCAGCAGTTCATAAGCACTGCAGTTGGTCAAGCATATCATATCAATCATTTTTCACAACAGAAGAAGAAAAATTGTGTAGAAATCTCCTGCCTGGCAGAGGTAGGCAGAGTGACAGAATGATCCTCATGATCTTGACCAAAATAGCAAAATAGTATAAGCACTTCCACATTTTACAAACCAAACTTTTTCTTTCTTTCTTTCTTTCTTTCTTTCTTTCTTTCTTTCTTTCTTTCTTTCTTTCT
>CM021732.1:117201992-117266359 GCA_011075105.1 Heteronetta atricapilla
TCTTTCTTTCTTTCTTTCTTTCTTTCTTTCTTTCTTTCTTTCTTTCTTTCTATCTTTCTTTCCTTTTTTTTTTTTTGTTGTGGCTAACAATGTTGTATGATAATTGCACAGGCCTAGTAAGAAACATGTTTTACACTTGAGTCACTTTGTGATCAAACCATTTAGTCTTAATTGTTTGTTTTAAAACTGTGTCTTAACCACATTAGGAAGAATGTGGTTCTGTTAGTGGACATAGACCAGGCTTGAGTCATTACAAAAGATGTAAACAAACTGGATAGAGTCCAGAGAAGAGTAATAAAAATGATAAGAGGTGCAGAAAATGACCTATGAGGGAAGGTTGAAATAATGGAGCTTGTTTAGTCTAGAAGAGTAAAGGCCGGACTGGGACATGATCACAATCTTAGATTGTGTACAAAGATCTCTCTACAGAGGAGAATGATCAACTATTGTCCATGTTTGCCAATGACATGGCAAGCAATAATTTACCAAATTTGCAACAAAGAAGAGTAAAGCTTGATATTAAGGGCAGATCTTCAATTAGAGTTGGCTAAATCACAGGATTCTTGGTTTGGAGAAGTTTGAAAAGGCTTTTCATGAGTACAGTTCTGGAAACAATATTGTACTGTAAAAATTCATAGCATTAAGACAAATAATCAATCAAAAAGGATTAAATATAACAATTTGTCTGAAAGATTTTTCTCATAGTTCCTTTAAAATTCTATTTAACAGTTGAAAACAGTTTTTAACTGCTCACAAGAATCTGGAGATAATCTGTAGGGCTTGGAGAAACCTTTTTCATGGTTTGTGTTCATGAATCTCATCAGATTTCTCTGTATGTGGCATATTTTGTATCTCATTCACACAAATGTATGGTATAAATCTATTGACACAGCCCTTTCATATAAGCTTAGAAGCTTAGCCCTTTAAAACAAAAGTACAGTCTTTATTCTTTAATATTATATAACTATATATATAACTATAAAACTGCAGAAAATATCCAAGGAGTATTATTATCTTATAAATAAGGCAACTAAAGTTACTCCTTTGGAAGAAAAGATGTTGTAAATTTAATTCTACCCATTCGTCAGTCTCTGTATGTATAGATTGTCAATAGCCTATAAAATGCTTATTTAAACAAAAGCAAATTTTGCAGTTTATTCAAGAGGTTATTAAACTTAATTGGCTTGAAAAGCTTCTCTCCTTTATAAGTAGCTGAGATAGATAATGAATACATATACATAGTTCAAAACCAAAACAAAACAAAACAAAAAAATACACATATTCACATTTTGAATACATATGAAAACTATAGGTGGTACATGACTCTTTTCTGTCCTATCCTCAGAAACTGTTTAAATTCATCTCAATTGAAGAGACAATAACACCATCTGAAGCAGTATTAAAGATTAGTTATAGTCTTATACAGACACTGCATAAACCATGAATCTCTATTATTAACTTGAATATACCATCTAAAAATTAAATTATATACTCTGAACACAATTGTACAAGGTATTCAGAGCTATAAGCATCTTTTGATGTTACCAAGCCGGGGGGAGGGGAGGAAGTCAAGGTTTTTTTTCATCCAACTTAAGCATTCACACTAAATTTCTTACATTTAATATAGATATTATTCTTGGAAAGATAGCCCAGCACCTCAGAGGTGTTAAAACACAGAACATGGCTGTTAGGATAAAACTTACTGAAATTAATGGCATATGGATATATATCTAAAGTATACACTAATTCTCGTTAAAGTTGGTTGCCTGAAGAAGAAATAAGTTCCATATTTGGAATTTACAAACTTTCATTTTGATCACTGACACTAAAACTGGACTTGAGATAAGCCATTTATAATCAATACTAGAAGTGTAAGTAGCATCATTCAATCCTAGCATCCCAAGTAAGGTAACATTCATCATGTGAGCAAATATGATCCATAAACCTGTCTTAAATACAGCTAAACTTGGAGTGTTTCTAGAAACTAGATTAAAGTTTGGGAATTTACTTGCCAGAAGCAGGTGTTTCTCTGAGATACACTGTTTGCTTGTATAACCATACCATACATTAAACTTTCAACCTAAGAACTGCATCTATAACCAAAAAGTTCTCTATGCTAGCGCTATAGAGCAAAATTACCTCTGTTCTCTTTATCTAGGATCTTCTCTTACTTTCTTAGAGAGCATGCAGGAAAGAAGGGACAGTTTCACCACTCTGCCACAGGATGCATCTGACCTGAAATGCATATTAAAAGTGAGTTTATCAAAAGCTTAGCAGATCTGTAAACTGCAGAGTTAGGAGTTAGCCCTGGTTGTTGAAGTAGTGGCCACTGCCTTCATACTGTGTGCCCACACACATCAACTGATTTAATTTTACTGTGATATAGGAAGTCCTAAAACACTTCAGAATGGTTGAGACTCCTCAAATCTGCATCAGGAATAATCAGGTGAGAAGGTCTGCATAAAAGCTAATTCTCTGCCTAAATGAAAAGTTCATTGTGTTGCATTCTGATATAAACCATGTTGCTTTTGTTGAAAACAACTTATTAGTTCAGCCAAAAATAAATAAATAAAAATATGTATAAATTTACCTGACATTCATCATATTATAGTATTTTATTTATAAAATGGAAAACATCCCAGTGGGGCAGCCTAGGGCATTCATTAGCTATTTTAATACTTACATCATCAATGCCATAATTAGGGTTGTTTTTGACAAGGCTGGCCTTGGCACAGGATATTCTGACAGTTACTCTATCAATTAACATATATTATGCATTCTCATCAATGCATCCACATGACTGTACTGCCTTGGGCAATAGTAAACAGGGTCTCCGCTCAATGAGATAGAAAGATAACTTTAAACAGGGATACACCACGAATCTCTGAAACAGCATTTCACTAGCAGTGAGGATACAGAAGTATCCAGGTATGTTTGAGCTAAAGAAGACAAGCACAATCATAGCTTGCTGTCTTTTTTTTTCTGGGATTTCTCAGTATCAGAGCTCCAAAGCAACTGTACATATATAATAAGGAATATATATGTCCTGGTTTCAGTTAGGACAGAGTTATTTTTCAATAATACTTCATCCCTAAAAATAAAGAATGTAGATTTGTATCCAACCAACTCTGTTTTTGGAGGTTGTGGGGGTGTGTGGATGATTTTATTGATAAAGCAAGAAGGTACAATAGTTCAAATAATTTCCTGGACTATTGGCTTTCATATGATTTCTTAAGATTTGAAAATTAGTTATTTGTTAAATTGTTGCCTTTTTATAAGTTTCTGTTCAATAATTTTATTGAAAATGTTCACTTTCACCTATCTTCACATGAAAGTATCTTCATGTTTATATTAATCTGAATTACTTTTGTTTCATGTCTTTCTAAGAAACTTAACCCTACTTAAGTAAATGGATAAAGGATCTGGTTTGTAAAACCAGAGTAAAGGAGACTGTAAGCTTCTCATGGAAATGAGAAAAAGGAAAGTAAAAAAGAAACCTAACAATGCCACTTCCCAAGTATAGACTCGATACCACTTAATATGGAGCAACTTCCTTAGACATGTAGCTACTGAAAAGAAGACCTTGGAATCATCACAAACAGTCCTTTAGAAGCATTAGTCCAGTTCTCAAAACAGCAAATAAAGCATTGTAAGTCAAAAAATAACAGTAAGGAAAGCAATAGAAATGGCGTAGAAGCATCTGAATGTCAGCTGAATCTTGAAAAGATTTCCATAAATATTGGCCAGGTTTCTATACATTTGTTTCTATACCGTAGTAATGAACATATAAAAGGGTTATGCCTATGTTTGCTGCTATGCTAGCCAACTCTCCAGGGATGTACATGCACATACACAGAGCTTTTGTTTCAGTTCCTTTACAGTTAGCCAGACTGATTACTGAAGACTGAAAATTGCTTACATCAGTTTAAGAAACTTATATTAGAATCACAGAATAATTCCGGTTAGAAAAGACCTCTAAGATCATCTAGCCCAACCTTTAATCTAGCAGTAAAGTCCACCACTAAACCATGCTACTAAATTCTAAATCTACATGCTTCTTGAAGACCTCAAGGGATGGTGACTCAACCACTTCCCTGGGCAGTCTTTTCTAATGCCGCACATCATTTTCCATAAAGAAATCTATCCTAATATCCAACCTAAACCTCCCTGGCACAACTTGAGGCCACTTCCCCTCATTTTGTCACTCGGTGCTTGGGAGAAGGACCCAATCCTCACCTTGCTACTACTTTCTTTAAGATAACTGAAAGATCTCCCCTGAACCTTCTTTTCTCCAAGCTAAACAACCCCAGCTTCCTCAGCCACTCCTCATAAGACTTGTTCTCTAGACCCTTCACCAGATTTGTTGCCCTTCTTTGAACAAACTGTAGCACCTTGATGTCTTTCTTGTAGCGAGGAGCCAAAAATGGAACACAGTATTTGAGGTGCAGCCTCACCAGAGATGAATACGGAGGGAAAACAACTTCACTAGTCCTTCTGACCACACTATTTCTCATGCAAGCCAGGATGCTGTTGGCCTTCTTGACCACCTGGGCATACTGCTGGCTCATACTCAGCCAACTATCCACAAATACCCCCAGTTCCCTTCCCAACTGGCAGATTCCCAACAGCCAGCCACTCTTCTCCAGCCTGTAGCATTGCATAGAGTTATTGTACCCCAGGTGCCAGACCCTGCACTTAGCCTCATTGAACTTCATACAGTTGGTGTCTGCCCATTGGTCCAGCCTGTCCAGATTCCTCTGCAGAGTCCTACTCCCCTCAAGCAGATCAACACTTGTGCCTAACTTGGTGTCATCTGCAAACTTAATAAAGGGTGCTCTCGATCCCCACATCCAGATCATTAGAACTAATACTGAAGTGGTTTGTCTACAAAGAAAAGGCAATATTAGGACTAAAGAGTATTTAATAGTGTAATTACCAGGAAAATTATGCAGAAGTTCTGTTTTTCAGCTTGTGAAAAATGACAGACCTGCAAGTATTTCTTACTGCTCTGACAGCAAGCTATTTCACATCTCACTTTCTTAGTTTTGTTCAAAGAATTGAACAAGAAATCCTTAAGTTATTGAAAAGTCACTTATGTTAGAGTGAGAAATGAAGATAGAAAAGATAATATGCAGGTAAAATAACTTGGTCATATATATATATATATATATATATATATAAGGAATATATATATATATATAAGGAAGTTATCTAAATGAAAATTAGAGACAATTTGAACCCTGAATAACCTGTGGTGCTTTCTCAAGGACTGGAACAAGGTTCTCCAGGTAAATCAGTAAAGATAACTTACAATGTCATCATCAGCAGGAAAATGGAATAGCAGCTACTATCTGGAAACTTAGTTCTGTTGAGAAGAAGGGTTCAGGGAATAAACTAAATTGCAAACAGATGAGAGAAGTCTTTCCATTTATGCTATCCATTAGACGAATCATGCTTTAGGTCCTTATAGGTGGTAAATGCCAGAGAAGCTTTATTCAGTGTCAAAAAATAAATGCTTTGGCAGTCAAATCAGCAATATGTAGGTAGCTGTTGATTCATTTTGCATGATCTTTGAACATATATCTGCTTGTAAATACTGGGGAAGTGCTGATTTGATTAAAAACTGGATGTGTCAAATATCACTGTTCTGGCAGGTACTTCACAAGCAACAGCAATGGATATTTTACCTTTATAATCACATTTATCCCTTGAGAATCACCATTAGCAGATGAATAAATAGTTAATGATCAGTTTTGGAAAGCTTCTGTTGCAAGGATACTCGCAGATTAGTCTTCAGCTGGACTGTATGAGGCTCTCCACATCTGTTTAAGGGAATCTTCAATACTGCACAAAATTCCTACTTGGAGAGCTCCTATTGCAGTTAGTCAAACATTTCTTGAGAAAGTGGCTTGCAGTTCAGTCAATCAGCTTGTCTTAAGTCAGTCTAGCATTTCATCTATGTGATGACTCCCCTAGGATGGGGAGTTCCTGGACAATCCAGAGAATTAACAACTGAAATGCACAAGGTGTATATTCAGGCACAGCCGTGACCACAGATGTAATTAAAGGACAGACATGAATATTATCCTCCCATTCCTCTTACAACTTAAATTACATAGTTCTATAGCTTGTGCTATAAGTAATACTTTTTCAAATATGTATTGGTATAACTATATTCTTGATTTAATCTTACATCTCAATATACATTAGCAAAGCATCATAATTTCAATTTTTTTTATTATTATTATTACTATTTTTTTTTTCATTTGGATTTGGAAAAAAATGTCTTTATTACTTTCTGGGGTACAAACCATATATTAGTCCTTCCTACTCCTGGATAAGCATATGCCGAAAGCTTAATCAAAAGGAGGGACCACCTGTCTGAAAGGTATACTGACAATGTTAATTAACTCTGTTCCAAATACTCACTTTTGCTTTTCACTTTTATACATGAAAGCAACTGTCAACATTTACAAACATCACTGGCAAACATTATCACTAATGGAATTTCCCATCAGTCATGATCCAGCCTTACATTTTATACTTACAATTTAAATTAGGTGGGCAACCTGATTATTTGCAAAGTACTTGTAGTGCAAATAGATACCAAGGATATATTCCAAGTATATACCAAGTGCTGAGACACAAGGTAAGAATTGGTGCTCTCAGATGCTAATGTAGTGTAAATTATATTTTAAATGTCTTTCCGTTTTATTCTGTTCTTTGAAGTTTTTTCTGCTTCCTTCTCATGTATTCTATGTCTGTATGGCCTGTCCTTTTTCTACAGCTGTGTTGTCCATTAATAGAAAATGATGTTTTACTTACCTGTGTTTTCTATAAAGAATAATCTTTGGTGTGACTCTGACTATTTCATAGTGTTGACTACCAGGTCCTTTATCTTTCCTCTAAAAGAGCAAACCAGTTCTGACAGCAAATATCACAAGTATTTTTTTCTTTTGCAGATGTGATTCTGCAGACAGAAATTCAGAATTTGCATATCTTTAAGCTTAACATTTAAATGTCCCAGAACTTTTTCTTCCATACATTAAATAACTGTTAACTCTGCAAAACTATTTGTAGATCTATCTCCCTAATGTTTACCCAAAGTTGTTTTAGGTTTTCAGGTGAATAAGTGCCAGCAGAATTGAGACATATTCATCTATAAAGTTTTTATTAAGCACTTTTGCACTAGAATAAATAACTGTAATAACACTGTTGGTAGATGTGAAAAAAAATCTTCTAAATTGCGAATTTAGAAAACTAGCTTTTCAAGGAAATAAAATAGATTTGTTCCTGTACCATGTATAAATAGCATTAAAACAATCCATGTTTCTGCAGACTTTTGGTACTGAACATGGGGCTCAAGGAATTTGAGATAAGGATGATAGTTGAGAGAAGTAATGGGAAATTCAGTGTGGCCAGCAGGACCAGGGAAGTGATTGTACTTTGTACTCTGTACTCAGCTCTGGTGAGGCTGCACCTCGAGTGTTGTGTTCAGTTTTGGGCCCCTCACTACAAGAAGGTGCTTGAGCAAGTCCAGAGAAGGGCAATGAAGCTGGTGAGAGGTCTGGAGAACAAGTCTTATGAGGAGCGGCTGAGGGAGCTGGGACTGTTCAGCCTGGAGAAGAGGAGGCTCAGGGGCAACCTTATCGCACTCTACAGGTACCTTAAAGGAGGCTGTAGTGAGGTGGGGGTTGGTCTATTCTCCCACGTGCCTGGTGACAGGATGAGGGGGAATGAGCTAAAGCTGTGCTGGGGAGGTTTAAGTTGGATCTTAGGAAGAACTTCTTTACCAAAAGGGTTGTGAGGTATTGGAATAGGCTGCCCAGGAAAGTGGTTGAGTCACCATCCCTGGAGGTCTTTAAAAGATGTTTAGAAATAGAACTTAGTGAAATAGTTTAGTGGAGGACTTGTTAGTATTAGGTCAGATGTTGGACTTGGTGATCTTGGAGGCATCTTCCAGCCCAGATGATTCTGTGATTCAGTGAAAACATGGACTGGATATTTTCTATGAATGTAACAGTTGTGAAGAATTAAAGTAGGTAGTAATTGTGAAGAAGATGTTTTGTAGTAATGTCATAAGAGAAAAGGAGTGTAGTATGTGTAAATTATCCACTTTGTTGCTGTTGTGATGATGTTATGTTTTGGTATGAGGATTTTTTATTTTTTTTTTTTTGATGTAAGTGAACTCTGAAGACTGTGATGGTTGTGAAGTATGAGTATATTTTGATTTTTCTTAAATATGCTTTTCACAGAGGCGAGGGGTGGAATGTAGTGGGTTTAACATGGAAAAGGTTGGGCAGCAGGGTGCAATAGGGATGACTTCTGTGAGAAAAGTCCAGAAGCTGCCCCATGTTAGCTAATGGGCCTGCTGGCTAGAGCTAGCCAATAAGAGATGCTGTTTGTACCTCCATGAGTGTGTATTTAAGAAAGGAAAACAAAAACAAAAACAACAACAACAAATAAACTGCTGGGGAACAGCAGGTGAGAGAGAGAGAGGAGTGAGAAGCAGCCTTGCAGACAGTGAAGGTTGGTGAAGAAGGAGGGGGAGAAGGTGCTCCAGGCTCCAAGGCAGAAATTTCCCTGTGCCCTGTGGTGAGGACCGTAGTGAAGCAGGTTATCCTCCTGCAGCCCATGGTGTACCACTGTGGAGCAGATCTCCATGCTGTAGCCCGTGGAGGAGATCATGGTGGAGCAGGTGGATCTGCCCTGAAGGAGACTGTGGCCTGTGGAAGACCCGTGCTGGAGCAGATTCCAGGCCAGACCTGTAGCCCATGGATAGGAGCCCATCCAAGAGCAGGTGATCTGGCAGGAGCCTATGGGGGACCCAGGTTGGATCAGTGTGGATCACAGATGGACCCCATGGTACAGACCCATATCTGGAGCACTTCTTGAAAAACTGCAGCCTTTGGGAAGCCCATGCAGGATTGGTTTGGGAAGGATGGAATCCTATGGGAGGAACCCCATGTTGGAGCAGGGGAAGAGAGTGACTGAGGAGGAACAACGAAGAAGTGCTATAGACTGTCCACAACCTCTATTGCCGTGTTCCCCTGTGCCACTCAGGGGAAGGAGGTGGAAGAGGGTGGATGGGGGGAAGGTGTTTTTTTGTTTCTTTCCTTTGTTTGTCACTCCTCTATCTTGTTAGTAATAGGCAATAAATCTTACTATTTCCCTACTCTGAATCCACAGCAATAAACAAATTCAGAAAGGAGCATAGTTATTAACATCACGTTTTCAATCGGATCTCTTTTCTTCATGAAAATAGTCAGGCCCGCATAACACATGGCTTGGCAGGGACACTTTTTAGCAACAAATACTCATCCAGGACTCATCCATTCCTGATTGGATTGTGACTGCCAATACATATTCAATTACAGAATGCACATGGACAAGCCAACCACCAAATAACCAGATGCTCTGATAGCTCAACTTTGTATTCTAGTCTGTAAAATAAGAGTGTAAGAAGAACAGGGCAAGGATGTATTTACAGCACTTCTAAGCATTACTCAGGGTCATTGCCAAGCATTAGTTGTGGTTGATAAATAAAAATCTTTAGCCTCTGATTCTCCAATTTGATATGTGAATTTTTAATGCAGATAGAGCTCTTTGAACACTTTTTTGTTTGTTTCTAGCTCGTTTAATCATTTATCTTTCTCCTTTTCTCTTTATCATATCTCCTTTTAATGTTATTCTAAGTGATCCTGTTTTAACTGCCAAATTACATCCAAAGCCATCATTCCAGCTGATGACTTCCATAGAATCATTTTTTTTTCACCTTGAGCATTGCAAGATTCAAATTTCCTGCCTCTTGGAAAAATACATTCCTTAGAAAGGTTGTAAAAGATCTCCATGGACAAGCACAGAAGGAAAACATTCTATAAGTGCTTTTCTAAATGAACGGTTTCCAAACACATGAAACAAAACTTTGCTTAAGTCATAATTCCTCTGCAAATGCTGTGCTACTGCATCAGAGGCCACTTGTGGGGGGGGGGGGGGAAAACAAAACAACAACAACAACAAAATAAGTTTATAGTTTCTCTTTATTTTCCATTTATAAAGTCTGTGGGAGAACTACTGCTAAGTATGCTCTGAAGCAAAAGACTAGAAATAATCAGTATTCTACAACAGTGAATAGAAAAAGCTCTTAAAAATACAAAACCAGAGCTTGCTAAGGATATAGCCTTAGCAATAATGCAAAATAGTTTCCAGTAATTTGCTGAATTCAGCAAACATTTTTTTCTAATCTTTCAGAGTTACACACACAGTTAAATCACATAAATGAACGTTTCTTCAAATAGTTTTTATTCTTGACAAACATATTTGAAAAAAATAAAAATAAAAATAATAATAATAATAAAAAAATCACAAAATGGAGTCAAAATACTTACCTGATGGTTTCTAATCTGCTTTTGTACACCTCAAACCAGTTGTCCCAAAACACTTTCCCTCTTTTTAAATAAGATTGTTGACTTGGGATTTGGTACATGATAGGAAAGCAGTACTTGTTGCTTATCTCAACTTTAGAAAGTCTATCAACAACTTCCCATAACCCCTAAGTGGATAATGAGGAGGACTGAAAACTGTTGCTTGAAAGGGTTGTGCTCAGCAGCACAAAGTCCAGTTGGAAGCTAAGCATTAGTGGTGTCCCACAGGGCTTCAAAATGGGCCCAACACTATTTAACAACTTCATTAATGACCTGGACCAAGGTTACAGATTATACAAAACTGGGAGAAGTGGTTGATAGGCGAGATGGCTGTGCTGCCATTCAGAAGAGCCTTGGCAGGCTGGAGAAACAGGCTGACAAGAATATTGGGAAGTTCAACAGAAGAGATTGCAAATTCCTTTATCTGCAGAATAACCCTAGACATAGTACAGGCTGGGGGCTGACTGGTGGGAAGGCAGCTTTGCAGAAAAGGACCTAGGCATCCTTTGCAGCGAAGGCCACAATATCTCCGGCTGTAGTGTAAGCCATAAGAAACTTAAAAACAAGATCACTAGATCAGCAAGTAGGTATCTAAGGAGAATTAGAATATAACATGCAATGGAAACTGTATGTAAAGAAACCTAAGACCTTTATATTTGAATGTACTACAGTAAAAAGACTTCAGTAAAGTCTGTGATCCCCAGACAAGAGGACTGTCTGGCTGCCTGACCTGTAAAGTTTTTCAGCAGTATTGATCAAGACAGATGTTATTCATCAGTAGAGGTGTATATGTGGCATTAGTTACCCAGGTCTTGGCATACTTAAACATGTAATGAGAAAGGCTTTAGAAATTTGTTCCCTCTTGAAGAAAAAAACAAGACTATTTTACTAATGTTTGCACCATCAAAAAGCAAACACAGCATACAAGTCGAGTCACAAAAACAGCATACGAAGTGATACGAGGAAATAAATATTGCCGAGGCGATTGGCTCCGGGGCAGATGCGTTCTGCAGTGGAGAGGGGGAATCGAGCCAGGCAGGGCATTTTTTCGGCATCGAGGCCACTCGAAGCAGCCAAGGGAGCTACCAGGACCTGGCAGCCCTCGGGAGGGAGGCTGATGAGGTGTAGGTGGAGCCAGCAGCGCCCCCTCCCTGGCCGTTCAAAGGCAGCCCCTAGGGAGCGCGAGCAACCAGGAGTGCAGCAACCAGGATGGGCAAACAGGGTATGGTGCGTCAGTTTGGGCGGCAGTTCGCACAGGCAAGGTGAGCAGGGACGGCCCTTGCCGCTCTTTCCCTTTGGTAGTTGTAACCTGTTTGCGAGGAACCTGGCCATGGTATCAACCAGGCAGAAAACCTTGGCCTCCGCATCTCTCGCGGCCTCTCCAGCCACAGCCACCAATGTGGCTACTCAGACAGAGGGCTCGGGAAAACACAATGCCATCCAGGTCTTGGGAAGGTCTATGTGACACCAGGCCTGCTGGCACTAGATGGGATGCGCCTCTCAGAGAGGGGTAAGGATTTTTGCTCAGGATTTGGCAGGGCTGATAGATAGGGCTTTAAACTAGAGTCAAGGGGAAAGGGGATAAAACCAGGCATGCTGGTGATGGGCTAAGGCATGGTGCGCTAGAATCAGAGGGACCATGTGCTAGTGAGGTCCTTTGGTCAGCTCCACAGGGTGCTGTGTGCAGAGAGGTGCATTTGAAGTGCTTCTACACAAATGCACGCAGTATGAGAAATAAAGTGGATGAGCTAGAAGTCTTGGCCCAGTCCCACAGCTACGACATCATTGGCATAAGCGAAACCCGGTGGGATGAGTCCTGTGGCTAGTGTGTTGCAATAGGTGGTTACAGGCTCTTCAGGAGGGACAGGCAGGGTAGGCAAGGTGGTGGGGTGGTGATATATGTGAAGCATGGGCTGGACTGTGTAGAACTACAGGTTGGCAGTGGCAAAGTTGAGAGCCTCTGGGTAAAGATTAAGGGATGAAAAAATAAAAGGGATGTCGTTGTGGCAGTCTATTACAGACCACCTGGCCAGGACGACAATGCCGATGAATTATTCTTTGCAGAACTGAGAGATGCCTCAAGATCAACTCCCTTTGTCCTTATGGGGGACTTCAACTTGCCAGACATCAACTGGGATCACCACGCAGCTGACATGAGCAAGTCCAGGAGGTTCATAAAGCACCTAGATGATAGCTTCTTGGTGCAGGTGCTAAGGGAGCCAACTAGGAAAGGTGCCCTCCTAGATCTGTTGCTGGTGAACAGAGAGGGTCTTGTGGGAGACATAGAAATTGGCAGCTGTCTCGGTCATACTGACCATGAAGTGGTTGAGTTTAGAATTGATGGTGACAGAAGGAAAAATGCCACCAAAACTTCAGCCCTGGATATGGGGAAAGCAGACTTCGGGCTGCTCAGGGAATAAGTCAGCAAGGTCCCCTGGGAAACTGTTTTTGAAGGCATTAGTGTCCATCAGTGCTGGTCAATCTTTAAGTACTGCCTCGTGAAAGCACAAGATCAGGCAATTCCAAAATATCAGAAGTCAGGCAGGTGGGGCAGAAGGCTGGCCTGGCTGACTAGGGATCTTCTGGTGGAGCTTAGGTGAAAACAGAAAGTGTATGGCTGCTGGAAGGAGGGTCAGGAGACAAGGAAGGAATACAGGATGCTGTTCACATTTGTAGGGAGAAAATCTGTGTGACCAATGCCCAACTAGAGTTGAAGCTGGCCATGTCTGTGGGAGACAATAAAAAAGGTTTCTTTAGATATGTGAACAGAAAAAGGAGAACCAATGAAAACATAGGTCCACTACTTAATAGGGAAGGTCTTCTCACAGACGATGACATAGGCAAAGCAGAGATGTTTAATGCCTTCTTTGCCTCAGTTTTCAACACTGATGATGGGCTTCAGGACCCAAGGTGCCCTGAGGAGGAGGACCATGATGGTGGGAATGACAAACTCCCAACCGACCCTGAACATGTACAGGATTTGCTGCTCCACCTGTCCATGGGTCTGGATGGGATTCATCTCAGGGTGCTTAAAGAGCTGGCTGACGTCATTACGGGACCTCTCTCAATTATTTTTTCAACCATCTTGGGAATCTGGAGAGATCCCAGTAGACTGGAAGCTGGCAAATGTTGTGCCAATTTTCAAGAAGGGTAAGAAAGAAGACCCTAGCAATTACAGGCCTGTCAGTCTCACCTCAGTGCCTGGTAAAATTATGGAAAAGATGATCCTTGAAGTTATTGAAGCACACCTGGGGGACAATGCAGTCATTGGTCCCAGCCAACATGGGTTCATGAGGGGTAGGTCCAGCCTAACAAATTTGATTTCCTTTTATGATAAGATCACCCATCCAGTCGACCAAGGGAAACCAGCTGATGTGATTTTTTTGGACTTCAGAAAAGCTTTTGACAAGTTTTCCCTTAGGATCCTACTGGACAAAATGTCCAGGATACAACTAAACAAAAACATCATACTATGGGTGAGCAATTGGCTGATGGGCAGGGCTCAAAGGGTTGTGGGAAATGGGGCCACATCAGGCTGGCGGATGGTCACTAGTGAGGTCCCTCAAGGCTCCATTTTAGGGCCAGTCCTCTTCAATGTTTTTATAAATGATTTGGATGTAGGACTAGAAGGTGTTTTCATGAATTTGCCAATGACACCAAACTTGGAGGATTTGTGGACTCGGATGAGGTGGAAAGGCCTTGCAGAGAGAACTGGACAGATTGGAGAGCTGGGCAATCACCAACTGCATGAAGTTCAACAAAAGCAAGTGCTGGGTCCTGCACCTGGGATGGGGCAACCCTGGCTATACATACAGACTGGGCAACAAGATGCTGGAGAGTAGCCCCGCAGAGAGGGATCTGGGGGTTTTGTTTGATAGCATGCTGAATATGAGTCAGCAGTGTGCCCTGGCAGCCAGGAAGGCCAACCATATCCTGGGATGCATCAAGCACGACACTGCTAGTCAGTCAAGGGAAGTGATTGTCCCGCTCTACTCTGTGCTGGTGTGGCATCATCTCGAGTACTGTGTGCAGTTCTGGGCACCACAGTAAAAAAAGGATGTGTAACTATTGGAGAGTGTCCAGAGAAGGGCTACTAAGATGGTGAAGGGCCTAGAGGGGAAGACATATGAGGAGCGGCTGAGGTCACTGGGTCTGTTCAGCCTGGAGAAGAGGAGGCAGTGGGGGGACCTCATCACAGTCTACAACTTCCTTGCGATGGGGAGTGGAGAGGCAGGTGACATATTCTCTGTAATCACCAGTGATAGGACCCGCGGGAATGGGGTTAAGCTGAGGCAGGAGAAGTATAGGCTGGACATCAGGAAGAGGTTCTTCACTGAGAGGTTGGTCACACACTGGAACAGGCTCCCCAGTGAAGTAGTCACTGCACCAAGCCTGTCTGAATTTAAGAAGTGATTAGACTGTGCACTTAGTCACATGGTCTAAACTTATGGGTAGACCTGTGCAGTGCCAGGAATTGGTCCTGATGATCCTTATGGGTCCCTTCCAACTCAGGATATTCTATGATTCTATGATTCTATGAGTATACGTGTTACAAAAAAAAAAAAAAAAAAAAAAGTGAAAACTTGTTTTGAAGTTGACCTTATCATCTAACAAGTTCTTCTGTAAATAACTTGGCTGTATCCCTTGAAAGTAAATTTAAAATATTTAATTTATTGTCTCCAGTTCTTTTCGAACTTTTTTATATAGTTATTCTGTAGTTCATTTGAGTACAAGACGATGAAACAATGAAGATAATATCTCCACATACTTCTTCACTCATCGTTTAACAGAAATAGGACAAAGTATTATAATTTTATAGTAAAAACCTTCCTGCCAATGAGTATGTGGAGATAGGTTTAGCTAGTTTACAAGACTTTTCTAGTTTTCTGTTTTCCAGTACTGCTTGCAGAAAATTGGTGTACTACCAGCATGAACAATTACTAGAAAGAAAGAAAGAAAGAAAGAAAGAGAGAGAGAGAAAGAGGGAAAGAAAGAAAGAAAGAGAGAGAGAAAGAAAGAAAGGAAAGAAACAAAGAAAGAAAAAGAAAAAAGAAATGGAGGAGATAAAGATACAAAGGACCTACTAATGAACACTGGCACCATCCCTTGTCAGGATTTGGCTTCATCCTTTGTGATGTGAGTGTGATGTGAGATTGTTAATTATGTCTGTGGATTTTCCCCAAGAATGCCTTGTTAAAGTGATGGGGAAATGAGTGCAAGCTAACAAGCTTCATCCCAACTTGAAGCATTTCTAAGGAAGCAGAGCAGTGATAAGTCTTGAGAGGGGCGGAAGAGATAGATTTTAAATAATGGTTGCCTTACAACATGTACATGAGAACACTTCTCTAATTTTGAACATATGTAATGCACATAATATATTGAATATGTAAATATATTAAGTATTGATATAAATATTATATATTAAAATATGTAAATATATTTACATATTTTTTGATTCTTCCAAGACTGATTTGTATCAGCAACTTAGTATACAGATTATATAACTAAGTAGACTGATTTGCATTCTCAGAAGATTTTCAAACAGAATTGGTTATCGAATACCCTTCTCATTTTATGACAGAAATATACCAATGGTCTGAGAATTTGGCATTAATTTTGGAGACCAAAAATAAGTAACATTTCAACCAATAATAACATTGTTAATCAACACAAGGTCTGCAGAGCAAAACATGCATAACAAACAATCCTGCTTAGTAATGTATTATATGAATTGAGAATAAGACTTCTTTTTTTTCCATATATTTATGATTTATCAGGACTGCTTCTATTCTTAGTTATTACACTTTCCTGTTTTCTGGTGATAGAGACCATGAAAAAATGAACGGGAGAAAAGAGAGCAGAAGAGAGGACAATATTTCAAGGATAAATTCAACACGATCTAAAGTCAAATACTGCTGATGAAAGAGTCCTGGGTCTGCAATTTAATTAGAATCACGGCACTGAGTAAGAGTGGTTTTGGTGGAGTAAGAAGACTGCAGAGAATCTGGAGGATTTAACATTTGTGGTGAGTGTTCTGTACTTTGTGGTTTTTTTTATGAGTTTAGAAATGAAAACAAAGAACTGGTAGTCGGATTTGCGCTGAGGCAGCTTCTTAGATTAAAAACATCAGAGATTAAACATGCTTTTATGCATGTTTAAGACAAGGGAGAGAAAGGGTGAGAAAGGAATAAGTGAGATAATGAGCATGAGAGAGATCAGGTAGAGGGATTAGATCAGCAGGGCATGAGATTGGATTAGGACAGCAGATTAGCATCTGTGATGAGGAGAGGGAGGGCAAGCCAAAAAGAAGAGGAAAATTACCTCAAGTGTTGTCAGTTTTCTCTTGGTAGAAGCTAGTTAGGTCTTCTGCAAAAATAGAAACACATTCATTCTTCAAATCTGTCTTTTATCCTGCCTCTCTGTCCTGAAAGAATCAAGTGTATTATGGACAAACAGGGCTTGGAATTTAGCAATACATTTAAAAACAAGCCAAGCAAGGTCACCCAATTTGAATTTTCCACAAAGTTAAGAACAAGGGGAAGAAATAGCCACAAGAGGTGAATTTGTAACAATTTTGGCCAGATGACTCTTAATAAAGAATGAATTTTAAAAGATTAACAGTTGCAGTGGTTTACTATAGGAGAAAATGCCTGCTAGTATTGATGGAAAAAACTGAAGAGTGGGCTAGTAAAGGAGGTCAGAACAACAACAACAATAAAATAACAGTGATGAGTTCATGGTAGGAGCTAGGAGCTCAAATGAAAAGGTCTGAAAAGGCTTCATAGCTGAGAGAGTTGGAGAGACAGAGCTGAGTTATTGAGAGATGAAAGATGAAAATGCTAGGTGAGAAAAATTTTAGCAAAGGGTCATTTAAGTAATCATGATTGCTAATTCTCAGCTCTAAGTAAAGAGATATAGTCAAAGAAATATGTCAGTTCACAGATCCGAAATATCATCTAGTTGGAAGCTAAAACTTACTGAATGATTAATTGGAATATGATGAAGATAACTAATAAAAAAATCAAGGTATATTTTTGTTTGTTTGTTAGTTGTTTTTCCCAGACTGTGTTGCTGCTAGTGTTTCAGTTATATAGTTTCAAAAACTAGAGAATGAGATGAGGCTTGAAAAGATCACAGTGACACACAGGAATGACAACACAGACGACATAGTGTCAGAAAGGAACATAAAGTAAATTAAAGAAGTCACTGAAGACTGAAAATAATGTCAGTGAACAGTAGGACTTTGTTGACAGATAATTTTGCAGCAAATGATAACTTCATCATTGCAGACAATTCAAGTGCCACTTCATTATAAATTATTATTTTGCTTGCTCAGTGGGAAATTTAGTAGTCTATGCCTGTAAAGTTTATTTTCTATCCCATTGGCACCTCTAAATTTTCTGTACGCAGTTATAGATATTTACTATATGGTATTTACTTCCCTTTAAGGTAGAAGCACTTATTTATTTATTTATTTATTTATTTATTTATTTATTTATTCTTACAGATCTAGCCTTTATGCCTTGGAGGCCTAATTCTTCTTGCACTCATTTAAGGAGGTATTCACAAGTGCAAGTTGTGATGTAATAGTTTTATATATATAGAGAGAGACATTTTGTTAGGTTTTTCTCTAGTTAATGGAGAAAGAGAAGGTAATTCATAACCTTGTTCAAAAGAGACACTAAACTGTGTTCAGAAGTGTTTGACTAGAGGTGCTAGCCAAATATATTTTGTAAGGAAACTGCTAGTTTTCTCTGTTTCATTGCTATAAACTTTTGGAATAGTTCACAAGGTTAGTTTGACCTACTGTTCCTAAGCATCCAAAGAAAATAATAATCACACAATATCCTACCTAACATCCTGAAATTAAACAGAGAAACTAGAGAGGAAATGTGAAAATTATTATATTTTTTACTTATTTTTCTATTCTGTAAAAGTAGTTGCACAAGTAGATGTGTGAATTTTTGTTTGTTTTGAGTGCAACGTTTCATGAATGTATCCAGTTCTTGCAAACTAATTATAATTTCTGTGAATGTGCATATTTTCTAATCATTCTAAATGATTCGTAACTGCTGGGAGATCACCTCATTTTACAGCTCACACTTGTCAGTATCATGGTCTCTGGTTGGTTCTATATCACATCTGTTTTACTCCCTAAATTAAAGGAGGGAATCTCTTTATGGAAAGAAAGAACAGCAAGTAATCTTTTTTGTCAACAGTTTTTTTTCTTTTCTTTTTTTTTTGTGTGTGCTAATCTAAAGAGAAGACATTTTAAAAAATATATTTATTATTATTATTTATTTACCTCAGTTTTTGAAGGTGGTCTATAGTAAGAAAATATGAATGGAAGAGGTGTGAATTCTGACTTACCCTTCCAGGCAATATACTTCCCTGTAAACTGAAGGAATGTCAGGATAGCTTATAAAGGTGTATCAAGTCCTTTGTGATGTATGTTTCATCAGCCCCAGTCTGCATCCCATGCGGCTGTAACCTGGGCTATATAGAGTACTTAATTCAAAATGGAGGACACAACTAAAAGCATTTCTGAACATATTCCTGCTGGTAAATTAGATCACTATAGCAACTACTTTCTTCTAGGAAGAAATACTGCATAAATGAGTAAAAGTTATGAGAATGAGAAGCTTCATTCTTATTTGATAAGGTTTGTATAAGAGATGCCACATCACGATTAAAACCCTGATCCTGAATGATGATTTGCATGGATAAATAATTTCTTTTTTTTTTTTTTTTTTCTTCCCCCTATTTTTAGGAGCTTTAGCAAGAAAATGGTTGTGAAAATCAAAAGAATTATTGATCCAAGAGTTATAGCACAGGTTGTATCTCAAAGTTATTATGTATGACAGATCTGGAAAGAATAGACAACTGGAAGATTAGGCCTCACTGATTCTTTTACAATTCACTTCCTCTAATAATTAGTAGCAAAAAAGAAAAATTGCTGAAAAATTGCTGACACATAAATGTCATCAGTCTACTTTCAAACATTTTATAAATCTGAAGATAATGACAAAATTATTAAAATTAAGCAAAGATTTTTTATAAGATTACTAAAATTTTTATAAAGCATCAAATTCACATTTTTTCAAACTGTATAGGCTGCATCTTCTATTTTTTTCTTTTTAACATAAATTGGAGGAAAATGCCAGAATTATGAGAAAATACAGTGTAATATATCTTCTGATAGATTTCCTACAAGTCAAAGATAGTACAAAATTATAATCTAGCTACACTTCACTGGTATTTTAGTTCTTCTTCATTCCCAGTTTAGTTGGACACTTCATCCTGATTCAGTGCTTCTTACTGTTCTAACTTAAAACACCACTGAAGTCAATAGAAAAATGGTCCAAAACTGATTTGCTATAATATTTTTTTTGCATACCAATATTTATAAACTTTGTATTTCAGGCACTAGTAGGTAACACTGATTTAACTGGAGTTGGCTGTTTATGCAAATTGTTACAGTTCAGTGAAATCCACTCTCCCTCTTCCCTAATATGTTATGTTCAGTCTGAGCTACTAATAAGCAGGTGCATGGGTTGCATTTTACTGAGAAGATATCAGTAATTCTTTTTAGTGTGACAGCAAGTAAGATTTAACTTGTGTCACATGTGAACTTGAAATTCACATATATGGGAAGATCACACACAGAAAAAAAATGACAGTCTGCACTTAGACTACAAAGATTATCTCATATTGTTAAGGGCTATCATTTCATTTAATTATGTGTTCTCAGAGGAATGATTTAGCTTCAGTGAAGTATGCTGCAGTTGCTATATTCTTATGTTGTGTAATCTGCTTGGTTAGTAATCCTGCTTGGTTAAATTCTTAAACTTGATTATTAAAATTTCTTTTGTTAGATTTAATTAAATTTAATGTACTTTTTCCTTATACATACCTGAATAACCCATCCCCATTTTGGTCCCAGTTCACTTTGCATATTATTGGAATTGTATGAATAAAAAAGAAATCCTACACTTGGAAAAACCCAACAAAACCACATCAATATGCATATTGGTTCCACCTTCCTCATGATACATAACATACTATGTTCAGATAGTTTCAACAACCCCACATATCTCCTTCAGACTGAAACACTTACTGGATATTAAGAATATGATTTAAATTTCACCTTCCTGGTCTATTGAGATACTTCTGGGAAACTAGATAATATCCTAACTATTAAATTCATGTTGGGGGGAGAGGGAGAGGAGAGTTGTTTTGTTTTCCCCTAAAAGAAAAATTAATTACAAGTATGGTATTTGGATATACTTGAAGAGCCAACCCTTTCTGCAGTTGCTCATGCCACTGTATGTGTGTGGTGGTCTCCCTTCTAGCAATGAAGTCATTAGGGGAGAAAGGACGAGCATGATGGACTTCTCTTCTCAAACTTCCTGTCCATAGAATGAGGCGTGTTTGCCCTCTCATTTCTGTTTTCATATGCTGACCATGCCACATACTGTGCCTCAAAAATGGTAGTCATTGTTCTACATAGTTTCAAATCACACCTGTTAAATTTTCTTAATTCTAAAAACTAACTATCCTCAAAAAAAAAAAAAAAAATCACATACACTCACATAGTATCACATAGTAAAGAAAATGTCTCTGTTACAACAGCATCACTATACATGTAGTACCTTGGCACATATAATCTCCACCAGGACTCCACTCCAGCTCATAGCTTCAGTTTTACAATAGGTCTTTACAAGAGGTCTATATGCTAGAAGCCCAACTTCATAGCTCTCTGTGGGAGTGAAATAGTACCCACAGTACAGGAAGAAAGTAATTGCTTGACCTACCTGAGCACATACAAGTCCATGTGCCCTGATGAGCATACATCTGAGGGTGTTAGAGGAGCTGGCTGATGATGACACTGTAAAACCATAATCTGTCGCCTTTGAGAGGTTGGGGCAATTGGGAGTCACTCCTGATGACTGAAAAAGGCAGACATCACATCTATACTGAAGAATAAGAAGGAGGGTCCAGAAAGCTATAGGCCTCACCTAAATTTTAAATTTTAAACAGAATTTTAAGAAATGATCATTACTTCTGTCTTTTAGAAGAGAAACTATTGTATCAGAACAGTAAAGAGGAAGTTAAAGTATTAGGTTCATTACAGCAAAGAAAAATAAAACAAATTATCATTTTCTGAAAGAAGGATAGTTGAGAGCTAAGAAGATAATTATGGAGTAGAGTATTTAAAGAGCATCTGCTTAGATTTTCCAACAGAATACATTATCAATGCTTATTTAAAAATAAAAATAAATATACTCCGTTCTAGTAAAATTTGTAAGGATAATTTGTTGTGAATCCCTTAAGAAACTGAGGCCATGAATAATGTATACAATGTACACATTGCTTAATAAAAAAAAAGCAAGCAAACAAACAAACAAACTACTGTGTTCAGCAAATGTATTATCTAGTTACCATTATCATTCAGTTATTTCTGTGTGTTACTTTTCTTAAACTACGGAATGGAGGGACATTTAAAGTTTCTCTAGGACTCTATTTTTAAGTTGCCATATTTTCTTATCTAACCAGAAAATGCAAAGTTTGCAACTATAACTGAATAGCTACAATAATATTATAAAATAATAATCATTATTCATGAATGCACTCAAATGTTCATGCACATACATGATTTTGCAATGCTTTTTTTTTAAAAAAAAAAAAAACTATGATTTAAAAAATGCATTTTATTATAATTTTTTACACTAGCTACAAGCAGAATTTTCTGTTCCTTCGCCAATGACTATCACTTACCTATTCCTTAGCAGGATGTGTTGCTCCTACACATTATCTGCCAAACTGTCTGACACACTTCCAGTCACAGTGAGACCCAAAATCTGCTAGTTAATTTTTGTGGAGTTGGCACCTATGTGTGCCTGTAAAAATATAATTGCTTCCTTCCTTCATTTATTTATTTCCTGACTTTAATGGTTTTGCTTAAAACATTAGTGAAAGTGCCAGAGAAGTTATTGCTTGAATTGAAAACTTCATGACCTGGAGATTCAACATATCAAAAGGTCATGCATCTTTATATAATGTGAAAAGGAGTTTTCCATAGCTTTAATGCATATATTCTTTTCCTGGTCATTTGCAAAATATTTTGTATTTCTAGAAAATTAAATGCAATACACTTTTGAAATTACTAAATAAAAAACACCAGTGCCAACTAAAATAAGGTCTTTGTCCCATAGAAAGCATAAAAAGTTCATTGTTTCTTAATGTTACAAGTACTCATAGTGTTGTAACTGGAGTGTATTGCAAAGCTTTTGAAGAATAAAACTAGCAGGACTAGACATAGGCATAGATGAAGGATGCAGCTGCCTGTGCAGCAGGGTGTTTACTTCTGGTGGTACCAAGAGGGTGATACCTGGGGTGGTTCTGCAAGGTTCAGTGGAGACACTGCAGTCTAGCTCCCACCAACTCAGTGTAGAGAGGAAGGAAGGCAGCATGAGGATTAGAGAGTACATTGTTTACTTCAGTACCCAAGTGCCCTGCCTATACCCAGGAAAATCATAATCAGCTGTTAGATAGAACACATCTCTCTAACAGACTCTTCCTACCCCTCAAAGCTACTTCTAAGATTGCAGAAACCATCCATCTAGGGCATGATGTCTTTCAGTAACAGCACTCCTCACCTCAGCTTTTTCTCAGTATGGGTAGTATCATAGAATCATTAAGGTTGGAAAAGACCTTCAAGATCATCTGGTCCAACCATCCTCTTACTACCAATGTCTCACACTAACCCATGTCCCTAAGCACCAAATCCAACCTTTCCTTAAACAGTCCCAGGGATGGTGACACCTCAAAGTGTGTAAGGCCCACTGAAGAAAATGAGTAAAAATCAGGGACAGATGTGAAAAAGGCCACAGAGGAGAAAGAAGGGCTTGCAAGAGGCTGGAGTAAGAAAGCAATGAAAGAACTGAGTGGCGGCAGAAGAATTGATAGAGGACATAGCTACCCAACACTTGGTTCCTCTCAACCCCATTCTCAGTGAAACCTACCAAACTTCTTCTGCCCCACAAAACCAAACTCTTCATCTTTATTACCATAATGCAACTCCCATCAGCCTCTTCACCATATCATATACTCCATTTGAGTAACACAGTGAGGTAGGATTTTCCTAACAGTCACTGAAGCAAGGATGAAATATGGTATTTCCTTTGCACTCTGAAACTCTGCTGTCAGTCAAAAAAAAAAAAAAAAAAAAAAAAAAAAGTGCCCTTGGGTCTCCAGAAAAGTGACTCCTCCACCTCCTGTCTCTCTAAGTTTTCACTGAATCCTGGGACACAGTGCTGCAAATTCTTCTACTGATTGATTGGCACAGATATAGAATAAGAGTGTAAGACTGAGGTGTGTGCTCAAAGGAGGAAAGGATTCAGCTCTGTGAAAGTGTTAAGGTATTTTCTGCCTGGGGATTTTGCTAGTTTGTTTCAAATCTGTGGATGACTTTTCCTTCTCAGGACTCAATTTTATTTCCCTTTTTATTCTGTGCTCATTGCAGCTTTTAAACACGTTTCCTTTTATAGCCAATGTTTGCAAGGAGTTTAGAAAAGCATGTACGTGTTGGTGGAATGAGGCTAACAGCTTCTCAGATCTGCTGTTTGCCATGCAGGGGAAGTTTGATGAGGTTGTCAGCTTCACATTCAGAAGCCATTGAAAGAAACCTTTGTGTAGGAACAAAAGCAGGGAGAGCAAGGAGAACATAAATAAAATAAAATAAAATAAAATAAAATAAAATAAAATAAAATAAAATAAAATAAAATAAAATAAAAGATGTGTAATAAAGCTGGAAGCAGGCTGGGTAGTGACAGCCATTTTATACCACTCTATTGAGGAAGCTATCAGAAGGAAGGGGAGACTTGCATACCCAAAAAATTTGAGGAAAATGACAGATCAACTGAACTGGTATGAAGGCTTGATTCACAAGTGTGAAGTGAAGACCACTTATTTCCAGAAGATGAGGGGAAGATGTGGCAGTTCAAAACTCTGCTGATCTAGACAAGGGTCCCAATTGGGAGGAGATAACATTTTGAAAGAAACCTCAGTTTCGGGGCAACAGTATTTGGGCAAATGAGGTTCAGTCTGAGAGTCACTGCAGGCTGTAGCGGTATGATGATATCGATAGGAGAAACTAGAGGAAGGTTAGTCAAGCTGCTTGAGTCAGTGTATTTCTTTCTTCCACAAAATACCAGCACTTACTCCTGAGCTTTACCACTGGTGGGCTCTAGCAGTAACATTTTCACCAACTCCTTCCTGGCAGGCTCCTGTGTTCTAGTTGGTTTCTAGACTATGTCAGGTCCACAGACCACAATAAGTTCCTATTTTGCAGAGCTGCCCAAAGCAAGCAACCTGCTCTTCTCTGTTAAACACCAAATAGATAATAGTAATAGATATTCTCTCCCAGTCTTCTCCAAGACACTGTAAACAAGGTTTCACGTTCTGCTGCAGACTTAGAACCTCACTATGAGCTTCTTCTTACAAGATAACTGGAAACATATAGGCTTGATCACTCAGATTGTTCATTTGAGACTTGAATAATCTTTCAAGGAGTTGCAACTGCCCTGACACTTCAGTGTGTACGTGAATTCTTTAACCTGGATATCTTCTGCCAGGAAGGCTTTTCCAGGCTTCTGCACAGACTTCCTCTAGACTGAACATTGTTCAGAAAAATCTCATCTCTGAATGTCCTCTGGCAAAGTTTCTTCCTGGCCTGTGAAGAAGCAGCTGTGCTGCTACAAAACCTCTCTGCAACAAAATCACATTGGCTGACATTTCTGGATGACATGAAAGCATGCACATAATTCAATGAGATCTGTGAAACCTGTAGGTCTTTAAACTGTATCTGGGAAGGAAGTTATTTTAAGATTCAGTAGGATAAGGAGTACTTGTAGTTGTATTAGAATGTAACTTCTGCCCTGTAATTAAAAATCATTATAAACAAAATTTCAAATAATTTTTTAAATAGCACTAGACCCCATTCCAAACACAGACTCACGTCACTGCCAAAGTAAAGGTAAATGAAAGAGCCATATTAATCCAGCATTTCCCCTGTGCTGTTTTACAAAAGTTTGCAAATAGCAAAAAGTAAAGCACGCTTAGGAAGCAACAGGCAGTAAGAAGAATCTCTGGGGATCTGACCCTGAAAAACTGCCTGAACTGAATTCCTGTGACTGTAGACAGAAATTCTGCATGTTTTTTTTATTCATTCAGAGCTTGGGGAACCTAAAAATAGTTGTAAATGAATTGCTACTAAATAGACAGCACTATCAAAAAACAGTGTATTCAGTCGTAACTTCCAAACTGGAAATGTCCATGGTACAGAATTTGTAGCTGACATATCAAATCAGAAGGAGTAATACTTTTCCTAAAATCACACCATATGCAACATGCCAGAATATATAAATTACTGTCCTAGCCAGGTCTGTTATTTCTCTCCAAGTTCCATGATGTTCTAATGATAGCATATTTTGAACGAGAGATGAAAAGTTAAGTGTTTCCACCTCTTACTCTACTAAAGAAAGAGGTAAATTCTGTTGTCTGACATGGGCGATCTCTTATAGGTATGACACTTTTTTCTTTTTTTTTTTCATTTGGGTTATGAGATCCAGGCCTCTATTTGGTGTTGGAATTCACATTTTCCTTGATCTATGAGAATCTTTTATGTATGTTTTTCATTATTCACCAAATGTCCTATTATATATGTGCTTTTTTACAGGATAAACATTTTAGATCACACTCCTTGCAGTGTCTGTTTTTTTTTCCTTTTGCCTCACTTCCGTAAGCGCTGACTCTTAAGGACTACATGCATGAAACGAAACTGACTTCCTCATAGGCCATGACCTTTCATGCATAATATAAATTCACATATTATGGTAATAACATTGTTATAGTCTTTCAAGAGTACTGCAGAGATCTATTTGACATTATTGTATATAAAGTGAGGGCAAAGGGAGTTGAGCTACAAAGAGAACCAACTGTTTTTATTAATGCACAATTTCATAACTAATCATTTTGTTGAAGCATAACATACATCTTGGGAAGTAATATATTTGTGTTAGACATTTGTAAATATAACTAAGCATAAACGCTTGACTTCAAAGCATTCCTACTTGAGAATGATCATATTTTAACAAAATGTTCAAAAAGACTCGTCTTTTTGTTTGAAATAGTTATATCTGAAAGAAGAAGTGCATTGCAAGGTATATTCTTGAATATTGGTATATATGAACATGTCTCACTTTCACTGGCTAAAACCCATGAGATTAACTACATATAGTTTGTAGATTAATATATCAGGGACCTGTTTTTTATTATTAATTAGCACTAGAAAACTGTTGTCTTGCAAGCAAACAAACAAACTACTCCAAAGTTTATGCTGTTGCATTCTCAATAGATAAATTGACAACAGCAGTTTCAAGACCAAGACAAAGAGTAGTGGTTCTGTGCATTATCCAATACACGTTAAATTATGCACACACATATAGCCCATGGGAAAGGAGCAGAAAAATCACTAGGTTGGAAGTTGCATGTAGTCATCTTGCACTGAGATCAGCACATTTCACTTATACTTTTGGGTGAAGGATGAGCTAACTAATGCTGTGTTAATTAGTGTGGCTCAGCTGACAGGCAAAAATGTAGCAATCCTCAAATTTACTAAAGCTGATAAGTCTGTCAGTCCCACCAATTTCAATAGTGTTTTGCTAGAGACACTAATAATCTGCTTTGAAGAATCTGCTGGATACATTGACATCAAGGAAAAATGGCTATGGTTATGTTTGGGGCAGTTCTGCCAAAGTTATGCTGAAAACTTTGACTAAAGTTGTGTTGGTGTACCCTACTTTTGTAATGGAACTGACATGGGGGAGGGATTGGATTTATACAATTGATTTGCAATCACATTGAGGTGTGCCTTGGGCTTGTTCTAGAAGTTACCATGTTTCAATGGTCTATAGGAGCACAGGCATACATACCTAAGAAAAACTGTCTTGTGGACATCTATTTCAAGGTATTGAAGATAACCACAGAGATGAATTTGAGTGAAGTGACACTCAGAGAGAATAAATAATTTCCAAATGCAAGTGTAACTTCCATTCTATCTTGAATGTGTCCACACCACTCAGAAACACTTTCTCCACCCCATTGTTTTTTTCAGAAATCCTCTACCTACAGGACTTCTAAAACTGCTATTTGAATGCAAATATTGGGACCTCCTTTCTCCAGTCCCTGATAAATCATCACCCATGTTAATAAAACTCAGAAATGTGATTAAAGGTTTTATAATCTCTTTGGTTTTTGGTATATAAGGCTTAAATGTCAAACAGTAAATAGAAAAATATGCTGTAAAACAACCATAATGTTGCTGTAATAAATCTAAGAGTGGTACTTACAAAATTGAGAACAATTAAATTCACAAGGTGACTAATCTCTGGAAAAAAAAAAAAAAAAAAAAAAAAAAAAAACTGTTTCTTCAGATGTATGTTATGCTGAATTTGCAGTATTCTTGGCAAAAACATTTGTGGCCTGAAAACTGAGAATAAAGACCTACTTATACTTAGTTCTAACCTATTCCCCTTTAGTTACTCTTGTTACCCTGATTCTTACCATTCGTTACAGCAGGTCAAAAGTTTTGACTGCTGTAAATTTTAACACAAAAAACAAATTCATTTATCCCTGCAGTTTCTATCTTTATGAGTTCTAATGATTCTACCTTAGAATTACTTACAGATGGCTCTGTGCTGTAGGCCGGCTTACATCAGACGCTACTTCCCATCAGATTTTAGTCAGAAGTGCTAACACATCTCCGTGATTTACCAAAGAGTTCCCAGTAGAGCTAATAATGTTACTTGATACTGACTCTCTTCTAAGGCCTACCTGTGTTGGAATGCATGCACAAGTTTAATATTGTTTGTATAGCTTCTCTATATAAATGTCTCAAAGAATTCAGATTTAGCACAGACAAATAATCCAGGAACTTCCCTAGATGTTTATTTATAATATTTCATTCTAATGGTTACTTTGCTTGGAAAATCAGTACTTACTTGTCTTTAGTAATAGGTGTGAAGAGTCAGACTTTTGATTTCTCCCACTTTCAAGTAGTGGTTAGGTTCTAATTCTCTTTTGAATAAAAATAATCAAATTATTGAAAGTTAGATTTCATTCAGTTAAGTTACAAAGGAATTGTTTTGAAAACAGGCCTGCCAAGTGAACATCATGGTATTCCTTGTGATGCATGCTTCTTTTTCAGTCAGACAGTAAACTTCACATGACAATCTCTCATCAGATGCATAATTTTCCACCAGTCACTGGATTTTGCTTATTGAATCATTCAAAGTACAGTCTTTGCCTCAGAAAATAAATTAAGAACAACATGACTTTATTCAAAGAGAAAAAAAAAAAAGAAAAAGAAAAAGAAAAAAAAAAAAAGAGAGAGAAAAGGTTATTCTATCTGGGGATTTAGAGTAAATATGTGAGAATGATAGCCTTTGGGAATCTGAATAATTTAAGCTATAGATGTCAGAATGTAAAGAATATTGTGAAAACAAACCAGCAGCATGTTATGCTTCTAGTCATTAATCAATGTATTTAACAATAACACCCAGAAAAGAAAAAAATAAATAAATCTCGATGAATGTAGCTGAATTGCAAATTCTACTTTCTACTTTCCTTACTATCTGAAACCTGAAGAACAACTTGCAATATATATTCTCTTAGGTATAGATTTTCTCTCCACTGATCAGATAAAATATAAGTTCCTTTCCATATTTTTGGGGGAGTAAATGAAATTGCTTATCTGCATGCATATTTGAACTGAGTAAGGAAACTTTTTATTTAAGGAAAGCTACTTATGCTAGAGTCCTTTTCTAATATAGGGAATAGTTACCTTGGCTAATTATTAATTAGATTTCAGTCCTTAAACTGATTCCACATCTAATATAGTGGAGGTGTTCTCTCTTGCGTTGCTAACTCTTCTCAGTACACTTTGTTGCAAGATATAATTCGATCGCCCTCTTCCCATCCCCCCCCCCCAAAAAAAAAGAAGTTAAATTTTGAATTATTTTATAGTAGAGAGATGAATGGTAACATTAAAGATATATAATTGAATGCTTGTACAAATTGATTTGTAAAATAATGTTATAGTAAAACTCACTACTAGATTTAAAATCAATGAGAATAATTTTAATATTTTTTTCCTTTATTGCAACTAATTTTTCAGGCTTCAGAGATGAAAACCTGGTCTCACCACAGCCAATTGGAAAATGATCACACATTTCATAAGTGTCAGGATTTCATCTGCGGACTTTCCTTATAATCACAGGAGGGAGTTACTGGATGTAACTTATAAAGGGTAAAAAATTAGTTGTTGTTTACATCACTCCAGGCATGGAATGTTCTTCAGAGTCTATCATTGTATGAGCTCCTATAGCATCTGAAAAAAGAAAAAAATACACGCAAATTCACTGCTAATCTACATGTTCCCATGTAAATGAGTCACTGGCTGTGAGGATTTGGAGTGGTCCATTTAGGCAATCTTTACCTGACTGGTAAATTATCCATTTTTTTTTACCTGACTGGTAAATTATCCATTACACACTCAAACTTAAAAAACAAACAGACAAACAAACAAACAAACAAAAACAGTCAGCACATAGAAGCAGGCAATGGAGAGGGGCAGAGAGTGGCATTCAGCCTGAGCATAGTTTTCTCCCTCCGAGAATGTATCACAATTCTCAGAATAAAAATCTACAAAAATATTGTGCAGTTGAAGGTCAATTGCTGGTGGATTAGCACTTAATTCCCTGGAATACTGACATAGGAATGAGCTCATTAACAACAATATTTATTCCTGGAACAGGGTATAGAAACAGCTCCTCTCCTGCTGCTCAGTTTTGCTTCCCTCCTGCAGTAATTCCCCTAACCCATACATTTAATTTCCTTAGACCATAGTGTTATCTGGCAGTAGGTGCACCTGTAACAGCTGTTGCTGGATGTGCCACACACAGACACAGCCAGCATATTTTAGACTCATCCTTTCTGAGGTCCAGTGGTATTGCTTGGATAAAGCACATTCCCCAGATGCTCGGTGCTTCTCTCCTCTTTCCCAGGTCCCAACCCTCCTCTGCAACATACAAAGTACTGCAGGAAGGCATTGTACCATCTCTCTGTAATCTCTTCAGGCAAAATTTTCCAAGTTAATTTAAGCTTATTTTTCTCATCAATTTGAACTGACCTTGCTCTACTGCTCTGGGAATAACACTACATATTGTCAGGTTACTGAGATGTTTTAAGTATTCATCTGGATACAATATAAAAGAGTTTGGTTCTACTGACATTGTTTCCTGTAAGAGAAACAATTACAGAACAAAAGCACAAGAAAAGAAAATACAGATCTAGAATCGATTCACAGCTATCTGATGGGCCTCATGATCTTGACTAAAAATGAATCTGGACTATTAACCTTTCCTCCCTTACAGCTTCTCTTGTGACACAAAAATCTCTTAAAGCTGCCTATTTCCTCTTCCTTCTATTAGAAGATGGATTTTCCTCTTGTAGAGAGTTGTGCTTTTTTATCCTTCAAGCTTTGCTTACCACTCACTTATCACTTTTAAGAAAGATGATTATTGCAAATTGATACTTCAAGTGATTTGTTCATTTTCTACTGTCAAACATAACTATTTTTTCTTTTGCATTTGTATAACAAACCATTGCTTCCTGTATGACTGCTGTTTCTATAATGAGTTGGTGAAAACTCATGGGTTGGGCTAAATGACATACAGAAGTCCCTTCCAACTTCAGCTATTCCGAAAACATCAATAAATTTCACACCTTGAAGAACAATCACATTATTAAACTCCAAACTATGGAAAAATTACATCTTAACTAAGTCTCTGTTGCATAACAGTTTCAGCTGAAACTAAAATTCTAAATGCAACAAGTCCAGCAAGCATTTTGTTTGAATTATTATTTGAATTATTGAACCCACCAATGACTGGCTTATTTCGTTTATGGATATGCTGATTGTTCCAAGTTCACCTGTCCCCATGGACAGTTATATCTCTTATCAAGTTTGTTTCCTTGAAGAAACAGAAAATCAAAAGTATTGTGAGTTAATTAAACCAATTTACTCCAGGGGTCTGTGATTATGCATTTCTCTATATGCAAATTTTGTAGCCAGGCAAAACTTTACCATGTGACAGGAATTTCTCTCAGTATGAAAAAACAGTGTGCTTATCCTCCTAGAGCTTAGTAATCCTATCTTTCCTGTAGAATTGTTCAGCCAAATTGTATGCTCATAAAAAAAAAAAAAAGTCCAAAAATGCCTGTAACTTCACACTTCATATAAGTAAATAGTAAAATAATATTTTTCCTAAAACATAGTACACATTCTGGATTTTTTCAATGAATAAAAACTCATTTATTAACTTTATTTGTATCATAAGTTATTCTTCTAACTCTGAATATTCAGCTAAAGTTTTACTTTATAGATTCAAAATCCAATTGCACTATTTAGGGATTCTGGGCCAGTTTCACCTATATGCACAGGGTGTGCAGTTATGAACGTTCATTTCCCTTTAACTGCAGATTTTTACAAAAGTCAGCTATAAGCTGACATTGTGTCTATTCATACCCTGCATCAAGAAGACATAGTTCAAATTTACATAAAGAAACACGTGGACTCTTTTTCTACAAGTGGCTGGACTACCCCTTTTGCCAATCTCATTACTCAGGGCTGCAGATACAAAGCTTGAGCCAGGTCCTATTTTTCCTCCACCACCACTTAAACATGACAGGCAGACTTTACCTTGCATGTCTTGAAATAAAAACTTTAGCCTTTTAGGATTCCAGGAATTATTATTTTTTTTTTTAATCATCTGTTTTATTGGAACCTGCTGGCCTTATCTACTTGATCAAGAACAGACAACCACCACACACTATGGCAGAAAGGAAAAAAAAATCACTTTCTTCTAACCAGAGCTATTCAATTTCTTCCTGCACATTTCCTGCTTTAACAGATGCTTAATTAACAATACATTTCATAAACAGAGGATGGTGGTCTCTCAGTGTCATGTCTGCTTAGCATAAATAGATGACTGCCCCATGTCTAAAAAGTTAGAAATGCATGTCATAGGAGAAAAGGACTGCTTGGATTCATGCCAGTGGAATAATTTTTAGTAAAGCTGCATAATTTGAAGCTATGCAATTCTTGTTTTACTAACACTTCCCTTTCATTTAGGTGTAAATGTGTAACCAGAAGCCAATATACGCTTTTGTCTGAAATACTTTGACATAACTTTGCATCAGTTCCTGGAGTCTGTATTCAAACAGCACCCAACATCATTTTTGTGTGAAGCTATGGAGCTATATTTTTTTTATTATTTATTTTTTCTTCATTTTTAATTTTTTAGAATTAAAACAAAAGGAAACATATTTTTTCCTCCACGTACATTCAGCATTCACTATTCAATTTTGGCCCAAACTACTGCATTTTAAATGCAAAGCTGCACTTTAAATTTATGGAATTAGTCACACTGCCATGTTAAGCACAGTTTCCTGATGGTGGGAAAGATATTAGAAGAATAACAGCTCTCAAGGTTTAAGTGGTGCTGCAGGGTATTAAGCTCCATAGAAGAGTTTGCACGTCAGAAGTGTCAGGTACTTTATATTGAAGGACAATTTCACAAAGGAGTTGATCGTGCTGTCCTTATGTTATGAAAGCCAACAGGAATGGCATGGTTACCAGTTTAAAGACTTCGTAGAATTAGGCCTGTCACAGTGGCTGCTAGAGAGCTTTCTTTATTGAAGTGTTCTAAGGCAAACATTCCTGTAGGTATTTGCTATTAAATTGTTTAATAAAAGCCACATTGAGCTTTCAGTTCTCAAAATACTGAAAATTTGCATGAGAGCCTTAGGGCAAAATGCTGAATATAGGTTAAAACATCTATTGCAGGATTTAACCCTGGATACTTAACAAGAGTTGGCATAATGAAAAGAAACAGATTTACTACTCAGCTATACAAACCTTTGGTAGGCAAATAAATAACTGCTGAATGTTTCTTCTTCTTAATATTGTTCCTAAAATTGTACACAGTATTTTGTTTCATTAAAATTAAAAGAAAGCTAGGTATTCTGCATACTAACATAGACAGATTACAGGTAAATTTCTACCATCTTCTATTAAATTACTGTACTAAATTACTCTTTCACATTATATGAAGACGTGCAGATTACTAAAAGCTACAGCTATTCCAAATCAGTACCTATTAATTATCTCTAAGTAAAGCTGTCCCACTTTGTGTGAAACACTTAAAACACTACACCAGCAACTCTGGATTTTACAAAATTGAATGAGCTTGGTTTTTCTCTGCAATAAGCCCAACCATAAACTGAACAGTTTCAAGCAAATGAGCCGAGAGGCCCTGTCCACATTCAGCTTTACCCTCTAACTTGGAGTGAGGAATATGAATCATCCCAAGGAATCGAGGGATTTCAGACTAGGCCTTAGAGTGATCAGAACTGACCTAAGAGGTTGCATTTTTCTCCCCTACTGTGTTTTAGTTGGGTAAAGCATTAAATGCTTATCTAACAGGATGCCTGTCTCCTCTGCAGGGTCCAGAGAAACACACATAAATCTACTCCACACATTTGCCTAAGACATCTGAGAGTTCCTCTGCCAGCTCTCTGAGCTCACAGACACAAGCCAGCTGTGGTCTGGAAGCTATAGATCCATTTTAGTATGACCTTGTGCCCAAACTAAAACAACTTGCTTCAGCAGGGCTGTGTTAATGACTAGATGGCTTCTGGACAGCAGCTGGTAAACATGGCCAGTTGCACTACAGGCAGCACAAGATCACTTGCCTATGTGTTTTCTTCAGACATAATTCTATTTGCAAGTCCCACAGCTAATTAGGTTTATAGAGTTTCCCATTTCTGTCAAGATTTCAACAGTGCCATACATGTGAAGCAATAGAAAGGCACCTATGGGAATTGTCTGCAGAAAACCCTTAACACTTAGAAAAATTGAGTCTTCTCCAGGCATAGAAAAGATTTGGAGTTCCAGCTCAGGACAAGAGAATCTTTACCTCCTTTTTGCCTTTAGTTCATAGTCTTGTGAAGCAGATGAGTAACCTTAAATGAAAGACACTAATGCATTGTAACTTTGGATAGTATTTAGGTTAAATATTCTGTTTACAAAGTGTATAAACTAGTGTATTCTGCTAAGTCTAATTAGGTTATTAATGATGCAAATTTACAGAAAATGTCAAATTGTTAGACAAAACAAAAACTGTTTTATTTCCACTGAATTTGTGCACAACTGCTGCATATACTTCAGATACTACACATGGTAGAAATGTTCTTGCTGTACCCAGACAAGACAGGCTGACATTTCCAATACATGGTCTGAATAATTCTGGTCTGAATACTGTCTTTGTTGTTGTTGTTTGTTTACTTGTTTGTTTTTATTTGTTTGTTTGGGGGGGAGGATTTATTTGCTTTTGATTAAAAAAATATTACATGAAGCCCATTTTCCTAGTTAAACTACTGATAAGAATTGCATGACTATTTGTTTTGTCTGGGACAATTCTACTGTGTATTTTGGAATTTTAATTCCAAGTTTCAGATTCAAATCTGTCAGTGACCATATTAAACATTGGATTGTTTTTTCACAGTTTAGGTGTATTAATGAAAAAAAAAAAAAAAAAAAAGAACACTACAGGATAGTGGAATTACATAGTAGATCACATGCATTTCATATATGCCTTACATTACTGCTGGAATGCTATTTGCCTATATGGAGATGCAGCCCAGATCATGAATGTGATCAAGCATTCTCACTTGGTACATTATATTAATCAGACAGCAATGAAATAAACTGCAGAAGTATATTATTTATTAGCAAGAGTGTAGCATGACTAAAGCTTGGTTGAGCATCAGAACATCTCATAGATCTGAGTAGACAACATAATTAATCCAAGCTATGCACATGCCATTCTTAGTGATGTGCTTGAGGAAAATATTCAGGCTAATTACTATTACACTATGATTAATTAATTAACTGTTGTTGACATTATCATTTTGCTGTTTTGAATAACCTCTAGGGATGCCATTGCAAAGAATCCAGACACTTTTTATTTCATGTAGAAAGAGGCAGGCAAACCGGATGGTACAGAATGATCATTCTAACTAAGCATTTTAAAATCTCTATACATGCACAAACACCACTCACTTGAGAGTTAACATGAGATCTATCTGCAAATTCACTATTTCCTATTCACTATGATATGGATTACTCAATGAAGTTCACTGATCTTTATCTTTTTTCATCTTTTTTTTTCTTTTAATTGATGTGTCTTATGAATAGTCATATTGAAATGTTGTGGATGCCCCATCTCTGGAAGTGTTAGATAGCCAAGTCAGATGGGGATTTGAGCAACCTGGTCTAGTGGTAGGTGTCTCAACCCATGGCAGGGGGAATTGGAATTAGATGATCTGTAAGGTCCCTTCCAACCTAAACCATTCTGTGATTCTATGATATGTATATAAGCATCATATTTGTGCACACTACCTGAAATGGAAACAGCACAAGTTTTCACAGAAAATACTGCCCTCTATAATAATTTGTTCATTCCTTCAGGAAAAAATTGTTAAAAATGCAAATTAAATATCAAATTAAATTGAGAAATGTGACTAGTCTGTTCATAACATCCAAAGATTTTGTGCAGAGTTTTGTTAAATTTTCAGAAAAATATTTTCATTTTGTTGCTTATGGATATGGATTATTTAATACTATACAGGATAATTTATCCATAGAAATATATGTAGAGCTCTGAGATTCCATTTCTATATATATGCAAAACCAATAAAACCATAAAACATTATTATTCTACATTATATTTATTCTTATAGGAGTAGTACCATTTTAGACTCCCATGGGTATCTGATATGCATTGGGCTAGAAAATGTGAAAGAGGACCAATGGGGAACCTCATGTTTCTAGATTCAGGATCAGGGACAATAACAAAGAGGCATCTAGAATGGCATGAGATTCCTATGTTTAAGTCGACTCCCTAATTGTAACAGAGATCGTACTTAAATACATCACTAATAGAAACTATTATACCTCAAAAACTAACAGATTGGTCCAAATACTTCAGTTACATTGATGGAAAAAAATATGAAAAGCTATTTAGAACTTGCTGGTTGCTTTTGACTTACTAATGTAGATTTGGTAAAAAATATAATCTGAAAAACAAATGGAGAAAATACAGGCAAAATCTATATTAATTCTTCTTTGCTTCAGCAGCAACAAGAATTCACACAATCCCTTCCAAAGTTCTTTTTAAGCATTGTTGCTTCCTTCATTCATCATAAGTGGAAGTATATGAATATTTTGCTGCCCCTGATAATATACAGAAAAAGACATCTTAAGCAGGAAAATTTAAACTAAATTATAATTAGCTTAACTTCAGCTTTGCCACTGTGTTTGAATCTCTGTCACAATCTCAATAAAAGTGTTAATCCTTCTTTAATTTTAATAATCCTTAATTATATGTGTGTCACAAGTAATACAACACATTGTTCTGTAACCTTATCTGCTGCCAGCCTCCTAACTGACTGGGGTCCTCCATTAACATATATCCAATCATAATGTACATTATCAGGTACTTTCTAACAGCATTTTACCACTGCTACTCTACTGTCATATTTCTCTCATATTAGTGATCAAATTTCTGGACTACAGTTGGTTTTATTCCAGTCAAATAAACTTAGTACAATATAAACATTTGTGGATATAAATACAGTTTCAACATTTTATCAGGCTGGCTAAAAGGTCTCACATACCTAGTCCCAGGGTTTTGACTACTGGACATTGAAATGATCAGATATTGAGTTGCTCATCAGTCTCAGAAAATAAATATGACAACAATTTTGAAAGAGATCAGTAATAATGAGATATAATAGAAAATAATCTACTACTTAGATTCAGGAACAGAACCTTTATCGTTAATATTAAAGACCAAATTCCTACTGAACTACACAAAGCTGAAGCTCTCCCATTTCTCAGATCCCTGTACTATCTTGAGGTTAAAAGTACATATTTTTAAAGATCCAAATATAGAGATATTTTAAGTATTTGTACTACCATCCAGCACTGTAGAAAGACAGTTTTGAGCCTAGAACAAAAGGCAATGACAACAATTCTGGGCAAAGCACCAGCCTTAAGACACAACAGAAAAGTGCTCCAAGGACTGAAACACTCCAGAGCAGTCAGTACCAGTTTCCTTTTCCTGCCCTTAATCCCAGAAGTGCCTCTGTGGGTGTGCAGTTTGGGAAGGACCATGACCAGGAAATCCAGAGGAAGTCCTGTGGTCTCATCAGCTTACTTTTAAGCAAATGAATGCAATTGGATCACTCTTTAGTTTCAAATTCTGATACAGATTGGGAAGAGAGACTGGACAAGCAACTGCACCAAGGAAGAGAAGTCATCCATCTCCAGGCCCCTGTGGAGAGAGCTGAGGGCCAGCGTGTGCAAAAACTAAACCTTATCTAACTTCTATATTTCTTATGTAATTAAACAGAGCTCTGCAATAGCACTTGCCATTCTTAATGTCTTATTAACCAAAATAGAGACATTTCTTGCCAACTGTGTTTTTCCAATTTCCCTCACCTCCACTCTGCACCATCTAGTCTAAATATACTAATAACATTTATCCATTCAAGTTCTAATCGCCTAGGCTCACTGATCCCTGTGTTATCTTTTTTTTTTTTTTTTTTTTTTTTTTGACATTGCATGTCACCTGCTTGTCAGCTGCTGTAGTAGCTTTCAATATCTCACAGAAAATAAATACATTTAAATGAAGGCACAGTTCATTGAACCCCTTACAAATACACATACAAACTCTTTGTATACAACATATTATATCAATGCCCCCCTGTTATGAATAACATTCTGATGACAGACTCATGCTCAGCTCATGTCCATTGCACAGACTAGGTAGAGCAAACAGAGATAAGTTCTGCAGAATTTTGTTGATAATGAGAGCCTCTGAGAGCAGAATCTAACTCAGAACCATGGCTTTTAGGTCATGGTCTCCATTTTTTGATAATAGGAATGTTCTTGATATTTTTCTAAATATTTGTTCAATTAACATTTAAGTATTCATGCAGATAGTTTTACACTGTACTTACTGGGAAATTATTCTACCAAAAAAAAAAAAAAAAATCAAAATCTGAGTTAACTTAGATCATTATTTTCTGTTAGTTTTTATGTTTCTCCTCATTTACTAATGAGGAGAAATGAAAGATACTGATACAAATGTTAAAATACTCAGGAGGTAGCAGTGGTTTAAGTATATTATTTTTAAGTCCCTTCACCTTTTGCTGTAGCTCCAAGCCAGCTTCTGAAGAGAGAAGAAAAGCAGGAAAAATAAGGGGCTGAAGAGTGCCAAACAGAGCAGATGCTCTTGGCTTCTTGGCTTCTTTATACCTTCCTCTCAAAATTTCTAGGGCCAGATTTGGTACATGACTTTTCCTAGAAAGTTGGTCTTTGACATGGTAAAATTTCCTGTGCAGACACATATGCAGATACATTCATCTGCATAAGAAATGAGAAAGAAATCAGTAGAAGTCCTAAATTAGAAAAGTTATAGAACAGGAGGTGAAGCTGGAAAACTAAACTAAACTAAACTAAATTAACTAAACTAAATTAAATTAAAATAAAATAAAATAAAATAAAAAGACTGAAATAAAGGCCAGAAAATAAGCTGACCTTAGCAAAATCTATCCAAATATTCACCCCTATAGAAAAATATGCAACATGTCGCATCCTCCCTATTCACAGTGAAACAAGTATGTCTCTTTCAGCATATGCTCTTGCTTATCATCTCCGTGTAAGTATGTGCAAAATAAAAGCTACGTTAAAACAGGAAAGGAAGAATAAAGTCAGTGTATTTCTCTCTACATTTTCAGCAATACTCATTTCACCTAGAAAGGCTGCCATTTCCCAGTTCCTAAGCTTGCTTTTGGTGGCCAACATAGCATATTCTACAAAGACCACTACCAAAGCTTCTGACATTTTATTTTTCTACTGTTCGTCATAATATTTAGAATTTGTTTTAGAAATTTCCATAAGCAAAATCACACATTAATTACATGCAAAAGGCTTGTTCAGAAGATCCTATTTAGAGAACTGTTTATTAACAGGTGACTCTATATTAAAGACAGCAAATGTAGAAAAACACTCATAGGTTTAGTCACCAATAAATGTCCACAGAAGAGTTGGAAAATTAATGATAGACAATTACCTTCACTGTGTAACTGTTTGCCCAGGTTTATTGTATTTGTTTTGAATTATATTTTATGCCTTTCAAATATCTTTTTAAAAGTATAATATTTTCCCTAGATGAAAATTAAAAACATATTTTTATTATATTTTAAAATATTTCTGTCATCCTATTTGCATCTTATTAACATATTTTATAAGCAAAAGTTATCTATCTACTGACAAAGCACATTATCAATACTTGTGTGTGTACAAAAATATGTAAGTCTGACCATTTCCTTTTTTTCTGAGATTTGTGCCAGGCCAAGCTGTCATACAGTCCCTTCAAACAGAAGGCATGCTGCCAATGGCACTCTCTCTGTGTGTGCTTTCTTGCCTCCAATAAACAGATAATTCGCCTGGAATGTTTCCTGAAGAGAAAGCATCTCAAAATATGTGGCTACTCAATTTAAGGAGAGGGGAAAAAAAAAAAGAAAAAAAAAAAGTCACATTTCTTTACTCTCATTAGAGATTCAGAGACCTTCAGAATATCATAACTGCTTTTTCACAGAGCTAAATGCTTTTTCAATAAGGTTTCTGTTCTCAATAGCTAATTAGGTCTGGGTTTCCCTGACCTGGCAGGAACAAAGCCCAAATAAAGGTCAAGTACCTGGAGTGGAAAACCAACTTTTTTTTTTTTTTTTTTTTTTTTTTTTTTTTTTTTTAGGTAGGAATAAGGGATTTGTAGTTCAGGCTAGAGATAGAAATTACACCCAAGGAAAAGAGAAGACAAAAGTCAAAATTAAAATAGGTAATGCCTTCCCTCCCTTTTCTATCTCTTCCCTTACCATGTGACATGGGTGGTTCAGTTATGTGAGAAGAAAAATTACATGGCTTCATGACCACCCATACATACAGCAGCATCCAGTTCTGCTGAAAATGGGAGCTTCAAATAGTCTTCATCTTGGGTGTTAGAGTTCTAAGTGTTTCATATCTGTATTTGAGCAGAGTTCGGTCTCTATTTCCTGTGAAGCATCATGCTTTGCCATCTTATTGACCCACTGAAATTCATCACAGAAAGTCATAAATGCATCGTTTAAATAAATATGCTATTTTTATCCCTGAACTATCTAATATACTTATTTTAAAAATCATTTTTAAAGTAGAAGTTTCTAAACATTTTTAATATTATCTGGATAAAAATTCAACTTCTATGAGTCATTGCTCTCTATAGCAAATTTCCTGATGCCTCTCAAGTCATTTAGATGCACAAGTGATTTACTTCACAAATTCAGGCAGATAATTTAATAAGCTAGTCTACTCACACATCCTATACGCTAAATGGAGAGAATCTATGTTCTAAAACATTTGAACTACATGTTAATAACTAAGAAAGCTCCCTATCATCTTCCTATGAAACAGTGGTAAAGCTAAGGACTGCTGAACCAGATTTCGTGAAACAAACAAATAAAAGCAAGCAAACAAACAAACAAACAAAACCACCCAAACATACACACACAGACACACACTCTCTTAGCATAACTGAGAAAGGAGAATTAGGCACCACCATGAAACTGTGACTCAAAAACACAAGCCCTTTGCTGGAGTCAGATTCTGCCTTCCCTTTACAAGAGACATTGCAGTAAGAAAATGAAGTAATTTTAATAAACTCTAGTAGATGAAATATTTTATACACATACACCCCTTCAAATATCTATATTCAGCTTTCACTTTTTCTTACTAGATTTGAATCTGTAGTATTTGTTCACAGGGATCCTTCACTTTAGGGAAGTATTCTCTCTCTTTCTGAAGTTATTTCAGTATATAGTAAACTAAAATAGTTCCTTGGGATACAGAAAGGAAATTACAAGAATAACCAATAGTCAGAATCCTTCTATTAACGATAATTTCATACACTCGTTATTGCAGAGCTTAGAGACACAAATGTGTGTCTATGAAGATGGAAGAAGTAGATTCAAATCTGTTTCCACATCAGATTCACATTTCAGGTATGGGAATACAGCAGAAGGGAGCAGTAGTATCATTATTTGCTACATGTATTATATTAGGATTTTGGCCTTTTCTAGGCTTAGATGACTCATTATAAATAAATAACTAAACCACATGGTTTATTTTATGGAACAGATATAGGATCTTGGTGGCTATGAAAATATTGTAAGGTTATATTTTATATACTTGAGAAAAATAGTTATTTCCAGGGTTGGCAGCAGCTAAAATGTGTTGATAAGTATCTAAGGATCAAGTATAGGCACCTAAGCCCTCATCATCTCTCCATGTCTTTTTTTTTTTTTTTTTTTTTTTGGAGGTATAATATGATTAACATATACTTCCTACCTCCAAAATTTAATTGTGAGGATGAATAAATTAAAGACTGGTAAGCACTCAAATGCCCCAGTAAAAGGATGTGTAAATGTGCTGTGGGTAGATTTAGTTGTGTCTTCTCCATTTAACTTGATTCATAAAATTAGGAACAAATAAGCAACTTGAGCAAGAATGTTAGATTGTCCACACAATCATTAACTGCATTTCTGTGTAAGCAGCATACAAAGTGTAGCATTTAGGAGGATTTTGCCTCTTGGCACATTAGCACTCTGTGCCTGGGCACTGTGGGGGACAATCCCCAGTCCCTGGGAGATTTTGGTTGATACTCTGCCTTTGGCCCCCAGCAGCCACAGCTCCCAGTGTCCCAAAGCCAGGTCTGAAACTGACCATGGTTCTGCTGATCTGGGATTCATTCTGACCCATGGGCCTACATCCTGGCTTGGCCTCATCTGTCCCCAGGGAGGTGCCCAGTTCCTGGAGCTGGGGCCCTAGATGCTGGGGCCTTGCCAGCTGCTATTGCCAGAAGGTCATAAGCCTTTCCATTCCATGCTCCATAGGTTCAGCTGGCCCCTCACTACCTGTGAAACCAAGCCATTCCTCATGGTGCTGACAGCAGTTTCCTTGGCTTGTCACCTTACCACTAATGGTCAGTGGTTTCCTGCATCCTATTCAGCTGGCTTTACCTCTAGCCAGGGCCTAGGCAGCAACCTAGTCACTTTCCTGCAGTGCTTGCCTCTGGGAAATAGTAGATTGTTTAGTAGAGAAAGCAAAATAAATATTTTTTTAAATCTCATTTTTCTTTAAAACAAACAAACAAACAACACTGTTAAAAAATCACAAGTAAATAGATGGAAACTTATGGGTACTATGACATAAATCAATACTAAATTTCAGACATACACAAGAATGACGTTAATCTCTTCTGCTGCTAAAGTTAGGGAAAAACAAAAGAAAAATAGAACAAAACAACAACAACAAAAACATATTTTATTTTAAATCTACTCTATCTTTAAGGGAAGATTAACCTTCTAGCTTGGGCAGATTTACCCAGACTTGGAGATTTGGAACTAAACTCACTTAAAGGTGTAGCACCATGTAATACCTTGGATGGTGGATACATCAAATTCTGTGTGCTTCACTTACCCACTTAGCCACAGCAGCCATGCACTATTATTTATTTCTATTTTACCAACTGACTTAGCACACATTGATTCTGTTAGTGCTAATTATAATGTATCAAAATGTTCTATTTTGACAATATTGTTATATGTCAGCAAAGAATTTTTCACTTACCAGTAAAAAGTTTTGCCTGTGAACAGCTAGGGACTCCTTTTCTGAATTGTTCACCCAAAAATACGCATCAAAAATACCTCTTTACAATTGATTACAAGACTGTTTTCTCTCTTACAGGCTGGACTTGCAGGTGAGTTCAGCAAAGTCCCTGGCTATTGTCCTCTTTCCTTGTGCTGTCACCTAACCTCAGTTCTGTCCCAAACAGTTTCTCCTTGCCCCATCTCTGATCACACTAGCAATGTGGTCTTTGAACACGTTATTCCCTTCCTCACCTGTTGAAAACTGCTCATCCATTCATGGGGAAAAAAAAAAAAAAAAAAAAAAAGTCCATGTCTTACAAATACATTCCCTGCAACACATGGAAACATTAACATAACATTCTGCTTACCAATGGACAATTTGCTCCACTAATCCCTATTTTACAACATCTGATATTGTCCCCTACTCCCTTCACTTAGGAGAAGCCCTTTCACAGCACTTCATAGACACTTCACATACTAATGTAGAAAAGCTTTTTCAGTTAGATTGTAGATTTTAGTTTTATGCGGAGTCACAGAATGCCTCCATCTCTCTCTCTCCTTTTACTGTGTAGGGAAATCAGAAAACTTTATTCTTAATTTAGATAGGATACATTCAGCGGTAAACACATGACCAAATCTCAGGAGTAAACTCAACACTATCCAACAATGCTTCTACTAGAGAATATTTATGAATATCTTGGTGTATAGATTTTGCAGCATTGCTTTGGGAGTAGAAGTATAAACAAAAGAGGCAGTGCCCAAGTTATTTTTCCAGCCTTCCTAGCTGAATTTGAGCAAAGCAGCTTACATAAGTAAGAAAGCACCCAGAATTTACAGCTTTCTCAAGTGACACTACTGTAAGTTTAACCTAAATCCTTTAGGGGCTTCAAAACCAGTAATTTTCCTGTCTTACAAATCATCATGAATTATTCAACAAGTAACACTTAAAGGAATAAGTTCAAGCAGTCAAACTGCATAAGCTTTCCATTTCTTAGACCTGAGTGTAGAAAAAAATAACTTGTAACTGAAGCTGTGATTTCAAAGATTGTCTGCATAGAGAAAACTATCAAATAGATAAAACAAAGGTTATAGAGTAACAGAAACACAAGAAATAAATGCTACTTTTTTTTTTTTTTTCACAAGAATACTTTTTTTTTTTTTTTTAGAAAAATCAGTTACAAAAGAATTGGCTTCCTTTTGAGCAACCACTGTGTGGAAAACACTGGCAATAATTTCCAGGAACACTAGCAGAAAAGATATTTGGACACTATTCGGGTATTATTTTGGTACAGGACAGAAATTATCGTACAAAGATTGAGGACTCAGCTGTCTACACATAGCTAAAGAAATCTGGTGACAAAGTCTCAATGTTGATTTGTCTGCTGTACTAGTTTTACATTTTTTCATCATTTTTAAAATAGACTAATGTTTCCATCTCAACTAAGATACAATAGAAAAGTAGTTCAGATAAATCCATACTACTTTGATGGACAAGTAGTGCCTGATGAGGGAATTTTATTTGGCAATAACAGCTACAACATTTGATATTGTTCTGGTTACACTAGAATGAGAAAATCCTTCCTTTAAAAATATGGTGGGATAGCTAAACAAACACAGGACTGCAATTTATGTACTATATATTGTTTCTGGCAGCTCATTAGCATTTCATTGGTCTGTTCTGAGTGAACAATTTGCAATGATATGAACTGTTTTTAGCAAAAGGCAATGATGATCCTTTCATTAAAGTATCACTGCATAGTGCGTTCAGATAGTTGACCGAACAAAAACAAAACAAAACAAAAAAAAGACACAAGTGCAACAGAAAAGCACAAGTTCTGTATGAATTACTAAGAGAGGTGTATGTAGTTGCTCATATATTAAACACAGGTTTGTTTAATGTTATGTTGAAATCCACACTACACTATTTTGTTCAGTCCATCTACCTCTTCTTGCAGTTTTATAAGATGTCAATAAGCTTCATAAAGCTTAGCAAACTACACTGATGAACCAGAGCACTGAAGTTATTTGTGTAACTGGAGTAACTCGTTTTCAAATCACATCCATGCTACAGAATGTATTTTCCTAAATGATTATCTATACAATTGCTCTTAAGATCAAATGGTAAAGATAAATATATAATTAACACAGAATAAGTCTGTCACATCAAACGTGGTGGACAAGTGCTGCTGAATGCCAGATGGTATAAACGTAATGCTAATGTGATCTTCTGCAAATAACTGTAACTTCACATTCTTTGAAGACATACACCACTATGTATGTGAATTAGTGCAAAATTGCCCCCTGCAGTCACAAGGCTTTTCTGAACATGGATGGTCTTTCTTCATGTCTTTCCTCATGTCTTGTATCAGCTGATCCTTGTCATGACTCAGATATACAAAGGATATATGGAGCAGATATCTGGCATTCACTGACTGAGATCTGGCCAAATGGGAAATAGGCCATGCAGGACACAGAGAGAAGGTCACTTTCATCACAAGCCAAGACTGTGGGAACTGTTCTAGACATTAGCAGACCTTTATGTAGAAATTCAGCATGGAAGAAGATGCATAACCTATGCCATTACAGCCAAAGTAAACAGTCCTAGCAGGACTCTCTTATTTCTCTATTTTTGTATGAGACATCAGAAACATTTGCCTATGTGATGGTGAAATACTTAAATTCAGCTCATAAAATACCACATCACTATTCATTTGCAATACTTTAATGTCAGATATCCTTTCTTGTAGTGACCAGTTAGGTGAAAGACTGTTATATATTTCTTTTTTAGGTATGTAATATTAGTGGAAGGCAAGTAGAGAAAATAAAAATAATAATAATATTCTAAAAAGAAAAAATCTAAAATACCAGACCTTTCCTACTTTGTACGAGCTGGCAGTGTGCCCAGGTGGCCAAGAAAGCCAATGGCATCCTGGCTTGTATCAGGAATAGGGTAGCCAGCAGGACCAGGGAGGAGATCGTCACCTTGTACTCTGCTCTGGTGAGGCCATACCTCAACTACTGTGTTCATTTTTGGACCCCTCAGAACAAGAAAGATATTGAGGTCCTGGAATTGTTCAGAGAAGGTCTATGAAGCTGGTGAAGGGCTTGGAACACAAGTCCTGTGAGGAGTGGCAGAGGGAACTGAGACTGTTCAGACTGGAGAAGAGCTCAGGGGAGACCTTATTGCTCTCTACAGCTACTTGAAAGGAAGATGTGGGGAGTTGGGGGTCGGCCTCTTCTCACAGGTGTAGTGGTTTTACCATGCTAGGCAGCTGAACACCACAACTGCTTTCTTACTCCCTCTCCTTAGTTGAGGAGGGGAAGAAGTAAAGGAAAGAACAACTCATGGATTGAGATAAGGATAATTTAATTAAAGGGGAAAAAATAATTATTAAGGAAAGATTATTATTAATTAAACAATTTAACTAAAGGAAAAAGGGAAGGGAGAAAGGGGAGGGGAAAAGGGAAAACAAAACAAAACAAAACAAAACAACAAAAAAGTAAAGGCTATGTGGAAGTACAGAGGAAAGAAATTACTCTCTACTTCCCACAAATGAGCAATGCTTGACCATGTCCTTGAAGCAGGGACGCACATAGCCGGTGTTCTGGAGGACAGACGTTTTCGCAATGAGAGCCCATCCCTCCCCTCTTCTTCCTTTTTCCACCTTTTATTGCTGAGTGTGTGTGGTGGTTTTACTCTGGTGGGTGGCCAAGCTCCACCACAACCACTCTCTCACTCCCCCTCCTCAAAGACGAGTGGGGAGAAAATATGATGAAAAGCGCTCAAGGGTTGAGATATGGACAGGGAGATCACTCAAAAATTATTGTAACAGGCAAAACAGACTCAGCATAGGGAGATAGTAAGATTTATTGCCTAGTACTAACAAGCTAGAGGAGCAAGAAACAAAGGAAAGAAACCAAATGCACCTTCCTCCCCCTCCACCCTTTTCCCCCTCCTCCCCCCAAGTGGCACAGGGGAACGGGGGAATGGGGGTTATGGTCAGTCTATAGAGCTTCTTCTCTGCCACTCCTTCTCAATCACTCTTGTCCTCTGTGTTGTGGGGTCCCTCCCATGGGATGAAATCCTTGCTGAACTGATCCAACGTGGGCTTTCCACAGGAAGCAACTCTTCAAGAACTGCTCCAGATATGGGTCCGTACCGCGGAATCCATCCCTCAGGAGCAAACTTCTCCAACCAGGATCCCCCATGGGCAGCAGCTCCTGCCAGGTCACTTGCTCCTGCATGGTCTCCTCTCCATGAGCTACAGGTCTGACTTGGAACCTTCTCTGGCAAGTGTCTTCCACAGACCATAGCCTCCATCGGTGCAGGCCCACCTGCTCCACCGTGGTCTCCTCCATGGGCTGCAGAGTGGAACCCTGCTCCACAATGGTACTCCATGGGCTGCAGGGGAACATCCTGCTTCACCATGGTCCTCACCACAGGCCACAGGGGACTTCTGCTCCGGCACCTGGAGCACCTCTCTCCCTCCTTCTTCACTGACCTTGGCACCTGCAAGACTGTTCCTCACTCCTCTCACTCTCCCAGCTGCTGTGTTGTGCAGCGTTTTTTTCCCGTCTTAAATATGCTCTTGCAGAGGTGCAAAACAACATCACTTATTGGCTCAGCTCTGGTCAGCAGTGGGGCCCTTACCTAACATGGGGCAGCTTCTAGATCCTTCTCACAGAAGCCACCCCTATGGTCCCCTGCTACCAAAACCCTGCCATGGAAACCCACTACAGTGTGACATCATATGGTATGGAATATCCTTTTGGTTGGTTTAGGTCAGCTGCCCTGGTGATGTTTCTTTCTCACTTTTTTGCCCACCCCATAGGAGGGTTAGAGAGATTCCTGATGCTCTGCCAACACTGCTCAGCAGCAGACACAACATTGGTGTGATACCACTGCTGTTCTAGCTACAAGTGCAGAGCACAGCACTGTCTGGGCTGCTGCAGGGAAAGTTAACATCCCAGCCAGACCCAGTACAACAGGTAACTAGTGATAGAAGAGAGAATGGGCTAAAGTTGCACCAGGGGAGATTTAGGTTGGAAATTAGGAGACATTTCTTCTCAGAAACAGTAGTCAGGCATTGGAATGGGCTGCCCAGGGCGGTGGTGGAGTCACCGTCCCTGGGGGTGTTCAAGGCAAGGTTGGACATGATGCTTAGGGATATGATTTAGTGGGTGACATTGGTGGTAGGGGGATGGTTGGACCAGATGATCTTGGAGGTCTTTTCTAACATTAATGATTCTATGATTCTGTTGTGTTGACAGTTTTTAATGATAGCCTTGTTTCCATCCTCATATAATTATATATCATAGTACAACAAGAATTCCTGGATGTTTGGTAGTTTGAATTACTCTGGAGAGACATTGCCTTTTCCATTTCTTTTTCCTTAGCAATCGTACAGGTGTCACATAGCTGCTTATAGTCAGCCACAAAATGCACATCAAATATATCATTAAATAATCATGGGAAAGCATGGAAGTGTTTTAAATATTTTAAACTAAATAAAAGTCACTGTGTTATTTCAACTTTAGAAAAACTGAAGTTGCATAGAACAGTTTTTCCCTCTATCTGATCTCCTATCACATAGTCAACCACTAAGAGGGAAAATCAAAATTATATAGTATGTCATTACTTTTTAACTCAGTCATATAAGAGAGGTATTTGGCTTGTTCATGTCTATTCTGTGCCTAGAACAAAGTTGTCATGAAAGATCATTAATTTTTAGGAAATGTAAAACTTAGGGAGTAGGAGAGGAAAAGTGTCAATCAAAAGTTTTTATTCTTTAACCTGGTATAATGCAGTTCCTTCAGACAGAAATGCCTTTGCGCCTGAAATGTCACATACATCAAGGTTATTTGTATAGTACAAGTACAGTATATATATAACTGCATTTTCTTGCTGAAAAGAAAATCAGTCTGTCATGTTTTACAAGACTGTACCTAATTATAGAGTATAGCTGTTGCCAGTCTCCTCCTAAAGTCCTATTTAGAAAGAAACAGGCAGAGAGAAAAACATAGTATTTAAGGACAGAAAGGATTGTTAAATTATCCTTTTATATATATACATATTTTGGAGGCCAGCACATCTTTATATGTGTAGCCTAATAATATATGAATTAACATAGTATATTTTTTTCAATCCTTAATTCTTTCTTGATGTTTCCAGACAGTCCATCTGCACTTTTGATACAATTAACTTTATGAAGAGATTATTAGTGATTTAGAGCCATTCAGAATTTGAATCTACATAAAACCACCTTCCAGCTTTTGGTCTGCATTGTACCTCTCTCTACAAATTTATGAAGTCACTTTGTGTCTTTTGGGAAAGCAATTAAACATGGAAATCTATCCATTACTCTGTAGCCTTTAAAAATCAACTAGGCAGGCTAAGCCTTTTAGTTGTCTAATTCTAGCATATATTTTCCAACTTCCAGACATTGGTATTCTTTCCCTGCACTTTCTTCACTTATGCAAAAAACATACTTGGAGCTATACAGATAAGACGTAGTTAAGATGCAGCTATAAAGCAGTGCAGAGAAGGCACAGTTACATGTTGCAATGCAACGTTACAAAAGCCGCACCACTTTTGCCTATCAGTAAAAGGCTTTTAAGCGCATCTAAAAAGAACCTTCAACTTTTCTCAGAGTTTTTTGGGATACAATCCTTCATTCTGTATATATCGTCTCTATTCTATACTCCTAGATGTGTAGCTCTGCTTTTGCTAATATTAAAGCAGCATTATTTCACAGAATTTCACAGAATTTCTAGGTTGGAAGAGCCCTCAAGATCATAGAGTCCAACTTCTGACCTAACACTAACAGTCCCCACTAAACCATATCCCTAAGCTCTACATCTAAATTTCTTTTAAAGACTTCCAGGGATGGTGACTCCACCACTTCCCTGGGCAGCCTGTTCCAATGTCTAACAGCCCTTTCGGTAAAGAAGTTCTTCCTAAGATCCAACCTAAAACTCCCCTGGTGCAACTTAAGCCCATTCCCCCTCGTCCTGTCACCAGGCACGTGGGAGAACAAACCAACCCCCACCTCACTACAGCCTCCTTTGAGGTATCTGTAGAGAGCGATAAGGTCACCCCTGAGCCTCTTTCTCTCCAGGCTGAACAATCCCAGCTCCCTCAGCTGCTCCTCATAGGACTTGTTCTCCAGGCCCCTCACCAGCTTCGTCGCCCTTCTCTGGACTCGCTCAAGCACCTCGATGTCCTTCTTGTAGCAAGGGGCCCAAAACTGAACAAAGTACTCGAGGTACGGCCTCACCAGAGCCGAGTACAGGGGGACGATCACCTCCCTAGCCCTGCTGGTCACACTGTTTCTTATGCAAGCCAGGATGCTGTTGGCCTTCTTGGCCACCTGAGCACACTGTTGGCTCATATTCAGCCGACTATCAACCATCACTCCCAGGTCCTTCTCTGCCTGGCAGCTCTCCAACCACTCATCTCCCAGCCTGTAGCTCTGCTTGGGGTTATTGCGCCCCAGGTGGAGGACCCGGCACTTGGCCTTGTTGAACTTCATGCAGTTGACCTCAGCCCATCGGTGCAGCCTATCCAGATCCTCCTGCAGAGCCTTCCTACCCTCAAGCAGATCAACACACGCACCTAACTTGGTGTCATCTGCAAACTTACTGAGGGTGCACTCAATGCCCTCGTCCAGATCATTGATGAAGATATTAAAGAGGACCGGCCCCAGCACCGAGCCCTGGGGAACACCACTAGTGACTGGCCTCCAACTGGATTTGACTCCATTTACCATGACTCTTTGGGCCCAGCTATCCAGCCAGTTTCTAACCCAACGAAGCGTGCGCCAGTCCAAGCCAAGAGCAGCCAGTTTCTTGAGGAGAATGCTGTGGGAAACGGTGTCAAAAGCCTTGCTGAAGTCAAGGTAGACCACATCCACAGCCTTTCCCTCATCCACCCAGTGCGTCACTTTGTCATAGAAGGAGATCAGGTTCATCAAGCAGGACCTGCCTTTCATAAACCCATGCTGACTGGGCCTGATCGCCTGCTTGCCCTGCAAGTGCTGCGTGATGACTCTCAAGATAATAAAAATTAAAACAAATCTGTGTTATAAATCAGTCTGGCCTTATGATAATACATATAATGACCAGATTTCAGTGATTACTTAACAAGACTTTTACCAGCAAAAACGTAATACTTCCAAATATAAATCAAAAGTATTTAATAGGCTTTAAAAACATTAATTTCTGTATAGACCCTTGTCCACTATACTCCAATTAGTAACAAGTCATTACTGCCAATTCCTTTAGAATCAGCTTGTTAGCTGTCTGTAACTTGTTTAAATGTGCCTTAGGAAGGTACACATAGAAAACATAGAATATATAGAATATAGAAAAAAAAAAAAAAAAAAAAAAAAAAAAAGTGTGATCATTGCACTGAAAAAAATTGTTAAAATGAGAAAAAAACACCAAAATGCCACCTTCAAGAACAGGTGATTGAATTCACCCAATCCATCAATCACATGCAACTTATACAGAGAAATGCATTTAGAATTGGGGGAAAAAAAATAGTGAAAGTTCTTCATGTTGTGCCCCTAATATAGTCCTTGCCAGGATCTTACAGACTGAGACAATGAGGTGGACAAACATGCTCTCCCACAACTTCTAATCTGTTTGTCCAGACTGGCAATTTATTACAGAATCACAGAATCTCAGAATGATTGAGTTGTGAAAAGACCTCTGGAGGCTATTTGGTCCAACCCCCTGCTCTAGCAGGAGCACCCAGAGCAGATTGCCCAGGATCGTGTGCAGGCAGCTCTTGAAGATCTCTGTCACGTGCACAGTATGGATCTTCCTGTGTTCCACTTTGTGCCCATTGCCTTTTATCCTGTCACTGGGCACCACTATAAAGATCCTGGCTCTGTTTTCTTTGCACCCTCCCTTCAGGTACAAAATATACTGTACTTCTCTCCTTGTTGAAATACCTGAGTTTGCATTGGCAGATGGTGAGAAGGTAAAGAACATACGGTTTTTAGCAAAGGCTACAAACACATAAGCACAGTGCAGCATATATTTTCCAGGATATTTGGAGGGGTTGGAATACAATGAGTAAAAGCTATGATGTTTCTGATTCAGTTGTGCCTTGTCAAGTCTTATCCATTTTTCTCCCCATACTTCAGGTCCCTTCTTTCCTATGAATAGATGTCGGAAGATAAAAATAAATTAATCTCACTTTTATCAGTGAGAGAGCTAAATCATGGAGAGAGTGAGTCAAATCTCAATATTACATCCAACTCTTTTTGTTACTGTTGGATTTTTTGTAGTTAAGAAGATATGGGAATTCTATTTAGGAATGATAGATGAAGAGAACATAGAGCTTCTTCTACTGGAAGTTTTGGCTAGATCTCATCTTCCTTGAGATATTTTGCAAATATCATGTTGCAAACTATTATTAGACCTTATGTTGTTTTAAAAATAAAAAAATCCACATGACAAGAATATTATGGTACATGTGTCTTCGCTAGCTTAAAGCCATCAATCATCTTGATGAAGTAGACATAAGTTATGAGATTTCCATGAAGGATAGAATACTGGACCAGTGAGAGAATGTTATAATCCAGCTGTAGCAATAATTCCAAGTAGCTTTCAGACATTGAAGTCTTAATAAACTTAAACAATTGTATAAGCCAGATTTATTGAAGCAGTTACACATATTGTGAAGGTCTGGTTTTTTTTTTCTTCTTTTTTTTTTTTCTGTATTATTTTATTTTATTTTATTTCTTTTTCTGGGAACAGCACCAGATTCCTTGGAATATGTATGTACTCCTTAGTCTACCACAAAGTCTACCAAAAACATCACATGCTTTTTCTTCTCTTCCTTCCCCATGCACCACATATATTATCAACATTAAATAATAACATAGTTCACTGTTTTATTCTGTACACATTAAAATTAAAGCAAACCAAGAAGACTATTTTACTCACTAAAATAGGATGCATGTTCCCAAGCTTACACTTGAGACAGCAATTGTTTGACAGCTCACATGTGATCTTGCCTTGAATATCTGGAAAAACTTTTACAGTCTTATTTCCCTTTTTAATTAGGAAAGAGGTAAGTTTGCTCTAACTTTTGTATCTGCATACTTCATTGACACATTTTTGGCACTCGTTCATATTATTTTAAACTGTTTTTGGCTTAATGATTTGTCCTATATTTCTTGGTGCTCTAGGATTTCTTCCATTGAGAAATTTTATGTTTGAGTCATCTCCTGGAATTTCTGTCTTTTCCACAATCACTTGTTGTTTCAAGAATATATGTTTCTTTCCACATCCCTGTCATATTCAAAGTAGCTCTTCCATTGGCATCTGCATTTCATCTCTGTCTACAAATTTAAAGGCAAATAATATAATTTGGGGAGTTGTAAGCATTATTCTCTCCTTTTAAGCACAAACCAGTCTGGAATTTCTCCCTCTTCTTTCCAATAATATTTTAAACACATGACAACACAGCTTACTTCTCTTTCACAGAACATTAGTCTTCACCATACTGTGAGGTCTCCAGGATCTCTTGAGTCCAGGGACATTCTAGTTCAATTCTAGTGTAATCAACTAGAAGACAGGCCTGAAATACATTGTTTTCTTTCATGCTAGTAAGACTACAAGTTAAATAAGCCATGAAGGACCATCGAGTTAAGGTATATGGAATAATTTATTCCTTTTTTTTTTTTTTATTCTTTTTCAGTGCACGTTTTAAAATATCGATAGTAAAATTTAATTCTTGTGTCAATAGAAGAAAAGGTGTTCAGATGATAAAGAACTTCTGTATTGTGGAAAGAGAGACTTCTATATGGAACCCTAGCTAAGAAAGGAAAACAGAACTTTGAAGTGTTAAAACTGTTTAAGATAGTGTATACTGAAGAGCTTCCTCATTTTTATAGAACGGACTTAGCTGCTGTTCTGCATTTTTCTAAGGAAAAAAAAAATCAGTTCAACTCAATACTTCAAAATTCTTAATACTACCAAATAACTATTATGAATGCAAGTAAAGAATAATTAGGAGAGCTGACCAAAGCACTTCAGAGAAGAAACAGCCATTTTAGTAGGAAGGACTCCATTTTCATCCCTGTTACATTGAATGGAAAGAATCATAGAATCATGCAATGGCTTGGGTTGGAAGGGACTATAATCACCTAGTTCCAAGCATCCTGGCATAGGAAGGGATGACACCCACTAGACCAGATTGCCAACGGCCTCATCCAACCTGGTCTTGAACACCTCCAGAGATGGGGCATCCACAGTTTCTCTTGGCAACCTGTTCCAGTGTCTCACCACCCTCTGAGAGAAGAATTTCCTCCTAACTTCTAATCTAAATTTCCCCTCTTTAGTTTAAAACCATTCCCCCTTGTTCTGTCATTGTATGTCCAAGCAAAAATGGTGCTCTCCATCTATATTATAAGTATTGGAAATCTGAAATAAGGTCATTCTTCTCTTCTCCAGGCTGAGCATCCCCAGCTCTCTCAGCCTGTTTTCCTAGGAGAGGTGCTCCAATCCTCTGGTCAAATTAATGGCCCTCCTCTTGGCTTGCTCTAACAGCCCCACAACCTTCTTGTGCTGGGGCCCCCAGGCCCAGGTGGGACTTCACGAGGGCAGAGCAGAGGAGCACAATCACCTCCCTCACTCAGCTGGCCACTCCTCTGTTGATGCAACCCAGGATGCAGTTGGCCTTCTGGGCTGCAAGCACTCACTGCTGGTTTATGTTGAGCTTTTTGTCCACCAGAACCAACAAGTCCTGCTCAGCAGGGCTGCTCTCAATGAGTTCTTCTCCCAGTCTGTGCTCATGTCTGGGAATGCCCTGCAGCACCTTGCACTTAGACTTGTTGAACCTCATTAGGTTCACATGGGCCTACTTTTCTAGTTCTCTGAGTGAAGAATTTCCCCCTAAATTCTAATCTAAATTTCCCCTCTTTTAGTTTAAAACCACCCCCCCTTGTGCTGTCATTGTATGCCCAAGCAAAATGTTGCTCTCCATCTTTATTATAAGTATTGAAAAGCTGAAATAAGTTTTCCCCTGCCTTTCACTCTTGAGTTAATTTGTTTGGAAGTAGGACAAATCGTCATTCTCATGCAAGGTGCTAAATATATCAAGTTCACAGAATTTTAGAGATACAAAAACATTAAAACAGCATTTTCATATAGCACATTGAATTGCATCATCCAGTAACACGAGGAAAGACTAAAAATCTGCTTGAAGCACTTTGAGGACAACACTATAACATAAGTTTATTGTATCAAATGAAAGATAAGGAGATAAAGACAAAGCAGTAAAGGCTGATAGTTGAAAAATAGTATCTAATAAAACCTTGGAAGCAACTTACAAAGCAAGAGACTATAATTATGTCAGTATGTTGTTGATTAAAAAGATAAAGGTAAAAGTTGGAGAACAATATACTAAGTAGAACTTAATAGAACAACACAATCAGATATAAGGTACACATATATAAGCCAGTAGGTTGGTAGAAGTTTATATATGTAGCAGATGGAATGAAGGATGAAGACACTTTGATTTAAAAATATTCTTAAGTATACACTACCCTCAAGACTGAGTCAGTTCACATAACTTTTTTTTTGCTCAGTGGGGATTTTACTTTGAAGTGAAATAAAATTCTCTCTCTAGGAAAGTTCTTTTATTCACTTCTGAAAGTATTTCCTCTCAGTACTTGGAAACAAGGTATTCAGCAATCCTTAACAGAGCTATTTTGAAAAAAACAAACAGCAAACATTAAAACAAATAAATAAATACAACTGAAGCAAGCTGCCTTATTTTATTTTTTTTTTCTAATTAAAATATTATAAAACAGATATTGCCAATTTTGCCACTAAAGGATAGTTTAGGTTGAAATGACAAAATATAGGAAGGGGAACAGCTTTTGTTTTACTGTGATTGGAAGTAGTCTTGACTGTGAAGCAATGCTGTTGTATCCAGATAGAGATATTTATCTCTCACTGTATATCAAACATGTAGAAACTCTGAGAGAGGGTTAACTTCCAGGTGATTTTTGCATCTTTAAGGTTGTGGTGACTGTGCACAGCTGACAGATCCCCAGATGGCAGTCATCACAGATTTATGAGGTGCAGTGGAAGTTTTACCCCCACATTTGTCTGCTTCAAGACTTTTTCTTAATTTTTAAATACTCCAGTTAAACAAATGATGAGAAAGGTGCAGAAAGGATTACCAGAGGAGCCCAGTAAATCATAATCAATATGTACACACTTCTGCTGGATGGATTAGTCTCTTCACAATACAGGATGCAATGAAATGACACAAGAGGCTACTGTCATGTAGAGTGATATGAGAGGTTAAGTGATGTGACAGAATTACTCACAAGCAACTACAGTTTTATGGGTGTCTTCATCTCCAAAAGGCAAAGATAATAGAAAAACAGAATGAAGAATAGAACTGAATGGCATTGCTGCCTTCTGCACAGTATAAAGTTTGTCCTCTGAGTAGTTCCCACCATGGTCAGCTGGACCACCTGTGGCTCTAGTTCTGCCCTACACAAATGTTTCTGTACATTACAAATTTCCTGTCTCTACTGCTCAGCAGAGTATCAGGTGCTGTAGCTCTTAGGAATCTAAACGCTCAGTCCCTGTGTCCCTGTGTCTCTTAGCACCTTGCTTCCCCTCCTGTGTTATTTCCCTACACACATGTTGTACATTACTGTCATGCAATTTTGGTAGCAACTTTGATTTCCCATGGAATTTCCCATGGAAATATCTCATTTTCTCCACCTCTGAACCAGTATTCACATTAAACCTAGCCAATTCCTGATTTCCAAAGGTCATAATAATAATAATAATAATAATATCAGAGATACAGCTTCAATTTTTTTTTCTTCCACTGTCTCATTCCAGTTATCAGCTGGCACAAAGGAGCACTGCCAGCAGTGTAGGTACAGCTTGTATATGTCCTGCTGAGCTCCTTATGCAGTTAGCTGCAAGCAATTGTCACAGCTAATTTTCATATTCTGGTTTTTAGGCACTGATACAGTCCTGTCCTTTTCACACTCATTACATACTGCAAAGTACCGTAACAGTATTCCTTGTCTAAACTGCCCTGTGGTGATGTTTTCAAGTGTTTGCCTGGGCACAGAATGAAGACAAATGGCAATTGTGGCAGACTGGGTACTGATCCTGTTGGTTTTGAAAACTTTGGTGTACAAACATCAACTTGTTTGATGCAGTCAAAAGCATGCTTGGAAGAAATTAACATTTATGTTCATATCTCTTCATCTGAGCAACCTCCATGGGAACTTTATGCCTATTCAAGGTGCCATAAAGAAAATGCATGAGTTATATGGATCTTCTTAGCTTCCAGCATTGGCAGGAAAAATACCATAAGGCAGAGGCGTATTTAATGAGAGAAGTAGGCTTGGTAAAGAACAAGAAATAAATGTCTGTGGTTTATTCTCTCTGTTAGCCCTCTCTTAAGACCAAATGCATAAAATAACCTTCTACTATGAAAACATCAAAAATTGAACAGTCTTAAATGTTTTTGATGCTGGTTAAAAAGTCACTCTTTGTTTCAAAAATGGAAGTTGGCCTGTAAAAGCTTATCAACAGACCTTATGATATTGAGTGGCAGGGTGCAACAAGAAAATTGAATTTGGTATGCACAACCATAAACCAATGCACATGAGAAAAGTCATATTGTTGATTTATGTACATACACTATGATAGGCTTTGAGCTAACACTTACTACCAAAGAGTGAGATCTGTAATCTACATATTTCAGTGAAAACATCAGTTCATTGTTCAGCAGTAGTCAAATAGCCGAATGAGAATGTTAACTAGGAAAAGAATAATAATTATATAAATTATAATCACTTAATATATATACAACAGAGACCAGAAGACTATTGAAAAAATATGCTTTGTAAGTAAGAATGTATGGCCATCAAGGAACATTTCAAATATAAGATACCAATTTAGCTTTTAGCAACTGATATAGTAATCATTTTTTGAACTTGTTGCTTCATATAAAAAATTACAAAAGTGACCATATTCAGTGTAAAACTGGAGAATGGTTTCAATGAGTATTTTCTGCAAATGTCCTTAGCAAAAACATCTTTAATCAAGGGGCACTGCACAGAATTTTTCTGATACTGCAAGTAGGTCAATGGATCAAATACAATAGCAAAGAGCAGAATTGTAGCACTTCCATATAAATATGGGAATTATAAGGACAAACGAACATCAAAGCTAAACTGATTGCACTGATTGACATGGTAAAATCAGCCTACATTGATGGTAAATTGATGCTGGTGTGATGTGAACTATTGAAAACAACATAAATCTTTGGGTCAAAGGGTAGATGTCATGCTATCAAATGGCATAAACTAATCCATCAAAATTTTAGTATCATTTTCTTACAGTGAAGCTACATGAGAGCTTTGCAAAAAATTTTGCATCCTGTTTTGCCACTGGATTAATCTCCTTTATGTCTTCATAAATATTGACATGGTGGCTTTTTAATAATGATAGCTTACATTTGATTTTTTGAACACCTGACTGTGAGTAGGTGATAAGGCTTGCATATTCACGGAGGCAATGAGGAAGCAACAGTGCAAGACAGGTGTTAAGCTCAGCTGTTAAAACAGTTAGTGGATGAGAGAATAAATAAAATGTACACCAGTAACAAATTGTGTAGGGAGTTCAATCCCATACTCCAGTGTAGTAGTAGTTGTGCTATCTATCCTTATTCCTCTTATTTGTACTTCTCCTTTATTTCTGTATTTTCCCAACTCATCTCCAGTGCAGGTAGCACCTGGCCATAGGATGAAAAGCATGGTTGTGTTGGATTCTTGCTTATCCAGAATCACAGCCACTCATCTTAGCCTTCCACACCAATCAGATGTTGCAGCTCACTCTATAACTCCCTGTGCTAGGTTGTTGTGACATATCTGGGAGAAATGTCTTCATTTTTGTTGACCAATGGAACCTTTGGACCCAAGTGAGTTAGGGATCCCATAGATTATTAATAGGATTATGTGGGATCCAAAGGGTGCTGACTTCTTTGGCCAGATTGAAATAATTTAGGTCTCTACATAAGGGGGGTTTCCTGAGCCTGATGTATCCATCTATCTTTTCTCCAAGTCTCTCTCTTTTTTTTTTTTTTTTTTCCCCTGCTGAAAATATCTATAGCCATTTATACAATCTTTATGATATGAACTGAATGTGTATTCATGTTTTTTATATCCCAGTTCTTCCACCGTTGCTTTTACAAGACTTTGCAAAGGGTACCTTCCTGTTTGTCCAAAAAGTGCGTTAGCAAACTTTTGCTTTCTATATTTCTACCTGTCTTCATTTTCAAGGCTTTCTGTGGTTATTTTCTTCTTAAAACTAATGTCTTGTTCTATGCTGAAAATTTTGTTTCTGACCATTACATTTTTTTTTTTATACTGTCACATTACAAATTTGGTTTTGGAGGTTTGGGGTTTTGTTTTTCCAAGAATGACTTTTCTGATCAGAGAACTCTGAAATGTGGGAAGAGTTTCTTGGAGAACTCTGCAAGGCTGTCTTGCTGCCTTTTCTTGAGTAATGCCTTTAGACAGTGTACAGCGGAGCCACTCTGCATCTCAATGGTCATCATAAAGTCATTCTTTCCATGTATACTTTACTAAATCTGTCTTACTCTATGGTTTAATCTCTTTGAGATGAGAATGGGGTATTTGCCTTTCGTTTCTGTAGCACTCAAAACACAGCATAGGACACCTTCCACAGGGCTGTGATACAAAATAAAATAGTTTCCGCAACAGAGAAAACTGATCTTTGCTTTATTGTTTCCATCCACACAGATTCAGGTTAAATCACTGGTGGCATTGTGAATTCCTCTGCAATATGCCAGAGGATCAATATTATTTGCCTACGGTGGTTTTCATTCAGAAGTCTTTGATGTAAGCATGTTGTTTGAGAAAGGTGATCAGTTAACCGGAATAAAAGATCAGGATGGGACATTACCATAGCTGCTAGCCCTGTCCCTACCCAATATTCTCTGTCACTACAGAAATTAGAGAAAACCTTTTTAACATGCAATGACAAAATGACAACATGTTTATAGGAAAATACATAAGTAAATCTTATATTTGAAGCCACTTTTAATGATAAGGAAAGAAAAAAAAAGCTGGAAGAAAAAACAATTCTGTGTGAAATTTTTTAACTTGAAAAAAAAAAAAAAAAAAAAAAAAAGCTTAAAAGCATACCATCACCTCTCAGCTTCTATGGCCTGCAGTTCTTTATTTTATTTTATTTTATTTTATTTTAATTTAATTTTTTTCAAATAACCACCTTCCACAATTGGTCCCTGCAATCTAGGCCTATTGACAAGTTTTAAAACAAAAGAAAAACACCATATGTTTCAGATTAAATAGTAGTTACAATGTTACACTATTTTGTATTTTCTTTACTACTAACTTTAGTAGCTTTGCATCTAGGCGTTATGGTGATGAATGGTGACAGATGTAATAATAGAGGGAGGGTACAGAAAATCTGGTTTTAATTCCAGCCATTCAGAGCATACTGAGCATCAAAAAGCCTCTAGAGCTGAAAAGAAAGAAGGAATCCATGCCACAGCTGTCTCAAAGAATATCTTGCTTCCAGAAAAAAACACTAAGTTATATGACTTTCCAAATTAGAAGAATGGCGGGTTTGTCTTCTCTAATTGATTTCACATACTATTTTTCCCCTTTGCCAACATTTTAACTTGGTGTTTTAATCTCTGCTTATAACATCTGTTTATAACTTCCCAAAGGTGGGGAGCTGAGCACTCAAGAAGAAGAAGGTGTCTTTATTCCCACAAAGTAAGATGAAGTTCTTGATTTAGCATATTGATTTGAGACCCAAAACTACATTAAACAAACCAGATGAGGTTTTCTCATTGGAATTCTCATTTCCCAAAAACTCCTTTTCAGAAAAGGACATTTTTTTTAAAAAAAATTCTGATTCTCCTTTCATTATCTTCAGTCCCTTGAGGAGTGAAAGAAGGGATGAGGGACTTTTTATTTTTATTTTTTATTTTTTTTTTTTAACTTGAGAGACTGAGATGAAAACCAATGAGAGTGGAAAATACAAAAGCAAGACTTAAAACTTAAGCTCTTCTCAGAACCTCTGATCTCTGTCCTGGGCTTCCCTGGTCTCATCCTTTCTCTTCTAGCTGTAGGGCTTCTGAGCCAAACAAATTTTTGGCCAAAAATTTGTGGCCAAACTTCTATGAAATATGTACCTCACAGAGAAACATGGTTACCTATCTCACCGTTCTGACACTAGATTTCAGATATGTTTCTGTATTTTCAAGGTGAATACTGCCTTCAAAATGGATTAGAATGTAGCTTGAAATCTTTGCTCTTATCAAAAGAATACAAAGGCAAAAAGTTTGAGAAATAACCATGTAAAGAATAAATACAAACAGCATAGGACAGCAGCATTCTAGCCAGGACTACAGAGGGAGTAACTAAGCCAACAGCTGTGAGTAGGGAGCTGGCTGGAAACAGCTGCTTTAATATATTATTGCCCAGCCAGAATGTAACAGTACCTGGACAAGGTATGGGCTGGTCTGACTGGTGTGTGATAGGACCTAGCACAGCTTTGATACTAAAATACAGCAACTTAGAAAGAAGAAACAAAACACCTTTGGGCGTAAGAATAAGGCGGCTGTACACTATTTGACAAGGAATCCCAGGGCAATATTTCCCTGCTATTCTGTAGAGGGAGAAGTTATCACAGAATCACAGAATGGTTGAGATTGGAAAGGACCTCTAGAGATCATCTAGCCCAACCCCCCTGCTCAAGCAGGGTCACCTAGAGCATGTTACACAGGATCACATCCAGGTAGGTTTTGAATATCTACAAAGAAGGAGACTCCATAACATCTCTGGGCAGCCTCTTCCAGTACTCTGTCACCCAGTACTCCAGCTTCTTCCAGTACTCTTGTCACCTGAACTGTAAAGAAGTTCTTCCTTATATGACAATGAAATATCCTGTGGTTCAATTTATACTCATTACCCCTTGTCTTATAACTGGACACCACTGAGAAGAGTTTGGCCTCATCCTCTTTATGTTGTCCCCAAAGGTATTTAGAGGCTGATAAGGTCCCCTCTCAATCTCCTCTTCTCTAGTCTAAACAGGCCCACCTCACTTAGTCTTTCCTCATAAGTGGCCATAGAAGTTATCAGGATCACAAAGCCTACACAGAGGGAAAGGATAGACATAACCAGTCTGGGGCAGTGGTTTTCAATGGTCAACTAATCACAAGAATTGTGATCTGAGCACAGTGGTCAACATGTGTTGTAAATTACTCTATGCCTTACCATAAAATCTCACTTCTCACTTCATACCAGATTCTTTGTCAATCAATCAAAAATGCTTGGAGTAAAAGAACTGAGACAAATGGATGGCAACTGTTATCATCACAATTTAAGTTTAAATAATAAATATGTAGCAATTGTGCTTTGGAATCTTCCCAAATATTTGTTTGATATGTTGCCAGCCAAATACTTTCATTATACCCTTCAGTTTATGATACTATTTTCTCTCAGTATTTTCTCTTCTACAGGGCTATTATGCTCTCTTCACACTCACAGAAGGTTTCTGTTCACAGTGAGTGCACGATGTGTTGTTGTTGGCACTCCATTTAGCTGAAGAATAAATGCCTGAATAAAATTTACTTCTTGAAAACAAATGCTGCAAAAAGGGTAAACCCACAAGTTTTCAGGTCTCAGTGGAAAATTATTTTGACTTCACCAGGTAAATTAAAGATATGTATTAAATAAGTAACCCCTTAATAAATTTAAATACCCACCCTGGAAAATAGCTTCTTTTTATGTTCTTTATTCCACCAAAACTGCATTGCAGTTTTCCAGTCTTTATATTTACATTATTTGCAACTCTTTCCATAAGTGCCAGTACAAATGTAACTGATGATAATCCCAAATAGTCATACAAATGTTCCTGAAAGCAAGGTGCATTTCTGAGCATTTTTTCTTCTGATGCGCAATAATATATATGTATATATTAACAAAGCTTCATAATATAAAATATCTTCCATGGGAAGTAAAACTTCCCCACAGCTTATTCAGATTTCAGTTACATAGACTTCAGCATTTCAAGTTAGTGCAAATAATGAAAGTGAGAGCCTGAGCAAAATGATGTAAATACAATGGAACAAGAGAAACAGCAATTTTTTTTTCCAACTCCCTGCATGTGGTTATAACATTTAATCAGTATATTATTAGTATTCTTTATATACAATGTATTTAAATAATTGGCTTGTCTGAACTATAGGCAACAAATTTACAAATTAAAATAAAATAATGTTTCACACAAATATGGAATGTCCCAACAAATATATGAAAATAAAATGCATCTAGTAACAAAGTGTTGTAAATCAAAAAGGTAAAAGATGTCTTCTCTGTCTTGGAAAATTTCAAGGCACTTTCTTGGCAAATCAGAATTCTCTCCTTAGTAGAAAGTCTGCAAGAGAAAAGGACATGCCATTTTATATCTAGTTTCAAAACACAGAGGAAGACTGCTTAATAATTCAATATAATTCTGTTTGTAAATCAGATTTTCCTGTGGGTTGCACAAATCTTAACTCCAGGCTGCCAGTGGGTCTTGCCCTCCTGTGAACACCAAGGAATTTTGCAGTAGCAAATCATCAGAGCTAATGCTGAGATATTTAACTCGTAGCTGTCCACACTGCACATCTCACCAGTTTCCCATGCATGTGGTCCCCTGCATTTCTAGATTTTGGATTCCATTAAGTGCTGCACTTCCATTTGCAATCACCTGAATTAAAAATAGTAATAATAATGATAATAACAACAACTCTAAAAGCTTTAGCCCTACTGTGGCCTTCTCCATGGTCCTGAAACACAGCCTGCAGCAGCTCCCCTTTAGCTCCCACTGCCACAAACTACCAACGCCGAGGGGAAGACTGGATTCTCCCAGAAAAAAAAAAAAAAAAAAAAAAAAAAAAAAAAA
>CM021732.1:117271359-117282583 GCA_011075105.1 Heteronetta atricapilla
GGAAAGGAAAGGAAAGGAAAGGAAAGGAAAGGATAGGAAAGGAAAGGAAAGGAAAGGAAAGGAAAGGAAAGGAAAGGAAAGGAAAGGAAAGGAAAGGAAAGGAAAGGAAAGGAAAGGAAAGGAAAGGAAAGGAAAGGGAAAGGAAAGGAAAGGAAAGGGAAAGGAAAAAGAAAAGAAAAGAAAAGAAAAGAAAAGAAAAGAAAAGAAAAGAAAAGAAAAGAAAAGAAAAGAAAAGAAAAGAAAAAAGAAAAAAGAAAAAAGAAAAAAGAAAAAAAATGAAAAAAAATGAAAAAAAAAAAGAAAAAAGAAAAGAATTCCTTACACTAAAATCAACATAACATTGTTGACTGTTATGTTGATCACAACACGAACAAATTGGACAATCCTCCATTGTCCATACTCCACCCCTTCACCACATTATTATATCACATATTCTTCACAATTATTATATTGTAGATTATTCACAACAAATACATTCTTAAAAAGAAGTGCTACCCTGTTTTGTCAGAGGTAAGACAGAGCAGCTCTTGCTGCCCTTCATCCTTCTCAGGATTATGTGTCCATTCCAAGAAGGTACCGGATACCTCTAGTGGAAACCAGCCACTCTATCTACCCAGTGGAAGAACAGAGCGAGTGAGCACAGAGGCACCTGTGAAACACTCAGATCATAGCTCTAGTTTTTCTTATAATGTTCTCCCTATTTTTAACATTGAAGGGAGTAAGTCAGCCTAGGTACAATTTTATGTGAACACAGTTCACATGGCTTATATTTTCTTCCCCACACATTACCTCTGAGTGTATTTTTGGCTGGCCACTTTGAACAGCTAGATTTGCAAATCAGGAATAACTTTTGATCCTTTTATATTTTAAAGCTGGAAAGAGGTTGTGCTAGAGGCTTCTGAACTGAGGATATGAAAGTAGACCTTTGACTCATCAGCTTGAAAGGAAAAAAAAGTATCAGAACACCCAGAAATCTTTCTGGAAGGTGTATACCATGAACCCAGAGGAGTAAAGAGATACAAATGGAGGGCAAACGGAGACTAAACCGATTAAAGTGCATAAACCAAGAGATTTCTGGGATGGTTTAGAATGCTGGGATTTGAATGAGAAAACCTACAAACATGCAGGTATGTAAGGATGTAAAAAAAAAAAAAAAAAAAAAAAAAGGCATTCAGAAAAGGATTCCTGCCTTCAGTTACAAAAGGAGATCCTGGCAAAATAACAACATCCCTTAGTCAGTCTCATATTTAGTGCCCCTGATATATTCAAGACCATCTGCAAGACCCAGAAGACAAGAGGCCAAACAAACTGAAAATAGTTAAGAAAAGAAATGAAGAGGCGAAACAAATTATGTCATTTCTTCTCAGCACTGAAATATTGCCATATTCTTCTAAGCATTTTCACACAGCCACCAGAATGAAACCCACCTCCACTTGTGAATCAAATCAGCTAACACTGACTCATATCCTACTCTTCCTTTCTTATTCTTGATTAGTATGAATTGAAGTCTTGATGCAAGAAGAAGTGACATACACTACTCCCCCAGACTCCAGGCAGCACTTGTCAGAAGGAGGTGGTAAGAGGAAACGATCTTTGAAAAAAATTAGATAAAAAAATTTTCACAGATTTTATATATTTTCTTGTGTTTTTTCAGGTTTTTTTTTTTTTTCAAATTAGTGTGAGAACTGTAAACAATATTTGGTGATATTCAAACTGCTAGAAAAAACAGCTCACTTGGAGATGTTCCTTTCATCAGTGAAACTGATGTTTAATTAGCATATATAACATGCTAGTGAACGAGTTTGAACTGGTACCTTCCACAGCTTGTTACTGAAAGACTTCAGCTTTGTCACATCTTTATATTCAGTTTACTCCCATCGCCATTTACAGTATTAACCTTAGACAAATTTTCAGGAGGCAATTTGGGAATGACAAGTGATCCTGAAGATGAATAAAGTGACAGCAAGTCTGCTATGATTTCAGATGTGAGACCAAGGCTTTCTGTTTCATCCATGTGTTAAGAGCAAAGCTCTCACTGAAAAGCTTGTAACAAATGTATTAAGTCTTTACACACTTTTCACCTTCACCAAATAGTCTTCTCAAAATTTTGATAGCAAGATATGATCCAGAGCATAATTTTGCTCTATAGTGCTACCTATGACTGGGGCATGTATCAGAGACGTCTGTGATTCTATGTATTACCATGAGGTACTACGCAGTTGTTAGAGCAATGCCAGAACTGCACGTTGATGCACTGTTAATATAACAATTCTGTATACACACCTGATAACAAGGTACAAATGTGAAGTAAATCATTAGACCATTAAACAAATAAAAAACACGAGTGGGAAAAAAAAAATGATACTTACATAACAAACATCCTAGGACTGCGTACACAAAGGGCTCATTGCTAGTCTTGTTAGCAACCTTGCACACCTTTTATAATCTGTAAAACAAAATTACCATTGGCAATAATGAATCTCAGTTGTCAGATACCCTCAAAAACTGCATCAAATTAAATGTAGAACTTGTACTAGAATTTCAGGCTGTCTACACAATGAAAACATTCTCTGATGGGAATTCATGATATTATGAGTGCAAAATGCAAATTTATACCTTATCCTAACTGAGGGCCTAGAGGAAACGTGGGAGATGGAAGCAGTTCATTTTCTACTAGACAGTTCCCTCCTAAGATGCAGAAGACCAGGTTCAATTCCCAACTTTACGTGAAGGAATTTAGCTCATTACTTGGGAGGCTATTCCTATGCACAGGCTATGAGGTACTGAGGTCAGGCCCTTTTAAACTTTTTATTGTTCCACTTACTATTAACATGAATAGGAATCCATATTTTCCATGTCTAAACAAATCTTAACCATCAGAAGAGAGGTACTAGTGTCCTACTTGCTCTTTCTCTAATGTCCTCTGTTCAAATGGTCATTTGTTTTAAGCAGTCCCTGAGCCACTGACATCCTTTTCTGACGGAAAGACCTAAGCAGTTAGTAACAAGGAATACTAAGTACAATCTTCTTCTCTTGGTTGATAAGTTTCTTGATAAAACTTAACAGAAATTGTGTTAAACTACAAGGGACTGAATGCTAACCTGAAATCAGTGCTTCAGGGAATGTTTGTAAAGAACTTAACTGTGTCAGCAGGACAGGAAGTAACCCATCCTCAGAAGTCCTATGGCAGCTATGGTTTCTCTGAAACAAAACAGCAAATTCCTCTAAAGACACCGGAAAAGATCCTGGCTGTGATCAGCCTGGATAGCTACTCTAAACCTTGAATGCTGGATAAGTTGCAGATAGGTGAGTGTTCAACTCTTTTAGATCTTTTAGATCTTTTAGAGCTAATGAGAGTGGGAAGGAGAATAAGGCTTCGTATCCCACCTCTGTATAGGCATGCCTTTTTTGTTTGTTTGTTTGTTTTTCCAGAGTTTTCATTTCATTTATATTAGTCTCGCTTAGAAGGATCTCTATTTTATGTAGTTGACTGTAAGTGCATTAAGTAATAGAAATTAATTTGTGCAGAAGACCTTCAATGTATTATGTAGAATATTGCTAAATTGAAGATAAAATGTTACAGAAGAATCAGCACGTCAGACACTGAGCAGAAAAAGCAAGTTGCTTCTAAACAAGTATCACAGCTGGATTTTAATTGACTTCAGTTACAACTTACAAGCTGGTGTTGAGCAGTCCCTTGTGTTGTGATACAGCCGATGAAAGTGCTTGCTACACTCTGATGAAAATGTGACTGGCCCTGTTTGAGAGTAAGCAGGAGTTAACCACAACCTTTCAATGTCACTATTTTGCAGCTTCAATGAATCACGTCAAGATACAGAATTCACTTCCAGGTGTTTTGATAAAATTATGCTTAACGTTTTGCTACACCATAAACAACTATGATGCAACATAACTATAACAATGTCTCCTACTAAAATAACAGAAAACAATCTTATTACTACACTACTACGTTCATGATACAGGAAACAGAAAAATTGAAGTGGTAGACTGCCTTACCCTTGAAATTCCATTAATTCCAAATTAATGGTACAGTTTGTGGTGAAAAATAGAATGTTGCAACTACAACAATATTTAGTTAGTTCAGTAGTCAGTATTATAATGTAGGAATAATGTAGAAGGAATGCATATCATTTCTGAAGATAGATAAAAGCAACATTTCAAGCAAATATGAGGTTCTAAGTCCTGCAAAGACGAAGTAGTTTCATCTGCTAATGCTTCTAATTTGCATATTGTTTAGTATGACTATGATGTGGGTGTTGAGGAGAAAAATACAGCCAAAAATTATCTAAGAACCTAACCACTTGTTGAAGCAGACCTAGCAAGAAAGGGTGCAGACCTGCAGAGGGCAGCAAGTGTTTTAAACGTTTGGATGAGGCAAATCCCTGTATGCCCAGGGTGTTGTATGCTATGTGTCGGATCTTCCAGTCTCTTCTCTGGAAATTCAGCGTCATCTACCCATAACAATATTTTTTAAGAATGTACACCTACTGGTCTCCAAACCATGGCTGACAGGCAACAATGCTTTGACTAACTTTCCAGCCGGAGAAAAATGCTGTGTATTTCTGGGCAATAGTTATTTATTTCACCACTTGAAAGGTGTTTTAGCAGCCTGGTGAAATATATTGCGATAATACTCTTTGGATAATGAAGACCAACTACCACAAGCTTGCAAGAAGATTTCTCCCTATGACAGTGAACTGACTTGAACATTGGGTATATGTGTAATATACAGTAATGTGTGGATTTCATGAGATTTTTCAGACACAAGTAAACTTTTGAATAAACTGACAAAGCCTCCTTTGCAACTTTGAACTGGAAGATTGCTGCTATTTTTTATCTGAGTGTGTAAGTAGGCTGTAGAGAAAGTGTGCAATTTGAAATTATCCAAGATATATGGAGATAACATCAGCTTTGTCACTAAATAAATTTGTCCCTTCAGATAATATATGGTTTTCAAACTTTCCTCCTTGCCATCAAAAACAGTCTGTTAATTTTATTTGTGCCTTAGAGAGCAATCTGTGTCAGCTGGCTTTTCAAGCTGAATTGATAGATAGTTTTATGACTCACAATATTATTTATGATTTTTCCTACAGTCAAGAATTGTTACATACAGATTTTATTTGGCTTTAAAATGTCTACTATTCTTGGCAAACTACAAGTGTAGAATAATTCTCTTAACCCTGAAACTCTACAGATAATGGACTGTGAAGACAGTGTTGATTTCCTTTCTTCTCCTCTTTTCCCCAACTCCATTAATTCAGGATGTCCAAATTCTTGCATGAGCAAGGACTATATTGGAATAGTTTACTTAAATAAGGTTAATAGAAAAAGGATTATGATTTGAACAGAATCAAGAAAAATACATTTAGGTTGTATTTTAGGAAAAAAGACTGTGGATTACAGGATCAAATAAAGCTGCGGAAAGGACAAATCAGGCAGAAAACCCTATCACTGAAGATCTTAAGAACATAATTAAAAAGAAAAAAAATGTAGGAAGCAGTTCTGAGCCAATAAAGAAATAAACTTCCAAGAACTTTGGAATGAACCTGCTTTCCTTATTCATCCCATCTATTCTTAGTCAAATAATTTGCTATTATTTGATATTTTTATATATATATTTATATATATGTTATATACTATTTGTTTAGTCAAATAATTTTTGATAGCAACTATTCATGCAGGAAAGTACTATTAATTTAATGAATGTCTCCTGAAACAAGCCTTTAAGTACTTTTTGAACTTTTTCCTTTCTGTGACAGTATTCTCAAAATATCTTATGTAAAACCCATGGCTGTTTTTCACTATTGTTTCTGAGTAATGAAACTTGCTATGTATTCATCATTTATCCTACTCAGATTCTTATGTTGATCTTATTATGATAGCTGAGAAGTTTCCAAATTTAAAAATGAAAAGGAAACAGATGAATTATTAATATAAGCAACCCTTTCTTGTCTGTCCTCCCCAGAACAGTCATTTCTAGTATTCCTGTGCTACAGGATAACACAGTTGTACCTTTCATTACTTTTTCACATGAATTGACAATAATAAGGTTCATAATTATTCTTTATTACTGTGGGAGTGAAGGGACAGCTGGGTATTGTATTTTTCCTGCAGATGCTCTTAGACTGGAATGAGCTGTTGGCAGAAAGACCCTTACTGTCGTGCTTATTCTGAAGATTTGAGGACTCCCTTGACATACAAAGGATACAACAAATTCTTTCCTTTCTTGCCAAGGACTGTCCAAAATTTCCAAAGAGGAAAGACATAATTATCTCAAATTCTATTTTGTTGCACCAACTGCTATCTATTTCTCTACGTTTTAGTTTCACTAATCCCAAAAATACTTAAAATCACCAACTGATTTGCACTGTCATACTTTGACACCTTCACTTTTCTCAGTTTCAGAACATTTGGAAGAAGAAAGTAAAGAATCAGCACAAGCATACTGATGTTGCTGCTGACAGCTAATTTTGCTTATGGTTAGTACAATAGTAGTTACAAAGCGAAGTATAAAAAGCAAGTGTATTATACAACTACATCTCAGTTTTCAAGTACAAGTACTTGACTGCAATCATATTAAGTTTCCATATTTAAAATAGCAAATGATTTTTCTGATTCATTTACACTGATTTAACCCTTTTTTGGTTTAAATCCTTTCTTGTTCTGTTTGCTGTGTTAAAATAAGCAAGAACACTCTATGTCATGAGATAGACCAAGGTATTTTGCTGATATAGTGAAAACTTACACAGTCACATGGATTTGATTCTGAAATATATATGTAGTCCAATGAGTAGTTAAAATTGGCAGACTTAAAAAATGATATGGAAGGACTGACAAAAATTAGGGAAAAATACATTATACATTTAAAATTATAAATGTACTAAGTTCTCTCACTGAAATATTGTTTACCGGAGATAACAGATATGTACACACATATATTACATTTTTAACAACATATTGTAAATGGTTTGCATGTAGATATACAATACAGTATACATAGGATACAAGCATTGTATTTAGTACCTACAAATACTAATCTGTAGTGTAGCTGAAAATCAACAAGTAACAACAGGATCATAAAAATGAAACAAAGGATTTTAAATCATGAATGTTTTAATTTGTCATATTTTTAAAGGTATGTTAAGCTAGATTATTTAGAGTCGGTGTGATTAGAGTTCTTTAAAATGTTCTAGTCCTAAATGATGGAAATATAACTTCAAAAATGTTAAACTTAGTGCATAACCACAAAAAAGATAACAGTTTTTTTTTTTTTTTTTTTTTTTTTTAAAAAATCTTAGAATATGCATCTGTGAGTAAAATTAAGTGCAAACAACTTGCCTTACCTGTAAAATGTTTTATGAACTTGTCTTTTAGACTGGAATCTCTTGGAAAAATTTCTAAGGAGAGAAGAAAAAAATGTATCTATGTAGTATAGTAATTATAAAAAAATAAAACAAAAATGAAAGCAAAATATGAGAAGTCTACTGTAATAATACAATAACTCAATAATTATCCAAATTAATCCAGGTACATTCACATACTTTTTCTTTTTTTTTTTTTAATCCAAAAAGAAATGCCAAATTGTCATCAGAAAAGCATACACTATCACATTTTCTGTCATTTGCACGTCTTAGGAGTCAATTGAGCTATATTTTTAGAAAGACCATAAATATGTTATCATGTAATGACAAGTTGAGTACCTGAACAAATTATGTAAAATACTGAACCAAATACCCAAATGTTGGATATTGAAATTATAGGTACATGAAAAGTAACCAAGAATATTTTTATAGTCAGTATTAGTTTAAAAATAGTATTCCTCTCTTGTGAAAATTGCTGTCAATTTTAAAACACACAATTTTCAAATATGGTACTTTTTCCAAAAATTACAAGAGAAAGTACCTGTCTCAGAACAGCCAGAAGAAACAGGCAGAACAGAAATCTGAGCTAACACAAACACTCTACTCACTAGGATTTATTTATTTATTTATTTATTTATTTATTTGCAATAGGATGTTGCCTCTGGCTAACAGCAGAAGCTTTTGATACAAATAAAAATTCTTAAAATGAGTGCATCTCCCTCAAGTCTTATATTTTTCAACTGAAAAAGTGTATTAAAAATTGTTCAGTAGCTGTAGTTATTACTGCAGACAGAAACTATACATAACAGCTATATACTATTTTAAATTTAAAAGAAATGCCTTTCTCAGCAGTAATGCATTTTACATTGCAATGTCTCAGTATTAGGACCTGCAGCTAAACATATTTATTCACTAAAAATATCTCCTTACCACTTATGCCATTTTAAATCTCTGTATTCTCCTACTTTTTTTTTTTTTTTTTTTTTTCTAATTCAGTCTGAATTAACTTTTAGCTTAGAAGAGAGCAAGCTCCCTTACATACTAGATGTATGTTTTTCTGCCAAAATGAATTCTTAACATCGGCCTTAAGCTGTTTCTCAGAGGTCAGATGAATATTTTTAGTATTTTTAGGCTAGGATTTTAAAATAAAATGTCCAAGTCTTTAGATTTTAAACTAAAATGCCCAACTAAAATGCAACCTAGCAAGATTAGGGGACCTAATTTACTTGAAAATCTCAGTTTTAACTGACATCTATTTCGTTTCCTAATTTCAAATGAGTATCACCCCTTAAGCTTAGAATTTTACTAATGTACTGTTTGTCAAGTACTGATTTACTGATATCAAGTACTTTAAAATACTCAGAATGAAACATAAGAAAAGGCAAAATAATGAAACAATCTGGATGAGTTTTGGATGGGATGCCTCACGTGGACTAGTACAGAGAAATAACTGAAACCTGGTGAAAGCTGGTCAAAGAAGAGACCATTCGAGCTCTGACAAACAACTTTTAGATCCAGGCCCTTTCAAACTGTATAGAATTTGTTAGGGAACAGTCATCACATTTTACCCCATAAAATCTGTTAGGAAAAATCTGTAATAAAACCAGGACAGAAGATGTCTTTCTATCCTCAACCAAGGATGACAGAAGGCCAAAACCCCACGCTTAAAGACACAGACGGCAAAACTGGATAAAAGATTTGATGCTCAGTAAAGATGCTCAGGATTTCAGACATAAACTGCAGCTGTAGCTGAGAATGAATGCTGCAGGTTCCCATGAGCAACCTCCATTGGGGTCAGGGTTCTGCCCAGCTTGGCTATGCCTGTCCCTACAGGAATGGGTCAGCTGTGCGCAGGGCAGAAGCTGAATGACACTGACTGCGTGCCCACTTCTCCCTCCCCTGACACAGCTGCCAGCCCTCCAGGCAGCAGGCAACATCTCCAGGCAACATCTTTTCAACATGTGCCTATGTTGAACCATGTGCCTAAGCATTCTTTTTCTTCCAGTACAGTATGTTTTGTAATGCAGTCAGTGAGGCCCTAGCTCTCCACAAAGACAACCGCAGTTCATTTGTATAAAAGGCATGGGCAGCACAGGTTACCGGAACACCTCTGTCCCCTTGCTATGACACAAGCAGCTCTATTAGCTCTATGAACTATTAATTAGCTCTATGATCTATTAATTGCCTGGCACAAGCACAGTAATTTTCTTCTGTCTTTCAGCAGCATAGCTGGACACTGGCACTGCTAATGAGACCAGGCAAACTATTTCTGCCATATGTATTTTCTATTTGTTTCCTCAACAACAGGTTTCCAGAACTGTCCACATTGAATGTAGTGAAGCCCTCTTATCTGTGCAGAACTACGAGGCTGAGGTCTCAAAGAACTTAGGATTTAAATCAAACTAACGAACATCCTTTTAGAATGGAACGGTTATCACTGATTCCTGACCAGATCACACTGAAACCAGAAGCAGGATCTCAAGTCCATACAGGATGCTTTTATAAGGTAATGAAAGATCAAAACAGAACCATTATGCTAGGTTATTCTGGCTTCTATGCTAGGTTATTCTGGCTTCTAACCTATTCTTAGTTGCTCAGGTCATGCTGCATGTGGTACCTGACACCTATTAAGTCAGATACCTTATTAAGTCACCTTAATATCCTTTCTTGCAGGAAGTATTGAGTGAAGGTGGGATATTCAATCCATTCTTGCCTCAAGACCCTGCTACACAAACTAGTGAAGTACAGCCAGTATCTATCCTATGGGAGAGAGTAACAGATTTTTTTTTTTTTTTTTTAATCAGCTGGGAAAACATTCAGACTCTATAATTCTTGTGCACCATCTTACAAAACCTGCACAGCTCTCCAGAGATAATACATCTGAGTTAAAATGCACTTGTGCTATTGACCCAGAGTTCAGGTTTATAATCTGAGATTATAGTCATAAATAAACTTAATTCAAGGATTTCTTTTTTACCTACATGAGGACCTCTGTATGTGTCTGTAGATTATTCCTACCCTGGGCCAAAATGCTGCCCAACCTACACTGCTTCCACACACAGCAGTGAACACAGACAGCTATTAATGGCCCTAATACAGATCTGCTACTATCTGCTGCTTAAAATACTCAGAATATAAAATTATATGGTGAAAATATAGGGATGTGACAAATGTAGAGGGTTTTCCAGCTTCACAGACAGAATGGCTTAGTTTATACTGCAGTTTCAATCATAAATTATCCTTACTGTTAATTTTCTTAATCTGAGTTGTGACACCTTGTAGAAGGATTTGGGACTTCAGGTAAAAGGCGAAAGAATGTGCCAGTTTTATCCCATGATTAAATGAATGGAATGGTGGTTAGTTATTCACAAAGCCTGCATGAGAGCAAGCAAGCTCTGAGTTAAGAGGCAGTGAGCAACAGCTGCTCCGGATCTCTGCTGTAACCACAATTTTGTTGTAAACTTTCCAAAGTTGATTTAAACCACTGTTGTAAAGCTAATGATGTAGAAAATTATTCTGCACACTTTTCAGTTGCTGTTCAGTGTTTGGTAGCTGAGATGAATGCTTAATTTTTCACAGATTTGGACTTGCTCATTGAGAGGTAGAAAAATAATAAGCCACAGCCATGGGCTAGGGCATGAGCTCAACCTGCAATAGAGACATAACTGCATCACCTTGGATGTGAATTTCCATTTTTCTGTCTCTGAGTGTTTTGTGTGTTCAAATTGCAAAGCTGTGACAGCAGGTCCTGAATTTTTACCCTGTGTTTCCACTGTCTACAGCACCATGACAGACAAAAAAAAAAAAAAAAAAAAAAAAAAAAAAAAAAAAAAAAAAAAAAA
>CM021732.1:117282593-117616531 GCA_011075105.1 Heteronetta atricapilla
AAAAAAAAAAAAAAAAAAAAAAAAAAAAAAAAAAAAAAAAAAAAAAACAAGAAGAGATATGCTCACAGCACTGTAATAGGCCAAATCCCCACAACACAGCTTGTTGGTTTGGGGCATCAAAGTTCCACATCCTGAGGTGATATCACCTTTGCAGTAAAAAATAAAGATTTCAACTTCTGTCCCCAACAGGCAGCCTTTGCTTATTTTAGCTTATTTGGGGAAGCAATTTTAGTCAGCCATCAAAAAGTATTCCTTCTCTTGGCCTAGTCCGGCTCTACACCAGTGGCCCTACAGTACAGGCAGGCTGTACTGTAGGCATGCACAGAAAATGTGAAGTGTCAGAGCTCAGGCTCTGCTTCATTTTCCAAGTCCCTTAACCCTTCTATGTAAGAAAAGGAAATCTTCACCAAGAATCATGATCTTCATGATTTGTGATTTTTGTAAGAATATCCATCCATCTAAAAATAATAAACAATAAAACAATGAAAGAAGGCACATTTTCTTCAATTGCTTAAAAAAAAAAAAAAAAAAAAAAAAAAAAAAAAAAAAGGAAGTGAGGGCAGGGGAGAGAGAGGTAAATGCTGAAACATTGTTAAAAAGTTTCTCCATGGCAGGTAAATGCTTCAGGAAAATGTAAGTGTATCTAACAAAACACAAAAATAGAAATTACATTATCTGTTAGATTTAAAAACAGGTGCTAAAGCACTCTTCAACTCACTCCTCAATTAGAGTATTTAAAGCCTGGCATTTTTAGCCAGCTTTAATAATTTTCCATTTTTCAGAATAACTATGTTAACACAGAATAGCCACTTTCAGTTTCTACAGCATTCCTCAAAATTACAAGTCAAATGATGGAACAACAGGCCTCCCTGTTTCTTATTTTCTGCACTTCAAGGAGTTACCTAAGAAAGTTGACCAGGCAGTTCAAATGACTATAACCGCACAAAAAGCTTGTTTGCAAATACACATAGTCCAACTTAAGGTCAATAGAAAAAATAATGTATCTTATTATATCTTACAATGATTATAGGATCCTGATTTGTTTTATATTATAAACATATTTTGTTTAAAGTAATTAATAAAAAGAACTGCCAGCAGTGAGTTGTATCTGACTTCTATTATAAACTCAAATGCTCAAGCTTCTGAAAATGTTGTTTTGACACAAAAATAGCATGTAATTTTTTTCTTCTTTATAATATAATTTCAGATCAAGAAAATGGTTACAAAACAGTATATTTTAGCAAACCTTTAATTAAAGTGACATTTTGAAGGACAAGACTCTCCAAAGCTTCAACTTAACACAGACTGTATTTGTTCACAGTGCAACTGTGAATTTGTTCACAGGAACTGTGCAGTGGCTGAAATATCATTGTCAGCAAAACTGTCTTGAGTACTTGTTAAAATAGACAAGTCCCATTGAACTGAATGGAGCTTTTCTTCACGAGAGACTCCCCTTAGTGCCTAAAGATGGCAAGTCATGTGTACTGTGACAATACTACAAGGTGTAATTGTTTGCATACTTGCAGCAATGCCTAGACAGATTTAATTCAAAAAAAAAAAAAAAAAAAAGTGATAAAAAGTCATAGTAAAATCTTTCAAATGTAAATTCATAAAAGAACTGGTAAGGTGTTAGAAGAACTTAAATAATAGAGATGAAAATAGACAGAAAAAAGGGGAAAATATCGAAGTGAAGAGATATACCTTAAAAGATGAATGAATGGAACAACATTGCAATGAAAGGATGAAAGTATCCTCAACATGATAGCATTTTCTCTAAAAAATACATTAAATCTTTACAAAAAAAATCTTTAAAAAATACAAAAGATATTCAAAAACCTTAAGGATCCAAATAGTCTCTCCTCTGTATGCTTTAACTATGCAATGATTTCTACAAATTGTAGGAAGCAATACACAGCCTCAGTGTAAGGTAAAAAAATAATAACAATAAGGAAGAAAAAGTCTCTCAAAATCAACAAGTAACATAGAATACAGTACAGAGATAAGGCATCCTAGTGGAGAAAAACATGTTAACATTCATTTTACTAAGATTATGTTGTGGTGTTGTGGCGTTGAGTTAACTATAGGCATTTGACTACGGTCAGTGTCATACATGGGAATCACATGTCAAAATGTCCTGTGAATAAATGGAGCGTGAAGAGATCTGGTCCAGATATTTCTCCTAGACAGAAATATATGGTCACCATGGTGGGCTCCTGTTGCAGGTTGTCAGTCCCATTCCCTGGCTAAGGCATTTGCCTCAGGACAGCTTCATGGTGCTTGGAAGAATGGCTCCTAACTGCAGCAGATGTTAAGGAGAATTGAATTAATTAACATATACCACTTTCTTCAGCACCTTGACCAATTAGAAAGCATCAGTTTCCTACTTTCATTCTTACATTTTGGCAGGGAACGCATCGCTCAAATCTCTAATTCCAGGTTTCATGGCTGGATAAAGTTCTATCTGCAAAACTGAGATCTTCCAGTAGCTTTGGCTATGTTGTAAATGCTGGTTTTATATGCTGCTATTATGCTGCAAGCAGAATGGTATTACTTTTTGTTCTGCAAACAATAGCCATATTAATACAGATTTAAAAGTTTCTGTGGATCCTCATGTGGTATCTGACACTTCAGAGAAACATAGTTCTTTGTTGAAAATTGGTGCTCAGGGACCACCAATCGAGTCTGGAGTCTGTCCAAGAGTGCTCCTTATCCTTAGGACAAATCTGTGGTTATGTTACATCTCACTTCACAGACTGATATTTTTAATGCATTTTCTATTGCACTTTCCCATTGAGAGGCAAGAAAAAAACATTGCTTTATTCAACAGAGAGCAAATCCTTCCATCATTAACTATCATAAATCATTAAACATTTTTTTTAGTATTAGAAATAACTGCCTTATTAGAAAATATATACTTAAACAATGCAATTTAATTTTTCTATTATTCAATTTCTAATTGTCTCAGCAATTTTTTTTGTTTACACACACATACACACACAGAGAGAGAGACTGCTTTCCCCCAGTAGATTTGCAATTCATTCCTGTAGATATGGGAAACTATCTATTTCTGTGAGCAGTTCCAAGACGTCACTGTGTTACTACTTCTGTTAAGTAACACACACAGTTCCCACTTACTGAATATTTTTATTTTGAGTCTTTGATGTGTACGCACTAAGTTCCACAGGGCATAGATGGAAAATGAGTCAATGCTCCAGACAGATGCATTCCTTTCCCTATGTAATGCCATTATTTGAAATTCAAAACTTACAGGATGCTTCCAATTGTTGTGTAATGAAGATTGCAATAAATTAGCAAAGATTTTTAGCATTTTCTATCCCTGTTTGCTCCACTAGGTAAAAAAAAAAATAAAATAAATAATAAAAAAAAATTACATGGTATCTTAGTATTTTCGGGAAAAAAAAAAAAAAAAAAAAAAAAAAAAACTTAAATAAACACCCCAAAAATGCTACTTTGTTTCACAGAGATGGCTGCATCTGCTCAAGAGAAAATCCTGAGTTAATCAGTTAATCTACAACTGCATACCACTGCCATCTACTGAACGTAGAATGTGCTGAATGTACTCATACGTACCTTTCTGCTCTGACAGCTGAGTTTACTAGGCTTCCCACTTACTCTGTGTAAAGGGAGCTCTTTCCATTCTTGCAATACAAAGTTTACTCTAGAGCTTAAGGGTTGCAAATAGAAAACAATTAACAATTCATAACGAATAACTCGGTTAATTTATCTTCTACTTCTCCAACAGTAGACATAAACAATATTGTAATCTCTCTGGATTCATTTGCTGTCCACAAAATCTTTGTTCAGTACTTTGACTTTATTTATAGCGAATATTTGGAATGCACACTGTGATATTTGATTGTACCTCATTAGTCAGTTCCTAAAATGCTAGTTCTGCTCCCATGTCAAATAAGTGCTTCCATGCTTATTTATTTTTCCAGGTTTGAACCTGTGCTTCCAAGAATATTTAAACCAGTGACTGAATGTTCACTTTCCCTGATATTCAATCCAGTAATATTTTTCTGATGTGAGGATGGCAAAAACTACTCCATTTACATGCCGAGTAATGGGAGTATTGAAGTATATTTTCAAATTCTCCTCACTCTTGTTATGAATAAAATATCTGGTGGTACATATACTAAATTAAGTCTTTATTCTGTGACACTCATTACACTTGAATGATGAAGTGGGTTGAGGCATCAGTCAGTTTAGATGTACAACGGCATGACTGTAAAGTGAAAACTGAACAGGGCTTGCTTTCATTGTGGTTGATCCAGTCTGCCATGTTAGTCACCACTTACAAGAGCACTAGACTTAAAACAAAACAAAACAAAACAGTGTAATTCTTAAATGTGCTAAAGGTAAAGAGAAGCACTAGCTTCTGAAGTCTCAGCCTGTCATTTAGTCATGATTTCTATATATTTTTTTCCTTCTTTCCCTCTTTCCATCTACCACATGTAGTGCGAGTCACTAACAAGTGACTTATCCCAGAGACTCGACTTGGCTACATTATCTATTTCTTGCCCACGCTGGTAAGTCTTAGTATATCAGTCATTCCCTTAAATCCAGGGTGATTAATATTCATAGAGACTTTGCAGGGGTATAACTATTTGGTCCTACCAAAATTATAGTATTACAAATACTGAACATTTTCAAAAATACACAAAGTTACTGTACAAAGTGATTCCTTAAAACAGATAATAAAAACAGATGACAATTTCTACAAACCATAGTAATGTGAGAAAACAAAAAAATATAAAGAGCAAATAAATATATCTCTCCTAATGCAGCATGCCATTTTTTTGTTGTTGTTGTTTCTGTAAAATTATAAGCTTATATGTCCTGAGAACACTTGTTCGAGGGATCCATGCACAGTTTGGAATACCAGTACAGTTTGGGTATTTCAGATTTGAAATACCCATTTTCTAGTTCATCTTTTGTTTGGAATGGAATATTTTTTATTATTATTATTATTTTATTTTTTTCTAAAAGTAGTCTTGAAATTGTTTGAAGTACTGGCTTTTTATACTGGCCAGGGTCAAATTCCACTCTCACTCACAGCAGCACAGACCCCCTCATGCATCAACACCCCATTAATGTAATTGCAAGGGAATTATAGAAGGAGATTTAGACTCAAATATTTTTCATCTGTGTTGTTATTATTGAGACATTCAGGTGGATACCAAGAAAACAGATGACTAACTTTAGGCACTTGATTTCATAAAGTTGGAAGTATAGACTTTATTTGAATGATGGGGTAGTAAGCTCTAACAACACTTCTATAAAGAGCATGGAAGATTCTGTACATTGTTAAAATATAAATAGTAGCACACACACACAAAACCAAAAACCAGCAACAACACAACAACAACAACAACAATAACAAAAGGCAAATGTGATTTAGAGCTTTCTTCAGGAAGCAAAAGGATATTTATTTATGTCTGCTAACTGATAAAACAGGCAAGAGAACTCTTACATTAGCTAGGAAATGTCCAGTTCTTTTAAAAGTTTATGAACAAGATTCTAGAGCGTGTTGCATGAAATAACAGATGGCTAGATTTAATAAATCCAGTAGGTTCCAGCACTGATTCAAAGTGTGCAACACTAGTGTGAAGTCAATAGATAACTACCACACATATGTCCTGCATGCTATTATCCCCATTAGGTCACAGACCATGTTGCCTAAGGGGAATTTCTTCTGGAGTTCACCCTCTTACCTCTCCCGTAGAATTCCGTTTATGAAATGTTACGTATTACATAGAAACTATACAAGCTTATAAATATATGATGATAAGCCACACAAACATGAAACATTTTTTACATTGAAAAGAAAAAAAACATTTGTTTCATATTATGTTTTATTGCTAACTCCCTCATTCTTTGTTTATTCCCAATTCAGTAAACAGGTTTAGTTTCTGAATTAATTCAGAATATGACTCTTTGCCACACTTCTTGCACAGGGTAAATCCACAAAGAATGTCTGTTTTCCAGCTCCTTTTTGGATGTTTTAGATTGTAAAAAATCTCCATTCATCTGAGATAGAAAGAAAATGAAAATGAAGATTGTCTCCTTTTTGAAGAAAGAGAGGGCTTTAGTCCTATAATCGTTCTACGCCCCTACTGGATCTTAGAGGCCATAATGAAAGCAGTGTCCTGTCAACACTCCTGTGATATTATGGCTATTTTCGTGGTCCTCTTGCCAATGTAGACCCTCCCAAACAATCTGTATGAGAGCTGCCTTCTTTCATAGAGGTGAAAGGAGATGAAGGTCTCCTTCAAAGTCCTCTGAGACAAATGTTTGTCTTTTTTTTTCTTTTTTTTTTTTTTTAATGCTTCGAAATCACTCCTTCAACAGAAACTTTCAAAAAATCAAAACAGTAAGAGCAAACAAGTAAATGCATACAAATTTTACTCGAGTTTTCTCTTTTTTCTTTCTGTGATGCTGCTAGCTGGAAAAGATACAGAAGTACTTTCTTTTATAATCCAGCTTTCTGACTTGAATCTGCAGGACCATCTTTGAGACACCACAACTGCTCATGTTTTATCAGTTTCTCACTCCCTATCACCAGCATTATCATAGCATATAAAAATGAAAGCACCTGTGACAGTAGAAGGCAGGAGCAGAAACACACATCCAAAAGAGAACAAAAGTAGGAGAAATAGGAATATAAGTATTTGGTGTTCATCTTGTGCCACTACAGCACCTACACAGTATACAAGTCACAGAAGATGAACACCTGTTTAGTATTCCTGTCTTCACTCATATCTAAGTCACTTCTTCAGAAGTTACAGTGGAAAACTATTTTTCAATAAGCTACTCTAGCAATCTGAACAATCATGGGAAGATGATAAAGACCTGCTCTCATTCACAGGAAGGATCCAACCATCTGCTGTCCCCAGTCTTCCGTGTCCATACCCTACTCTTGCCCAACCGGTGCACTTTGTCTTCTTCCCTCTCTACTCTCCCTTTGGCCTCCTTGCCTTGGCTGATCTCCACCAAGTTGTGAGTGGGAGCAGGGAGTGACAGGAATAGTTAGCAGCAATCGTTGCTATGAAGACAACTATCAGCACGAACAGTAATTCCAGGGAGGCCTTCCTACCTCAGCAGAGTGACGACTATTTACAGCCTGAAAGAGGTTGCCAGCCTCCAGTTCAACACCCTCTTAAGGGCAACAGATTATCCCTAGAGTTGGCTCCTGTGAGCCCGGGCACTGAGCTGTGGGAAGGACATAACCTGAGAGTAGAGGAAGCTAACTCATTTGAGCTGCAGAAGCAGCATTTAATCACATCTGAAGGGCTAGGATAGGCAAACAGGGGATGGGCTGGATAGTTTTTCCTGCTGTGAACTGGGTTTTCAACACTGGTAATACTGTGTTCCTCTTCTCTCCCAACCCCCGCTTTGATTTTTCTTTGCTTAACTCAGGAAAGGAAAGTAAAATTGGTAATAATGTGCTCAGAAAAATTCTCAGAAAAAAGAAATCACACCCTGGTTCAGGTTAAAAGACCACACTTTTATTACTATTATTGATATGTTCATCATATACTTGGACATGTTGAACTGTGGCTAGCCAGGGGACAGAGGTGCTTGCCAGCCCCTCCCAACCACCACCCTCTGATGCTTTCTGTGGTGTGGATGCAGAAATCAGCAGCTACAAAATGTTCTAAATGAGAATATTTCTGCCAGTATCTTCTATGTATGTCCAAAAATATGATACTAAGTAATTTCTTTATACTCCGTTTATAACGTCATCAGTTACATGCTGTAACCACAGACATTCATCATCCACATGGAATTTGCAGAAATACATGTCAGTCTGTAAATTGGCTGCCTATCTTTTCAGACAATTTTCAGTTACCTGTCTACCAATATTTCCCTCTTTTGTTAGAATTACATTAAGTCTTTTAGCCAGATAATGGCTGCACGTTGCCTTTTCCCAAAATCAGTTGCACGTGTGAAGCCTTCTTATAAAATCTTTGAGTTCTTCCTGAATGATCCTTTCAAGTTTTCAGCTTCTACTGTTTTTCTTCTGATCCTGCTAATCCTGCTAAGCCTTCATGACTGAAAAAGGGTGGTGTTTTTTTGTTGTTTTTGTTTAATTTTATTTCATAGAAAATTTTAAGTGTCAAAGAAAGCATCAAATACTGTAACTGAAGAAAAAAAAAAGTCTTATTTCCTGCTATTCATAAAAATAACAAACATATATGTTCATTAAGGAAGAAGAAATATCCAAATTTTCACTGTAAAGTTGTTAGGCTTTCAGATCAGTAGAGTTTCTCAATGGGACAGTTTGAAGATATTATCTCGGAATTGGGACATAGGTCTAATTCTGATATTGTCTGAGCTTTAATCTGAGAATGTATTAAAATGAGGAAAATACATATGTGTCTCAGTGTTTCTCTTTGAAATTGGCTACTGTCAGAAAACGACATCTGAATCTGGAGTTCCAATTTCCACAGTTAGAGTCTTAGGAGCCATTGTCTGCATGACAAATTTTGAAATAAAAACTAAAAGCAGCTAAGGAAATACATTCTGTTTAAAGTCTCATCCTATGTCCACAATAATAAAATGCAAATTGCATACTAGCAGCTCTCTAGGATTTCTGACTGGTACAAAAATGATTCTAGGAGCTGTCATACACTCCAATAACAGTTCTGATGATTGAAAGGAACTGGAAGGAGAGCGTGGCCTGATTCTGTTCTCCTCGATTTCAATAGAAGCAAAAACAGGTCCTCAATCTGTGTGTAATTCACATGATCTACTTAGCTAAACAATTAAGTCACAGCTCTGACATCTGATATTTATTTTAAGTTCTTTGAGCCAGATTCTCTTCTCTGAGCTAACCCTTTTTTCTATTCTGGTGGCACAAAGGCTGTAAAAACCGTGGATTTGCCCAGCTGGAGATTCTCCCAGCATGAATAAGTCTTCACCTGTCTGGCAAAACCAGCTTTCATGTTATTTCCTCCGCCTTTGCACCCTCTGAACCTTAGCCATCTTACGTGAAAGAATAAGAGGCCTGGCTACAACATTGGTTACCATGCTTCAAATACTTTTAGCCTGCTTACTCTTCAAATTAAAGCTATCTGCTTAATTTAAAATAATCCAGAGGCTATTGCATATAATGTGAAAACGTAGGGTAGTATGATGCTCCTTTTGTGGTATTTCAGAAGACATAAAAATGAAGATTTGTCTGAGGTGTGTTATCAATGAGACACCCAGAAAGCTCTGGACCTTTAAAATAGAGGTTCCTCCTATCTGTGGAGGCCATGCTTAAGAATTCAAGCATATTGTAAGGTGATCTTTAAAGAAAATATCCTCAATCCAAGCTAGCCAACTGCTCAAACCCTTTCACCACCCCAAGATGGCAGAGGTTGTACTGACTGAGAGGTAGCCTCAAAAATATTCAACTGAAAAAACACACAGTTTCATCAAATTGAGTGACTGTCAACCACAGCCTGAGTGTGGAACCTTGTGGTTAAATGGCTGTTCCTTTTACATTATTTTAGGTGACATATGCAATGGCAATGGAAATATCTTCAAAAAAGTGTAGCTTTTAAAGTAGATTAAAAAAAACAGGATGCAGTTTACTGCTGCTCTTTTTTCTTTTTTGAGTTTACCTAAAGTAATGTCCCACTGTGTGAATGATATGCTGGGAAAAGTGAATCCTTACAGAAGGACTGCCCTGTACACGTGATGTGGAAAGTAGTGGAACAACACTAAGCCGCTGTGAAGATGGCACCAAGTACTCAAACCTACATCTCTTTAGCTATGCTTACATTGTCAAGGAATTCATCAAGGCTCTGACTCCGGTCTTGAGATGCACTCACTGTCAACATTCCATTTCCTTGTGTCTGTGCTTGTGCTTTGTCACCAAAACTCTGGAGTTCTCTAGAAGACAAAGATCAAGTCGATGCTGATGCATAGCACAGGCCCAAGCTCTTACCCAGCAATGCGCAGTGGTTGGAGTGTCACAAATAGATATTACAATACACACTCTGCCTTGACCCGATGAAGTTATTGAATTCAGAAGTAACTGGAAGCAGGAAGCAAGCAGACCTCAAACCCAAACAGCAGACAGGGCAGTAAATACGGTGTGTCTAACCTAAGGAGACTAAATTTCTGTTTGGGCACCCCACTTCTTTTGTTGTATTATCTTTAGCTGCAATGAAGTTGTGCCCCATTTCTGGTCAGAATCATATTCTAAAGTGTGAGCTTTCATGAACATTTACAATGTACATAATAAAATCTACAAAATAAATAAATAAATAAATAAATAAATAAATAAATAAAATCTACATAAACCTATCACATCTGGCTTCTGGACTTGCATTGGCATATAATGGCCCAGCGGAATAGGCACACAGCTTTGTGTGACTGGTTTCTGGCCAAGGAAATGAGTCAACCTGGGAGGTAAACAACATCAAAGCAAGTAATATTCAGAATGCAGCAGTCCCTTCTGATCCAATGCTTTCTAATCAGCCACTTTCCAATAATTCATTAAGACTTGAACAATGTGGGGTTCTCCTAGGACTTCAGCCAACCATAATGAAATTATAACAGGATATATTTACAAGGTTGAATATCTTGCACTCAGTTATGATGATGTTTATTAGTAATTCTTCAATAGCTGCTAAGAAAGCATATTTGTATTAGTTAATCCTTGCCTGGGGAGACCTTTATATTCGTTTCGCAAAAGAACATTAAGAAGCAAGGATTTGCTTTTTCTCTTCTCTGTAAATCCCCATTTCTATCAGAAAATACTGTGGGATCAAGAAATAAGCCAAATCTAGTGTACATGATTACTTTTCTTCTATTACAATTAGTGATCACCCTAGAAAACAAAACTGGAATGTACACAGATATAGACCTAGATTAATATAATCTGGCAACTTTTATATCTGAAAAAAATAAAAAAATAGCAACCATTGTCTGTATTGCCAGCCCCTTGACTAGCAACACACATATATAGATAAGTACTATGTGCATAATTCAAAAGCACCCCCCATTTTTTTTTCTCTCGTGTCAGATCTAGACATGTAAAACACCGAAATACATGTCTATTTGGAAAAGCAAAAGTCTCAAAATAATTACAGACATGATGTTTGAGTTTATGCAGGTGGTTTTTGTTTGTTTGTTGTTTGTTTGTTTGTTTGCTTTCCCCTAAGAGAGTCCAATAAAGAGGTTAAGATATCCTTCAAGGAATTCAAATGGCAAACCTTATGAAACCCTGGCTATTTTGAATACTAAGTTGTGAAGATGTACTTCACCATCTTCAAGAGGAAAGATGTATTATAATAGTAATTGTTCATTAAAATATAAAAAGACAATTAAAGAAAACAATAATAATGAGACATATAGGTAGGACTGGTCAAACTATAAAAGGCATTAATTTACTGGAGGTGTATTTTCCCTATTCATATATTTTCTATAACAAGTAACAATTTCTATTCAATTATCAGCTACTTGGAATCACTTAGCTATTAAGGCAGATATTTCAGCTGAATCCACAGACTCCAAACTATGTTTGGAAAGTTATTGGAGAGCTCTTGACTGAAGGCAGTACTACTCTTAGAATGAGATACAGAGACTAGATATTGATAAATATGAAGAGGAAATTCACTTTTTGCAATTCTGCAACACTCTATGCAAGTATTCTCTTTTAGCTATCGTGGCTGCTAATAAATGTAGATTCTAGAATATTTACATGAATTAAATACATGAACAGCTGCAATACTTCAAAAGAAATATATGAACTAAAATCATCTGAATGAAAGCTGATGACATGTGCTCAACTGCATACAAGCCAAACTCAGCACTGAAAAACATAGGCAAACTCTGTTGGAGTGAAAGGAAATGGAACTGAGTTTGCCAAAGATGAATTAGGCCCCGGTCTTTTTGAAAGATGAATAGGCTCCAGGTTGATTGCTGTGCAAATGGTAATGTTTAACTGTACTTTACATTTCCTATGCTAATTTTAGAAATGTTTCTATTTCTTTCTGAATTAAAACAGATTCAGAATTATCATAGTAGATTAATAACTCATAGATTTTCACTTATTCCGAACTGCTATCTTAAAGGTGTTCCTCGTGAACATATGCTAGACTTATACCCAGGCTAAGGTCATTTTACTCTATCACATACAGGAGGAGATGTCTTAGAAATGATAACTCAAATCAAAATATTTTGAGTATTAGATATAAATACATCAAGCACAGTGAGCTACTTAGACATTGATATTCAAGGTCTTTTGAAGAAACATAATCAGGAGCATAAGACATTTCACTGGGCCAAAATTTTCCAGGCAGAAAGTCTTGGCCTTAAATAAATAAATAAATGAGGAAACACTTTCCATATCCTGAAACTGAGATAGTTTTATGCTTCTCTGGTTCTTAATACTGCTTTCCCTGTTATAATATTCTGGTACTCAGCAACAGTGAGAATAACTGCAAAGAAAACAAACTGGGTCGGCACAAACCATGTTACTCTCAACATTCAAGAACTCTTCTATCTATCTAAGATTCCTTGCTCTACTCCTTACTCTAACAAGAAAAGAGTTGCTGCTCTAGACAGAAGTAAAGAAGAAGCAAGGCTTTTCTGAAGGGACTGATCAGTTCTGGGTAGGTAGACTTCAGGATAAATACACAGTCTGTATCTGTTCTAAGGATTCTGAAAGCCCTGACTGAAGCTTAGATAAGGGATCTTCTCTAGTTCTATGCTGCTGAATCACATATGTACACATGGAGTGATGTCACTATGCAGGTAACATAGAATTACCCTGTTCATGAGTAGTACATCTGGGTGCTGAATTTGTTGCACCTGCACAGGTCATTTCCACACAAATGATTTATTTTGTAGTAATCTCTTTTCCAGATCATCAATTTCTCTAACATTTGGAAAATAGCTCATAATAATAAAAAATAAATAAGCAAACAAACAAAAAAAACTACTTTGTATATTAACTTCACAGGCAAACTTGGGATTTGAACACATAGTAAGGGGAGCACAAATTGTAACATACATCTTGCTAAACTGGTACAGATTAACAGGATCATCCAAACTTTAGGCCCGTGGTATAAAATGTCTGTTATTAGCCTGCTTCAGATTGTCTTCCAAACCAGAATGTTTCAAAAGACAACACAAGAAATCCTCATATTGTTATGTTTTGGCAATGAGCTTTTGTCTATGATGTAAAAGATGAGTTCTGAAAATATTTTTCCTAAATTTCCTTTACCTAATATCCCAGTTTTCCTATGGCAGGACAAGGGAAGTGATTGCCCCCTGTACTTGGTTCTATTGAGGCCACACCTTGAGTACTGTGTTCAGTTTGGGGTCTCTCACTACAAGAAGGACATCGAGGTGCTCTAGCAAATCCAGAGAAGGGCAACAAAGCTAGTGAGGGGTCTGGAGAACAAGTCTTACAAGGAGCGCCTGAGGGAGTTGGGGTTGTTTAGCCTGGAGAAGAGGAGGCTCAGGGGCAACCTTATCACACTCTACAAGTAATTTAATGGAGGCTGTAGCGAGGTGGGGGTTGGTCTATTCTCCCAAGTGCCTGGTGACAGGACAAGGGGGAATGGGCTTAAGTTGCGCCAGGGGAGGTTTAGGTTGGATATTAGGAAGAACTTTACTGAAAGGGTTGTTAGCTATTGAAATAGACTGCCCAGGGAAGTGGTTGAGTCACCATCCCTGGAGGTCTTTAAAAGCTATTTAGATGTGGAGCTTATGGATATGGTTTAGTGGAGGACTTGTTAGTGTTAGGTCAGAGGTTGGACTAGGTCATCTTGGAGGTGTCTTCCAATCGAGATGATTCTGTGATTCTGTGAAAGAGGATAAAGAGGCGGACCTGAAAACTATGCTGTTTCATTTCAAAAAAAAAATAATCCTAACATTAAATTTGGAAATTTTGGAATTCTGGTGTCTAAAAATATTTGTAGTTTGACCATCTCTGTGAAGCAAGAGATTACATTTTGTGGAGTTTTTTATTTGTTTGTTTGTTTGTTTGTTCATTTGTTTACTCTTTTTCCCTATTAACTGAACCTTATAAACACACTGAATTAGTTAACAATAAATATGAATTATATAATCACATATATTATGATGCATCATCTTTCTACTCAAGAGGAACTAATGCTCTAGAATGGCCATCAGTTCTCTGCATCTTGATCAAGATCAACATCATGACATATACTAAATTTTTAATAATTTACCTTGCTTAGTTCTGGGAGAAACATCTGGAAGCTCATTTATATGACTACAGTTCCAAGAGAACAAGTCTGTACATGGGGGCTGTCAAACAGTCAGAGTTGACAAAGCCTAAACTGGAAGCCAGCATAAACTGATGTCTACATCAGTCTTCATGAGGTGTTGTGGGTGATCAGCTTTAGAGCCAAGAGAATGGCTCCATCACACAGGGACAAAACTGTTGCTATTGATCTTTCACCAAGGTAGAATTGAATAACTAGCTTTATGAAGACAAAATTAAAACATAATTCTTAAAAGTATGTTTCTGAGATCTTTCACAAGCATAGCATACAAGAATAAAGTTTATTTACTTGTACAATTATAATACTATGGTGATGTTCATGAAATGTATGGGGATGTAAACATTACTGCATATGATTTAAAAACAAACAAAAACATTGACAGTTATTAAAATTTCAAAAACAAATGAGAGCATCTCATGTTAGGTATGCTATGCCAATAAAAGACAAGGAAGAAGTAATTACTCTATCACAGTTACAGTAGTAACAGTTACAGTAGTAACATCACAGCTATTTTAATTTAATGGGATTCAAGGTTTTTATTAATCTCGGGCATATATCCAGTATTGTCCCATATACTGATAAGGATACATTTCCTAACACTTCAATTCAAATGTTCCTTCTACTGAAACACATATAGTTTGACATCATAAACAGTAAGGGTTAAGGAAAAAGAGTTCAATGATTTCTAGTAGGGTTTTGCTTTTACTTCTTTCCTTTATACTGAGGGTTCAAGTCAAAAGAGGAACATAATTTAAACAAAGTCTTGATTAAATTTGTGCTGTATTCCTCTTAAAGTTGTATAAGATCTGCAAGGAACATTAAAATAATTGTTTTAATGATGCAAAATTAAAAGTTTATTTTCAGCCCATAGATTCTTATAGTAAGAGAACATACTAAAATGTAAACTAACCAACTTACTTCAATTGACAAAGACCTAATAGACTTAAATATAAATAAATAAATAAATGTTTAGATATTCTTTGTTCCATTGATGTTAAACAAACATTTTTAGGCACCGTTTGTGTAAAAATATTGGAGCAATTAGTGGCACATCAATGATTTTTTGCCCAGCAGACATAATAAAACATAGAATAATATAAATATGGCCACTAACCAATGAAATGCTTAGATCCTTCATGTGTTAAATTCTGTTTATACCCTACAGATAAAAAAATGCACCCTCAGTATATAATCAATATTCAATCAATTCTCTCACTGGAGCAAATGTTTTCCATTTGACCGACATTAAGTAATGCCCAAAACACAAATTACAATAGCCTGTAGGACTTCCACTGAAGTAGTAACCTCTAATTCACAAGTGACAAAATGAAGTATGCATCCTTAAATAGAACAGAAATGCCTAAACAGGAATTGAGACTCTTTCTAGCAAAAATGCTTTCCATTACTTATCTTCTTCTTATCATTTTCAAATTTCATTTTTGACATATTTTCCTCACTAGAGTTAAGTTTCACTTGTGATCTCATGGGATGGAGTGTGGGCAGCTGCTGAAGTTTTGAAAATAAATAAATAAATAAATAAATAACAACTGCCCCAGATATTTTTTTTCTGATTAAAATAATAATAATAATAATAATAATAATAAAAATAATAACGTTTTATGTAATTCTGCTTGTTTATACATATTATACCACTTAAAATTTTAATTCTCAAGAAGACACATGTAGCACAATTAATATAGCGATATTTCCTCTTTCCCCAAAAACTACTTTCTGGGCACTTGGAGAAAGCATCTTTAAGAATTAATGACTGACAGTTCATGATCCCAAAGCTGGCAGTGGCACTATACATTGGAAATCAAGTCAGCCTCCCTTTTTTTTCTGCTGCCTTCCAATGGTTATTGTCCTACACAGAAAGTGTATGTGTGAGGGTGTGTGCTTATATGTTAGATATTTACACTTCTCATCTTCTTAAATCTTTCTCCATGTATACATATATATTTTAAAAGATTAAAATAATCTCTAGATATGAAGCAAAGTATTTTCATGGCCCATACCTATTTGCTAAACAATAAATATCCTACAAAGCCTTACACTTCCATATTACCACTCTTTCACACCTCAGAGACTTTCCCTAGCAGATTAACACCTGAAATAACAAACTAGTAAAACACTGAGACATGACATTATTTTATTTTATTTTATGATAATTAGAACTTCATGTCTACAAGAAAGAAAAAAAAGTAAAAAGAAAAAAAAAAAAGAATATCTCAACTCTTTAGTTTGCTCACGGGCACAGTGCCAAGCTAGTCTAATTCAAAATGCATGCCATAGTTCCTGGATTACAGACAGTTATGCACTTGGATCTACTTTGAAGTGAAACCTCTGTTTGTTGTTCACTTCGCTGCATATTGGAGGAGTCCTAGTGTACTTCAGGTATAAACCTGGCGTAATTCAGTAAGAATTCTGATATTCATTTTTTCTGGGGCTAGAACTGTACATATTATTAATTGTGTATATTGTCATGCTAAATACAAAATGGATTTTTTAATGCAAAAAATGGACTAAAATGAAAACCAAAAAATCTCTCCCTATTGAATAAAGAAGTCACTGGTTTTTGTTGTTGTTGGTTGTTTTGTTTTCAATAGCAGCTCAACAAAAAGAGCTTTTCTATATGCTATCATTGTATTTTGCCCCTCATTACAGTATACTACCACCTGAAATACTTTCTGCCCAGTGTACAGCAATTCCACAAAGTTTCTTCCTTCATGTGCCAGAAGAGCATGCAATGTCACACAGAGACTGAAACTATTGAGCAGCCTTGGTTTGCACTGTGCATAACGGAAGTAAGAGCGGAGCCCCTTGGAAAACTAGTAGAATCATTTCATTTGAAGGACTATTCTGATGACCTTCATTATATTTTAAATCCCAGTGAACATATTAATTACAAATTGAAAATATGTAGTTTTGTTCTTGTTCACTCATTAGCTATCAGGATTCATTCATGTGCTTAAAACTCTCCACCATAATAAAGAAGATCTCTGGCTTATCCTAGATTTCAGATATCTTCTGTTCAGCAGCCTAGTTCTATTGCCTGGTAATCATGCTTGCCAAATACACAGAATCACTATTAGAAGACATGTTGTACAATACACCTAAGAATTTGCCTTGCCGTTGAGGCAAGAAATGCAGCAGCAGAATTACAGGTTATAAAGTTTTCATATCCATGAAGGAGCTGGACACAATGATAGACAGCAATCCTTAAATGGAACTGAAGGTTAAGGCAGTATAGATGTTCAGCAGCATTTGGGGCTTAATTTAAACAAGAAAAGAAGAAAGCTGGAACACAAACTAGATGCACCAAGATCATTGACATATTAAAGTTTGGAGAACTAATACAAATGTAACATTTTCTGGAAGGAAATGTTGGTGATAAGTAACAACAGACCTGAATGAAAGGCAGTAAAGTCAATGATCATAGCAAAAATGCTGGGCAAGGCATATTTTAGAAATATGCACTTATCGGAATTGTAACTTGCAGGTGTGGAACTGTATGTTTATTACAGGAAACAATAAGTAATGGGTCATAAAATGGCCAATATCAACTTGCTAGGAGAATTTATCACAGAAAATTTGAGTATGACTTTGAGATAAAAATACTATCAATGTAATTAATGAACAGTAATTCTCTCTCCTCATCCAAATAAAATACTATGTAACAAAAATCTACCCTGCCTACTTGCATTTTTGGGGTAGGATTGACACCCAGTCTTGGCACCAACGGAGACAGTGGTTATTTCCACTGAACTTATTGGAACCATTAAGATTTCTGCATCATGGTGTCGAGAGTTACATCCCCTCTGACCTTGTCTCAGTAACGATTAGCCTGAGCAACATGTTGTACCATGGCATATATACCACATTCAATGTCCAAGTCAGTGGGTATATACAGGTGTTCTTCTGAGAGGACTTATATCCAATGATCCATTCAGCTTATTAATTCTATGAGAACAAGTTTTCTCCTAAATACTGTATTTTATATATGCAGCATTATAATTGACACACCTATCATGCCTATCCCAATTAAAAAAAAAAAAAAAAAAAAACGAAAAGGGAAAGGAAAGGAAAGGAAAGGAAAGGAAAGGAAAGGAAAGGAAAGGAAAGGAAAGGAAAGGAAAGGAAAGGAAAGGAAAGGAAAGGAAAGGAAAGGAAAGGAAAGGAAAGGAAAGGAAAAAGAAAAGTGAGCACCATAACCATTTGGAATATTGATTATATTAAACCTACTCGCCAACTTCACAGTAAAAATAATTTGAAACTTCAGATATAGAGTCAGGAATAATTTCTATAAGCAAACAAAAATATTTTGTTTTTTAATGTAACTAGTAATCTAGTAATCTTTTAATACAATTTCACCCAGTATTCTGCTAATTTCTGAGGTAATGTCTGTTTTGGTAAACATGATTATAGAGGATGCCATTTTTATTAACTCTCATTTTCTTTATCCCTTCTAAATGTCCAGCAATTCCTGTCAACACTACATACTTTAAAAAATCTAATAGGAATAATAGTTGGATAAGACATAGATATTACAAAGAACTCTGTATTACACTGTACCATACATTTCAATTTCCTTGGGACAAGGTTTACATTCCTTAGCTGTTACCCTTTTTTATTCCAGACCTGTAATTACATTCACTGAAGTAGTTTAGTGTTAGGCACAGCAGGTCTTGCAGAATTAGGGATTTCCAGCTGGAACTATCACTGGACTTTCACAAGATTTTTTTAAGTGAGTAAAAAGAACAAAAGTTTTCTTATGCCTTATGTAAGGTTGCATGGTTATGATTCAACCGTAAATTAAAATTGCACACTGGAACAGACTCCCCAGGGAAGTGGTCACTGCACCGAGCCTGACTGAGTTTAAGAAGCGATTGGACTGTGCACTTAGTCACATGGTCTGAACTTCTGGGTAGACCTGTGCGGTGTCAAGAGTTGGACTTGATGATCCTTAAGGGTCCCTTCCAACTCAGGATATTCTATGATTCTATGATTCTAAAATAAACCCAAGCTTATCTTTCAAATCTAACTCATTTTGAATAACAGTTAAACTAGCACCATGTCATGGGACAACGTATAGTTTTGTTCTGCTGATGTGTAAGACATTTGGCATAAAACTGAACTCTTAAGTTTAACCTTAGACTTTAAATAGTTTGGGGCCCAAATTCTCTTCTCTGATATGTTATTCTAAATCTGAAGTAGATATGCTCAGGAGGCTAATTTGAACACACTGGTAAATTGAGAGCAATATTTATCTTCATTCCTTCATGCTTGAAAAATAACTTATCAAAATGTTTTAAAATGTCTTGCTGGTCTCCCAGTTCAAAGACAAATTTCAGCCCCCTACTCCTTGTAAGCTTAGATAGCTCATTTCTCCACTGTCATGGGGAATATTCATGGAAAGAACAGTTAATGCAAACTTTTTTATTTCGCAAGACTTCTTTCAATCTAAGTGCATGGAAGCTATTTTCGTTCTGTGGAAAGTGTTTGGATAAAGGTAACAAAGAAAATCTCATGAGAATGACAAACTATTCTAGTTCCCCCAATGTGATATTCAAAAATAACCTGATGTTTAATCCTGTCTTTGTGAAAATACATATTTGGGTTCTTCATGAAAAGATGACCATGGTTACACATCAGAAATTGTGGGAAAGTTATGAAAGAGACTGCCCATGAGGAACTTTCATAACTACACTAGAAATCTTCATGAGGCATTTAATTTAAATAAATAAAAATAAATAAATAAAAAATACCTTAAGCGCAGATTTCATAGAAATCAGGCAAAGGATATTACAACAGAGAATTTAATACAACTAGATATAAAAACTCAAAGGAACAACTTGTATTTTCAGTGACATCCTACTAGAAATCCTAGCAGAAGATGAAGACAGCTTTTTGAATAGTTGGAATATATATTTCTTCTGAATATAGTCTTCAGAGTAAGTGCTCCCTCTCACTAATCAAGTCACCAAGAAAAAAAAAAAAAAAAAAAAGGACAGATCTGTCTGAGAAGGCTTTTGAACATGCAGAGATAAAAGGGAGAAGTAAAGTCAGCTGAAGTGATGGGCGAATGAGTGTCTTTACGGCAGATGTGGATGCCTTTCTTGGTCCTGTAAGACACATGATACAACTCTTCATATGGATGAGAAATGCACAATACAGAATATATCCCTGACACCTAAGGGAAAAAAGACCTAAAGAGTCATTTCCAGGCATGACCACAACAGCTAAATGCAGGTTTGAGTGCTCATCCTATTTCAGTGCTTTTCTTTCAGTCCATCCCATTTCAGTGGCTGCCCATGTGGTCATGTTCCATTGCCCCCCAATGAACCCAGAAGTAAGTACAGCACAGCTATTATTTCCCTGACACAGCTCAACACCAGGGCCTGTCCTTGAACTGACTTCAAGCCACTTTCAGACTGGGCATCACAGACCAACCAGTCTTGTCTTACACTCTGTTTTATGTATCTACAAATGAGCAGTACCTGAGCAGGATGCTTGACAGTTAGTGTCTCACCTTTCTGTTTCCAGACTCACTGAAGATGCACGATGATGCTTTGACTTTCCATTATGGCCTGAGCTAAGTGTACAGTCCCCACAACAGTAAGGATGAGGTCCCATGCCTTCTTGACTCATCCCTCATCCTGTGCTCCAGCCACTTGCCTCCTAGAATTCACCTGTTGGCACAACAGGCCAGCTCTCCTCACTATGCAAAAAGTTAACTAGGCCTCAAAACTGAAATAAAATACAAAGCATGTGGGGAGATGCAGGGCAATGACCTGAATTAGCTCATTGTGTGCATAGATTAAAACTGGAACCAGTTCTGAGACAAGGAAGGAAAGTGTATTTCAACCCTCCTGCTGCTATTCAGCTCATTGATAATAAGGAGTTTCTTTTCCTTGGAAAAGAAAAAAAAAAAAGGAAAATGCACAAAAATGGGGTTTCCTTGCATTGTTTCTTCTATATAAGGCACTGCTCTGGATGTTTTGTGTTTCAAATGCAAGAAATAATTGAGCTGCTCAATTCTTTTCTAAGTCAGGCACTTGGGTTTGATTTTGTGCACTAAGAGCGGCCAATCCAAATATATAACTGATTCTAAATGCTTGACTCAGTATGTAGCTGAATGCATCACATTTCCTGACTGATGGGAAGATTAGCTGTTCTTTTCAGCTGATGCTCAGGTACTACCAGCTGGAGTACAAAGCTGCTGTTAATGTGCTAGTAACAGGAGTTTTAAGAAAACGGTTGATGACTTGCATATAAAGCCTCACAGTTTTATCATCACAACAGATATTAGTTTGTATCCTTGCTGGTTTTTATTCAAAGAAGGGATGCATATCAAAAGCTGACTGTTTTTTAAGCTCTAGATCTGCCGTGTCTGGGCTGGAGAAAACTAACTTTGTGGCTGTCCACAGAACACTGCACCTGTGCCAGTGACAACTGAAGAAATCCTCCCTTTAATGATGTTCAGCAATTTCACCCCTGTAGTGTACAATATATTTATTAAAACTAAAGGTTAACAGAAAATAAAGCCTTATTACGTATAATACTGATCAAGAAAATTAATTTTCAAAGCTGCATAAACATTTGGGAGCTTGATACAAGTACTAAGTTAGGAATAAACATCTCAAATGAGAGATAACTGTTGTCAACAGCAGACTTTTTCTCTAAGCTACATTATACTAGCAACTATTGCTCTCACATTTGTACTTTTCTTTCTTTCATTCTCTTGAAAAGAAGACTTATATGAGGTATTTTGTATTCTGCCTTGAAAAGGCCTTTTGCATTTTTTTTCCTTGAAAAGTGTACATTGAGGGTTTGCCCACAGAACATAAAGAATTAATAAAAACTAAGCAATCACCCATGACCAGTCACAAGTAGCTGCATCTTTTTGAGTCAGGATACCACTCTGCAGCAATCTGGTTTGAGCTGCTTTGCCTGTAACCACCTGTTCTGAAAAAGCAAGAAAATCTAGAAGTTCACAGGAACAGTACTACGCCTTTCCACAAAATAACCAATAACTTGGGGCAGATCACACTCAACAGAAGCTTCTAAGGCCAGAACTTAATTATTTTTACTTGATTTCTCTCTTTTTTTTTTTTGTGCAGTTTCCTTAGACTGTGCAAAGATCACACTGTGCAACTGTCTGTGCCACTCAGTTACTCACCCACTAATTTCTGAACTTGTCACCACATTTCAAGACTTTCTGAAATAAGATGTTTAATTTTATTCAAAATAAACCACTGATCAGAGATGAACAACCTGTTGGTGCAACTTCTGGGAGGCTGCATCTCAGCTTCATCTATTACTAGCTATCAACCACAGGGGCGCTCTCCAGAGAGGCAAATCCCTAAGAAACCATACTTTCCTAGTTTCCCTCATCTTGGTTTCTCTCCACTAGGGTCTCTGGCAGGCACCAAGTGAAAAAAGATGTCAGTGGGTTACAGCCCAAGAGACAGTCACTGTTTAATCTCCTTCTTGCTGAGCTGCACCACCCTAGCCCCCACAAATCCCTCAGGCAGTGCCACTCTAGCAGGAAATCTTTCAGATGGCTTTGCATGAAAACTAGCTGTGGCAGAGGTGACCTGCTGCCAGGCCTCCTGGCCAAGCACAGTCCGTGCCCACTACCACGCAGCTGTGCTTGGGTCTGAACTGTCCCCACCTGTCAGAGCCAGACCTGGCTGGGCCCTACAGGAGCATCCTCCAGGAAGATGCAGCAAGCCCCGTGCCCAGCACACTCTGCAATCTATGAGCCCACCCAAGCAAGCCTAGAAAAAGTCATCGCACGATGACAGTCGAGTTGAAGAGGAAGTTTACAGGAGTACGTCGGGAAATTTGCCTTCCCGATCAGTCATTTTTCCCCTTTGTTCACATCAGAGCAGCGGTTCTAAATCTGGAACGGGGCTTCTGCAAAGCCATGCTCAGAGGAGGCTGGAGGTCAGCTCTGGCTGTAACTGGCTCCCAGCCGAAGGCGGGGAAGCCCGAGGGACCCTCTCCTCCCTCGGGACCCCCAGCCCCAACCTCCCTTGGGGCGCAGGGGTTTCCCCCGCGGGCGCAGAGACGGGCAGCCCTCGGCAGTGCTCGACCCCACGAAAAGCAGAAAGAAACCTCCCCTGGGGACTTACCTCGTACCGCAGGGGGCTGCCGGGGGGCGGCGGCGGAGGCGGCCGTGATGGGTCGGGGGTCGGGCGGCGGGGCGCCGCCGCTGTACCGCCGGGAGATGACCCGGTCCCGCCGCGGGGGCCGGGGGGGCAGCGGGCGGCCGTCGTCGCCCAGGGCTTGCAGGAGGAGGTCGAGGAGCGCCCCCCGCTCGGCTCCGGCGGCGGGCATGTCCCTGCCCTCGGCGCCCGGCGGCGACGGGGCCGAGGCCAGCAGCAGGAGCACGATGGCGGGCAGCGCCTGGCGTTTCTTCGCCCCTCGCATCTCTGCGGCGCTGGGAGGAGGCAGAGAGCGAAGGCGGTCAGCTCCGGGCCCAGCCCGCAGCCCCCATGCCCGCCCCCCATGCCGCGGCCGCCCAGGCTCCTGCACGCCGGCCCCGCGGGATGGCGGCGGGATGCGGGGCCCCGACGGGACCCCCAGGGCCGGCCCCGGCAGCCCCCGGGCAGCCCCCGCCACGCTCCGCCGGCTCCTCGGTGATGGAGGAGGATTAGGGGAAGGGCACTAGCACCAGCCCCCCCCCCCCCCCCCTCCCCGCACGGATCGCGCTGCGGGGCTTTGCGGGGGATTTGCTCGGCCGCCGTTGTCCCCCGAGGGTCCCGCGATGGGGGCTGCCTCCGTCCTCCGCCCTCGAAGCGGGGCGGCCCGTCACAGCACGGCTCGGTACGGCTCGGCACGGCACGGCACGGCACGGCTCGGCACGGCGGCTCCCGCACGGGAGCGGACGGAAGGACAGCCGCACGGAGCTGAGTTTGTGGCGAGTCGCATCGGAAACCGTCGCGAATCGGTATAAAGGGCAAACCCAGTTACAAGAGGCTGAGGCTCCGTAATGCCCCTAAGTAAGCTAGCCTAATTATAGCCAGCGGTTAGGATTAAGGGGGAGGCAGGAGAATTCGGTTCTCTACGAACTGCTTTTATACTTGGCCTCCCTCTCAAATCCTCTTTGGGCGAAAGAGTTAATCAGAGCTGCTGGGGAGACGGCTTTTCCCGACGGCCCGGGGCCCTCATTCCGTCCGTCCGTCCGTCCGCCGCCAGGCAGAGCCGCGGGAAGAGCCGGGGCATAATCGAGGGGCAGGGGCGCGGGACGGCCGGCTCCAGAAGGACCGGGACGCCCCCTCCGAAGAGGCGGCAGCTTACCTTCCTTCAAGCACGGGCAGACCCCGGCGAGCGGTCGCGGGCCAGGGACAGACGTCCTCTGCCGTCGCCCGAGAGAGCCCGTGTCCCCGCGGAGGCTCCGCCGGGCGCGGAGCGGGGCGGTCGGTGCTGAGCCCGGGGAGGGGGGATGCGCCCTCCAGGGCCATGCGCTTCTCTTATATAGTCCGCACCGGCGTACTCATTCGAGTACTATCGACTTTAGGTGGGTGGCAGTCGATGGAGACACCTCTGGTAATCACTCTTGGGCTCAGAGAAGGTCTTTTCTGACAAACTCCCTCCTCCCCGTTTGTCCCCCGGTGGATGGCAACGGAAAGCTGCGCTTGAAGAGCCTCTGATCTGTTCGTGAAATTAGATTTCCCCGAAGACTGGGAAATGCTTACTAATAAAGCTGCCGGCTCAAGAGATTAAAATGTGCTTTAACTTAGGGGGATTCCCTCGGGAATACAACAGGAGAACTATTTTTTTTCCCTATTACTGAACAAAGAAGCCATGAGCGCATACAGATTTGGTTCTGTTTGGAAGGTGAGGGAGGTGGTTGACTGTGTTTGGTGGGTGAAATCACAAAACAGAGACCCTGTGAAAGTCTATTTCTCCCCCGTTTTTTGTTTTATTTTTTCGTACTTTTTGACAATTAGACTTAATGAAGAGATAGCAAAAGAAGACACTGACCTGATGAATCTCACAGGTTAAAGCAACTTGCATCCTAAAGCCATAAAGAAGTGAACAAATAATTCATGAAGGAGATCTCTACTTTCAGAAAGCAGTGCATTGTGTACAGGTGGTCTGGGAGTAGATTGAAAAGCAATACACGTTTTAAAATTATACCAGACAATACTTCACATTATGACAGAATTTGCAAGTGTAACACTTCAGCAGAAAGTCCCCCTGAGATATTTAATAAGAGTGGAAGAAAAATAAAAAGCACTTGAAATATCCTTGAATACATGAAAATTGAGATTTTAAGTTTGGAAGAAATTTGAACTGTTTGCACCTGTCTGACATATGATATTTCTCTACAAACTTTGTCTCTTTCCCAGAAGGTCATTCCTGCCCTTCTCTGGTTATCTCAGCCAGAGCACACACAGGGCTGCATCTCACAGGGGCTGTGTCTGTGCTGCTGATGGGAAGCCAGCTTCTTGCCCATCTCCTCCTACTCTTGTGCCATCTTCACTCACCTTTTGAGAGGGAAATACCATAGAGATTGGGGATCAAACCACATTAAACTATTGAAAGGTTACAAAGGGTTGTACCATTTTTTATTATTATTTTTTTAAGAGTTCAGTGCATTGCACTAAGCAAATTTGTCTGACCTGTGGATTCCCAGGGTAACAGAAGGGAAGTGGCAATCTCTCATGATTTACTGCTTCTATCTCTTTATTGGGGGCATATAACGAGTTTTTTTCTGGTCAAGGTGACAGGTCAAGCGAAGAGAAAAAGAGAGCTGTTACAAGCTGAGAAATAAAGTGTGCTTATTTAACAACTCCAAAACAAATCTCAAACCTTCTCTTCACTTGTTTGTTTTATTTTGTTCTCAGAGATGTATATTGCCACCACAGAACGGGACTGAATTGTCCTGTAGAAATGATCAAAGCATTACCTTGACTTGGGCTCCTTTGCACACCTTCATAACTGGTCATGGATTAGGTCTACACCTTTTAGCACTGGAAACAGGACCCATGGAAGTCTACAAGGCACTATTAAGAGAGAATAAAAGATCTTTATTGGATATCTTTACAAGGCAAGTAGCAGAATACTCACAGGAACTAAAAAAAAAAATATTGCAAATAACACCTCTTCCCCACACCCCCAAAAGATCTCCAAGGTCTGCAAGCTTCCATAGCTGGCTATCCAGTCATGGTGGACAACATCCTGGAACTGCTCATTTGGGAATGTTTGTGAATTCCTGAGCAAACACTATCAAATATGTCACCTCCATTCCGTGACAAGATACAATCCTGTTAGTGTTAATGTAAGACTTTTTTTTTTTAAAAAAAAAAAAAAAAGGTTTTAAAACTGTACAAGAACCCAACTAGGCCTATTACCACAGAGAACCACCCAGCTTTAACTTTCTCCTTTGTCTCCACTGTCACTTGCTTACCAAAGGAGGGATCCTTTAGAAAAGCTGTATCTTTCTTTCCTTGGATTGCCATTGTACTCATCCAGAAGACAATAAGCTGTTTGCTAACTACTGTTTTAAATTAAAACAAATTGACAGGGTGGGCACTTCATTTATTACCAGGATTTTCCTTTTTTTTTAAAAAAATAAAATGTTATCCTTTTTGTGTTTTCAAAAGGAATGAACAAGAGGTCAAGTAAAACAAGAGAGTAGCTGCAAAGTAGTCTGAGAGGCAGATCTCTCAGGCCCTAAAGTTACTGCAGTGATTCCCATTCACTGATGTGGGGGTTGGATCAAGTCTTAAAATAAAAAGGACCAATTAGAACCACAGCACATCTAAATCACAAGCTTTAAGTAGCTTTTTCAGATTATTTAATTCCTTGAAGAGCCTTAAAGACATATTAAAAACAACAACAAAACCCAAAAATATTTGTTTTCTACTATTGTGCAAAGCCTTTTTAAAATTGTCTTAATATTTGAATTCTTCAGAGAGTATTTGAAGGAATGACAGCCATAGATTAAACCAAAGGAAGATGACTGCTTTACTAATCCCAGGCAATTCTGGCAGGTTGAAAACCCATTCTCAGGTCACAGTCACATTGGCCCTTTTTGTTCATAGCCCTACCATGCCTCCTCCTCATTACGTGGAGAAAGAACCTCAGCATGAGGTTTACATCAAAGAGGGCATCTTAAGACTACACTGAGTGTCTTGTTCAGGAACTGAAAACATGTTCATAGTAAACCAAAAATAAGTCCAGTTATTTTCTTCTTTTAACTTGTGGATTTAAACATTTATTTCCTATGGCATGTTCTTTTCATTTCTGCTGTGTCTTAGCCACAGGTCTATCACTGATTGAAGTTAAAAGCAAACTAGTTAAATCAAAGAATCATAGAGCTGACAGGGACTTGGAGAGATGATCTAGTGCTTTCCATTGCCCAAGGCAGAACCAACAATACCTATGTCAACAGGGCTCAGTAAGAAACTAACCTTTATTTTTTTTCCCATCAAGCTCAATACTTCAACCCAAATCCATTAAATGAATGATTGGTAAATGTTGGTTTAGTAGTTATTTTTTTATCTCGGGATTTATAGTGAAATATAAACATTATCTAAACGTATTCCCAAAGCACACACTCAAATAAAAGACAAGCTAAAGCAAAGATTTAAAATGTAGGTGTCTCACTGTTTCTAAATAAATCTGTCAGCCAAAGATTTCCGTGGCCACTCAGCTAAAACACAATGAAAAACAGAGAGAAATCCTGGTTCTGTTGAAGTCTATGGGAATTTTCCTGTTGACTTTGTCGAGCTGGGATTTAAAGCAGGGTTGTTACTAAAGGAGAGATGAGGAAGTGAAAAATGACCACAGAAATATGAATGTATTAGCCAAGGCAGTAATTTATAGATGCCTGCTGAAATTTCTGATCAGTAACAGAGGCTGGTTTTTAGATCACACATTTTAAAAAAAAATCAGAGTATTTAAACAGCCATATATATTTGCCTATTGAAGCTGATACAAAAATACTCTTTTTGTAGAAGACTTGATCAGATGATTGCTTGCATAACTTTGCCATTCTTTATACCTATGAATCTACAGATTTATTTTTTTTTTCCAATATTTCTGCCAGCAACTTTTAAGTCACAGGACTTGCTAATGAATTGACTGACTGTGGAAGGCCATACAGCTTAAGTAAAATAATACTGCTAAAAGAGATGTGAGAATTTGTTTGCCATATATATATATCATAACTGGAAACTTACTTAATCTCTTAAATTCATTTAAAAAAATATTATAGAAATAGAGAACTGTTGTATATTCTTACTGAATTTTGGTTAGCATGTCAGCTGTGTTGTAGTGGAAATTAAACTGGAGCTTTAAAAATGTATTCCACAAAATCAATATCATAGACTTTTCATTTGAAATATAGCAGATTAGTTTGACTATTATAAACATACCTAAATATTTTTGAATAAAGTGTTAAAATGATCTTTACTGACTTTTTAATTAAGAAATTCTGTCCTAAGGTCATCCCTATCTGCGTTTTGGAGGAGTTTTGTCCAGGAAACTAAGACATAAGGAGTCATTTCTGGAGGACCTTTGGCTCCCCTGTGCTCTGGAAGGCTCAGGTGGAAACATGAAACAGCTTCTTAAAACTAAAACTAACCTGCAAATTGTTCAACAGAAAACAGAGAAGGGAGTAAGGAGAAAAAGTTTCAGTAGTGAAGGTTTTGATTGTGCCCCATCTGATTAGCTGCCTGCAGCTGGAACTGTTCAGTTGAACGTGGACTGCTGGAGAAGCTAACTCCTTCAGAATACTGTCTAGATGTTATTTTACAAAAATCTACTTCTAATTATTTCTCTCATAGGACAATTGGTATTGGGAAGTTAAGAGCAACAAATGAGCATTTCTTGCCTTTAAAACCGTTTCTCATAAGAGATCTTCTGCAAACCTTCCAAAGAAAAGTGGAAAGACTTTTAAAACCCTGGCAGATTTTTCAGGACCTCAGAATGGTCTACTGAGAATGGGGCTCAAGGGCCAAACAATACACAGTCTGACTAAAGGAACCTTTTGAACTGCTTTCAGTCCTTCATACTTTGATGAGTCCTTCATATCTTGTTGAAATCAATTATCTGCATTACCATGTCTCTGAAGACTGACGGTTTACCTTAGAAAAATATCCAATAGATGTTCTGCTTATTGTCAGCTTCTGATTTGGCCAGAATTACTTTTAACAAAGCAACAGCAGTCCCCACAAGAGTCCTGTGGCAGGCACCTACTCTTATGGTACGCCATCTCCAAAACAAAAATAGGTACCAAATATTCCCACTGGTTGGGTCCCTCTCTTTTGAACCCAGTCCTGGATTCTCAGCTGATAACATCAGAAGATAACATCCTGTTTCTAAGGACATGACAGCTTTTTACACCTGTCCTTGTAGATGTTAGAATTAATCCACAGGTGCATCAAGTCAATAATAAATTTCCTTCCCGACACCTTCATCACGTGCCATTCATGACAGCAGACAGGAACATACTGAAAGCACCAAAATAACTTTGCATGTGACATGGCTTTCTAGAACAGCTCTGTCCCACAAATATGAGGGCCACCTTCTAACAAAACAGATCTATTTGCTTTCAACACATCAAAACTAAACCATGTCTTCAGAGCTTGGCAGCTAGAGAAATATCAAGCACACTTACATTCATGTCCTGGAGTCTCTGATTTAGAAAATAATAATAATAATTTTCTCTCTCAATGAGAGCCTTCAGTCAGGGGAAACTAAACCTAGTGTTTTGGGGAGGCAAAGATGCAATGGCAACCTTCACCACAAATGGGGAATCACTGCAGGTGTGCTTCATCAGACTGGCATAAGAATCTAGAGCTCACCACCCCCTCTGCTGAGGTAATCATCTTTCAGAGAAAGAACATCTTGATAGGAATGTCCTGACAGGAATCCACAGTGGCAAATAAGGAGGTTTGAAAAGTTTTTGAAAAAATTATCTGTATGGACCACCCCAAATGAGAAAGTTAAGTTCCTGCAAACTCCACACAGAGCAGAAGTTGAGACATGAGGTGTCATTCCCCCTAGCAAAGGTATTTCTGGATGATATATTACATTAAGGATAGACTTTCACAGTGGTCCTTTTTAGATGACCTCTGATTCCTCATCTGATTTCCCAGTGGGACAGCAATTATAACACTGGAAAAGGCAAAGCTAGAGGAATCACCCCAATCAGATGACAGCAGAAGCAAAAGTTTCTTAACAGAAGCCCTAAATCAAGCAGGATAGTAGCATAGCCTGCGCGTGCCCAGATATGTGCAGAGATGGTCAGGTGCGCAGGACTCACTGCGTATGTGGTGCAAAGTTGCTGTACCTGCCACACACTGATGGTTATGATGCTTCAGAGAAAAAAATTAAAAAATAATAAAAAAATGGGGTAACCTCATTTAGTTGAATGGCATGCACGTCATGGTTGATTTGAGAAGACATTTTCAGCATAAATCAATTTGTAGACTTGCAGATAACAAGGCAAACTGGTCTCCATTGCCAGTGCAGGCCAGTTTGGGTACTGGAACAAGGAAGGCACCATTACCTGTGATGCATCCAGATGCAGAGAGTGAAGCTTTCTGAGTGCGGACTCCAACCTGCAAAAAAAAACAGTTGTTCTGAAATAAAAGTTGCAATTGTCAAAGCAGTTATGCTTGTATCCAGAAAGAGGAATCAACTGAAATGATTTCTCCCTGGTGAAACTGCTACACAAGTCTTGTACTTCGGTCAACTATTCACATCTTGGGAAGAATAATGAAATCTGGAGACAAACCAGGAACATGCTTTTCAGTTTGGGAAAAAATGTTAAAAAACTCAAGCTTATCAGAGCAAATCTTAAGCTTAACCTATAAATACCTACTCAGAAAATAAAACAAAAAATATTCGCGAACTCTTTAATTTAGGAACATGAATTTGAAAAAGACCATGATGGTCATTCAGTCTGTAAAACCTAAAATTACCATCAATAATGCAATAGACACTTACTTCAAACAGAGTATAAAACATGCACTCCACATGCCCCCACACACTTGGGATGGAACAGTTTTTAAAATAGATTAAAGCAAGCTTAAAATGCCTATAAGAGAACAAAAGACAAATTATAATGTCTGAAGGAAAATCAAAGGGAAAAAAATCAAGAACAAGAAAATGTCTTAAGGTGCTAGAGGAGTAGGGATTTCTTTTAATAAACTGACCAGAGGAACCAGGTCATCTACTTGCTTATGAATGTCAGAATGCTTATGCCTACCTGGCTTGGAGGAAAAAATTCATGATGACTCCAGCCCTGGTGACTGATTTATATCTGAGCCTGTGATTAAGATACACTAGCTGAGCAGCTGAGAATGTAATGACTTACCAATGGATCTTTTTGACATCCTGTCTCCAGCTGTGAAAGTCTCTCATGACTCAAAGGAAGGGAAAAAGAAAAAAAAAAATATCTTCCTCCTCTCCCTTCCCTGAGGCAAACAAGGCATCTAAGCGATGCTTAGGAATGGTCCCTTTCATCAGCTGACTAGAAAAAAATGAGGTTAAAGCATCTGAAATGGAATAGGTGAGCAGTGATCCTGTGACTGCCAAATTACCTTGGATATGTCTACTGATTAGTTAGAACAGACTAGTTCTAGGTGCATCATAGTTTGTTAACAGAGGCCTGAATTTCTCTCCTTTTTTTAATTTTTTTGAGATTTCTTATTAATTCCCTAAAAATAAAATAACAGATGTAGAGAAATAGATGATCGTAGATTTTGTCTGTTTTTTAAGATGTCTATCCTTCAATAAAAATTAACTTGTAGAAGTCCTATAGCCAAAGACAGAGAAAATCACTTTATAATAAATCACATCAATGTTTTTAGGCCTTAAACCAAAGAAATACTCTGTTTAAATTGTTAACATTGGATTTGAAATCTATTTGAAGATCTTGCCTTATCCTTCATCTTAACTGAGGCTTTTGATGATTTTGAGTGGCACAAGTAAATTACACACTATGCAAAATGTATTTCATTTTGCTTTCCCTTCTCTTGTGTTGCAAGATGGAATTTTTACTTCTGTCTGTCCTTTTTTCTTCTCTCTCTGCCATGGAAGTCCTATTTTTTTTTTTTATTTTTTTTTTTTTTACTTCAGCTGCCTCAGTTTCTCTTTAGTATACATTGGTTGGTCCTGTCTTCTTCTTTTCTGCCATCCTTCCCCCACCTTGTTCTTTTTACTTTTCATTTAAAATGGCATATGACACTGCAGCTGAAATATCAAATATGTCACTCATGCAGTTTTTTAGACATCCTTTGTGATTTTAACAAACAGCAAGCCACACTGAATTTTTTGGTTATCAAGGAAAGGAAGAAATCATACTAAATGCACACAAAATTTCTACTAAACATTAGTGTCTTGCTATCCAAATTATGACACTTTAATAAATGAGTTAAGTAATACTTTTTCACATTTTTTATGTTTTAATCTTGTTAATTTGTTTTATTGTTGGTAGTGTTTTTTTCTTTTAATCTGTGGTTCTGTAGTTGTTTTTTTTTGTTTGTTTGTTTGTTTGTTTGTTTGTTTTGTTTTTCAAATTGACTTGGGCGTCTTTAAGGAATAAAAATTGACTGACAGAAAATCAAGCTGTGTTAATTACATGACGTATTGTTGTTGGAGATTTATTTTCAGTTCAGTTGAAACCAATATTAAAATTGGAAATTGTGCTGAAGTTGTACATTCCTGATTCTGAATTATTACATCTTTTGCCACAAATTCTTGCAGTACAACCCTATGGGAGCTAAGCAAAGCCTATCTCTTAACTTCCACTGCATCCATTTTTGGGCACCACTGAAGAGGCTCTTCAGATCACCATCATCTCTTTGTTAAAACTGGAGATCCTGTAATAAAAAAGGAACTCCGCTGGTACAGAAAATAAACAAATAAATAAATAATATATATATATATATGTAAGTATATATGCATCAACCACTGCCAGCCAGTGGCAGAACTAACACAAGGCACACCATGAGGCTGCAACAGAGGTTGTTGAGACAGCCCTAAAGGTGCTCGCTCAGCTCACTGCTTGGAAGCAACCTTGCCTGCAGCACACAGCCACTTCCAGACCTGGGGAAGTGGCTGACCTTGCTCCGACAGAGAGCAAAATGCTGGTGCTGGCAAGCAGCCAGGGGATCTGATTCCCAGATGATGAATCAAAGGCACAGAGATGGGGGGGCTTGCCGTTTCTAAAGTGGACATCCTAGGGCACTGGTGAACAGGTGTTTATTGGTTTTGGTTGATGACTGCTTTTTGGCTGATAAATGCCACGGAGAGCCTGTTTGGAGAGGCTTTATATCAAAATGATCTTGGCAGTTCTGTGCCTGAACTGAAAGACAGAAAGGACAGCACACAAAGTCTACTTGCAGTGATTTACCCACTGCTCAGTTTTGCATTTTAACATTACTCTGCTTTTCATAACTGAAAAGTAACATGAACATTAATTATACTTTGTTAAAATCTTTCTTTCTTTGGCTTGTTTTCCTGGGGCAATGAATTTTCACCCAATTATATTGTTTGTCTGCAGTTTCATGCACAATTTAAGCCAACATAATTTGGCATGGCTGCCAAAAAGATCAATGCCATACTCTTCATGCCTCTGGCCACCAAATGTCTGCCCCTAAGCTGGCACCTCTGTTATTCTGGAACAAGAGTTCAGGTGTTTGCTTGGTGAACTGGGTCAGGATACTGATTCAAGCCAAAGTTACTTCCCAATGGCATGTTTCCCCATGCACCCCACTACATACCACATAGCTTCTCTTGTAGACGTGGAGAAGCAGATAGTGTGGAGATGTCAATAAGGAGCTGGCATCCGACTGTGTCTTCCAGAAGCAATACTGACTTACAGTGTTCACAGATATCCCAAAAGCATTTGAGTCCACTGGCCATCAGCATAAGATTACTCTTTTACACCAGATATAGCAATCTTGGCTGCCCTTGCTTTTGCTTTTCTCTTCAAATTTCTTATCCAAGTAAAGATGCTGGACATTGAAAGGAACTAAAAACCTTTACAAGGGATGCCCTGCTCTTCTGACTTCCATCTGAGGAGGTAAACAGAGAATTGACTCAGCAGGAAGTGGACCCAGTACTGCATTCATTACTGCTCCATCTCTCCTGCCTCATCTCCTGTTTTCCTTCCTCCACAATTCTCTTTTCATTATCATTGCAGGAATTTGAACATGTTGCTGAGCAAACTGCACAAGCCTTCCGCAGCAGCTGTGAATCTCACCTGCTAGGCAGCACCAAGAAAAGCTAGACAAAGGCTATATTTCCTAAGCCTCCTCTTCCCTCATCTTCTAAATAAAAGAATATAAAACAGATTTCAGCTGTCAGGCATGGTGCTGTAGAGGGTCTATAAAATGCTGTGAAAAATCTGTTACTAAAGCTAGAGGATCTAAGATAAGCAGATCTTGGCCCAGACAAATACCCTTAGCTGTTTGAGGAGGAAGACTAAGTGTAAGGATAGCCTTTCACACTGCTTACCTGCAACATATGGACCTTTACTAAATCTGATTTGAGCAGGCTTAACTTATTTGGATGTAAGCCCTACTAAATATTTGGAGAGTAATTCAGATTGAAAAAATCTACAACCCATAACCCCCTTTTTTGTTCGATGTGACACAGTGTCAGCTCTGTATGGCAGAAGCATTAATACTGCAAACAATGCTGGAAAAGAAAGAATACGGATGTCTTTGACAAATGACTCCAGTGACACAATTGAAGCACTCCCACTCAGTTGTCCTAAGCAGCTACCTATCTAAAATGTACTTTGCAGCTACTTTAATCCCTAGCTCAATTTTCCCTAGTAGAAGATTACTTAAACAACAAAATGGTGGGGAACTACACAATGAGGACTTCATTGTCCCATTAGGTCCCGTTGCCTTTTACAGTCTTATTCACCTCACCACCTCACCTTTTTCTCTATAATGTCTTTTTATATTGACTAGTTTATTGGCAGAGACCTTGTCTTTTGCTCCCAGTGGAAAGCTTCTTTTCTACTATTCTTAACAATAATAACACTAAATGAGTCAAGAAGAAAATTTAATTAGGAAAAATAACAAGCTGCATGGAGGAGGTAGAAATATTGTTGATTGAGTACAGAAGCAGTAAAAAAGTGAGAAGGAAAGATGCAGGGCAAGGAAGGGTTAAGAGAGGAGGAGAAGAAAGTCTGAGTCAATGCAGAGTAGGAGGAGGTGATTAAGAAGGAATCAAAAATTTGAATTTTAAAAGGAAGATTTTTGTTACAGTAAAATTGGAAGGGAAGGAAAAAAAAATGAAAGACAGACAAAATCTTGAATAAGTAGAAGGAAGGCAATTGTACTCCACACCTTTTCTATCATGTGAAGAAACTCAAGCAAATGCAGAATAAATGAAAGCATTAGAATAGGCTGGGTAGAGAAGAAGAAAATGATAGTGAGCTGGTATAGGAAGGAAATTAGAATAAGTAAAAATATTTGATATATAGAGGGATAGAAGCTGAGGGATATATGTATTGGTCTAAATATTATTTTCAGCTTATTTTCTTGGAAAATGAATGAGTATTTCCACAGGAAGAGATACATTGGAGTTGAGCACTAGAAAGGAAAGAAAAAGAAAACAAAATTTTATAAATTGGAAAAGAGGCATTTACAAGAGAAACACTGCTTTTAAAAAGTAGTAATTTATGGACAAAGCCATAATAGCCATAAGAAATCTGTAAGTCAAAATGTCACTAAATATATACCTGCAACACAGAGAGAATGTCAGATACATTTCATACACTTGTCTCACATGTTAGTTGTCTTAAATAGATTTTGTTTGCTATGTTACTTTTATTTCATGTTATTTACTAGCTGAAAACATTCCAAAGTAAAATATTTTCTCTGTCATAGGTCATTAGATTGGCATTCGGCATGCTACTGAGGTAAATAAAAGACCATGAACTTGACATTGCTGTTGCGTAACCACAGATGATGTTCTTTAGCTATTATCTACTTATGAAACAATCCTTGAGCTTTTATAAAGTGACTCCGAGCATTTCTAAAGCATGAGACATTCATCGCTTTCTAATATCTAAAAGATAAACATACCGTCTCTTCAGGAAGAATTTTCCCTCAGATTGTCCCCATTTCTCTCAGGTCATTCCTATCCTTCTGAAATGCCTTAATTCCTTTGGTTTTTGGTGTTTTGCTTTGTTTTGTTTTGTTTGTTTTATAATACCTATGTGCCTTTCACTGTCATCAGCTTCCCGCACATCCATGGCTCTTTTTTCTTGAGCTGTACTTGAATGCTGTTCTGATACAGCTCTACATCTTCAAAGTGAGTAAGCATTAGTGCAGTTCTAGCTAAGCAACATATTTGGGAACAACTCTTCATTCTTCTACATAACACAGAAACATGGAAGCTCATTAGTTGTTGTCTCTGAAGGAAAATGACTCCATCAGAGAACACTGATTAAATAAGACATATGGATCCTACAGGAGTCCATCAAAAAATTCAGCAGAAATAATACAGGTTTCCAGGCAGCCTGAGCACTAGCCAGTTGGCTGGAAGCAGGGTAGGCAGGTTGCTGGCTCTCTGGGACCCTTGACTTCCCTATCAGAGCAGCTTGGTCTTCAGGAAGCTAATAAGCCAGCTCAGCAGCTGGGACAAAAAGCATCCAGAAAAGTGATCAGAGACGTGGGAAGAGTTTTCCCAGTTTGGCAGCTGGGAAGGCAAGAGAGATATTAGAGGAATCTCATTCCCATGGGAAGAGCCGAATTTCTGGCTTTTCATCCCAATACAGGAGGAAATATATACACATATTTATAATATACATAAAAAATACATGTATACATACCTGTATATGTTTATATATATGTATACCTATTTAGAATGTTATTTCTTGTGAGAAAGGAAATCCTTATTCTAGCTGGCTGTAATAAATTGTTGCTGTCCTCTGCCATGAAGATTACAAGTAGGCAAATATATGCCAAAATTAGGGAAGCTAGCTGATTAAAGGAAATGCCATGACATTGTCAGTACACATTAATACAATTAAATATGGGATAACATGGGATAGGGTTGAACTGATGGAGTGCGGGTTTTTTTTAGTCCTGTGTCAAACAATCATCACTAAATAATTTTTAAGGCTTTATTAAGAATGGTGAAAATAGGAGGGTGAGAAAAATAAACATAATTAATATATTTTTATGTATAAATCATATATTTATAAAGTAAGATATTTACTTATAAATGTATTTATGCTTCTAAATACTTACCTCATAAATATAATAACTACATTTATGCTTATAAATATATTTATAGGTGAAATAGAGCTTCTGTGTCAGCAATATTTTTTCTTACCTTCCTCCTGTATCATTCTTTATAACAAAATACTTCCTCAGTTTGGCAATTTTTCGGGGGGAGGGGAGGCAGGGAAGAAAGATAAAACATGAGATGAAAGGAGAGGATCTTGAGCACTTTTTGGGAACCTTCTAACCCTGGTTCTTGAAGCCAAGGAGCAAATTAGGGGAAAGATTTAAGAAAACAATAGCAAAGGCAGAAACCACTGTGTTCTGTCACTAGAATAGACTCCTCTGGCATCACTGCTTCAGAGGGGCAAGCAATCCCTCTGTCCTCACAGCTCCTCAGGGAGGTGGCCAACAGAGCCACATGAATCTGCTGAGGACATTGCTTTCATCTGGTCAAAAGCTGAAAGAGCATTTCAGGGGTTGCAGTCTCTGCTGACAGGACCAACCTTCCTAGTTTTGTCTGGCTAATATATGGAGTAGGGAATAGAGAGACAACTGAGGCAGAGACACACTACTGTTGTGAAAGTGTGACTACTGGTGGCTGACCAGAAGGACAAAAAATACAAAGCCACAGTTAACAATCTTTAAATCTCTTTTTTTTTTTTCCCCTTGTATGTACAACAAGGGGAAATGAAGACAGAAGTATAAAAGAAGCAGGAAATCTCATGGCTTGGATGTGGAAACCACTTCTTCCCATAAGTCCTCCTCCTAATTTCTCTCCCTAGCACTTTTCACCACAGCATATGCACAAGGTACAGCTCTGCTCCTGACTGCTCTCATGGAGGTCCCAGATGAGTTTTCACTCCTCTAAAATAAGTTTCCTACAAAAGATGCTAGAGATCATCTCCAGGCTAGTACTGGCTATCAACTTTGTCTCTCCTTTTCTTCCTGAGAAGTGATGATCCCTCTTTCTCTGGGTCACCAGAAGTGACTTGCTTGGCTGTCCTGCTGTTTCTGATTGCATCAACATCTACTCTCCACAGGACTTCAGAGCCAGTTCCCTCTGTCTAAGTCCACACAACAACTCACCTGTGTGCCCATGGAAAGTCCTAAGTCCTAAGTTAAATATACCTGTCTGCTTTTATGCTATGAGAATATACACCTGTCAAATGTCTGATGCAAGGTTAGGGCCCATGAAAGTACAGTTCATCTGATTATTTTTTATTGATGAAAGTAAATAACGAATGTGAAAAATGCGTTATTATAATAGTATCTAATATAAACAAGTAGAGAAAAATGTAGCATTTTTTTCTTGTAAAGGAATAATTTTCCCAATCGTATTTATTATATAATGCCAAATGAAAGATATTCTCCCACCCCCCACCCCCAAAAGAAAAGAAGTCTAAACTAAAGTTAACAATATAGTATTTCTTCTTGTTTTGATAGTGAAATATTTCTTCTCTTCTAAGTACCTAAATAATTTATTTCAGTAAATCTGCAACATAAATATAGCTTTCAATGCCTGCATGCTTTGATCTTCTTAATACTGGCAGGTCTCTGTTGCCTCCCACTCTTGATTTTGTTAACAGTAGTTTAAGCCACAATCCTTTTGAGATAAAAGGATTACAACTTTATTAAAATATTCTGTTACAAAACTCAAACATTCATATAGCTTGTCAGACAGCTTTGCTTGTCTTGTACTTCCAGAGCGCAGAATGAAACCCTTGCTTTGCGCCAAGCTGCGTGGCAGCCCCTGGGGACATTAAAGGCCAACATTTCTTGCTCTATTAAACTGAGAGCATGACATCACCTCTCATGCTTGTTTTGCACAAACACACTGCAGAAAGTGCATCTGTGGGCACACAAGCCCTGCTCAGCCCATAGTTCCAAGCACCCAGCAGCCCTGCTACCTTCGTGGGGACAGTTCCTTGCCTGAGCTGCCATAGTCCCTTGTGCCAAGGTAAGAGCCTAATGCACTTCCACCTGGCCAGATTTCTCCTCTGGTCATTTTGGTGATGGTAGGAACAAGCAGCTCATTTCATTGTACCAAACATGTTGGTACTGCATCTTAATGCATCTCTTTCCATAGCCAGAGAGTTTGTGTTTAAAAAGAGGCAAAGATGCCCCAGCTACATGGAAACAGCCAGTTATCTTTAAAATATAGATTTATTTTTATTAGAGATTTTCCTCTATAAAAATATAAAAAAATATTTCCTAATAGTTTACCATATGGTATTATGATATATATTTTCTCAATCACCAGAAACAGAATTTGTTTTGCTCATGACAATAACTGTTGAGTGATCTCTCTGTCCTTACCTCAACCCTTCAGACCTTTCCATCATATTTTCTTCCCATCTCTTCTTTGAGGAAGGGGAATGAGAGAATGGTTGTGGTGTTGTTTAGCTGCCTATCAGTATGAAACCATCACAGCATCCAAAATATATAATTGAAGTATAAAGCAGTAGAAATTAAGAATCTTTACTTTTGTATTACTTATAACACAGTTGCAGTTATAGCATTACTCACAGTACATTTATGCCTTATCACCTTTCTAGCATAAATAGCTACAACTTCTAATAAAGTCAGTGACATTGAGCTTAAAGTTAGTTTTGACTGATTTTTTTATTTATGCATATGCAGATTTTCTGAACAGTCAAAATAAAGATGTTGAAGAAAACTACTTAGCTTGTTATTACATTTGTTAGTTCTATGCATTTTTAGTACCCTCATTAAAGGTTATTGAGATTTGGATATTTTTTTTAGATATTAATAAGAGGTTAATCACTTATTTTACTTCACCTTTGATTAATTTCATAGGTGCTAGTAGGGACGATTTTCTTTTACACATTTAAACGTATAGAACACCCATGCAACATGTGTTTCCTTGTTTGTTTGTTTGTTTGTTTTCTATCAAGAGCAACGTGATGATGATAAATCAAAATGTGGCAATCAGTACCTTTCATCTACAACATCACATGTTACTTCTCCTCACAAGATTTATTCCAAGAGCATGGAATATCTTCCCTAGGCAACCAAGTTATCTCATACTTGGGAATTCCAGTTTGCTAACTCTCTGGAGCTCTCCCAGATAGGTGTTTTCTTCTGAAAACATGAGCACAGTCTCATTGTTACCATATAAATTGAAAGCTGTGTTGTAACAGACAAAATCTGCCAAATAACACAAAGAAAATTAGGATAAACAGTGCATACTTCATGTGCTGTAGTAGTCAAATTAAAAAAAAAAAAAATCATCACTAGATATGGCAGGCTGAGAAGATATATCATCACCTTTAACTATGTAGTATGTTAAATTTCAGGTAAATTATGTAATTTATAGTGCATTATCATAGTGGGACAGTATTGTTAGCTTATTTGTTACCAATAGATGGCAGTGATCACTCAGTTTCCTACAGAAGTGAAACATGTGGAACAAAAGTCAGGTGTCAGGAAATGGGTAAGTATTCAAGTAGATCTACCTGTAAATGAAGGAGTTATTGCTCTTAGTATTGTGCTTTTAATCAGAACATTACCATACTTTCATATGTTCAAGAATAGTGTAGTCCTTGGATTAAGGAAACCTCTTTTGATGCTTACTTTGAAACCAATTCCATATCCTCGTATCAACCTGCTGGACTGAAGTGTTACCACTGAGCTATTCATCCTTCCTGAGGAGGCACATGGATGAGTGTACTTCCTTTGATAGCAAATATCACATGCTTTATAGGCATCTCTTCTCTGCAGCTTTCCATTACTGCTTTCCACCATGTTTCTCATGCTTAATGGGCAGCTAGCAAGGGTAACTTAGCAGGCAGTCACCTCTCTTTGGAAAGGTAGAATCAAAAGCAGAGCAGATGGACAATAAATTTTGGGGACAAGAAAGAGAAATTTTCTGAATAATTGGTTTTGTGTCTCTGGTGATACAAACAATCCCCTCAGCTGTTGTCTAAGTTCAAAATCTGTCAATCGCTGTGAACAACACAGAAAACGCTCTTGGACTGCTATGGTATTAGCACGAAAGCAACAGAAGAGCAAAGTATATCTTTACCGAGTCTGTGTTGGTCTCTTTCTGAACCAGATGCTTCTTACTGGGCTTGAGCCTTCCATAGTTCTCAGCAGTATGGATGTGTTTTCTCCAGTGACTAAGAACATGTAATCATTTGTGGTCACTCCTTAGAGAGATCAGCCAACTCATGGAAAGGCCCAAAGTTACAGCTGGTATAATATTTAACACATTTTTTCTCTTCCAGCATTTCCATAACTTGCTAAGACCCAAGATGACTTCAGTTCCATCCTTATCTCTAGCTGTGTCTTCATTATATTTCAGTCCATATCTAACAATCTCATAACTTTGATAAAGGATTTATCTACTTTCCTTGTCTTCCATGGCCACTCTCAGATATTTACTTTCCACTGTCTTAAAGGAAAATAGACCCTTCCCAACCATTTCTTGAGTCTTCTGGAGTCTTTGACGTGGCTAATCATTGTAGACCCATTAAAGGACTTAGGCATTTAACTCCTGCTTTAAATATCTTAGTCCAAAGTGTGTAGATCCTCAAAATATCTCCCTTATCTGTAACCTAATCATAGTTACATCTGTAGTCTGAAAGCAATTCTGTTTTCATAGAGTCTTATGAATATTTGATGGACATCTAGTGATCAACACTAAATTAAAGCTTCACTAAGATTCACAAATGAATACTTCCCTTGCTGAGCTGATTCTCAGAATAGTATTTATACTCATATACCCCAAAGGATAAGTAACAGTAGCAGCACATTTTTATTAATTAGCACAGTGGTTATAAACATACCTGAAGTAAAGAAAAACAAAGCTAATTCCATTTTCTAACTAAGAATCTTTCAGACAACAGCTCTAAAGAGAATGGCCTAACTCCAAACTAGAAAGTGTTTTGAAATTTTCCAGCTGTTCATATCTGTATAGGTGAAAATTCACATTAACAGAGGCTGAGCCAATCCTTACCTTCCCTAAAGACTTCCCAAGCCAATAAGTTATTTTTTTCCTTCCATCCTCCTTCTTCTCTTTCCTACCACCATTGGTATTGCATGTAGATTTTCCTAATTACAGGATAAGTGTTATGGAATAACACTTATAACACAATAAGGAAGAAATAATCTCTTTGTAACCTCAAGCTAAGTTCCTAACTGCCTAGAGGAACTAGTGATCTCTGTACATCCATGTCAAAGCCTCACAGAACGACAAAAGGGATCTGTCCTTATTCTTCTGCAAGTACTAACAAAATTTCTGCTTCATTTCCATTGCTTAATAAATTTGTAACCAGGACATTTTTGCTAGAAGCAAAAGTCTCCACTATTAGAATGATCACGTTATCCAGATCTCAGCTGCAACACGCTAATTAACATGGATGAATAAGTATGTGAGAATAAAAATTTATTAATTTTGGTTACAGTATCTTAGTTTGTATCTTGGGTTTTAAAGACAGATCACTGTAAAGGTAAACATGCATTCCTCATCTACCAAGCTCCTCCTGAATTATTACAAACACTTAGACAGTAATTTTCTCTAAATGCCTCAGTAATAAGTCAGTTGAGAGAGCAGGTTTTTCATTCATATCAGAAATATCACAAAAACACCTGCTCATGCTAATTGGCTGTTTCCACTCTGTGCTCATCTGGAAGTCAAAGATGTTACAGAAAGCAAAACACACATGGTTTATGTTTGTTGAAAGGTTTGAATGTTTCCATTTTACCTAATTTAGTGTATGAATTCATATACAAGAAAACTATGTATTCCAGTAAGGATTATTATTTTTCTTAGTAGTATTGAGAAATCTCCATGCAAGACAAGAGCTCTTTAGTACTAGGCACTCTTATAGGTAACAAAACCCTGCCAGAAGGGATTCTCTGCCTAAATAGACAAGACAGCCAAAACAAAGGTGGAAGTGTTTTACAGGTGAGACACTGAGATACGAACAGATTAAATGAATTGTTCACTTATGCCTGTAGCAGCAGCAGAAACTTATCCAAGATCATTGAAGTCCCACATCACCACATTAAAGACAAGATAATTTGACTTTTTTTTTTTTTCCCCACTGTGAAGATGACATCACAAGAGATGCCCACTTGCAGTGAAATATCACTACTACACCCATTACCATCACATTCACTTTTCTTCTTGGAAAGAGAAGCAACACTTTTATTCCTGCTATAAGTGAGCTGGAAATTGGAGCAAATTGGTACCAAATTATCTAAGATAGCAAAGATAAGGACTAACTGTGAAGAACTGCAGAAGGACCACATGACTGGACTACAAAATGACAGGTGAAGTTCAGTGTGAATAAATGGATCCTGATTCACATGAGGAAAATAATTCTAACTTTATCTATCAAATTAAGCTTTGAGCTGACCATTAGCAGTAGGAGTAAGATGTTGGGGCTGTGAATAATAGTTTCATGAAATGGCAGTTCAGAGCATAAAAGCAGTCAAAAATCCACCAGCCAAGTGTTAATACTTGCTAGGAATGGAATAGAGAAGGAAGATACAGAGGATAAAGCACCATTCTCCACCTACAAATCTTCAGCCTGCCAGCAGTATGTATGTATTCAAGTTCTCCCATCTCAGAAAGGACAAAATAAAACCGAAAAAACAGAGGTGGACAACCAGGCTGGTTAAAGGTATAGAGTGGCTCCTACCCTGAGGACCAAAGAAGAACTCCTTAATTTGGAAAACGTTATGAGACATTATGCCAGAAGTCTACAAATTCATGAGTGTCACAGGGGCTGGATTGTTCAATTTGTCTTCTGATACAAGAAACAAGAGGGACTCAAATATTTCTAGTAGGAACCAGGTCAAATCAAATAAAAACAATGATTGTACAGGAGATGTATGACAACACATAGAAGGGGAGGATTACCTCCCTTGACCTGCTGGCCACACTCCTTTTAGTGCATGCCAGGATCCCATTGGCCCTCTTGGCCACGAGGGCACACTGCTGGCTCATGGTCAACCTGTCATCCACCAGCACCCCAGGTCCTTCTCCTCAGGGCTCCTCTCCAGCAGTCCCCCAGCCTGTACTGATACTTCCAGTTGTTCCTTCCCAGGTGCAGGACTCTACACTCGCTCTTATTAAACCGCATCTGGTTTCCTGCCCATCTCTCCAGCCGGTCCAGGTCTTGCTGAATGGCAGCACAGCCTTCTGGCGTGTCAGCCACTCCTCCCAGCTTTGTGTCGTCGGTGTACTTGCTGAGGGCAGACACTATTCCCTTATCAAGGTCATCGATGAAAGTCTTGAACAAATCTGGACCCAGCGTTGACCCCCGGGGAACACCGCTAGTCACAGATCTCCAGCCGGACTCTGCGCTGCCAATCACCACCCTCTGAGCTCAGCCAGTCTGTCAGTTCTCAACCCACCTTACTGTCCACTCATCTATCCCACACTTTCTCAGCTTTGCTATCAGGATGTCATGGGAGACAGTATCGAAAGCCTTGCTAAAGTCAAGGTAGATGGCATCCACTGCTCTCCCCCCATCTACCCAGCTGGTGATGCCATCATAAAAAGCAACGAGGTTGGTCTACAGATACCTTAAAGGAGGCTGTAGTGAGGTGGGGGTTGGCCTGTTCTCCCACGTGCCTGGTGACAGGACGGGGGGGAATGGGCTTAAGTTGCGCCAGGGGAGTTTTAGGTTAGATGTTAGGAAGAACTTCTTTACTGAAAGGGTTGTTAGGCACTGGAACAGGCTGCCCAGGGAGGTGGTGGAGTCACCATCCCTGGAAGTCTTTAAAAGACGTTTAGATGTAGAGCTTAGGGATATGGTTTAGTGGGGACTGTTAGTGTTAGGTTAGAGGTTGGACTCGATGATCTTGAGGTCTCTTCCAACCTAGAAATTCTGTGATTCTGTGATTCTGTGACTTCCCCTTGGTGAATCCATGCTGACTACTCCTCATAAAGCATTCAATAACTCCGTCTTCTCAGTGTCTCCCATTACCAGGACAAACTTATATGATATTTGAGCAATTCTCTTCCTTGCCACTGTATCTTGTAGAAGGTGAAACTAAAATGAATTAAGATGAGGGAAGACTGAACAGAAGATTCATTCATCAAATGTCTCTAATTACACAAACAAATTTATCTTAAATTCCGCAGCACAAAATGGCATGAACCTGGGAGAGTACTAAGGGGAAGTTTCCTATTAGATTCATTGGTCTCATATTCTTCCCTTGGTCATCTGCTTTTAGCAGCAGTTGAAAACAATGAGTTAGATGGACCTTTGGTGTTTTCTTATGTGCCATATAATGAATAATGATTTGAAAGAATATATCATTAAATTCCTAAAGATTCTAAAATTCTCATTCTACAGCCTAAAATTATTTCTCTACAACAGGTACCTAAAAATCTTCAAGGTTAATTGGCTGATATTGTTTAGCATAGTGCAATATGAAACAATTGTAAATAAGTTTGCTAAACAGAAACATCTCTTTTTTTTTTTTTTTTTTTTTTTTCTTTATATATACACTATATTCAGAGAAAAATCAGCTTATCTTTACACTGATGGTTTGGGTCAACCCTAATAAAACACATCTAACTCAATTTGTTTGCACTCATATATTTACCAATGAAAAGTTCATATTATTCCTCTAATTATAATGATTTTTTAAAAAATATATATGTTTTGTAGACTATTGTAGACTACACTTGGTAGCAAACACCTTTTAGAAGTTGGTTGCCTCCATCCTTAACTTGAAACATCAAAGTGGTGTACCTAACTACTAGGTTTCCATTCAAGAAAAACTAGCTTCAATATGTCCTAAAAAGAAAAAGGGGAAACACACATAAACCATGTTTAATCTGTTGGTAGTTACCTGAGACATGTAATATAATGGTAGCGGGACATCTTTCATTTACTTTGAAAAGTCATGCGGTCAGTGTCATATAAATACACTGAAAGACATGCCGACTACCCAGCAACTCTGACAATCTAAAATAAGATTTAAAATCTGTCTGTGAAAGCTGAAGCCCTGTTAATACCACGTCACAGCAAAAATAGATTGCAAGCATAATACTTAAACCTCAGAGGGTAACTGCTACACAATTTGCCCTAAAAGCTGCATTCATTCTACACAGCACCACCACTACCATTCTATCTTGTACTCTCTCTAGCACTGTTTTACCAGCTTTCTGTTCTAGCTGAGTCAGATTTATGGTTTGTTTAATCTCTGCCTCTTGCTTATATTTACCTTGATCCTAACTCCACCCCATACTCTGCCTTGACACCTTAATCTAAACCCTGGAAGTGCTTATTGCCTTGCCCAGTCCATCATTTCAAAGGAGAGAAATAAGCCTTTTAGAGGGTTTGAAAACTCTGGGACAGAAATACCAAGAGGAATTCTGAACATGTTAACAGAGGAGGAACAGCAAGATTTTGATGTAGCCTGAACACAAAACAGAGAGAATACTGCAGACAAACAGAGACCATGCACAAAGCTAGGAATATGGCCAACAACTGCAGAGAACAAGGATGGGGACAAAACTGCAGGGACAGTTAAGATGAGGAAGCATGTTTAATCAGATAAGAGGGCTGCTAGAGAGGAGTCTGGATTTAGAACTGAGTGTACAGTTAAAAGGGAAATCATAGAGATTGGTATAATAATGGTACCTAGAAATGATGGGAGCTAATGAAATGCTTTCATTTGAAGATATCTAAAAATTCTAACTTAATCTCTAGCCTGTCTCCTGAGACTTCCCCCAAGAACTATCAAAAGTGCCATAAATGGTGGTGGTGGTAGTTTTAGCAGGATAGTCACTACATTAGAGTGAAAAAATGGGCAAATCCACCAGCAGCTAGCAGAACACAAATATCCAAAGGGAGGGAGTCTGTTCCCAAGTTTACTTTTTCCCTTCAGACTAAGCGAGGAGCATCACAAACGACCTTCTAGAAAGACCATTTAAGTGACTTCCTCTTTGCAAGGGCAAAGCATAATTTAGGATCTGTCTCATTCTTGTATTGAAATGGGTGGACTGGATGGGAGGGAACAGAAATCTCTTCTGCAGAGACTAGCAAACCACAGGCCACCACACAGGCAGGTTTGGGTACCTACAGTTTGTTGTACTTGTTTGTTTCACAGAGCTGTCTGATAGCACGCAAAGAAGATGAGCCAGAATTCCCTGAAATGTTTCCACTAAAAGAGAGGATGTAGAAAAACTGCTGCAGCACTGACTGGGGCAAGTCATGTTGTCTGCATCTATCTCTGTGGAGTTCCCAATGATGACAGCACTAAGGCTATCCTCAGTTTAAATCTAAGCTTCATGAAGTTTTAGGCATACATGGTTTTATGATCATTAATTATGGAAAAATACATATATATATGTATATTTAAGCAAAGAAAATAATGTCTTCTGTACAGCCAACAGTGTGTGACTAGTAGTTTGTGGCCCTGTAGAGGGGCAAGTGGGACAGAGAGTAAGGGATACTCAACTCTACCTAGTACTCAAAACTTGTTGACTGAAGAGGGTTTTATTTATTTATTTATTTATTTATTTATTTATTTATTTATTTATTTTTTTCTGCAGGAAATCACTGACTGAAAGCAGTTTGACTAGAGGTAGTTCCCTTAGTCAAGGATAGGAAACAAAAAAGATGGCAACATGTTTACAAGTCACTTTGGTCTTAACTCAGCTAGGTTGTGTCTGTTCAAAAGTGATGTTGCTCTATGTCATCAAAAGTTTTAGCTTTAGAGGTGCTAGGAAACATGCAGTAGATTTCAACTGACTACTGTTCTCATTTCAAAAGTGAATATAGTGAAGTGCATTACATTAAATGTACTGCCTTCTGACAAATTCTCACATTTTTTGACACATCATAAAATACACTAAAAGTTACTAATAAGATCTCCCCATCTCAGAGAAACTGAGATCAACCCCATTTCAACCTTTTCCTTACTATATCCCCAGTCATTAAATGATTTCTGTGTGGAGGTAGAAAATGTGATACAGAGCTGAAAAACTCCCTAAGTCTGTTTTTAAGAAGAAACAGACATAATCTGATAGTCCAGATGTTCTTACTGGTCCTTGATGCCTGTCTATAACACAAAAAGAAAGGTGGCCTCCATACAGAGCAAGGAGTTGGCTTCAGCAGAGTGTACAATACAACAAGACAACAGCTTTTTTGTCTGGTAATACAATACCATCATGGTGGAGGAAAGAGAGCTACCACATGAATCCTTATATGCTACATGAGGTGAGGCTTTAATAAGGTGATTTTCCTTGTTTATCAATCTGTATATAACACGATATCTTGTAAATAAAATATTTGATCAAAGACATCAGGGAATGTTCAGTAAATATTGGAAAATGAGATGGTGGAGAGAAACAGAACTCCTGTTTCTCATGTCCATTGTGTTTAAACAAATCTGTAATTATATATAGATGAAAAAATGAGCTTACATCTGTCTTAAAGATCTTCCAGGCAAATAAGAGCTCTTGGCTCAATTCTGACTGCTTTTCAGTGAAGCTAAAAATTCTAGATTTCAATAAATAAATCTTAATCTTAATAGTAAGAAGCATTTAAGTACAAGCAGGTATGTAAAAGTCACTGCACGATAACTTAGCATATTTTATATTTAGACAAATAAAGAGGAATGCTTTGGAATATGAAGGAATAGACAAATGGCAGTCTTCTGTATTTGAAAAGCAATTTGCAAATTATTGCATCTGAAAACTAATATTAAGTAAGCAAGTGAATATAGAGTATTTGTAACATATAAATAATGGAGCAACCACTTTGTTGTAGTTTTATTATTCTGACTATAAATTAATTGATTACATGAAGAGCAGCTTAAAATATTACTTTGGTGTGGGTGCAACATTTACTTACACCATCCACTTAGATCCTAGCTATACTTTTTTAAAAAAATATATATATATATAGTATATATATATAGTATAGTATATATATACTATATATATAGTATATATTATATATTATATAATATAGTATATTATATAATATATAATATACTATATATATATATATATATATATATTATTTCCCAGGTAAGCTGGTCTAGCCTGGGAGTGCTCAGCAGAACTAATAATCATTATGGCAAAAATAAAACACATAAGAAAAACAGAAAATGGCAGATAACTTTTTTGTCTTTCTCCTCAGGTTGCCTCCAACATGAGGTGCACAGCTGAATTAACCAAAGCATGAACCCAAAACAGGCAACTTGCAGCCAGTGTCCCTTGTAACACCTCATTCCTCTGTTATACCTGTTTAGTCATTGATGCTAATTACATCCCATCCAACATTATTCCAATTTCAATATTATTCAAAAGGAGAAAAGGGTGGGAAAAGGTAGAACGTGAAACCAAAGAGACGAAGAAAACATGTTGAATTTTCACTGCCTTGCTGATTTATCTTACAAAACTAGTCAGCTGGAAAGCTTTTAAAAATGAACATTTATATATTGCCTTGTTTCTTTTCATATATAAATCTGTGTTTAATTTGGCATTAGATTTGTTTTCTGCTTTGAGTCTGAAGAATCATCCCAGACTCCAGAAAAACAGATCATATATTTTTGGCATGTATTTCACCAGATTTTATTCCAGTGTAAAATTTTAAGTCAGCTGTGGCCCACACTCCCATAGTTGACTCAGTGCATGACATTCATAAATAATGTAATTTATGACACAGAACTTAATACCACTAAGACAGGAAAGCAGGAAGTTTTCCTGGATCAGAACACCTTTTTTCATATGAGCCTTGATAAGTATTAACAATTTCTCTTTAACCTTTTTAGACAGGAGTTCAGACTTCTCACTCCTGGACTGCAGCTACGGAATGCCTTGATGATTTCTTGAGCCTCCAGTCAGTGCCAGACAAGAGCTTAGTTTAACAAACTTACTGCTGTTTATTTGTGACTCATTGGTCTCTCATTCACTTCTGAATAAATCCAGAGTCATTACTGCTTACCTTAAGTCTGCATGCATTTTGCATTTCAGAAACATGAGAAAGTACCTCTTTTTCCATCTGTTACAGAAGCTCTGAAACATCTAAGCTCCTCATGTAATTGGCCTGAGAGGAATTTTTATGGTTGTAATGACTTCTAGGTCACAATGATAGATTCATTGCTATCCTCAAACGTAAGTACGAAAGGAATAGCTGTCATTAAGAGCCTGAAAATACTCATTGATTTTGAATTCCTGGAAAAGCAAGAAAACATTATTAGATGTTTAATTCCACACTAAGACTTACAACAAGCATATTTGGTAATGCAAGTGATACATTAGAACCAATCTGTGCAAAATAAATAATAATAAACAAAGATTATTTGTTAAGATCAGGTGTCAAAAAATACCTTTATTGATTCAGTGAGAGAGTCACAGAGAAGACACAACAGCAATTCAATAATAGTATAATCTATATTTGGATTAGGAACAGTCTCCTAATTAGTGAGGCCACATGCATAACAGACCTTTAAAAAAGAAAATCAGCTCTGAATAGTCACTGTCAGAAATGTATTTTAGCTGGGGCTAGCACCACTTGGCAGGTCACCAGTTGGGATCATTTCCAGGCCACACAGAGAAGTTGCAGTAGATGCTGATAACTCTGCGTGGTTTTGCTCCTCTAGTAGCTTTATTAAGATTCCTTATCTTTAGTAACTGACACAACTAGAGGAACATCTGCAGAAGATTTTTGGGTGGGTATAAAACTACTCATTTCGAATGCAAGAAGGCTATAGTAATGTCAAAAATCTCATTCAACATGCTAAAAAAAACAGCAAATGAATTTTAATTTTACCGATAATTTGCAACTTTTGTATAGGCTCCATTCTGGAATAGTTATCTTAGTAGTAACATAGACTTGTTGAATCATGACAGATACATAATGCTCTTCTGGATTCTGGCTAAGTTGTTATGATGCTGGTTAGAAAAATCTCATTTGTAAAAGCCAAACATTTCATATTAATGGATAAGTATTAAAATACAATATGATCTCACAGTAAAATCTGAGAAAAATAAGCATGCTCTAAGGCATACAAATTAGGGTTACAAACTCAAAATGCTTTATATTAAAACACTGTACAGAGTTCTAACCTACAAAATTTTGAAGGGGTAAATGTTATAAACTACAAACAACCAAGGCAAGATTCTCAGCTGAGAAAAATAATTGATCACTAGCTCTAACTAAATTTTTAAATGACTATATCTAGAGTTAACCAAGCTATTAAGAGTATTAGCTGCTGCAAGGAGATAAAATATGACCAAAACAGTACTGTTACAAATACAGACCTCAGATATACAACTTGATGGTGAAAAAGAAAGGTTTACATCACTCACATACCAGCATTCACTTGGGAATCCAAATGCCCTAAATAGGACGTCGGGAGAAAAAGTAGTTCCCTAGTAGGCAATATGTGTATTCCCTTCGAGACACAACATCACTGATTCACTTCCTTTTGAAGTCTGTCTCCATCCAATCAAGAGGACCATCAAGTCAGATGATCTTTGTTTCAAGAAAGAGATGCTGGGAAAATAATCTTTACAACCCACCCATTCCCTCTGAGTCACTTCTCTTGCCAGTTTTATTTCTTTCAAATGGATCTGTAGCAAGTCTTTTAGTCTATTGTATCCTGTAAAGACACAAAGAAATTGAGAGCAGGAAATGTTTTCCACCTGTTTAGCTACCTGTTGCACTGACTGTGTGGCACAGATATAGCAAAAATAGATGATATGTAATGAAGCAAAGGTGTGATCTTTAATTTTAGGATGGATTCACATAGGAAACTTTTTAATAAACCTCTTATTTTCAATGTTATCAAAAGCTTTCAATGTAGGTCTGGCTTTAAGGTGACATTAACACTAATTTGCACATCTTTAACAGGATGAAGTCCACCACAGTTATGGTAAATTACTCCTTCATTGTATGGAACAAGGCAGTGAGGGACCAATGAATTATAAAAGGGAAAGAAGCCTTTTTGTGAAACATGATATTCCGACCAACATGATGTTTGACATGACGTAGTAAGTGAACACATATATATAGGGTTAAAAATAGGCTTACACTTATCTGCAATTGAAGTGGCAAGAGAGATGTCCAGTTAGTCAAAAGAAGATGGAAATTATTTAAACATCTATGATGTCTTCTGAGTTCTTTAATATCTTTGTCTGAGAAGACAAAACTAACTTGTCTTTCAAAAGAAAACTAGCATCTGTTAAGTTTCACTCATTAAGGGAACCAAAATGAGAACAGAATCCATGGACAACTTTCCACCTGTTGTCATGAATATCAATAGTCTGAATAGACCAAATTCTTTTCCTCTTCTCATTAAATCTGTATAACTCCACTGGGTTCAATTACTTCACACCATTACTAAACTCAGCTCCATGAAGCTACTAATTTAATTTATTAAGTTGTTCATCCCTTGCTAATCATAAAGCTAATATGTATATACAGATATACACAACTATAACTTCCTCCTCATCTTCATCCATTCTTTCCTTTTCAATGTCATCTTGGCCAGAGATAAGAAGCACAACAGGTCTGTTGAACAAAAAATACCTTCCATGAACAAAAGTGAGCAGTACAAAAAGCCCTCATGTTGACTGAGGAGCAATAAAAAGATGTCATCAGTCAGAGAGATTAAAAAGTATCCATGCATGTATTGTAAGGAAGGTAATAGAAAAAAAAGAAAATTAATTACAATAACTCAACATTTTCCACACTCTGTGGCTGAATACAGTTTCAGAAACTGCTAATTTACTAAAAGTTTGGGATTAAAACCAGAAATATTTACTGCTATAATTAACCTTTAAAGAATGTGTAAAGAAAGCTTAGCTGGTTTTGCTCTACCACTAAAAAAAGTGTCTACCACTCTAACGTATCACAGATATATGAATAAGTGAAGCAACTTCTATTTGTTGATGACCAATTACTTATGTACAAACTTTTCTACTGTGTTACTACCAACAGAATATTCCTAAGACTTTACGACATTCCTGTTCCAAGGCTATACTCTCTGATACTGCAGATCCTCATAGGATAAATATATTATCAAGACAAATAAAGCTCTCCTTAAGGATATTTGTGTGATTTAAAGAAGCCTTGCCAGATAAGCTTGGAATATTTGCTATGTAGTTTTAACTTTCACTCACTGATGATTTTTACTTTTTTTTTTTTTTTCTAAAAAGGGTTTGAAATCATCACTACTACTGTTAGCTACTACACTGTGGGATGAGTACTCAACCTTTCACCTTTGTCATATTCTCCCTTGATCATGTGTTTGTGAATGATTTGCCATTCCTCAGATTTACTCCCGGTGACATGAAGCCAAAAATGCTTATACTAAGGTATTTATTTACAGAGCTTCTGGGTTCCTTCAGTGCTATTCTGGCATGTCACCCACCAGACTGAGATACAGAACATGGAATAAGGAGGCAAGGTCAGTGGGTTTTAGTAAGTAGAATCTAGGTTTCGCTAGAATTGGCCTGTGTTTTTTAGTATGAAAGTAAAAGAGTAAGTGAAAAGAGTAAGATGACAAATGCAAGGCCTTTAGCCATATACTCTAGCATGACTCCTGGTCCAGACAGGGCATCCTTCTCCCTAAGTTTATGAGAACTCTTTTCACTGCTTTGAATTTATGAGAATTAATTTTAATCAGCCAGTCTGACAAACACTCAGACTTGAAGAAGTTTCAAAGTTTTTCTTTGAGGGTCTCCTGGGAATACAATACCTGTCCATACAGCAGTATGGATGACTGCATGCTTCATTCAGCTAAGAACTGCTAAGCAAATTCTTGTGTTTCATCTAAGGTTGACAAGGAGTTCTGAGTACCAGGCTAGTTTTGTGTGATCTTGAACTGCCAGTCAGACACTCTGTGACCCATTTTCTTCATCTGTAAAATGGGGTAGAATTGCTCAGGTAGAATCCTGAGATCCTCAGCTGAGAGACATTATATAAGTGCAGTTCCTGTATGCTCCTGCAAGACAGTAACTGCTGAGAGCCCAGAGCAATAGCTGAGCTCTCAGAGTCTAAGACCTGTAGGAATCACACTGAGTGAGAGAAAATTGTGCCAGTGTCACCTCTGGAGTTAAGCTGTAGCTAGTAAATGATTCCTCTTCCATTAGCAAAGATGAAAGCAGAGTGAGCACATGCCCTTCAGGTACAGCAGAGAAATGGCACTGCCTTCCTCATCACCCTTCCATTATTGGCCATAGTGTTGTTCTCCTGCTTGCATTATGTGGGTTGATTCTCCAGCATTAGCACAGTGGGAAGTAGTCTGCAGTGTCTGCTTTTAGAGGAGATCAATGTTGCTCTTTATGTATGAAGTTCCAAGTTCCACTTCTCATGGGAATGTAGAGCTGGAAGTGATCACAGAATATATAGTTTTACACTCTTCTTCAAAACACGCCACTGTCATTTCTGACAGATGCTTGCCCAGTCTATTCTGAAGAGCCTACAGTGGTGATAGTCTACCAGTCCATAAGGAGACTACTTCAATGCTATAAGAAATTATTCTTCCAATATAATCTATTGTCACTTATTAAACACACTTATTATAATTATACACATTATCCCTAGTGCTACTTAAATCAGGACAAGCGTATTTAGTTTTTTTCGTCTATCCTTCACATAATTGAAGACTACAATCAAATCTTCCTCAAACTTCACTTCCTTGAAATAACACCCATCTTTGGGAAAGCTTAGTGACTGTACTTGTTATTTGTTTTCTGAGGGTCCAGGAGCAGCTTTTTGCTTTTTCACTCTTTTGTCCTGCAAAAGAATTGCCTTGACCATTGCTCCAGACTTGTTTCTGGGAGTGGCTGGTACAATAACACAGCCTGCACCAGCTCCTCAGATATATCATTATTTTAGATTTTAAAGGAAAAAGTTATTGTCTGGAAATATTAAATCATATCACTAAGAATTACCTAACCCTTGAACTAGGTTTTATACTGTGATTCACTGCAGACATCAATCAGTAATAGAAATAAGCATTTTTCCAGGAAGGCAGAAACTCCTTAATAGAAGACTAAGGCTAATAAAAGAAGATCTGTCTCTTAAATCATAGTTCACCTTACAGAAAAGCCAAGAATCTATAATATTGCTGCATTACTGAAATTGCCTATTAGAGTCCTTGGAGAATTTCCCTTAAGACCTTTGAAACATTTAGACCAAGAAAGGAACAGAAGGGAAACTACTCTTGATTTTCATCTTGTGTTATTTAACTTGAAAGCAAAGATAAAGCAAGGCAGTGAATTTAGCTGGAGGCATCATTTTCCGGAGGATGTATTTGCTTAAAATATTCTGACACCAGCAGTTAGGGGGAAAAAAAAAGGGAATTCTGCTGTAAAAGAATCAGCATTTTCACAGACTTGGGGCTCTTCTCAATGTTGCTTTGCCTTACTTTAGCAAGTCTGACTCTAGCTTCGCAAAAAGACACACTGAAAAGGTTCATCTGAAAACCGTGTTTCTCAAAATCAAATTATTTTTCCTTCCCTTTTCTGCCCAGATTGCATTAGAAGTCACTCCCAAGCATGACACTTTCAGTAAATGCCCATCTACAAACATTATACTTGAGTAAGGAGAAAAAGAGTCACTAGTTAGTGACCAAAACAACATTCTTCTGTATCCTGAAAAACAACAGACTAAAAGTGGAGTGCTCTCTCCAGAGAGCCCAGAATAAGACAATCTATCACTGTAAATGAAAAGGGATTGACTTTTTCAATGGAAATGGTATCTCCCAGTTCATGTAAGCCAAAGTGAAATGAAAAATTGTCATTACTGTGCAGATGATGTACTACCTACCTAAGATCGATTTTCTCTCTTTTATTTACTAAATACTTAGAAGCCCACAGAGAAAAGCGATGTGATCATAGAATCATAGAATCATAGAATATCCTGAGTTGGAAGGGACCCTTAAGGATCATCAAGTCCAACTCTTGACACCGCACAGGTCTACCCAAAAGTTCAGACCATGTGACTAAGTGCACAGTCCAATCTCTTCTTAAACTCAGTCAGGCTCGGTGCAGTGACCACTTCCCTGGGGAGCCTGTTCCAGTGTGCAACCACTCTCTCTGTGAAGAACCCCCTCCTGATGTCAAGCCTAAAATTCCCCTGCCTCAGCTTAACCCCGTTCCTGCGGGTCCTGTCGCTGATGTTAATGGAGAAAAGGTCTCCTGCCTCTCGACACCCCCTTACGAGGAAGTTGTAGACTGTGATGAGGTCTCCCCTCAGCCTCCTCTTCTCCAGGCTGAACAGGCCCAGTGCCCTCAGCCGTTCCTCGTACGTCTTCCCCTCCAGGCCTTTCACCATCTTCGTAGCCCTCCTCTGGACACTCTCCAACAGTTTCATGTCCTTTTTATACTGTGGTGCCCAGAACTGCACACGGTACTCGAGGTGAGGCCGCACCAGCGCAGAGTGGAGCGGGACAATCACCTCCCTCGACCTACTAGCAATGCCGTGCTTGATGCACCCCAGGACACGGTTGGCCCTCCTGGCTGCCAGGGCACACTGCTGGCTCATATTCAACTTGCTGTCTACCACGACCCCCAGATCCCTCTCTTCTAGGCTGCTCTCCAGCGTCTCATCGCCCAGTCTGTACGTGCAGCCAGGGTTTCCTCATCCCAGGTGCAGGACCCGGCACTTGCTCTTATTGAACTTCATGCGGTTGGTGATCGCCCAGCTCTCCAACCTATCCAGATCCCTCTGCAAGGCCTTTCCACCTCATCCGAGTCCACAACTCCTCCAAGTTTGGTGTCATCAGCAAACTTGCTCAAAATACCTTCTATTCCTACATCCAGATCATTTATAAAAATATTGAAAAGTACCGGCCCTAAAATGGAGCCTTGAGGGACCCCACTGGTGACCGCCCGCCAGCCTGACGTAGCCCCATTCACCATAACTCTTTGGGCCCTGCCCGTTAGCCAATTGCTCACCCATCGTATGATGTATTTATTTAGCTGTATGGTGGACATTTTGTCCAGTAGGATCCTATGGGAAACCGTGTCAAAAGCCTTGCTGAAGTCCAAAAAATCACATCAGCTTGTTTCCCTTGGTCCACCATACGGGTGATCTTACCATAAAAGGAAATCAGGTTAGTTAGGCAGGACCTACCCTTCACAAACCCATGCTGGCTGGGACCAATGACTGCTTTGTCCCCCAGGTGCGCCTCAATAAGTTCGAGAACCATCTTCTCCATGATTTTACCAGGCACTGACGTGAGACTGACAGGCCTGTAATTGCTTGGGTCTTCTTTCTGACCCTTCTTGAAAATCGGCACAACATTTGCCAGCTTCCAGTCTACCAGGACCTCTCCAGACTCCCAGGATAGTTGAAAAATAATTGAGAGAGGTTCCGCGATGACGTCCGCCAGCTCTTTCAGCACCCAGGGATGAATCCCATCCGGACCCATGGACTTGTAGGGATCCAGGTGGAGTATCATGATAATAAATTTTGCAGCTCTTTTACTCTGATTTGATGTCTGGGAATTGTAACTCACTTTCAAAATAGAAGCTTAATGCAGAAGAAAAGTCAGTTCCCCGCTAGTACCTCTCATAACCTGACAGATTATGAAGTAGATTCAAGTAACGAATTTGTGTAATCTCTCTGCAAATGGCATTTTGTTTCATGCCATAGATTTATACCAGATAATCTTTAAGAAAGGCTAAAACATCTTCATTCTTCAGTGAAACTCTTAAATTTACTCAAGAAAAAGCACTGGGCAAGCAGGAAGAAGGTACAACTTTCCTCCTCCATCATCTTACATTGCTTATGAAACATCCTAAATTTTTTTAAAAGAACATTTCAGTCAACCAGGCTTCTTCATCTTTCTTCCTGAGAATGAGCACTGAAGTAACTGGTCTTTCTAAGCTCTACTAGGAAGCAGAACTATACCTTGTTCTTCAACGGCAGTGAAAGAGTTAGCACAGCAACATGCTCAGCAAACATAGCCCTACTACCTGTACAGATACTTGCTACAAAAGGCACCTTCATCTTCAGTATGTTACTTATTTGCCCTGTCAACCTAAAATAGTTGATCCAGAAATGAAAGGGGAAAAAGATTAAAAAATTGAATAAAGTATGACAATATGCCAATGACACTATGACATTTTTAATGAGATTAATACATATATTCTGAAATATTACTACTCAGTGGATTTGTATTGAGTTATTAGTCTGCTTTTGAATCTATTAGATATATTAATATCAGTACTTTGTAAAAACAAAACATTCTGAAACTCTTCTTAATCATCTAAGTACTGGAAAAGAACTCGAAATGTGTTTTCTTACAAGCCTGTTTATATCACCATGCACTGCCTGGGAAAAACAGGAAAGGTGCAACTAGAATCAATTTAAAAATAAATAAATAAATAAATAGTGGTCAAATAAGCCAAATTCTCTCTTCTGGTCTTACCTGCCTAAAGCCTGATTTGTTCAACAAATCTTGAAAGAGAAAAAGAATTGTAGTCAGTATTTAGGTACACAAGTTTGCAGATTTCAGGCTTTAACAGTTACACCTTACAGTCAGTGAAAATAATAATACGCTTACCAAATTTCTTTTCAAAATAATTAAAGTATCAATCACTAGAAGTTCTGAAACATTTTCTGATCTTTGGTATTTGTTAGATAATATAACATAATGAAAAATATTACTTTTTTATTTTTTCTTTAAGTCATAAATGTACCAACTCCAAAAGGCAGAAACAGGTATGGCAGACATTACGTAGACACCCATAATATGTAATCCCTGTCCTTAAAATGTTCACATGTTGTATTTACACAATGAAATATAATTTCCTTTCAAAAAAAAAAAAATCATATAAATGAAAAAATTGCCAGTGCAAGAGACGAGGTGTAAATACACTCAAAGCTGTAATGCAGATTATATCCTCATAATGTTTACTGATTTTGAAGGATAAACCTGATATTACTAAAATTCTTGCCCAAGGATATGTTTATAAAAACTTTTTTTCAAACAAGAACACTCATTTTTAAGCAGCAGTGTTCCCTTTCTGAGTGACAGATTCTATTTTCTGTGACTAACAAGTTAATTCAGTTACAAAGACTCATGCAGAATTACAAAATATTGCAACTCAGATTGCAAAAATGAGCCATTAAGAAACACTTCAATGTGACAGCCAGAAGTTTTAAGTCCATCATCAAAAATTCAATTGTGTAACATAGGGACAGAAGCTGGTTGCAGGTGTAGCTCTGTCACTGGATGACTCATTTCATTGACTCATTTTAATTATTTTAATGACTCATTGTGATGATTGCAGCAACATAAATTCAGTTTGTTTTGTCAGCAACACACAGATATCAGCTAAATGCTCCAGAGAGAATCAAATAACATAATCAGTTAAAATTAAATAAAAAAAAAAAAAAAACTTTTTTTTTTTTTTTTTCAGGGAATTAACATTGATGTCACATGCATACAAACATTTTTCTTTACAGTACTCCTTATTTCCTTGTGGCATTCCTCCCAGAAGACTGGCTGTTGACCTGTTAAATGATGTTTCACAGACCATACTTCTGCATATCTGTTGGCCTTGATTTATGAAGGCAAAGCTCACAAAGCCCTTGGCCATTGCTGTTTAGCTACTACAACTCTCAGCATGTAATGTCAAAGCATTTGTTACAACTGGTGTGTTCATGTTAGTACACTTGTCCCTTGACTGAATACATTAATCATCCTCTCTCTTTGGGAGGGGGTGGTGAGACAAAGCAGAAGAAATTGTCACCCAACTCCTCCCTTCTGCAGACTTGCTATGGAAGCTGACAGATACGCACAATTTTCTTGAACTACCTGTGTCTGCAGCATCTAGTCTCCATACAGGGTTAGTAAAATCCCAAACCAGGTTAGTAAAATCCCTAACCAGCCTGTGTCATCATTTTGTGATGGAGCTGAGAACTTCTAAGGCAGGAAATACTACAGTCATGTACCATTTTAATGTAGCTTTTTGAGTGGCTCAGCAGGAGGACACAAACCTTGTTCCCTCAACTGCTGGTGCTTGCAAAGGTTCCCCGTAAGAAAAGTCGCCCCCTCCCGACTGCCAGAAGAAAGGTGGTTCCCATGCTTAAGACACAAAGAACTATTTCCTAAATAACATATGGGCTATCAGGCAACTTGGGCATCTACACAGTTTCAGCCATAGCTACCAATAAACTACAACTTTACAAATAAAATAATTAATCACATTAAACGTTCTATTGTTTAGCTCAGAGGCAAAAAGAAATGTGCCCCAAATGCCTTCAACTAAATGGGTCTTATGGCCCTCACACAAATACCTGTTCTCTTTTAAATTTTCAGCACCCAAAGTTTCAGCAAATATCACTTTTATTTATGCCATTACCAAGTACGACAGTTGGTGTATTCTTAGACATGCATCATGCCAGAGATTATCTGTTATCCATTTTACCAAAATCACTGATGAGGATGATATACTTAATCTAATTTATTATTATTATATCTTAAACAATATGAAAAACCTTTTATCATATCAAAAAGTCATTATGTTTATGGTACTGGTGAGGAAAACAGTAATCTGTAAAATATATGTCGTTTTTGTTTTACCCTATCATGACATTTAACAATTCTAGAGTTCTTATGTTGATAATGTGAATATACTTCTGTTTTCTTTTTTAAATTGCTTTTGTTTTTTGTTTGTTTTTGTGTTTTGTTTTGTTTGTTTGTTTGTTTTTTTGGTCAGGTGGTGATTCTTGCTATTTCTTATTAACTTTTTTCCATCTCAGGGGAGAAAATATGTAACAGTAAAGCAGGTTTCCTCAATAAATAACTGACTATTTGAGTACTAACTTTTTGGTCTTATCTGTTTTCCTTTACTTTGAACATTTTCACATACTAGTTTTACTGCAGGTCTGTGGGTAACACATCTAAAGAGTATCACATAGCAGTTTGTGGTAGAGACCAGAATCCGAGCAAAAAGAAAAACTCTTCATGCCAGCACACTGCAAACTGTCATGCAAAATGGTGTGTTGCAAAGACAGTTCTGGAAAATTAGATCAAAACACATGACTCAGTTTCACTGCTGAAACCCCATTACTTTGATGTGAAAGCAATTCCAAGCCAGATGAGGAGGAGTTACAGGAAATAAAAGTAACAAAACACACACGGCTCTGAAAGTTAGTGTGAGAGGTGGTTTTTTTGTTTTGTTTTGTTTTGTTTTTCTAGTACTGAACACATTGATGCCTGACTCTGCTAAAACCATTACTGTCCAGACTGCTTTAGTATACATCACAGTAATTTCACTTAAATAGTAATTCAATTGCATGATCTATTAATTTTAGTTCAAACATAGCACCCCCAATTCCTGACACCAGCTGTCCCATGTGACCTACTCAGTAGACAGAAAACAAAACAAAAACAAAAATAAAAAGAAAATATCAAAAAGCATCAGAAGGACAGGACACTCCACCTTTGTCCAGTAACAAAAAAAACTGTTTCCAAGGGATATAAATTATTTTCAGTATTACTGGTATAGTATTGATTGATTGATCTATGAAGATTTTATCTTTCATTACCATTGGGGTGCATGGGGCCTACTTGGACCTATAGACAAATGCTTTATTGATTTGTTACTTGGTCACTAAGTTGTCGTATCACTGCTTTAATTTCTACTTATATGGGCAGCAGAGTACTACAAAAGCCAAAGGATCTGCCACAACATGTTTTTCTAAAACTTCATTTCCCTGTTTTAATTGTAAATTGAAAAAGGCATAGCCATCACATGAGGATTAAATGCTGTGAGTGCAGTGGGAACACTACCCAGATAGATTTCTTTTTCCATCTTTTCACCATTACAGTCACAATGCTACTGAAAAGCTGCATACAATTCAAGATGAGTCCACATCTTACAGGAACTGAATGAATCAGTGTAAAGCATTTCATGAATGACCTTAAACCTCATTACCACCAGCTATTCTTGGCAAACAATTTCTTGATAGATTCATGTGCACTCTGGATTTTTAATCAGTTTTCCTTGATAAAAATATGCATCTCTGCATTTCCTGTGCTTGTCTGTCCATAAAAACATATCAGATGACCAAAAGTATTTAAATATAAATTTGATGATATCAGACACTTTAGAATCTTCATGGTCTTGTCATATATAGAAAATAAAATTATATCTCACAAGTCAAGCTATCTTTTGTTTTATATTCTCAGTTTTCTTCTGTTGCCAGATCAGGTTAATAACATTAAATGTTTCATTTCACCAAATAAACAGTGACACCAAACAGTGTCCCAGCCCTATTACAAAAAAACATCCTGATGCCTCCTCCCAGCTCCACTAAGAGAGACAATACAAAGATTTCAGGGTTCTCCCAGGAGAACCCTGAAAGCAACTGCACAGTTAATCACATACTGTTCACTGGGTGCACTTTTCACATCTTCAGTACGGAGCTCTGTGTCAGCAGAGGAGTATCTAAGGAGCAGCAGAGGAGATAACACCCTGGTCTAAGCCATTTTTTTGCAACAATAAGGCAAAATAAACCTTTGGTCATTCTGATTTGGTACCATGATGGGTTTTATAGATAGAGAATTTCCAATACCTTGTTTTGTTTTTTGTTTTTCTTGAATAAACATGCATGGTTAGGAAGATAATTTTTGTGAAGGATTTATCACTCTTAGAACCTCTTGCTTTTTTTTACATTTACCACAGCATAAGACCAGAGCACTGTTAGTATGGGGTAACAATGGTATGAATCATAGCTAGACTTTAACGGTAAAGGTTTAGCTTACCATGAATAAGCACTCTGGGTTGCTGGGCATATAAACCACATAGTCTTCCACCAACTCTAAGAATTGCGTCCTTTGAAATAAAAGAATTTATTCTATTTTGCAATACCCTTAGCTGAGGTTAGCATTTTCACCTGTTGCTGCAGTAGGCTGAACAGTACGACAGTATGTGGTGAGATTGCAGGTGATTTATTTATTTATTTATTTATGGTGGTTGTGGTGTGTTTTTTGTTTGTTTAAGCTCTGGCCTTGCCCACTGATACTTGCTATCGAGGACTGTACTATAGTGCAGAGGTAGGTTTTTAATGAATAAGACCAGATCTGGCGTGTTTGACTTCAGGAGGGAAATATTTGCTAACTTCAAAACATAAAGTAAGAGCAATTCATACCTGCTTTCTAAATTTACAACTAATAATTCTGTTCTAGTACATTATTCTGGGGACAAGAATTCAGCACAATTGCAATGAGAGGAGAACAAATGATTTAGAAACCCTAAACCTTTGCTACTTCATCAGTCAAATAAAAATCAAGCAAGTTTATGTGCATTAATGACAGCAAACTGCTTAAGTTTTCAAAGCACAAAATGTACTGAAAAGTTGCAGTCCTACTGCTTGTTCTGTATCTACTGATCACCTCTAGCAATCACCAAAATGTTTGGGATAAGGGGGAGGCCTTCAGAAAAAAAAAAAAAAAAGACACTTGTTTAAATTTTAAAACTTCTTTGAGATTAAGTTTAAACTTAAAGAGAATTAAAACAAAACTTTAAAGTGATTTCATCAGAAAGAATTTTGAACAAGCCCTTCAGAAAGAGCAAATCAGGTGTAAACTAACATATTTATGTCCTAAATATCATGAGTAAGTCCAGCCCATATTAGCACTGGCCAAAAAACATAATGGTATGGGAAATTTGGTGCTCAGTTCATTTTCCAAGAAACATAGCAGAGCAATGGTGTAGATTTTGGCACAGATAGTAGAGAGTCAAAGAGGAAACAGAGTTCCTACAGTCCTTTGAAGCCAAGAGCTGATGGTATTATTGTGCCAGCCTTCTCCCGTGCTCCTCCGATAATGTGGAGGAAGCCTGCAAAATTCTACCATGCTCACTAAGTAGACAGCAGCCTCCAGAATGCAGAGCTCCCTTTTTGTTATTTTTCACATCAGAGCTAAAATGTTTTTGCACTGAACACAGGGAGTAGTAGAGCAAGGTGTGTGTGGACTCAATTTGGAAGAGACTGGTTTGTTTTGCAAACACTGCGAAAGCTCAGACATTTGGGTATATTTATCTACAAAAGCTAAGAAAAAGTCATCAACCTGTAGACAATTTCCTGGGGATTTTACAACAATCAGGTCAGGTAAGATCATTTTCTCAACATCTGGGAAACTGAGGCAGAAGATAGCCTACAAATCTCTCTGATTTATATAATATATATCTCTACTGGGAAATTTTGCTCTCTCTTATTTCCAAACTGACTTCATCATCCAACAAATTCTTTGAAAAGGCAACAAGAAGTTAAACTAAAAAATGTTGGGAATAAAATTTAATTTCTTGATGAGGTGACCAACACAGAAGTTTCGCCAAAAGAATAAATATTCAAAGAACATTTGAATAGTAGTTTTAAAACAAGAGTCCACTGGTATACATTAAACAGATTTTTGCAGTACCAAGCTAAATATCATTAGAGATAGCAGTTAAAACCCACTCTATTCTGTTCATTTTTAGTCTATGAAAAAGGAGCTTTTCCAAAACTGGAAAAAATGTAGTATTTTTGCATATTTCTATTCTATGTCTACTTACTCTAGCATTTAGGATAAGGAAAGTCTTTAAAGAGTACAGTCTTAAGGATTTCCTTATGATAAATAACTGAAAGCCTCCCATACAGAAGGAAACACTTTTTATATGTCAATTTACTCAGTTCAGCCATTAATCTGAAGTGTGTAATTGCTTCAGCTAGAGAACTCAGAAGCTTCTACCAACCAAGACTATGGTAGCAAATTACCCAGTTTATTATGATTTGGAGGGGAGATAAAGAAATGGAAATACCGATGGATTACCTGGTAAAGGCTATCTTTTCAATCAAGTACAAGTACAAAAAAACTCAGCTGTAATGACTCTGTCTAAACTTCTTTTAATCATTCAAACTGCATTTTTTTTCTCTAAATCATAATTTCCTGATTTATTTTTTATCCACTTGTACATAAAAAACAGACATTATTTCTGAAAATTACCCCTGCCTCCAAAGTAACAATTCTGGATTACAGTGTCAATAAATTTTTGTCAAAAAAAATCAGATTTCCTTAAAAGAACAGGTTAAGATGGTTAGGAGTAGGAGGATTATGTTTCCAACAGCAACCAAAAAAAAAAAAAAAAAAAAATCCAATAGAAAAATATGTGTTTCTCATTCAATTAAGGTTATGTAACTGAATTTTAAACTGATCTGTCTGCTACTACTATAACTGAAAAACATTTATATCAGAACTGAGGCTTAATTTTAGCCTTTGTATAAACATAAGGAAGTCTTAAATCACTGCCTATTTAAAGGTGAACCACAAACCCATGAGCTTCTGAAAAGCCATCTGCAGTGCCCAGAAGGTAATAATTAGTTTGACTCTTGCTGTTTTGTCAGTCCATTTGTAAATGACAAGCATCAGATCTGCATGACATGTACAGAAGAGTACAGTCCCACAGAAAAGGCTGTATCACAGTAAGTAAACCGGCCAACAGCCAAGAAAGGATATTAAACACTTCATTCAACAGCAGTATGGGCTGTATTTTAGGTCTCAAACAATTACACAATTATTTACACTTCTTTTTTTAAAAAAAGTTAAGCTTAATTTGCTAATAGTTTTGCTACTATTTTTGGAATAGTTTGCCCTGTGTTAATGGTTGGAGGCAGCTTAAAAGAATTTCTCTGAGCATTTTTATATATATCATTAAGTCCTTTAGATTTTTCATAGCAACTAGCCCATATTGATTCACCGGTATATTTTATTTGTATAACCTTGTCTAAAATCTAGATGGAATTACACCTACGTGGAAAACAAAAATAAAATAATATTTTTTTAAAAAAAGTCCATTTAAATGTTTTACCTTACAGGCCTCTTGTGGTCTAGAAGACATTGTAGTAGAATACACAGAGAAACCAGAACATTACTGACACACACCCACATCTTAACAGCGCCACTGGTATCACAACAGTAGCTTGTGTGAATGACAGAAGCCACCTGTAACTTCATTAAAACAAAATACTGACTGTGCACAAGTAAAATCTTCAAGTTTTTACTTGAAGTGAAGTGCCATTTGTAAGCGCCACTAGTCACATTATATCCACCCTGGAGAAAAGCTTACAGGAATGGGGAAAATGATGCTTAAAACTTCTTAGGATTTTTCATGGTCTTTTCTCCAGAAGCTCCCCTGAATGCACATTACTGTAAGTAAGGGATGAAGCTTCCCCATCCAGCTCATTTATCTTCATCTGTAATAGCAGCTGACCCAAAGGTTACCAACAAGTCCTTGCCCACAGCTCTCAGCTTGATCAGCATGAGCTGGGCTGCTGGGTGCAAACCAATACCTGGTTGCAGTCTTGCAGTAATCCTCTCCCTTCCTGACTAATGATCTGAGAACATTTGGCTTATGTCATTATTGCCTGGAACATTACAGTATCAAACCTGCATTTGTAGGCTAGGCTAGGCTGGGACCTCATCTAGCCTCCATTTCAGCTGCCTTGAGGTCATAAAGGGGATCATCAACTGGTGTCATTGCTTGCCAGGTGTCACACCAGCTTCAGGGCACCTGAGCCCCTGGTAATAAACTGCAGCCTCACCTAAGGAAATAAGATCTCATCCACTTTGCATTTTTTTCACTCCTTTGCTGTCCAGGTCTTATTTCCTCTTTTTGAATCCAAAACTCTGCTTGGCAATGTGAATTTTGTCCCTGAACTTCTCTCCCCACCCCTAGGTCCTCCCATGGACCTGGCCACCATGGCAAGTGTCTCAATTTCAGGACAAACTTCAAAGTTAACTCACTGGGACAAAATGATAGAAAAATCATGAAATAATATATGGTTGCAGACTGCAACCATTAGGGCTGCAGGCTCGACCAGGAACCTGTAATCACTGTGGATTTTAACATTCCTGTGAAAAATATTGGTTTTGGTTGATGGTTGTGTTTTTTTTCAAAATAAAACATGAATCTCATAACCAACTGGCAGCATGGCAAGTCTGTGGGTGTGCTGTAACACAGAAATGGAGCTGGCAGCACTGCAGTGAAGCACTGACCAGAAACTTACTAGCCACCAGGCAACATGTAGTTCATCAGTGACCAGTGGGAAGTGAAGGTGGAGGAGAGCAAGAATTGTCAACTATCGTGAGAGTCCTCTGTAGTCCCAAAGTTCAGAAAACATGAAACTGGGTTCTCATGTAAAAATTGACAGATTTGGCCCAACTAGGATGGACCCCTGACAGCTTGACTTTGTTGTGCATGGACATTCAGGCTATCATGGTTTCAGAGCAAGTAAATTAAGTCTTTGTATGCCTTTGAATTCAGTTGAAACTCTCTAAAAGCACTACTAAACTGACAGTGCAGGTACACTGTAGGATATCTAGAGTGAGGGATATGATTTCCTCCTTCCATGACCTGTATCTCCAGACAGCAATTCATAATCCTACAACAGCTGGAGCAGTCCAAGGCCTCTTCATCTCCTGAGGAGCACAAAAAGATAGCTCTGTTTAGTCTCCAAGGCAGTCACAATCCCTTTATGATTTTACTTAACTGCTGTTTATATTTTAAAGCAAATAATAAAAGCTCTTTTATATAACCTAGTCAACAGGGATAAACTCTGACGCAGAACAATGAACAAGCACTCCCTGACACACCACTGTTTTTCGTAATGAAGATGCCATTTACCATTTCCTGAATTGGAGGCCTCCAGATCAACAACAAGGTGATTGTAGCTTCTCAATACCATATTTAAAAACTATGGAAGTAAAGGTCATGCAATAGTTTTATAACTGGTTTTCCTGTAACTGGTGATCTGTAGTCACCTAACACTATGTTGATAATATAATGTGTGACACAATTTATAGTGTTTATCAGGTGTTGGGAAACTAGGGAGTAAATTTTCCATACAAAATTAAAAACAGTTATAGGAGGAGGAAAGGGTATTAAAATTTATTTCTGCATCACATTTTGTAATAGTTTCTTCTCAGAAACATGAGTGTTTCATCCATGATGGAGGCCTGCAAACTTTCTTGCTTGCTTTGTCCCTCTCAGCACCACAAGTATCCTTTCTCTGAGTTCTTCTTGCTAAGTTTGTCAATGACGAACTAGAAATTAGCTCACACTCTGTTCTACTCAAGGCTATTTGTTGCTCATACCCCCAATTAAAGAGAATGCTCTTACTCTGCTTAGAAGTTTCTACAAATTTACTAATTTTCTGTGTACTGTTTAACATGTTCCTCCTGACATAGTCCTGAATGTCAGTGCCAAAAAGAGATGGGCAAACATAGGAAGTCTCAGAGAGACACTGAGGATAATCAAACTTGAAAATAAAACTTGATCATATGACGTGAGACTGCAAAAAATAGCCTTAAAAAGGAGGTGAACAGTTGGTGTTGTGATGAAAACATATAAAGTAACTGTTACGGAAATAACCAGTGCTCCAGAAATTGTAGACAAATTTCTGTGCTCCTTCCCTGTTAACAAAGGAACAAAGTAGACTTCAATAGCTGTTTCAGTCCATGTACAATTAAAGCATAGATATACTGCCATAAAAGATGTCAGAAAATCTGCAAAGTCTGCTGAAAGAACGGTCATTTCTGTGGATGACAAGAACTTCCACAGAAACATGATTCACTACAACTGATTCACTGCAAGAGACATTAAATCCCAGTCCTTGGGATTTAAGATAATTTCAAAAGATTACAACTCAGCATAAGCCTACAAATGTCTGTGGAGGAACAAAGGCCATGCAATCCCATTTTCTTCTGAAGTATACAACACTAATCGTTACTGAAGAAATGGTATGGGATTAGGTGGGTTTGGGATGTAAACCAGGATGGCATTTCCTATATGCCTGCTCAGTGCTCCTTTTAGCTTTTCTGTTAACCCACTTCAAGGTGGCCAGAAGAAAAGCAGCTTTTGCACACTGCCTGCATTTGAGTTCACAAGATGTTCACAAAACTCTCCCAAAGTTGCAGTACCTCAGATCAGGGTCAGGAAATAAATCCTTCTCCCTGAGGAAGAACATGCTATTAAAATGCCCCCTAATTTCCATAATTTTGAACAATGCCAAGGGGGAAGGAAAACTGTTGTTTCTATGTCGTTTCCCCAGCTTTTTCATGCTGGACTTGGAGGGCAAGGGCACAGATGCCTAGCCAACTCTGGCAGAGTCAGGAAGCTTAGTCTTGAAATACATCAGGATTTGAGAAACCTAGGGAGAACCACAACTGGCTATTCCTAGCATTTCAGTACTTTGGGACAGATCTCAAAGCATCACATGATAGGCTTAGAAAGATAAGAATTAAAATAATAAAATAATAAAATAAAATAAAGACAATTAACATTTAATTTATTTCTATTCTGAAATTAAAATATTTAGTCAAGCTGCTTTTTCAAATTTATGCATACACATAAAGCTTTAAATTCTGTAGTTCAAGATTTAGGGGAAAAAAAAAAAATCACAAGATTAAAAAGGCTGGGAGTTCTCAGTTCTAATCCCAGTATAAAACAGCCAGCATACCTTTTTTTTTTTTTTTTTTTTTTTTTTTCTTTTTTTTTCCCTTTTTTTCTCTGTTCTGATCAAGCTGTGAAAAAAAAATGAAAAACCAGGGTAAACTCCTAATATCAAATAAAAAATTCCTATTTGATCTCCTGGAGACAGACTTTCATCTCATGAATTGCTATAATGCAGCTAAGAATTATATCTACTTATTGTCCAACTAATCCAACATCTACTTGACAGCAAACCTCTGAGATTCATTGTAAATCAGCATCTAGAGCTATGAAAGGATTCTTGGAAAACCCGTAAGCTCCATCAACTCTGTTATAAATAAAGAATGTGATTAAAGAGAACAAAAACATGAACATATCATCGTACTTTTCTTCCTGGAGCTTTTTCTTTATTGTTCCAAGTTAAACAATTAATGTGATGTCTTTTTTTTTAATTTTATTTTATTTTATTTTTCCTGTTTTGCACTCCCTGTTTGCAAGCACATATTGCATCTGTTGTCTCTTCCAATTTCCTTGCTGCCTCTGGAGCTGCTGAAGATTCATCTTGGTCTCTGATATTTATTGACTACTAGTGAACTTCACATGTGATTTTTTTGCAACAGGTGTTGTTGCTTGAGGAAGACAATAGTCTGTATGCTTAGGCTAGTAAGAGCAGAAAAAGCAGTTAGAGCTAGTTTCTGCTTTTTCTCAGTAGGTGCTTCAACAACATCAATTCCCTAAATAAAATGTATTTTCAGTGCATATGTCCAAAGTTTACAAAGCATAGAGAACTGCAGTGGGTCTAGATCAGTTTTGCTGCTCAAGAAGGCAAAAGACAGCATCTTCTTCACACATATATATATATATATATATACACATATGTAAAAGGCTTTAACTCTCAAAGTGTCATTAATTACATTCAATTAACTTCACTACAATTATTTGATTTTGAACAAGATATTAATATGTGATGCATCAAAATAATATCAAAAGAAGATATTAATATATGATGCAGTGTTTATTAGGCTACAGACACTGCATCAAAAGAAGTGTGTACAGCAGGATGAGGGAGGTGATACTCCCTCTCTGCTGTTGTGAGATCCCAGCTAGAGTGATGTGTTCAGCTCTGGGGCCCCCAGCACAAGAAGGATGTGGACCTGTCAGAATGAGCCCAGAAGTTGGCCACAAGAATGAACAGAGGGCTGGAGCACCTCTCCTGTGAAGACAGGCTGAGAGAGCTGGGGTTGTTCAGCCTGGAGAAGAGAATCCATATATTTTTCTTCAGCGAAACCACAGGTTTGTCCTATATGCAGTCATAAGTGCTGCTAAAGTGACATGACCATGCTAGAAGCTAGTACACACATTTCAGTTCAGTCAGGAAGCGAGGGTTCTGAGAGGGCCTGCAGTTTCCCTCACACATTCAGAAATGTGCATCTGATACGTAACATGTCTGCAGATATGTCTGTCTTGAACCAGGGGACGCAGAAGAGGACGGGCTACCACAGCCTCAGCTGTGCCAAGGATGCAAAACAAAATATTTTTGATAGTCATGCTTCTCCTAAAGTAACCCAGCATACGGCTTACCTTACTAGTGATGAGAGACTACTGTTGCCTTGGTTTCTGCTGTAATGTCTGTTCTTTTTTAGCAGAGTTGCTGTTCAGCTTGTTGTGCTCAAGATCCCCTCTCATTCAGCATCACTTACAAATTTGTTGAGGGTGTGCTCTGCCTCAGCACATAGGTCCATCACCTTCCCAGGAAAGAAGGTGAAGCAGCCTGTAGCTCCCCTAATTCTGCCTTTGCTCTTCCCATCCGTGTTCCCTGATGCATCACTGGATGGTTCTCAAACCTGTGAAATGTTTTCCTTATGCCCCTTACTACTCTTAGCTCCAGTGGGTCTCTGGTCTTTCCAATTTCACAACTATACATCCAAGCAATGTTTTTATGCAGCACCTCTGCAGCCTGTTGTTGTTTCTTCTTTTTATTTTCTTTCCTTTTTCATTCTAGTTGATTGAAAAGCTCATTGCTTAGCCAAGTAGACCTTTTGCCAGAATTATCAATCATCTTTTATAAGTGGTCAGTGTAATCCCAAGCTTTCAGAGCATTTTCTTTGTAAATCAGCTGCTTGCCTAGGCACTATCTATAGCAGCTTCTCATTAGTTTTGCCTGGCCATCCCTTAAACAAGCCAAAGATTGCTGAGGCTCGTCTGGCTGTCATTCTAACACCCCTTTAAGAGAGCAAAGAACTCTCCCCTGCCTTTGCAAAATATAAAATATATAGTCACAAAAAATATAGTCACAAAATATATTATGTGACTTTTTGTAACATTAGATTTCCTGAGTTTTATGTTGACACTAGAGAAGTTCCTCGCATACCACTGTGCTCCATTTGCTGCTTTATGTTTGTATCTTTCCCTTTACGTATCTTCTTTCCAAAACAGACATCCAATTATTCTTTTCCACTCTTGTTGTCCCCCCTTCAAAACACTAATACCTTTTCCTCCTGTAGTCTTGATCATCCTCACAATGCTATATGCAACTGCCCTCATATCCTACAGAAAAGTACAAAAAACTGCTCTTTATCCAACTATTTCCCCATTGGCACCTTATATAATGATTGTTGGCAAAATACTAGGAAGTGTATTACTGGGAGAGATGTGGCATTTCTTATAGTGACCACCATGCAGCATTTCCTGATATTCAGCCTGTGTGGATCAGGGATAGAGCGGCCCATGCTACAGTGCACTGCCCAGTGCAGTCGTATCCTACCTGCTTCCAAGGGTCAGTGCAGTCGTATCATACCTGCTTCCAAGGGTTCGCTCTGCAGTGCAGCACAGGGGAGCACTGAATCCTTGCCCTCCCCAGGTATGCTTTTGGCTGTTGGAAGACATTGTTCAGTCTCCTGCTCCAGATACACCCTAGCTGCTTCTTGGATGGCTCTGCACATTAAACAGAAGATTTTATTACATGGCCCACATACAAAGGCCAGCTGTCTCTTAAGTAGGGATGCTAAAACAATATAAACAATAGAAATGTAGTAAAATACTCTTTAGGACTTCCTTAGAAGTAAATGTCTGTAATCCTTTGGCTTTATTATCTAATTTTCTTAGAACTTTGCTGTTTGCCACTAGAACTTGTGTGCCCTTGGAAAAAAATAACTGTTTTCCCACTTGGGTTTATTCAACAGCTATAATAAGAACTTCCTGAATTTCTGTACTCCTTATGTGGAAAAGGTGTCACAGCACTCAACTGAAAATAAAAATATTTTTAGATGGTTGTGATGTTTTTCCCTTTATAGAATCTTGCTGATTTTCTAATCTATCACATTTTGAAGGCTGGAAGTTATTTCCCTTAATATATTTTGCAAGATATTCCCCCCATCCATGACTTCTCTAACTCATTCTGCTAACTATGCATTTTTAAGAACATTGTTTCAGCTTTATCCTCACTGGTCTCCTCTGTTTACTATGAAGCCTACTTTCTCCTATGTGTTAATTCTTGCGGTTCTGCTGCAGCCCTTTTTTTTTTTTATTGCCCATATTTGGGTAGTAATTCTTCCAATGTCATTTGCTTATCCCTTGCAATTTCAGGAAGAAAGGATAAAAAAACTGAGAAACATACAGGATACTGACTAAAGTCATGCACACATTTCTTCTTGGCAGAAGGTAATTTATCTCCAAATTCTTGATATTACTATTTTAAATCTGCTACATGCATACTATATTCACACAACACCTCAAAGTCAGATTATATCTGTTTTGTATTCACTTATGAGGACTATCATTTTTCTAGGAGATAATTGTTTTTAAGTTGTTAAACAAGGCCAATAATTTTCATGATATACGTATACAAAATGTATAATCAATATATACTTATGCTGCATCCACTTGCCACTTACTCATTTGTAATTTAGTCTACTACATTTTTTGAACAATCCTGAATCCTGACAGTGAATCCATAAAAACAAACAAACAAACAAACAAAAACCATTATGCCAACCGTTGAAAACACATTCTTGTAGCACTGGAAAAGCTGCATCTTTCGCCCTAAAATGGTAACACCATAGAAACACAATACTGCTCTTTGTCACCAGACTCTCATTGCTCTCAGCGGAGCCCAGACCTATTCTCAGTTACAATATAGCACAGTTATCTAATACAACAAAATCCTATATTAGTCAAATATTTTATAAATACAGGTCACATCTGTGCTATGATGCACTTCTCTAATGCACTGTGATGCATTGTCTCCAATGTGATAAAACTATCAAAGTTTCTCACAGACAGTTTACATTTTGTGATGACATTCCTTTGAATCTTAAACATGGCAGCATTTCTTGTTTGTGGGCTTAGAGCTCTCCTCTGGGAATGGAAACATTAGCTACTGATGAAAATATTCATGAACTCTTTGTCATGCTATTTTTATGGAAGGAAATTCCATCTATATCATGATCATGAACTGACAAGTAAACCAATCTTTGCTCTTACGTATTAGTCATATTTTCCCTCTTGTTCTTTGCAGAACAAGTAGCACGTGTGTATTTAATTTAATTGCACATAAATATTCAACACGGCCTATTACTGTGATAGATCCTTTGGGCTAGTAGATTTTCTGACTCCAAGGCTAAAAAAGAATCAATTTTTTACAATTAATACAACAGCATGTGATGCTTAACAGCACTCAGCCTCGCGGAAGCGGGTGCTGAATTAAGAATAACAAATCCTAAATATGAGTGTCTTATTAAGGAACTGATCAATGAGAATTAGAAGTTCCACTTTATCGTTAACTTTCTGCTACAGTATTCATTGATTTATTTGCAGTTTTTCCTCGTTATTGAGTATAAACATTATTCAAAGAAGCTTTCAAGAGATGATACACAAATACATTGAATTCTCCAGTTAGCATGGCAGTTGGTTTTGTGTACATTGCTGAATGGTTGACGGGGAGACTATATAGTACCGATATATCCTGTATATGATGGTGATAATTATTTAATATTCAGAACAACTTTTTTATGACATAAGGCAAACGGAACAAAACCTATTAGGTTCACAACCTAAATACCTACAGCCCACTCCCTGCAACTTTCTTAAGGGATGTGTGTTTCCAGCTCACCAGAGACCTGTGGGAAATTTTCATATCTGTTTTTCCTTTTATATATATCAGAAGGAGCTCTCCATACTCTTCATCAATGGAACACATTTGTGCACCACAATGAACATTACACTTGCTGTTAACAGTGCAGGGCAAACATCTTCACTGCATATAGCTGCACAACCTTCCTAGGAAGGGATGGGGGGAAGCTTCCTACCTAGCTCGCCTCTTCTTTACAGGCTATCCCAGCTAGTTCTCTGCCGCCTCGAAATGCAATAGCTAACAGGCCTGGAAGGGGACGTAGTCATGACCATACAGCTACACTAATTGCATGTTGGATGGGGCACAGAGAAGCAGCCTAGAAACTCTGTGCATGAAGCTGAAATCCCTGGCTCTGCTCCTGCTTACCACTGCCAATATTACATCATTCCACAAGGAAAGCCAAACCAGTATTCAGACTGCCATTGAACTGGAAGAAAACAGGATTTATCTTTCCCACCTGTGCTGTTTATATTCAAGATTTTTAGCAGAAAGTATATTACACAGCTATCTATTTCTGACCCTAACATATGCTGAAAGGCAGCCTACAGTTATGTACAGATTAGATATACAGTGGGATGTAGGAAGGAAAATATTCTTACGTGAGCTCCAGCATCACTTACACTGTAATACCAATTGAATTTGCCCTACAAACCAATGCTGGGGAGTTCAGAATTATCAAAAGTGAGTTCAGCCATCCGAGGAATGCGCCTGGGCAGTCGATTTCTGTGATTCTGCTCCCCGATGCCTTTCTTACGTGGGAAGATGCTCTAGCTGTTTAACTTCATCTCACTGGAATGTGTTTTGCAAATGTTTTAATAAGTTATGACCCTACTTGTCTATGTAATGCAGTTCCTCAAATACTTCAGCTGTGCTCTTCTCCTCTCAGCTGTTTAAGCTGCAAATTCCTTAACGCCTGGGATGTTTAGGAAAAAGGGAAGTTTATACCTTGCTAAATAGGGTTGTTGTTGCCCCAGTGATAAATTCTCTGGCAAGATGAATATCTAAGATGACCTAAGAAAAAAATCAAATTAAATTAAAAAAAAAAAAAAAATCCATGTGTTTATTATCCTTTATGACTCCTGGGAACCCTTCAGGCTGTGTTGGATGTTTCCCACCTCCCACAGTGTGAGTGTCTCAGGAGACGTAACCTGCCTGCAGATCTCTCCATGTTTGGCAGCTGGAGCAGCTGCAGAGATGCAGATGGAGAAGAGCACAGGATCTCCCCTTTAGCTGCTCCTTCCCAGCATTGGCTTTACACCCTGCTTAGGAACAAAACCCAAGGCATGGGAAGCCATGTCCTTTGTCAGCTATCAAGACGCCTCTCCTTCTGCAGTAGCTGTCAGAAGGGTACCAACTGTGTTTGAGACCTGATGTTGCCATATGTGGTAGTTTTACTCAGGTGGGCAGCTGAGTTCCACCTCAGCTGCTTTCTCACTCCCCCTTCTCAAAGGGAAGGGGAAGAAAATATGATGTAAAGGGCTCAAGAGCTGAAATAAGGACAGGGAGATCGCTCAACAATTATCATGATGGGCAAAACAGACTCAGAGTAGGGAGATTTATTGCCTATTAGTAGCAAGCTAGAGAAGTAAGAAACAAAGGAAAGAAACCCAAATAACTTCCCCTCATTCACGCTCTTCCACCTCTTCCCCCAAAGTTGTGCGGGGAAATGGTGGCTGCGGTCAGTCCCTGACACTTCATCTCCGCCGCTCCCTCACGGTCCCTCTCTGCCCCTGCTCCTCGTGGGGTCCCTCCCACGGGATGCCGTCCTTCCCGAACTGAGCCTGCGGGGGCTGCCCACAGGCAGCAGCTCTTCAAGCACTGCTGCCACACGGCTCTGTACCACGGGGTCCATTCCCCAGGAGCAAACTGCTCCAGCACGGGTCCCCCACTGGCGGCAGCTCCCCCCAGACTCCCTGCTCCTGCGTGGGCTCCTCTCCACGGGCTGCAGCTCCGGCCCGGGTCCTTCCCCTGCGGGGGCTCTCCATGGGCCGTAGCCTCCTCCAGGCCACATCCACCTGCTCCACCGGGGGCTCCTCTACGGGCTGCAGCGTGGAGATCTGCTCCATGTGGGACCCATGGGCTGCAGGGGGACAGCCTGCTCCACCAGGGGCCTCTCCACAGGCTGCAGGGGAACTGCTGCTGCCTGCCTGGAGCACCTCCTGCTGCACTGACCTAGGGGGCTGCAGGGCTGCTTCTCACTCTCTCTCTCTCAGCTGCTGTTGTGCAGCAGTTTATTTTTCTTCCTCTTCCTTAAATCTGCTACCAGCTACCAAAACTGTGCCACTACACAATACTATCAAAATGCATGGGTAATCATTTTGTTTTAACAAATGCAGAGCAGATAAAGATCAAAAGGTAAAAGGGGCTTCATACCAACTGAAGGAAAAACAAATTTTTAAAAAATTGCTACTTGAGCAATACACGTATGATATGCAATGTCTAGCTTATTGCCAAAACTTAGATCACTGTATACCTCATACAAAAGAGCAAGGATACGTACTAAGAAGAAAAGTGCAATTTAATTAATTAAATTGTAAAATGTGGGTGGGGGAAATAAAAAAGAAAAAAAAGAAAAAAAAACTACTACTAAACAAAAAAGAAAATGCATAGTTGATCTGAATGTAGATATAGGCAGTTTTTGTTTTTTAAGGAGATCGCAATTGTCATTTCAGACCTAATAGTGCCATATTAAATAAGTTGCTGTACAACCTATATTAGCAAAGCTAGGAAAATATCATTTGTATACGACAGGTATTGTCACAACCAGCAGAGCTGTCTTTCAGTCTTCTGCAATGTGTCCCTTGGAAACTGGTATCTAACTTGCACAACACACTGGTCTTGGTTTACACTTTTATATGTATTAGGGACTAATTCTAAACATTTGACATATTGACATATTTCTAAATACATATTTCAGTGTAACATCTACACTGCACCTTCAGCCATTTTCTCCCCTGGCACTGAGACAATGCAAATATGTCCTACAGACGATGTGATACCCATCCTCAGGTTGTCAGACTGCTCTGGGATTTTTAGTTACAGAGCTGGAGGCTGGACAAACACCAAGAAACACGTTCACAGACATACACAGCAGACAATAACAGGACCACGACCTTCCTCATTAGTGGTGTGGAGTCTTTGCCCTTGGAGGTGACCCTGATTAGAGCTGTCAGTCTGAGCGGTAGCTATTCACGAAGAATCACAGAATCACAGAATTGTATGGGTTGGAAGAGACCTGAGCTCAAGAGATCATCGGATCAACCCCCTCTGTCAAAGCAGGCTCCTTAGAGCAGGTTGCCCAGGTAGGCATCCAGACGGACCTGGAATATTTCCAAAGGACACTCCACAATCTCCCTGAACAGCCTGTTCCAGTGCTCCGTCACCTGCACCGTGAAGAAGTTCTTTCGCATGTTGGTGCAGAACTTCCTGTGCTCCATTTTGTGGCCATTACACCTTGTCCTGTCCCCACAAACCACTGAAAAATGTACCTCAGATTCCTCCCTGCTGCTCTCCCAGTTAGAAAAAGAACCTCTTGAAGACTTCAAGAGGTCAATCTATGCGGTCAGTCAAGAAGAAGATGTAAGAATCTTCAAGAAGGGAAGATGTTTTCTGTTTCACATAGCCCACCAGACACAACATGGTCACTCAAATAATTCTGCATACTACAACTCCCCTTGGACACTGTCTAACGTGCCCTGGGCCACAGACCTGCAGAGCTAGACAAATGGCTAGAAACTGAATTCAGGCTTGTTTTTGTTCTTATTTTTAGAAAGTAATTTTAATCACTGTAACAAGGATCTTTAAAATCAGAAAAACAAACAAACAAACATGAAAACACTCATTAGGACAACAACAGGAAAAGTCATCACCAGAATTTCTGGCAGATGGAGGAATTGATTATACTGGCTGAATGAATGTCCAGTCATTTTAAAGCTTTCAGCACTGTAAAAACAGATCAGATGGTCTACACAAAAATTATTTACTTTTTAAAGAGGGTAATCTAATGAATTATGTAAAATAAATCCATACTTATCCATGAACAAGATACTTTATCACCATGAAATTACTCTAAGAACATACTTTCTAGCTGAAGTTTATAAAAAACTTCAAAAAAGTTTTGAAAAAAAGAAAAAAGGAGAAAAACAAGCATTAAATTAGATAGGACGGATATTGGGAGCTCTATCTCATACATGATTAAAAATATTCCTTTAAACTGGTATACATCTAATAGAACCCCAGAAGGCAGCCTTTCTCATGAACTGTTATTTTATTTTGGCACATGCATTTTCTTGCAGATGGTTGTTGGCTACTTTATTATTTTTTAAAGAAAAATGCTAGAGAGAGGCAACAACTATATTTTTCTTATCAAGCTAGCCACTGCATGATCCCGCAACATCTCCCACAGTGTGTATCAAGAACTGTTTGAATTCTTGCACAACACTCTGTATTAGTTAACAGAATACCTTGTTCACAGCATTGCATGTGTTAGAGGAGTCAAAGGTTCCTCTCAGCAAGATGCTAATAAAAAACATTCTTACTAAAGATAAGGCTTCTAGTGAATAATGAAAAAAATATATATCAAAGGAGAATTCATCAGTTGTCTTTTGGTTTATATTTCCTGTCACAGATGACTTTTTCTTAGTCTGGAAAAGAAGAAAAAAATACTTCAAAGCAACAGTAGGTTTTTGATTATTTTGATAACTTTGTAGGAATTTACCACTCTTATAGCTGTGATAATCAAGGATTCAAAGTACTGAAAGATATATGCTTCGCTCACTGATACCCATCCAATTGGCACTGATTTCACTAGCAGAAAAATCTCTATCCCATTCTTCTGCCAATGGAGAAACTCAGTTACAAATTCTGTCATGGCTTTCTGCTACAGGGAAAACAAACAAAACAAACCCTGCCTCTTAAAATCTGGCAAAAATAGTTCCAAATTCAAGATGGTTAGAGTCCACTAAATTAAGCATATAGGTGATTTGTTGTTGTCTGGACTTGTGGCTCTACCTTTAAATAGCAGTGCTCTGCTATCAGGAAGCATTACATTCATTTCATCCAGCACCACATGGCCTCAGAGAGAAGGGAAAAAAAAAAAAAAAAAAAAAGTTGCTTTTCTCCACCAGGATGGAAGATCTGGCATTTTTAATTCACTGCTCTGTGTATCTTGAAGTCACATAATCCTCCTACTTGCCTCTCTCTGAAGATAATTTTATTTTCTTAAACGGTTATCTTCTTTGTAAACACAGTTATCAGAAAGCACCACCTTTCTCCCTGCACACACAAAGCATCATTCTTCTCCAACATCATCAGATGCTGGCATCCTAAAGAACCATGGATTTTTTCCTGTTGATGTTTTTAATCATTGTCTGTTTTGATATTTGTACCTGTCTGTATTCCTCTAACATTTGTTTCTAACGTGGTTATTCCAGGTTCTCTGTTAAACACAAAGTTAGCCTATAACATTACAACTAAGCCTTAACAAGAAGAATGTTTTAAGAAATGAAGGATAGAGGTGTAATGCAAGTGCTTGTTTTTCCCCCATGCAACACAAGCTAGTCAGGCTAACTTTGATCTGTCTTTAGCCACCAGCTTGGGCTCTTTTGCTTGTCTGTATTTTTAGCATATACAACAAAGCCTTGAGTGTTTCTTGACAGGAGTACATCTAACCAAGTCAGTATGAAAATGTCTTCTCAAATTTTTGAACTGGTCAGACGCTTGTGTATTTTTAAATGAATAATTTAATGTAATGTGAGGGATCATCATTCCAGTCCAAAATGAAATACACATGAAGGATCAGGTGTCTTTCATTAAATACTTCATATATCTACATATTTAACTGTAAGGATTATGCGAATGTTTTTTCATGCTAGAAAACTAGACACATTGGGAAAACCAGGATCCATAGATGTATTTAGTGAAGCACACAGAAAACATCCATAATCTTCAGCAGAAGCCAAGAAGCACAACGGAAACTGGAACTCAGGAGGCTCCACCTGAACATCAGGAAGCACTTCTTTACTCTGTAGGTGGCAAAGCACTGGCACAGGCTGCCCAGAGAGGCTTTTCTCTCCTTGGAGATCTTCAAAACCCTCCTGGACATGGTCCTGGGCAGCCTGCTCTGGGTGGCCCCTGCCTGAGTAGGGGCTTGGACCAGATGGCATCCTTTCCCACCTCTGATAGTTATTCATTGAACTTGCACTGAGCCGTGATAAGGCTGTGTTTGTGGCTGATGGTACCAGCACATAATTCTCTCACCAGGGTGGAATGACACATTAGCAGATCTCTCTGGCAATGTCTCACCAGTAGGATGCTGTCTTCAGGAGCTTGATGGCTTTCCTCAGGGTTGCAGTCACTGCTCTACCACTACGCTTGCTCCTTCCAGAGGTCTCAGCCAGCAGTCCTGCATCCTTTTGACTGAGGCAATAGCTAGAAATTGCCTTTCCCCATTCAAAGCCAACGGCTGTTTCTGTTATGAGACTGTGAACTTTTGGAATTATTCTAGGAACTATGTCACATTGCTAGTTTCCACCTAAAAAAATGAATTACATCATTTCCACTCAGATATTACTTTCAGGCACTGAACCTTTTTCAAGCAGCTAATACCACGAATAATCAATTTTCACTCTTACATTGAGGACAGCAGAATTTTTCTTGCCTCTTCATAGCTTTAATATCTTCCTGCAATGGAGCAGCCATTTCCTCCTTAAAATTGCCATCAAAGAGTCACTCAAGAGTTGTGAAGTCTTCAGGTCAGAAGCAAGCTATTGAGAGCTCAATTGAGAGTAGTCAGATGAGCTTCAGCTGTCTGGCACCACCCTGCTCCTTTTGTTCTTCCATAGTTCAAGACTTTTGGGAAGTAAATGATATAATCTCAAGGGAAAAAAAAAATCGATATGTTGTCCCACAGTACCTAATAATGGAGATGAGAAATCAGGAGACAAGGAAAGTAAGGAGGGCTAGATGTACAATGGAAACTGGAAAACCTCACAGATGGGACAAAAGGAATAAGATGCAGAGCAGCTGGAGGTTGTAAGGCTTAGTCTGTGCGAAACATGGACCTGGAGAAGCAGTTCAGCCAAGATGTTTATTTCCAGCTACCAAAGTGTTATACAGAGAAGTGAATAGAATTTTGAGTAACCACTAATGCTAAGAATCAGTGGCACTACAATATAGTAATATTATTTATAAATATTACTTATTATTATTATTTATAAAATTACTTATTCTTAAGAAAGTACTCTGCCAAGTTACTTTTTAGTCAAATAGTCAGGAAGTTAAATTATCCATTAGCTGTAGTCCTTTTCTTTATGATTTGTTCTAGATCTACATTTTTTTCTATTTTTTCTTCTTCCAAAGCATAAATGTAATCTCTATAGTCCTATGCTTCTTTTATGCATATATATATATATATATAAAAATGGGAGATACATTCATTCAAAAATCAAAAGTAGAACTTGGTGGAAAGACAGTAAACAGGCTACTTAAACTAATGCTTTGCAGGATTTTATTTTTTTGATGTCTTTCTTCAAAATGTGCAACTTTTAAAAAGCAGTCCTAGAGGACGTTCTTTTAGTGAAAAATCTAATCTTGAATCAGACAAATAGGTGGCAGGAATTACCAGCTTTACATTACGCCCATTCAGATACATCACACACACGTAAGAGCTATACACACAGCAAGACTGCTTTCATGCTACATAACCTCTACACAAACATAGGCTATAAGCAGGACATGAACATATCTCAGGTTTACTGCCTTAATCACAACTATTTCCTAAAGGATGAAACAGGGCAGGAAGAAAGCAAGTAATTTCATTGTAGCTGTTAGCATTTGTAGCTTTTATTGTTCATGAAATACACACATGAAAACCAGAAAAAGACCTGTTTAAATATCCTGCATACATCATAACATGTGGTTCAATAAGAAAACAGTAATTTAACTCGTTTTAAAATATGAAAGCAGTTAATTCTTTTTCTTTAAAAATAGATTTAAATATTACTTATGTCAAAAATTTGTATGAGACTAATAGTTTGCTTTCTTTCTCTTCATTGAAGTAACCCACGGATTTGGTGTTATAAAAAGGCTCCTGAATTACAGGGACACACTTGAAATAGCAACTTATCAAGAGCTATTGTATGACTTCAAAAACCTAATAATAGTCCTCTTCTGCACCGGAATATCAGCAGTTTTTTTTTTTTTTTTTTTTTTTTTTTTTACATTTTAAATCTATTCTGTATGTGAAAATATGAACCAAATAAACTAGTTTGACTTTCATATTATAATCATATGCTTAACAGGAATGTTTAGCAGGAATGTTTAACTATGCATCCAGAAATGGAAGTGCTACTATTGCTCGGTCATTTACCTAATAATTGTGTTCATAGACTTAAAAATATTCCCTCAGAAAGAACCCAGAGGAGGTTACGCAACAGAGACATCATCACCCTGTAGAAAATATTTGTTCATTACTAAGAAGCTAGAATTGTGGAAAGCAGTTTCTGGAGATGTATTAAAGATACATAAATGCCACATCTGCAAGCGAGTGGGACTCTGTGAGTAGTAGTAACAGATGAATTTTTTATTTTTTATTTTTTGCAGGTTAATGAATCACTACCTCTTACAGCACCACACAGTATAGGAAAGGACATAAGTTTCAAACACTGTCCTGTTGTGGCTTTTGTTATTGGTGGTTTTTTTTGTTTGGTTTGGAGAACAGTGCAAGAACTTCTTTTCCATTGATTCTATAGACTGCAACACACAGCTCTACCTGGAGCACTCAGTTGAAGGATGAAATTAAACTTCCAAAAAAGTTGCAGAAGTTCTGCCTGCCATTCCTTGCACCTACGTTCAGAGGTCAACACAACCACAGCAACCTGCCTCACAACATCCTAAAGCCCCTATCTTTTGATCCTTCATCATGTGCATGGTCAGAGGCCAATGACACAGCTCTGGTCACAGCACAGCCTGCCGCTCTGCAGCACATACTCAAATACCTGCTCCCTACTTTACTCCTTTAAACTGGCTCAGTCATCTGAAAGAGCTTACAATGACATGGATGGGACTCATAGTATAGAAACAAAACAAATTCCAGAAGCAACGAAGCAGGATTTGGTGAGCAGGTCAGAGGGCTAAAGAATCATATGGGAAGGAGCATTTCATTAGAAACAAATATTTAATTCACCACAACGTTAACAAAAGCGACAGGATAATTGCAGCATGAAGCAGGCAACCTTAATATTAAACTGATAACTTTCTGTGAAAACACATCAAACAAGTTACTTGGGCAGGAGAACTGGCCGTGAAAGGCAGGTGCATTGCTCCTGGGGATGTGTACAAGGTGCCTTTGATGGTGAAAGCTAAAACACCATAAAACCAGAGCAGAGCAGCAAGAGAGCAGAGAACATTGTGCTGGGGCTTTTCATTACATCCCAGCCCAAAGCCATTGCACTTGGTCTGCAGAAAAACAGTGCTGCCATTAGCTTGCCATCTATAAATTCTGCAAGAGGATTACAGTACCGAAGATAAAAAGGTACGAGCATACAAGAAAATAGCATACAGCCTGTAGCAAAATGATTTCAGTTTCTTCTGCAGAAAACCCCTATGGCAAACTCAAAATCCCACCAACCCACAGAAATAATGAAAATAAGTTAAATATACCTAGTATGAAGAAACTGAAAACACGAAGAATATTTATGGAGCCTGGTGGAAAGTCTGCAAGACGTAGAAAGGAAAAGGATTGCCATTTCCTCCCCAGTTTTCCTTTTTCCTTGTTGTTGTACTAGCACTGCATACACATGGATACAGAACAAAGTCATTTTAACCTTTTCCTTCTCGTAATTTCTTAATATAGCTATTAAAATAGTTGGTTATAAGAATGCTTTGTAAGTAGGAGAGGAAATGGGGGCACTGATGAGGCTGGCTATTAAACAGCTATTCCATTCCATTTATGTTGTTTAATTCTTGTTACCAGCTCAGGAAAAAAAGAAGTGTGAGCCCCCTGCAGAGGTCTATTTAATCAATGGCCTAGTAGAAACACAACAAGGTGGCTTAACAGCAAAACCCTCCCTCCATATTACATTGTGGCATATCTGCTCCAATGTTAATAAGAAAAGTTTCCTAAATGTTAGATGCATTTCTATAGGACATTTGGACATTTCAAGTATGGGAGAAGTTGGCATTTACAAAAAAAAAAAAAAAAGCTGTCTAGCTTTCTGCTAAAAACTTACAACCAGAACCAGTGTACAAAAGCTTATGCACTATATAGGAGAGGTTAAGCTATATACATACAATGGAAATTATGATTCATCTACGCAATGAGCAAAACCATTTGCTTCATCCTGCCATACAGGGATAAAGACAATGAACTTTGGTTATCAACAATTAAGTTTCTCTTTCCAAACTCATTGAAGAAGAGGAGAGTGAAGAGACTAAGAACAAAACAAAAAAAGATAATCAAAACTAGTCAAAAGGTACCACATAAAAGTTATGGCTTATCCTATGTTTCCTATGCAGTATGGGGTCAGAAGTTGAAAAACATTTTACAAGATTATAGCAAAGGAACTATATCCATAGAAAGACTAAAGGTTCAAAATTACTCTTGTAGATTAGGAAAAAAAAAAATAATTAATTTGGCAGATGGAGAAGTACTGAGATGAAAAAAGATATAGAAGGAAAAAAAAAAAAAAACAACGCAGGAAAATGCACAAGATTCCATTAGGCAGAAATTGAAACCTACAGAACTCAGCTGAAAATAAATCACAGATCTTTAATCAACCATTCTAAAAGTGAATTTCCTCCTGCGTGTATAATCTCAGAGAAATTCTAAGCAAGTTTTGTGTGATTTGCTACAAAACATCAGGGTACAACTGCATTGCTTGCATCAGATTAGAGCAAGAACTGGCTCTCAACATGCAGGCTTTCAACACAGCAGCTTGCAGGGGTTCCTAACAGCAGAGTCAGAAACATCAGAGGGCACAGATTCACAGCTGGAGTTTTTTTGTCCCGGTACTTTGTTCCTTCACACACATTGTTTTACCTTCTAACAGCATTTTCTCTCTTACATAACAGAGCACAGACAGCAAGAACATGGTATTCGAAGTTATAAACTACAATGCTCTGAAACAGTCCACGTGCCTCAATTTGGTCACCTTGGTTTTCAGGTATCAGATATAAATGGAAACCATGAAAGCTGGAGACTCTTATTTCTTACCTACGAGGCACATAGCAAGTATTCTACTTGAAAATTGTCAACATAAAAAGGACAGGAATTTAATCATATATTTAAGACAAGGTTTTAATGTAGAACTGTGAGAAAAGATGTGCAAGAGAAGATCAAGAAAATAAGAACTAATTAAAATGTGCATCCTCACACATATGAAAGGAGTTTAAAAGTTTGTCAAGCAGTCAAATTGATATTTCCTAATTTTTCAGAGCTTTAAAACTAACATTGCAAAAATTCTGGGCTGCGGTCACAAATCAAGCACTTTTTATGTCACTTAACAATTTTTACAAACTCTACAGTTAGAAGGTCAACAGAAGCATATTTAACTGCATGCATCAAGTTTGGATAATTATTTGTGCTTACAGAATTTCACTTATATCCAAGAGCTACAAACAAAAATCATAAATACAAGGAGTATCACAAGGTCTAAAATTAAAAGAGGGCATTTTACTTCTTAGCCATTTTCTTAAATACTTTTACAGGCACAATCTTGGAAAAAGTTATTTTAGCTTGATTCAAGAAAGATTAGTATTAAACCAAGAAAGATTATTTCCAGTTTAAAGCATTTAAGGCATGTTCAATTGAAACAATCCTTTTTTTTTTTTTTTTTCCCCTGTGTAATTACATAAAAAAAGCTCTATGGCAAAGTTAAAAAACAAGTCTTCTACAGCAATATAAAGAACTTCTTTGCCAAATTTAGTGTTCATCATAAGCTTTCTCTACAATTTCAATCTGAAAATACTCCTCACAAAAAATGGCAGTCAATTTATGCTGACCAGCCCCTTGTGAGAGGCACTGCTCAGCAGTCTCCTGATTACCATTGCAATTACATTAGATATTTTATATGCTTGTTTCAATTGCTTAAATTAATAGAGGCTCAGAGATGAAATGGTTATTCAAATACTTTAAATCAACTGCTTCTCCTTAAGTGTCCAGGATCTTTAGGTAACCCTTGTTCTTCCTTCATATTTTCCCTGCAGTGACTGTTGAAAGGATGAGCTGCTAAGTGGTAAACCCCAACAGAACAGAAATCCTTCAGCAATAGAAACACGTAGTGTTTCTATTTACCTAACAGTATTTACCTAACTACTTCTGTAGTTAATCTTTGCACAAAAATCTGGAGAGGATACTTTTTTTTTCTTTTTCCTCCAGACCTCTGATACTCCCCACACAGGTAAACGGGACCAAAATATAGCAGGTTTGGCTGCAAGTAGGTCAGGATCACTCAAGCATTTATTGCACACGTTTAGACTAGGTAGATCTCATGCAGAGATCTGGGGCAGAAACAGGTTTTCTTACTTTATATGAATGTGTCAACCTAGCTTCTAAGACTTCTAACACCCCCTTGGTGAACTTTACAAGTTCTTGATTATGATACCTTCAAAACTGCTCCTATTACAGAAAGATCAGCTTCTTACCCAATATTTTTTCTAATTTTTCTTTTCAGTACAAGTTTCTTTTCACTAAAAACTGAAAGAGTCGCCATAGGAAAAGTCCCAAGATAAATAGATAAAAGACAAATTTTAAGTCCAACAAGCAAAAGGTGGGGAAGGGAAAGAAAAGCAAGGCTGCCACCCCTGAGCAGTTTCACAGGATTAAGACAAGAATAAGGAGCCGAATATTCAACATATTCAGACTATTCAGCACTGCAGCGGCAAGCCATATGTTTATGGCTTGAAATATTCTACAACTACGAAATGAAATTAACATATAGGGCAAAAAATTAGTGTATTTCCTGGGAGCAGCCATAGAAATATTAACTGGCAGACAAGTTTGTTTTACTTAAAAAAAAAAAAAAAATAAATAAATGTTGTAAAACAAAAACATGCTAGAAGCCAGTATTTACCTAACACTTTTTTTTTTAAAAATTTTTTTTTTTTAGGGGAAAAGTTGAAAACTTTAAAGTTACCCAAATTATACCATCAGATTTAATCCAGCTTTTAAAACAAAGGATATAAATTGAACATTTGTCAAATTATTCTCAAATCCTCTGGTGAAAATGTCCCTGCAATTCTGCCTGAGCAGGGGTTTGGACAAGCTGACCTTGAGAGATCCCTTCCAACCTTAACTATCCTGTGATTCTGACACCACTTGAGCATGTTAACATTGAACTGAATTCTTCGCCAGTAGCTACTTGGAATACAGGACTAGACTTTCCCTTACTCCTCAGTATTATATATGGATGTTGTTAATACAAGTGATTTAATTACAGTGAGTGCTAAAGGAAGTAACTGTTTAACATTTCTAATTTATCATCATTGCTTTAGGACTGTGGAATTGCTTGTAAAGTGATATTAAGACACTGTGACCTTAAAACGCAGCACCAAGATAGCTTACTGAAGTTTAATAGCCAAATGTAACTTGAAAAGGGAACAGTTCTTGTGTGATGAATGCTCCATTTTTAAAATTACTAAAATTAACCTTTTTACACCATGAAGAAGTAACTCTCCGTATTACAGCTTATTAATAAAAAAATCTACCAGAATGAGTAAGTGCTACTAACTACTATTCAGTTTTTGCTGTTTACAGCCACCGTGGTTTCTAGCTGAAACTCCACCAAAAAAGAAAGGCTGGAATATTGGGTACGGAGGAAATCTTGTACTACAGAATGGCACAGAATAATTTTGCAGAGTGAAGGGCATATTTTCCAGTCCTGCTATACAACATATGTAACGGCAGCTATATTTAGGGAAACACGTATACTTCTGTGTATGCTTAATCAGTCTTACTCATTGGCCATCTTAAGATTCAAATGAACCACAAATGAATTCTTAACAGAACAAGCGCCTGACTGGAGACGTACAGCAGCAGAGGTGCAAAAGCCACGTAACTCTCAGAGCACTCGAACCGATACAGACTTCCAAGATAATTTTTTTTAAAATTATCACCTCCTTTCTGTTTAAGTCTACTGGATAAGGTTTGCTCTTAATCAACTTTATCCACTCTTCATGTTACTTTTTGCACTTCAAAATATAGTTGCTATTGTTAAAAGCCAGACTTACAGACTAAATATATATTAGCAGTAGCACAAGAGGGTTTGTTTTTAAAAAAGTCAAATACATTTCCAACACACAGCCACACACAAAACAATGAAAGAAATCTCTCATGACCTAACTAATTCCCGGCCTTCCCCCACCCTTCTGAATATGCTGTTCCTCCAAATTATATAGCTATATACAAAGTTTTATTATGGAGCAAGATGAAACACATAGGTGGTGCATAGCAATCATAGCTTCAAGAACCAGTAAGGCTGTGACATACAAAAAATATGTAAACTAAATTTTTTTAAATGACTGTTCAGAATCATTACTGAATATGTTAGGAGTTTGTTTGACAGAATTTCCATTTTGAATATACATAAAGATTATAAAATGAAACACATGACAAATATTCCAAAAAATCAAAGCCATTGCTGGTTATTTATATTTTAGAAGTATGATGTCATGTAAAAATAACAGCTATATCCTGGTATTCTTTTAAGTGGCAGATATCAGCAGGGAAGGACTTTTTTCCTGCCCTCATGGTTTGCGTTACAGTACTTTATTTTAATCTAAGTATTTAGGCTAAACACAAGTTCATGCTCAGAAATTGCTTGTGTGTTTCTTGGCTCTATAAGTATCAGTCATGTTTTTGTCTACGATAAGATAGAAATCAGAAGGAAATCAAGCCAACTTTTGTAGCACTATGCATCACTACTGCTACTGTCCACATAAGAGTTACATATAATTTCAATCTGCACAGCAAACAACTGACTAATTTCAAATGAAAGCACAGACTTTTAAGACAAAGGTAAAACGATTTTATTTTGTTAAAAAAAATTCTCAGCATGGAATTATACACTCAGGAAGATAATCCCAGCAGCTGCAACAACCTACCTAATGTCATCCAAAGAGTAGCAAGACACACAGACCTTGGTGCTGTCTTAGAGGTTGGAGTACCAGAAACACAATTTTTGAATGCCCTAAAATGAATGTTTTGTAGGTGCATAGTTCTGTAAGTCCGTAATCAAGCCTACAGTTTTATCCAATCTAGAACTTCACAAACACATCCTTCTCTCCATTAAGGAGGATCTGAGGGACCTTTTACTTATCTTTGAAGTAGACTAGACTACTCAATAATGGTAGAGTGGGATTTTACGTTGTAGCACAGGACTATTATGCAGATCCATTGCTACTCATGGAATAACCATTCTCCTAGACATAGGACTCTGTGCCTCATAGTTAGGCCTGGTGGCTTCTAAGATATGAGTCCCTAAAAGGCAAATAAGGCTCAAAGCAGTAGGAAGATTATCCAAGGACCGGAGAAATTCTGTCAGTGGAGTAAAAGTATCAAGACAACTGAATACATAGCTTATTAGAAGGAATGAATAGTGCTATGTGTGCACCTTCGTAAAGTGCTATGTGTGCACTTGACTCAACTGACTACAGGAACTTTAAACTTGCTTTATGGATCAATGATATTTACATATTTGACACTGTCTAATGCTCAAGTATGGTAATACTGTTCCTGAAGAACAAGGCACTTTTTTAAAAAAAAAAAACTAAGTAGCTTTAAAGAAGTCTATCCATCAACTAGCAAATTTAAGGATCAGGTAAGAAAGAGACTCGACAAAATGCCATCCTATTTTCCAGAGATTAATTGTCTTAGTTTTATTTTAAATAAAGGTGAGATACAATTCCAAGTCTGTGCATTTCCCAAATTTAAAAAAAAAAATCTGAATTTAATTTTTTTGTTTGCTTGTTTTAAAGTAAATCAGACAGGATTTTCTGGGTATTCAAGTAAACTAGTTAGTCTGAAGGAATAATATGGGCAAAAGCATTGACATTTTCATGTGATCATTTATCTTTTCTCTTCCTCCACCCTATACCGTTCGAAGACAAATTGTCATTACATAATTGTATCAGTTAAGTCCTAGACATAAGCTTATTGTTGAATCCAGAATTTCACTTTCAACTGGTAAGTCATTTGTGGTGCATCTTCTTATAGTATCATTGAAAAAAATAAAACAGAATAAAGTAAACTATATTTTTAAACTGTAGACAGTATAATTATTTTTAAAAATGTCATTTTATCAGTCTAATTTGCTAACAAAATTAGTATCTACCTACTTAAACTCTTATTATTACAAGGCAATTACTGAGTGTTGTTGAACACTAACTCCTTCTGGTGAAAATGTAGTTGTAATGAAACTTTTGAGTAATCAGATAAAAGCTGCAACAGATTAACATGAAATAAACATTATAAAAAGTTAATATTTAAAAGGCACACAAATGCTTCAAACACATACAGTTTCAAATCTTTATTGTTTTAAAATTCTACATGTCTTTTACAATTACAATAATTTGTTACTTAAATGACTCTTGTATGGGTTAATGTACAATGAGTTTTTTCCTGAAACTCAACCATGAAATACAATTTCATCAATATGATTTTTCTAAATAGATTAATACAAGATTTCTGGTTTGTTGGGAAGAACAAGTACGTCACTTTGAATAAACAGCACGTGAGTCTTCCCTTCAGAATCTGTGTGATCAATCCATCGAAAGTGCTTTTGAAGATTGCAGATCTAACTGTGACTGATTTCCAAAATCAGTCCATCAAATTACTTTTTTTTTTTTTTTAACATTAAAGAGCATTTTTCATGTAATGAAACAAGTTGCAGTAGTTATTTTTATTTATCTACTGAGGCAAACTCATGTTGAAGAAAAATTATATGATTATCTGCATGCAATGAACACTCTTCTTTAAATAGTTGATGAATTTTACACATATAAAGAATCTGTTAAAGAGTGCAAGTACTTTGATAATGATTTCACAAAAGGACATATGCTGGTAATAATGGTAACTAACATTTAACACCTAAATACAAGCTAATGTATATTTAACAGGCAATTAACATGGCTAACAATCCATGTTGCATGTGGTTGCCCTCTGAGAAAATGAACTCATTTGGTCCACACTCCTGAAGTTATCTGGGTAAAAAAATTGGAACAGGGCCAGAGATTCTGATGAAATTCTTGTTTCTAAAATGCGACCTGTTAAAAAGTAAAAGCAGTACATCTGTGAAGTATCTTGTCACATGACCTCAGTATAAAAACATGGCCTGGTATTTGGAGCGATGAACGAGCACTGAAGAACAAGTCAAAAAAGAATGGAGACAAAATGAACTGAAATTCTATTGTTATACTTTCTTGTTCCATGGTACTGCTTTGACTCTGTAGAATTTTGTACCCAAAGGAACTTTAAATCTGTTTTGTGCCTACAAAAAAAAAAAAAGCAAATTAGAAATGTAATCAGAGGATTATTCCTGTTTTTTGTTTGTTTTAAATAAAGATTTATTCCCATCCCTCTAATTTTGCCAGACCTAGCAAGGTTCCTCTGTATCTCTTCATACTAAAGTATTGCCTTATCTGGGTCTCCAAAGATACCTCATCATTTTCCCTGATTCCTGTAAAATTCTGATGGTTTCAGGATACCAAAATCTTACTAGGAACTGAGCCAAAGTTTATTTAGGAATTGTAGCCTACAGGTCATTGAAACATTATTACACAGGGTTCATGGAAATAGTCACTAGGATGCAAACACAAACATCAGAAAGTTTAATACACAGGCAGGTTTTCCAGAGGCAAACCTACCCAAGCCACTTGCTCACTTATTCTGTCTTCTAGTTCCCCTTCTCTTGCTATTCACCAACTCAAAAAATATAGCAAGAATGGCAGAACCCTGGACAATCTCTATACTGAAGTATTCTTACTCATTATGTGAAGAGTTTTTATAACTGTTACAAACATTTCATCCATTTTTCTTCTCTATTAATGTAATCAGATGTTTATATTCCACTCTTCTTACCTTTTTTGCCTGGCAATATTCCTTTTCCATAACTTTTCCTAGCACCCAAGGTCTCCTAGATGCACCTGAAGCTAAAGAGATGATATGTTTATTAGTTTGGATAGTCAACTACAGCCAACAGGATATTGAGGATATTATATTAACTATAGTAAAATATTATTTGATAACATTTTCCTTGAAAACATGAATTGTTCTAAAACATTTTTTAAAAGTAGTTAAAGCCACAAAAAATAAAGAAATTCAAATATGTCAAAATGTGGCTAATGGTATTTTCAAATAAAAACAATGTTTCAGATTAAACTTTATTTGAAAAATTAAAAATAGCAAAGAGAAAATCAAATCAAAACTGAAACTAATTTAACAACAAAATTATTCTAGCCAACCTTGTTGGACCTTTTAGTCAGATTTAAGATGAGAATTTCTTGAAGCATTTCAAAAGATTGAAAGTCTTCCATATAAAGCTTTCAGCATTTATAAATTCAGGTAGAAGTAAGGACATGTGCTTGTCTATTATTCCAAGAACTTATATCTATTTTATCAATGATCGGGGCACAAATAAAGCATCAAAAACAGACTGAAGGAACATGCTCTACATAAACAGTGCTTTTCTAAATGCAACTACGAAAAGCTGGATCTACTGACTGGAATAGAAGTTAGAGTAGAAGTCACTCAAGAACCAGCGTTTGAAGTTTTAATCTTGCCCTTCAAAATTAATTTGGCTATTAATAATAAAGCAGATTCCATTCTGCTCAAAGCTCCTACATATCAGTAGGAAATATTCATATCTGTCCTGAATGCTGTACAATATATTGTGATTTAAATACATTTTTTTTTTGAATATGCTTGGCTGGTAGACTTCATTAAATTCACAAAAATGAGAAAGATGCCCTTCATTCCTGAAATTTGCAAGTTAAAACTTCCATATCAAGACAATGTGTGACAACACAGAAACCATGCTTCAACCAATGTCAGTATCATCCTAACATTCTAAGTGTCCTTAATGGAGGCAGAGAGAACCTATAACAGCATAAGTCCCTGACACTTAATATTGTAGAGATCTATACAGAAATACTAACAATTTATACACATTGGTACAAAAGGTCAGATTTATGTTGTTTTTGGCAGACCTTAAAACAATAACTTGTAGTAGCTAGGTCCACACCAATTCTGATCTGTCACAAATAACAATGAAATAGCCTTTATTTCATTTTCCCTATTTTCCTGATGCAGAAAGAGAATCAAGACACTGTTTCTTGAAATACTGATCTAAAAATAAATGTGTTCCAAAGGAAAGTCTTCATGGTTGTTTTATATACAGTTTTCTCAAACTTAATGCTACCTCTGGTTAGCAAGTGGGAAGGACAGAACAAACCAAGTCCGTTTGAAAACGGAGTTCAGTGAATTGTATACTCTGAATAATACACAAACTGAAATGGCAGTTACCTTATGTACGTAAACCAACAGTAAGAAAAATCAGTCATATTTCATAGTTAGGTATGCAATAATAATGCCAATACAGTATTTTATACTGTATTATATCTGTAAGATAGGAATTCTGCCCAGATATGTAAGAGAAAACATACAGCACAGATTCTTCAATAGTTTCTGAATTCAGTTGGAACTTTGTGGTCTTATCTTTCATTGTAACTGAAATATATAACAAGGTCTGCTTCTTGAGTATAAATTAAGAGCTTCTGACAAGCAACAGCAGATACACATTTTCACTGATAATAAGAATTAATAAAGTTCCTTTTAATGCACGCTCTTAGATATTTCTGCAACAAAGATCTGGAACATGGTGGGATGGGGAGGTTTGCAAAATATACATTAGGTGTGATAGATTAAAGACATTTACATGAATCTATTTAATTTAGCACAGTTTATTGTAATGCACTAAACATTGTTATTTTTCCTGATATCTGAAAGATTAATACTTCAATTTAGTTAAGTTTACGTAGTTGCCAAAACTTGCCAACGAGTAACTTGAAGATTAAACAGGGGAAAAAGCAAATGTACCACCAACCTGAACATAAACAAAAGGTACAGAAACTGCTCTCTGAAGAATAATGAGTCCTGCTAAATACCACGTAGATACAGTGGAGAAAAAATATCAGCAAAAAAACTGCTTACAAATCCCCCTATACTAAAGCTTACATTTTATTATAGGCATGTATTTAGGGCCATAAATACATGAACCTAAATTCAAGTCATTTCATAGAAGATGAACTAGGGAGAGAACACATTTTATCCGAAGACAACCTTTAAAGATCATCATAAAGTCATGTATTAAAAGTAGGAACTGAGTATGCACAGTTTTGACAGAAATGTTACGAGTTTTGCATTTGCTATCCTCATCAAATACAAAAGACACTGAAAACAAATTCCACATAATAATAGGCCTGAGACCTACACAATTATACACTATTATTGCTGATACCGAATAGCTAAGTGGCCTGATAGAATGTTTTCCCTAGATGATCAAAAGATTGGCGAAGCTGCCCTATGAGGAAAGGCTATAGGCAGGTCTTTTGACCCTGGAGAACAGAAGGCTTGGGCAGACCTCATCACAGTATTCCAGTACTTAAAGGACAGCTGCAAAGAGGACAGAAGATCTCTTCACAAACAGCAACATGTAAAATGCAAGGGGCAATGGGTACAAGATGCACTGGGAGAAGTCTGTCTTCCAGGCTCTCTTTTCCTACAAAAGGTTGGATGTGATGTTCTTTAGAGGTCCCCGCCAACCTAGGCTGTTCTATGATTCTATGTTAATATACACTGGCTGTGTATAAAATTGGCATTTATTTATTACAGCTTGAAGTTTTCAGATTTTTTTCAGATGTATTGCCTACATAAAATTTTGATTTAAAGTGTTCTGTTTTGAAAAACAGTTATCAAAAAGCAAAAGCTACAGAGAAAGTTAGTAGCTATTTATGTTACACACTTCTTGTATTTACCACATATGTATTTATATCACTTAAGCGTTAGAAATTTAAGCGTTATTCGTAGGAAGACAAATATTGAAAATAATTTTTGACACTTACCACACTCACCTGGTTTCAGATCCAATGCAGCAAGAGATTCTGAGTGCAAGAAATACAAGGTTGGACTAACAGTAAATAATACATAGTTGTCATGCCTTTCATCCAAGATTATTAGAACCAAATCGCCAACCTGAAAACTAGAGATATTAAGGAATTTAGCAAAAAAATCACGACAGTTTAAGACAACATAAATTGCAAGAAATATTTTTCCACATACTCCACAGGATGAGATTAAGCTGCAAAGCAGCACAGAATTGTCTACTTGTTATGCCAATTCATATACATTTTGTATTTTCTGAAGTCAACAAAAACTCTACTGTTTAAAAAAGTATATTTTTGAAATGTTTTTCTATATCCATTAGTTCTTATTATTTTTTTCAAAAGAATTGACAGCTTTGCTTTAAAATATACACAAGAATACCTAACAAAATACTAAGGTCTTTTTTAAAATTGACTGATATTCACCCATACTTATGATGATCACTGTACCACAAAGAAATACTGTGGTGACTACATCAAGTTTCAGAAGTCTCCTCCTTCACAGCAGGTTAACACAAGCCACAGTTTTTCAGCCAAGTTTCAGTGACAGAAGTCAGAATTTCTGTCTCCAATTTGTTTCACGGTGCAAATGTGTCGGAAGTAATTTAATTAACCATGAATGAAATGAAGTCTGAAATAGCTACAAATTAAGCATTAAACCATGAGAACACTAAGAATAAATATTACTATTCTACTGAATGTGGGGGAGGAAGTGGCAAAGAAAGGGGGAAATGCTTCGGGGGGGGGGGAGGGGGGGCAGAAAAATACTCAGGTATAGACAAGTAAATCTGGAGAGAAATCTAGCTCACATGCTTTAATGCACACTTTCAGATTAAGTAACGCTTCCAGCTTTTCTCCCTGTACTGATTATGATGACAGAGTATGACTCAAAGATATTTTTCTTGGACAGGTGATTTCTTCTTTCATAATATTTTTCTCCCCAGAGAATGCTATGAGAACTGCCATAATATTCAGATGCTCAAAGGAAAGGTTGATTCTAGTACATAGTGCCCTTGTTACAGCAAAATTGCTATTTGATGCAGTTCAGAAAACATTATAGGATTTTTTCCCCAAAAAAATAATTTTTGATATTCCTCAATCTCAAACAAATATTACTTGAAATCAACTGTCTGTAGCTTTTGTAATTTTCAACAGTTGACACGCACACACAAGCAACAACTTTACATGTTAACAATTCTGTAATACCTAACATTTGAGTTAATTTCATTCTCTCAAGGTAAGTCGAAAGATTTTAGAAAAGTAGAATTTCTACTGAAATGCAATAGAGTACTATGCAGATTTAGGGTTAATAGCATTCCTTCTACTTATTCTTAGCATGATTTCAGAAAGATAATAGCTGAACAAAAAGTAAATCTAGAAGAAAATACTGGATGCATTCTAGAAATCCCATGAAATACTAGCCTAAAGAAAGGCAGGGAAATCAATGCCAAAATTCAATAATGAATTCAGAAAGGCTTTTTTTTTTAAAAAAAAAAAAAAGGAAAGATGTTTATAAATATTGATTTATGCTGAACTGGCATGGTTCAATAACTGATGTGTGAGCTATAAAGATGATCTATACACCTTTTCATCAAAGAGAATGGACAGAAGAACTGTGACATTGTTTAACAACATATTACTGAAGGCACATCCAACTATAGGAAAACAAATATGTACTTACTCTCTAATTGCTATTTTTTCAGAATGTCTTGAGGATACTGAAGACATGCTCTGGGACATCTATAAAAAAACAAAAAAGCAAAAAACAAAGAATTGGCAAGCTATGATGAAATGTAAACAGCAGGCAACAAAATGGTTAAAATAAATCATTTGTTTTCAAACCTGCCTGCTCTTGTAGATCATGTTCACTCAGGAAAAGAATAGCTTTCTTTCAGCTTGTTCTGTAGCAGCTTTTTTTAAATAACTACCTTTAATTATGAAATAGCTGATATCTCCCTTGTTATTAACAATGAGAAGTGCTTTACAGATCAGTGCTACTGAAAATTTGTTCTGAGTATACAGAAGATCTGTGATACAGCTACACACTAACACAGAATCCACTGGCATTCTAGGAAGTCTGATGATAAAACAGTAGAAGTTAAACTCTGAATGTTAAATTTGTCTAACTGCCATAAATTCAGTATGGGGATCTTGGGTTTACAGAGGATTGTCACACAATCCAAAATTTATTGTATTAGAGCAAGATCCCCTGGAGTAAAATTGTAGTTAGATGTACATTGTAGTTAAAAATTAGTAAAATTGCAGTTAGATGTACCAAACAAAGGCTTAATTATGAGAGTTTTTGTACATCATTCTCATCTCCTATAAATGCAGTATTTATTTGCCTTTAAGTTGGTTTAAATTCCTCTAATACTGGCACACAAACCAACTTTAACAAAGTAAATTAGATGCAGAAATGACCATGTGTACACACACTATCAGGAGTAACCATAATATAAGAAATGAAAATGGGTAAAGCTACTGCTCTGTATTTACAAAGATATACCAACCCATATAAAAGCAACTAGAAAGAGAAGCTAATCTGATGTAAATTTATACAATTGTCTACACTTTGATAAACGTCCTGTAGAAACTCTGATTAACGGTTAAGTAGTTTTTCCATTGGTTCCTACTTTCTGTACCATTTATGTATAAATGGCTCGACAAATCAAGGTTACTGAATACAGCACAACACAAAAAGCTCCTGACTTCCCGACTTTTGATGACCCTCTCAGCAGTTTTCTTTATGTAGTCAAACTTTAGATTCTTTTTCTTAAGATTCATTTGACTCACATAGCAATTTTCTTACTTCAAAAGAGTTGCATCTAACAAGAAAAGTTGTCACCTGCTTATCATCTACTTAGGTTTTTCTCTAAAATATTTGAGTTTTCTTCAGACGTTAAGACCAAAGTTTTTCATTTGATTGGACTGTTAAAATTAAATTAAAATGCAAGCTAGCTTATACTTTTTAATTAATTTTTAACTTAAAGAAAAAGCACAGAACAAACAGGAGCATTAAATACATTTGTACTATAACTAGGCAAAACTTACGAATACTCTAGAGTTAAAATAGCTTAAATTGTGATGGTTTTACTCAGGTGGTCAGCTGAACTCCACCACAGCCACTCTCTCCCCTTCCTCAAAGGGAAACAGGGAGAAAACACAATGGCAAGGGCTCAAGGGTTGAGGTAAGGATGGGGAGATCACTCAACAATTATTATCCACAGCAAAACAGACTCAGCATAGGGAAATTAATACAATTTATTGCACATTACTAACAATCTAGAGGAGTGAGAAAAAGAAAAACTAAAACCCATATGAGGTAGAAGACCTCCTCCCCCCAAGCAGCACAGGGGATCAGGGAATGGAGGCTATGGTCAGTCCCTGATGTATCATCTCCAACCTCTTCTTCACGGTCATTCCCTGCCCCTGCTCCCCGTGGGGTCCTTCCCACGGGATGCCGTCCTTCCAAACTGAGCCTGCGGGGGCTGCCCACAGGCAGCAGCTCTTCAAGCACTGCTGCCACACGGCTCTGTACCACGGGGTCCATCCATCCCCCAGGAGCAAACTGCTCCAGCACGGGTCCCCCACGGGTGGGCGGCAGCTCCCCCCAGACCCCTGCTCCTGCGTGGGCTCCTCTCCACCAGCTGCAGCTCCGGCCCGGGGCCTGCTCCTGCGGGGGTTCTGCATGGGCCACAGGCCACATCCACCTGCTCCTTTTTTCTTCCTTTCTTAAATCTGCTCTCAGAGGCAGAAACATCACTTATTGGCTCAGTTCTGACCAGCTGTGGGTTCCTTTGGAGCTGGCTGAAACTGGCTCTTATCTAAAATAAGTTTCTAAATAAGGGCCAGCTTCTGGACTCTTCTCAGAGAGACCACCCCTGAAGCTGCCCCACTACCAAAACCTTGCCAGGTAAACCAAACACATAAATAAAAGTTTTTTCAAGCTCATATAAAGTAATGAAAAACCTGTAGCAACATTCCTGCCATTAAAAGAAGCTCTTTTTTATCTTGTATTGCTTAAAGAGGTAACCCAAAAACTTTACTGCAAAATCCAGTGACCTGAAAAGATTCTTTTATTATGCAGTACACCTTCTGGGTTCCTTATCTGAGGTAGCTGGATATAAATAAATATTGATATGTTAATGTTGATGTGTATTTTAGTTTTAGAAGAGTATTGGGAAGGGAGTGAGAAAAAGGAGGAGGAAGAGATGACAAAACATTTTATTTTTGAAACAGCTGACCTACATATAAGGAATTGAGCAGGTATGTTCTTATGCCCATTTAGAAATTAATTTTGAATAGATTTAGACACCAATCATCTGCTAATTTCTCCTATACAGCTTGTTATTAAATACACTAACAAAAATAATTTTTTATTTATCTTGTACAACACCAGACTTCCTTCAACTTAATTTTACTCTTAGATGACAAAAGATCCAGAATTTAATTCAGGATACTACAGAGAAATTTGGAAGACTGTCCAGTGCATTTATTATACAGAAATGCCTTGTGTGCACCTTATTAGCAGTCTGAATAAACAAGTATAAGAAAATATGCTTTAAAAGGTGTTGCAATCATTTATGATCTGCAACAAAAGGATTTTTAAGGACATGTTTTAATGTGGAATGGAAAGCTTTTGAAAATATTAATGTTATTTTCAAAAGCTTTCCATATAATACCTGAATGTGTAACAGGAGAACACAAGGAAATTCTAAACCAAATTTCAGTCCTATCCCAAACAGAAAACTGACTGGTGTTATGTCACTGAAGAAACTTAAACACTTTTGCTATGATATATAACTTCATGCAACCTCACAGATACCAGTTCTTACAAACTTCCTAGATATGTTGATTTAAATAAATGGAGATCTCCATGGCCAGTCCAACTACTCAACTGCCAGTAGAACTAACAATTTCCCATGTAAACATTTTTTTTAAAATTAAGGTTAAGACCTACTAGCAATACTATGCTGTAGCTAAATAAATCGAGAAGGATTCATAGCTCATGAATTAAAGAAACTCTGTCAGCATATTCTCTATCCTGCCTTAGGCATTGACTAATATTTCAGCACATAAGTTAAAAATGATGACTTAGTATTTTCAGTAGCTAAGCAAAATTAAAGTTTCACATTTGATAAAAATACAGATGTAGGTGGAAGGGTCTCTGAGTATTCTGAATGCTTTATTAGGATAATTAGATTTTTGGCTTATAACTTAAAAGCACTTAGTAACGGAAGTGTGACAGAGCCAACAGCACTGTTGGATTCTAATGTGCTGCATCCCTATTTTGAAAATTAAAAACAAAAAATCCTCTAAAATTCTAACATCAAAAAACTGTTTTCCAAAAACAATCTCTAGGTTACTGTTAAATATGCTTAATGTGCAAGCATATATATAAACTTGTAAACTAGCTTTCAATCTACTGTTCTTGAAGAACTAAGCCTTGGTGACACTGAAATTTCCCCCCCCCACACACACCAAGGCTGGGGAGTCTGTGCTCTTTGGGAAGAAGTCTCTGCAATCATATTCATCTGTTCTACAGGAAAACAGCTAAACTGAGGTAGCTCAAAGGTTATCAGATCACCAATTTGCCACTTGCATTACCTTTTAAAACACTTTTGTAGTTAATAAACCACATTTTTAGATTTAAATAAATTTTAACAAATTTAAAATTTGTAATTTTTTAAAAATATACTTAAAAGATATGCATTGCACAAACACTTACCAATCTTTGATTTAATCTCTTATTTTCCTCTTCTTTCAACTGCAAAGTCTGAAAGAAAATCATATCTGATTAACTAATAAAATTTGTACAGTATACACATCTTAAATAGTGTTGACACTATCAGTTCCAGACAAGTTGCATAATAGAAATCTTTACTTGCTTCAGTTTTAAAACAGTAACAAAACATTTTGAACGTAGACTTGTACAAAGTTCAAAGGCCAGCAATTACTACTGTTAAACTATGCTTATCTCCACACTCATTCTCCTTAACTTGAAAACATGCCATTGATAAAACAGTAAAAATACATATTACTATTTTGTGGCTGCTAGCTACTAACCATGACAAATCCTTCACAAGCAGAATACAGAATAAAATGTGCAAGTAGTCCTAATCAAAAACATCCAGTCACTCGCATTATGTGGTTCAACATTCAAGTTCTCCTGATAATCACAGAATTCAGTGTAAGTGATCCTAGAAAACTGAAGGCTAAAGACTGAAACTCAGGTTTCAATTTTGAAGAGGAAAAAAAGGCAACTAGAGGAGTTAAATATGACTAGACTGTTAAAAATAACCAGAATCTGAAAGATTTCAGTTTAATCACTGAGGATTAATTTAAATGTTTACCAATAAGTAGAAAGCTTATTTCAAACAGGTTCCACAATTTAATGTATGCTGAAAGGTACACTTAAAATAAAAGGTGTAACAGAAGTCAAAATTAAATTAACATATATTATTTGGGAGAGGCAGGGGAGTGAGTCTTAAGTTTAAACTTACAATCTTAATCTGCATGTTAAATAAATACTTAATGGAGGAGCATTACTGTAAAGTCAGAAAATCGTAATATGAACATTCAAAACAGGTGTTATCTAATTTTTTACAGAAGCAATACTGTCAAGATTATAATGCATCCTAGGTAGAACTAAAATCATATAAGTAGTAACAATCTAAGAGCAGAAATAACCCGTTTGCAAAGGAAACGCATAAAATCAATCTTGATTCCTGCCCAACTGTTTTGGATGCCTTGATTTGAAAATGCCAACTTTATTTTTTCCATGTTAAAAAAATCCCTAAATCAATGAACCATTACTCCAAAGAAGAAATATTACACCAGACTCATTTATCCTCAAATCTGTATGAACATAATGACGTATAAATGAGCATTAAGCTAGGCCTGGTATAAATACAGTGTATTAGTACTTACTTTGAATGACTTCAGTTATACCAATCTGAAATTCGTACAAACAGAAAGCATTCCTCGAAATATTTATAAGCTTTGCTGATGCTATATTGCACCAGAGTATGTAACAGACATTTATAATAATTAGCTGTAATTCTTAACCTCACAATCTACTCACTCTTTCTAACAACATGATCCTCTGTTTTTCTTCAGACATATGGACATTTTCACTAAAAGAGGAAAAAAGAAAATGGGTACATTAAAAGTAATATTTTTTCCCCCCACACTCTAAAGTGCTTTTGCCCCCCTTCTTATTCACGCACAGATGAATGCCGTCATTCTACTAGCATGACAAATAGCTTACTTCAGAGTTTACAGAATACTTTGGTACTAGCATTCCTAGTATATAGGCAGGGTATATATTTAAGAAGGAATCAGGAAAGAGAAGAATCGGGAAAGTAGCTGAGAAGCTGGGAAAAAAAACAGAACTACAGCACAGAAAGGTAGTTTAAGAATCAGCACTGATATTTCTGGCAGAACCTTTGAAAACAGGAAAAAGCTTTTTTTCCCCCTCCTATAATCCAGTGAATTTTCAGTTACTGATAAATAATAAGTTTGCAGTCATTTAAGAAGAATGGGGCCATTTCTGCATATTTCACAGGATTCAGCCCAAGATTTAGCCTAATTTCTACCAATGACAGGTATCTCCACTTCCCACTCATACATGAACACCGTTATGCAATCTACAGCAGTCACATGCTCAACCAACCATGAAGTATTTTGTGTTTGATATGAGTCAGCCACTGTTCAAAAAATATGCCAAAAAATTGCAAACACTCTACTAGCTCATCCTAGGTCTCTATTACAATTGCTCTTCTTCCACTTGATTTAAATTTCATCGATCTAGATATAGTTTTTCACCTTATAATTGCAAGGTCTTTAAGGCTGTCTACTTCAAAGCCATCAAAACCATGCATTTCTGATGACTGTGATGCCACAATTGTATGTGTGCATTTAAAAGAAAATTCTTACTAAGAATATCAAAGGTGGAGGGAGTATTAAACATGCTCATTGGTACATTAGAACACCCACCAGCACACACAAAGAATGAGAAAGTGCTTTGTGCAATTCTGCTACAATGCCCCATACTTACTGCACAGCCATCATACTGGTTTCCATTGTGGAATCCATTCTTCCTTCAGCTGCAATGTCAGAAGCTAATCTATCTGTGTCAGCAGGAATATCAGCTGCGCATGCTCCACAAGCTTCTGAAGCTGCTGCTAAGTAGGTTGATGGAGAAAGATTACTACTTCTCAGCTTATTAACTTGTTCTTCAAGCTTTTTCTTTTCTTCAAGTAAACGAGCTCGATCTTCAGAAAGTGTTTCAATCAAATCTATGACAAATAAATCAAAATTCCTTTAACAATAGCAGAACTAAGGAGCAAAACCAACCTGAAGCAAAAGGAATTGTCCTATCAGAAAAGAAATACTTTCACAGTATGCTTACCCTTATCTTTTTCTTGTTGTTGTGTTAGCATTTTTAATTTGTCACTAAGATCATTAATTATATTTTCTTTCTTCATTTTTTCTCTTGCCAAAACAGTGTTAAAGTTGGTCTGAAAACAGAAAAAAGTATTACTGAAACAGGAAATGTAAGAGACGAGTAGAGCAAGAAAAGAGAGAAACGTAAAACAAAGGCCCAAGCAAGAAATAAGCTGTTTGTTTTGATGCCATACTGAGGAAATTTTAGGCATTGGAATGGGTTGCCCAGCAGGATGGTGGAGTCACTGTCCCTGGCGGTGTTCAAAGAAAGGTTGGATGTGGTGTTTAGGGACATGGTTTGGTGGCTGATAATGCTGGTAGAGGGATGGTTGGACCAGATGGTCTTAGAGGTCTTTTCCAGCCTTAATGATTCTATGATATGAATCCCTCTACTAACCATTACACCCTCATACCTCCTACTTTTAAGGCTGTGGTGATGGGAAACAAAAAAAATTATCAAACACCAGAGGATATTTTAAATCACAATTTCACTTTGGTGAATTTTAGGAGCCAGTCATGACCTTGACTAGCTTTAGATTCTCTATTTTCATATATTTTTTTAAAATGCCTACTCATCTCTGTCTTAAATCACAAGTTGACTGGTTATACAACTTATATAGTGCATTGCAGACTTTACTAAATGTCTGTCTAATAAAACTCACATAACATCACAAGCATAAGCATAACAATAAAAACTTAAGTAACTTTGCTAAGGTGAAAATGACATCAAGTATGAGGTTAAATACATGGAAAATTCAGCAATCCTTGGAGGCAGTCTTGTAAGTTTTCAGCATTGGTGGATATGTTTATTTGTAATTAGATTCCGTATTTCATAGGAATTTGAAATTAATGCTTCCCCTACCATGCTCTGCTGAATGAATTAAGATTATTAGATAACGAGGAAAATGGCATACTAAGGCAGATTCCAGTACAAAAAGAAATCTTAAAATTATCAAAGTAATCTATAAAATATCCCTAGTAGATTAACTATGTCTGCAGTCCAGAAATTTCAAAAATACTCTTTCTTTATAACTGTCTGATTTTCTGCTCTCTGTACCAAGTGATTCAAACTTCGTTCACCAAGCTGCTTGATTACACTGTCTCTCTGACCTTATTTGATCCTATTATAACTAAAGTAAGTAGAGGTGCTTAAAACAGGAAAACCTTTCTTAGTGGTTAACCACTAAGCTGTAGATAATAGCTGTTGCTAAGAGATTTAATTTCAGAACTGAGCACCTCTACAAAATCAGAGAATCATGATATTTTAAAAAGTAAAAATGCAACATTAATGATATTCTAATAATTAAATCAGTGTAGTATGAGTTTGTATCAAAGTGAGGAATGCATAGAGTTGTTTAATATAGGTTTAGAGAGAAGTAAAAGATCACATTTGCTTTGAACCTCAAACACCATCTGCCCAGGCTAATAAAGTAAAAAGGCCATTAAGTAACATTCCAAATCAATTAGTATTTCAAAGCTTTAATTATGTATTGGCACAGAATAACACTGTTAACTTAAACTGTACTTAAGTGACATCTTTCTGGAGTTAATATATTAACAGATACAATTTACAGCACTAGCATAACAACACAAGCAAAAGTGACGAAAAGAAATTGAATCTGGATTGCACATTTCACAGATAGTTAAGCAATTAATAAACAAACCGTGGAGTGCTGAATTTCATTAACACATCATATGACTCCACACAACAGTACAAATTCTGAATGTGTGTTACATAGCAAAAAGAAAGTCCATATATTCAAAACAGCAGAACACATTCTCATGGGAGGAAAATAATAAAGAATCAACTTTACCTGCTGCTCTGCAGTTAGCGATGTTCTGATGTTCTGCATTTCTTCATTCTTTCTTCTCTCTTGTTCTTCAAGTTGCTCCAAGAATTTCATTTTTTCTTCCTGAAGCTTTTCTTGAAGTTCAGCAACCAAACTTGACTCAGCAGATGATTCAGTGGGAGGACTTAAAAGAAAATGTTAAGGCTTTAAATTTGTGTCATATACAGAGTCCCAGAATATATGAAAGAAGCAAATACACAGAAATCAGAAGTCAGTTTTGAGACAGCTTTCTCTGAAATGTTTAACAAATACTGTATTTCAATTAAGTCATTATTAATATTCAATTCTATTTTTAATCAGGTACATCTCAACATATTCACACTCTCAGGCATTCTGTTTTCTAGTACACTACAATGACTATATTTTGAAATTTTCTTCAGAGGGACTTTGTTTTTTCTTTTTGAACAAAAGGTATGGAAAGTGATGAAACAAACAATGACAGATCAATTCCATTGAGATTTTTAGTATGTCAAAATGCAAAGCCTACAGTACACTTACAAAAATAAGTAATTCAGCAATAATTCAAAGGAATGCAGATGTAAAAGACACCTCAGGCTTGCAGAATCTGAAGAACAGCAGTAATGATCATAAAGAAAAGAAAGCATTAACTGTCACACAGGCAGGAAGATTAATAACATTAAACAGCTCTTGAAACAGTTTGGCTATACCACCACTGTGTACAGTACTGGGACAAACAAATCCCTTTTGTACAGCAACTTTTGTGAAAAATTGTATTATTTTAAGTTTTAATTGTTCCAGAGCTATGTTTTATATAAATTACATTTCCTCAAACCTATCTACATACTTGTGTCAATTTTTTTTTTCCAGTCTCAGCAGCCTGGAGGGGCAGTCTCCTGACATTAGGTAGGCTGTGCTGAAATCAAAACACTATGTGCTAATATACCAACTCCCACAAGCACAACTTCTAATCTAAAAATGCTTCAAGAATTCTTCAACACATCATTCAACACAAACTCAATTGTTTCTGCCATCAATTCTCCCTATCCAGTTCAGAGAGCTATGTAAAAGTTTGGCTGGGAAGTGTAAGGAGGTATGCCTGCATCTTACAACGCAAACAAAAAACATTGTGTTATTCCAGGTTGCCTGAGTGCCAAGCTAATGCACCAGCCTAAACCCAAGACCGTTAGCTGCACCAAACCAAAGGAGGTGTCATCTGCCTCGCAGATGGACTGAATGAATTCTCAACTCATTGGAAAACAAAACCCTGGTACGTCGTTATCTAAGGATGCTCAATACCCATGGCATTAGTTACAACGCCCACCTAACCTTTATTTCTCTTTCCGATACCAAAAACACCTTTCTTCAGGGACTGGGGTTCCTCTTGCAAGTAAACAGTGTACTACAACAGTGTTCTTTAAGTCGACAACAGACATATTTAGGAACACTGCCACTGCTCTAGTGCATGGGCATATACTGAAGATACAAAATATGATGCAGCAGCTAAGCACTCAGAAAGCCTGTCAGAAGTTGTAAATACAAATGCCCTGAAAGAACTCAGTGCACACAGTGGCAAAACCACCTTTTGAGATTCCAGAAGTCAGAAGGAAAATGAGAACAAAGCAAGTTGTGAGACACCCATGTAAGCTTTTTTTGTTTGTTTGTTTTTAGGGCAGAGAGAAAGCATTTTTTGTACTGGATTAAATTTCAATTTATTTTTGAATACGTTAAAACTATCTGTGAGATACTACATGCATACTTCATGCAAAAGCTTCACCACTGAGCTGGAAAATCCCAAGGCTGGAAGATACCAAATCAGTAATTAGGTTTTAAAACCAGTCAGAAGTCCTACTACACTTTTAATATTTTTTCAAAGTTATACATCTTTTAGCTAAACAAATTGCTTAATGACGGTAATTATAAGAATTGCATTCTTCAATTAATCTCTGTTAATCTAAATTGGGAAGAGTACATACTACATACATAAGAAAAATTAAATAGTTACAAATGCTTTGTATATTTATCCTCTCTCCTAATCACAGTGACTTGAACTCCAGGCACTTTATAAACAAAATGCATTCATTTTCATGTCTTAATAATGCATGGGCCACAAACATTTCTTTCTAGTTTCTAAATATTTTTGTTAACTTTCATGAAAATTCAAAAAATCAAATTTCTGATACCAGTGCAACACGCAGATCAAACTCAACAGTGCAAGTCCCTATCAGTGATTTCTGGAATGCAACATTGATCTTGAAGAAAAAGGCACTTATCTGCCAAACATTTAAGCATGTGCCAAATAAAACTTGTTTTCTACTGTTAAAAATTAATGGCTAAACAACAACCAAGTGAGGATAACAAGTCAACTCAAGTTACTGACATAGCTTGGATTTTAGGTACTTGAAAACCAAACAGCTAGACAGTGACTTTGAAATATTAAGACAGATTCACATAACGTATGTGCCCTCTGGAGATGAAACACGTTGTGTCTTTATTCCTAGAGAAAGAGCCTAACAGCAGATTAAAGCCATAAAGAGCGGCCTTATTTTAACATCACACTTTGAAAAGTAGATCACTTGATAAAACTTGTAACAAACTATTAGTATGTCTTCAGACTGAAGCAAATAACATTTCTTTGAAATATATTGCTCTCCATTTCATCCAGTTTGTATAGTAATACACACAGCTGTATTCAGTTGTTCCAATTTAAATGTTGATCTATTTTTTAAATAAGTCTCATGACATAGCTACAGCTTTTTCCTGTTGAGTCATCTTTTTAAAACTTCTACATGCATCAATACAAACACAAAGAAAAGAACATGGTGCTTGATTTATTCGTTTTTCCTCCTCATTTCAGCATATTTCATCAAATTTAGAGAATATTTAAAAACAGATGTTTTAATTTAATTGTATCCAAATCACTGAATCTTCATTCAGGAAGCACACCCTCATTTTGACCTTCTTTTTAGTACATGGACACACAAAAGACAGACAGTAATACAACACTTAATGACAGATATTAGCATATCAAAATCTGGTAATGGGGATGAAGTGGATATTTCAAGTAAAGTGTATGTTTATATTTCTTTATACCACAAAAGTGAACTGTGTACTGGATTCTCTGCATAAACTCTCCCCATTTTCCTATCTTAAAAACATTACCTTTATATTTAAAAGGCGAATGCCAACTTAAGTTTGTGTTTGCATTCTGCACTGTTCTTTTTATATATATTCTGCTCATTTTATCACAGTTTTCACATACTTGATATATCATAATACCTAGAACAAAATGCTTCAACTGGATATTGTACAGACAGAGCAAAGGACAGGACAGGAGGGAGGCTGAGACCAAACCCTGAATTTCAAGCAACCGTGGAAGTGCTCCTTCAACAAAGCATTATGAGACTGAAATAAAAGTCTTCATTGCTGTCAGAAAATCATGTTGTATAAAGTATGTTACGGTTTTTAGTCTAAATGCAGACACAGGAACATCACTACCTATAAAACAGAAATAATTTGAAACCTGAATAAAAAACAAATCAGACAGACACTACTTAACTACAAACATGTAGAAATTGCACCTACTGCATAATGCATCATGAATATACCAGATTAATTACTTTAGAATACTAAGACAACACAGCAACTTAATTCTTACAGTACCTCCGATTTACTTGCATCTCAAGTTGTTGTATTTTTTCCAAAAGCCCTTTTTCAGCAGCTTCTCTCTGTAATTCAAACTCTTTACAAGCAGTTTGCACTGCATCCTCTTTTTCAGAATTGAGCTTCTGAATGAGCAACTGCCTGTCTTGCTCTTGGTTAGATACTAACAGTTCTTTCTCTTCCTTAAGCTTATGGATAATAGCTTCGTATTTTTCCTGCTGCTCACAGAGTGCCATTTTTTCTGTTTTTTCCTTTTCTAACGCATTCACTTCCAACTCTAACTTACTTTGTAATTCTGTTATTTGCTCTGAAAGTCTTTTTTCTGCTTCACAAGTTTTTTGATGAAGAACTGTTACTTTGTTTAGTTCAGTTCTAAGTAAATTTGATTCTTCTTCGTATCTGTCTACTAGTTCAGAAATGCACTGATCTTTCTCAATTGTCATTAAAGTTCTCAGTTCTGACAAGCCCACTTGATATTCATCACTGCTGATTTGAATCTTACTGTTTAATTTATCAATCTCTTTTTTTAAGCTTTCAGTTTCCTTATCAATCTGAGATTTTAAGGTCTCTTGTTGCTGGTTCCTGCTTTCTTCCAAGAGAAGCTTCATTTCATCAGTTTCTGCTTCTTTCAGGGCAAGTTCAACTTCTAATTTGCACCTCAAATCAGACAGATCTGAAACTTTCAGTTTTAACTCTTCTACCTGTTGTTGTTTCTCTTGTACAACTGCTGCATGAGATTCCTGCATTTGTTCAAGTCTATGCTGGTTCTCTTTTTTTAATTTATCTAAACAGTCCTTGTGCTCAGCTAGCACTTTCTCAAATTCCTGTAGATGTCTAGCTTGTAGGTTGTTTTCCAGTTCTTTTAAATGGCTTTGTTCTAAGCTCTGCAGTTCTGCCCTCAGGAGTTGTAGTTTTTCATCATTTTCAACATGAAGTTTTTTCAAGTCTTCAAGAACTATCTCACGTGACTGTCTCAGTTTCTTAATTTCACAATTTTGTGTCTCCATTTGGCATTCTAATTCATGTAATTTCTGATCTTTTTCATTCTGAAGGCAAACTACAGCTTCTTTTTCATTTTTCACCATCGCAAATTCATTGTTTTTATTCTGAAGTACTTCCTCAAGGCCTAACAAGTCACCTTTTAACTTTGTAATCTTTTTTTGGCTTTCTTCACCATCCTCCAGTAATTTATTAATTTTAGTTTCATATTCACTTTTCAAAGACTGTAGTTCTTTTTGATGCTTATCTTTTAGTGTTTTTTCAAGTGAAAGTTTTACCTTCTCAATAGTATTTACTATTTCTAATGAAGTGCATTTTAAAGAATTAGAAAAGTCACACTGTTCTCTTTGTACAAGTGTTCTAAAGTGGCAAAGATCTTCTTTTATACCTCTTAAATGTACCTTTGAATCTTGAGCAATAACCCTACACTTCTCCATGCAAACACTGAGAGATGCATTTTCTACTGAAACGTCCTTTACACAAGAATTTGTGTCTTGCATGCGTCTACTGTCTATTGCATTGATAACTGAAGAATAAAGAGATTCCACCATCATTTCAGGACTTTGTGGATCACTTATTACATTAGGAGATACTGGATTTTCTTCTATTACAAATTCATTTACAGCTGACATGAAGTCAGATTCTGGACTTTCTGCTAATGAATCCAAGTCTAATGATCCTTGTTTAAGCGCTTGCTCCAGGTTCGGATGGGCAATAGTTTCAAAATCAAATGTATGAGCATCAATGCTGTCTGGTGACAATTCCTCTAACGGAGCTGGGGGACACACAGGAGGACACAGGGGACCCTGAAGACTGAGCGATGGAGGAGTTTTTGAAGAGGTAGCAATTGTGGTTCCTGTTGTACTTTCCATCCTTGGTGTAGTAGCAGATTGTGGCGATGCTTGACTATTGGACGCCTAGAATTTAAAGAACACAAAAAAGTATTTAAAGAGATTGGCAGAAGCGTTGACAAATTTTTGATTGATCGATAATTACCAGGAAAAATTAGAATGAAGAAGTGAGCCTTATCTGTAACAATCCAAAATAAATAAGACTGCAATTTAACTAAAAATTGCAGAAATTGCAAGTGATGCTTTAAAAAAAAAATATTTGAAAAATGCTCAAACAAATATTAAATGTCCACCTATATAAAAATCCTACATAAATCACATACAATCATGTTTGAAAAGTCTGAAACAATTATGGATGAAAAATGAAAAAACTGGTCAGAAATAGACACACTTTGGTTTCCAACAATCTGCTGAAATTGTTTTTCCTTAAAAATTTTAAGATATTTCTATTTTATTCTTGCTAATACTGCCATTAAAATTTACTTTAATTCAGATATTATTAATATTAAATTAAAAAGACTTACAAAAACTTTACCAAGACAAAATGTTGTCTTCTAACTTAAGTATCAAAAACATGCAATGAGAATTGTTCTGCTTCTGAGATCACTAAGTGCAAGTGTAAAAGACTACTAATATAATAAAGTGCACATTATTATTAAAGGCAAAATTCTTTTCAGAAGTCAGGACACTGCAGTTGGAGCGGATTTATTTCCCCATGTTGCTTCCAACACCAATTTTTGTTATTTGGCTAGACACACGGGATAGCACTAAACCTGATTCTGTAACCCCAAACAACTCCATCTTCAACTGAAAGGCTAAGGATTAGAATATCTCCCCACAATCACCCCTGAATAACAGCAGTTTGTAACCCAGCACAAATATTACACAAACTTCTTCACCTTTGTGGAATTATTTCCAGAAAACTCCAATCACAGTGCTTTTGATATTTAAAAGGCTAAAAGTTACCTCACATCAATTTTCCAATTAATTGTGATAACATGTTTAAATCTCATCACTATTACCTCTTGTTCAGAATTATAAAGCAAGAGTTCAAATTCTGCAAACACTACTGTGAAGTGTAAGTTCACGTACAATGTCTGAAAACAAATCTTAAGCAATTTTAAGGACAGGCGTTACAGTAAGTTTCAGAAGCGTAAATGATTTTCTATAGTGCCATGGAAAATATACTTTAAGTGAATTCAGTTGCAGGACATCTTTCAGAATGACGCTCAGTTCCAAAAAGCCAACAACCTCCTCCAGCTGGTGATCACAGGATCACCACACATCTCATTGTGCACATCTCTTTTCCAAAATATACCTTCTGTCTCCATGCATTTAAGTAGTGTGTCTAGTCTTCTCTAGTATATTAATTTTTACTGAATAAACTTTTGTTATCTGTTTAACTCAACTACTTAAATAACATAAATTAGTAGAGCAGGACAATAAATGGTCAGCAACAGAACCCCAAAACCAGACAAAAGTGGCAGACACCAGACTGCTGTTGCATAAATACTTTGTTTTTGTTTGTTTTCTCAATCTTTTTACAAATAGCTGCTATCCAAAAAGGGACCTTATCTTTCTCTGTATGAGGTACATTTTTTCTTCATGGAGATGTAGCATGACTAATATGAGTAAGAAAAGAATACTAAACTAAGATTTAGGAATAACTTACTTATTTCCAGTTGTGACACTCACCTAAACAACAGAGTTGCATATATACCTTACCTCCATTAGCCTTTTCATTTCTATTAAAGTAAATCATACAATGATTTTTAAATTTGATGATCAAAACCCACTGCAAAAAGCTTTACATCATTCATTCAAAATACTGTTTTTAGCCATCAAAAATGGATACAGGACACAAGAGACAGAAAACTTAAATGGAACCATTCCTTTTTTAAAAATACTATCAGTCCAGATTTCAACATGTTTCCTTTGTGATTAATTTCAGCTTGCTGTTTATCTAAGAAAATTAAGAAAAAGAAATGATGAAAGATACTCCATATGTTGATAAATGCCTGGACTCAAACCACATGCTTTAACCGACAAGCATTTAATATTGATAAACCAGAACTTTAACAGTAATAAAATCTAGCATCACAGATGTAAGCAAGCACATAAAAAATGACTTTGAAGACTGAATATTAGAAAGTCCTACAGAAAGCCACATGCAAAGGAATAATGGTATCAACTTTTGGCACTCCTGGAGGATCATACTAGAAGGCATAGAGTAAGAATACAGCATGAAAAAGAGGGAAATAAACCACAACTTTTCATTGCATAGAGAAATACTCTGAAGTGAACTGGATTTTTTTAATACGCTTCTGAGGGAAACAGAAACAAGGCTGTAACAAATTCAATGTCTTTGCAGTGGCTGCTGTGAACCGGGGTGGAACTCTCGTTGAATTACTAGATTATTTCCTAGTGAAGAGTAAAACCTCACATTTTGAGGAACTGAAACTAGACGGAAGACTTTGTTTACTGCTGCTTATTTCCCTGACAACTTGATGTCTTATATGTAGTCCATTTACAAAGTATACACAGTAATGCACGCATAAGTCATATGCTGCAATTTCAATGGCAACAAAGAAAAAAGTCCAGAGCAAACAAGGAAAACTAGAAATTGGAAGTAATTTTAATGTTCTGAGGTGTTACTGGATTACATGCCTTGTTCTAGTTATATCGGTAGATAAAATCATAGGCAAGGAATTGTGCAACTCTTTGAAGGATTACAAACAGTAACGGATTTTGAACTCAACTAGAACAAACGATGGATACATGATCTCATTTGAAAAGCCTTCTCTTACATTAGGACCTTTTAACACCACAGGATTGCACATGTTAATTACCTGCTAACCAGGAAGAAGACACCTTAATCCCCTTACTCACTCCTATGGGCACCTTAACTTTCCCCTAGGTATCTTTAGCCCAATCACTAATTAGATTAAACTTTTTATTATACAAATGAAAGGACACAATCTGTATGAGACCATTACATGAAATAGAAAAAGCAGTAAGCATTGCAAAGAAAAACACATTTCAAAATAGCAACAAATTAAACAAACAACATTGTTCTTTAAATACTTTGATGTAATACTAAAAAAAAAAAAAAAAAAGGAAACCTCAGGTAAAGATGCATACTATCCATGTCATCAAAGCTGGACTGATAAGAATTAAGGACACTTAGAATATATATTACTAGCATCCCCGATCAGTTACTGGATTCCCTCTGACTTGCTCTTTGTTCACTTGGCTGCAGACACAGATTTCCTCTCCTGCCTAAAACAGCTATCAAAAGACTATCATCCTGTATCAGCCACATAAGCTGATACACATAAGCACAACACTCCTACCTGACCCAGAAAGAGCTGAACTGCTGCACTGTCAATAAGCCTGGAAAACTATATCACAGTCCAACTTGAAGAACCAGGCTTCTGCTGCCACCTGTGTGGAAACAGAGGCTGAGGTCGAGTGGGCCTCTCTGGGCAAATCATATAGGGGCTACATAACAAGCAACATTCAGAGCCTGCACAATCATCAACAACCTGGGAAGATCTCTCACAGTTCACAAACCATGAAAAATAGTAATTTTCAGGATTATTATTCAATATGTATTTATCCTGCAAGTTATATTGTGTAAATGTGACAAAATGGGCAGGATTGGAAGGGACCCCTGAAGATCATCTAGTCCAACTTCCCTGCCAAGCAGGATCACCTACAGCATGTTGCGCATGATGGCATCCAGGTGGGTTTTGACTATCTCCTGAGAAGGAGACTCCACAACCTCACTGGGCTGCCTGTCCCAGTGCTCTGTCACCCTCACAGTAAACAAGTGCCCTCTCACATTCAACCAAAACTTCCTGTGCTTCAGTCTGTGCCCACTGCCCCTTGTCCTGTCGGTGGGCACAACTGAAAAGAGACCAGTTCCATCCTCTCAACACCCTCGCTTCGGGTATTTATATACATTAAGGAGGTCTCCCCTCAGTCTTCTCTTTTCTAGGCTAAACAGTTCTCTCAGTCTGTCCTCATATGACAGGTGCTCCGGTCTTTGTATCATCTTTGTAGTCCTCCTCTGAACTCATTCCAGTAGTTCTTTGTTCTTCTTGCACTGGGGAGCCCAGAACTGGACACAATGCTCCAGGTGTGGCCTCATCAGGGCTGAGTATAAGAGCAGGATCACCTCCCATGACCTACTGCCAACACTCTTCAAAATGCACCCCAAGATACCACTGGCCTTCTTGGCCACAAGGGCACATTGCTGTCTCATGGTTAGAAATTCCTAGCAATACTGAGGATAAGAGGACACTTTCCTATTATCTCAATCATTTTAAACAAAAACAGAAGAGCATATGCAAAGAGGGATGTAGATCTGTTAGAGCAGGTCCAGAGGAGGGCCATGAGGATGATCAGAGGGCTGAAGCACCTCTAAAGAAAGGCTAAGAGAGCTGGGGATGTTCAGCCTACAGAAGAGAAGGCTCCGGGGTGACCTCACTGAGACCTTTCACTACTTAAAGGTGGGGGGGGTTCAGTACTTAAAGACTGAAGAGCAACTTTTTGCTCGGGCAAATAATGATTGGACAAAGGGAAATGGTTTTAAACTAAAAGAGGGGAGATTTAGATTAGAGGTTAGGAGGAAATTCTTCATTCAGAGGGTGGTGAGGCACTTAAAACAGGTTGCCAAGAGAAGCTGTGAATGCCCAATCTCTGGAGATGTTCAAGACTGGGTTGGATAGAGCCCAGGGCAACCTGATCTAGTGGGTAGTATCCCTGCCCGTGGCAGGTGGGTTGAAAGTACGTCATCTTTTAGGTCCTTTCCAACCCAAGCCTTTCTTTGGTTATATGTTCTGTGATTTAAAACAAAACAAACAAAAAATACTTCTAGATCATATGTAAAACAAAGTGACACAGAGAAAGGGCCCAATCTTCTATCAGGTGATAACAAGAACACTGACAAAGAAAAATCTCTTCAACTGACCCATTTGCTTCAATTGAAGAGATGTTCAAGTGAATCATTGAAATGACACAGAGAGATGGGCATTTTCAAGATGACATCATGAGTTACCCAACTCTGACTGTGTAATTTAATTTACTTAAAGGAAAGAGAATTATCCAAATCTGTCTAGGCATTTGACATTTTTGAGTCAGCCAAGAATCCAAACTGATCAAAGAACAGCAAAAAAATGTGGATAGAACAGATTCCCCTGATTTGGCAAGCATTTTTTGTAAATCCTGATACAAATACAAATTTCTCAGATTAACAAGTCTGAACCAATATTTAGGTGGACTTTCAGAGCAATAGACATCATCCCATCTATGACCAAGTAACTAACCTGGTGGACGAGGGAAAGCCTGTTGATGTAGTCTACCTAGACTTCAGCAAGGCCTTTGACATGGTCTCACCGTATGCTCCAGGAGAAGCTAGCAGCCCATGGCATGGACAGGTGCACGCTTTCTTGGTTAGAAACTGGCTGGACAGCCAGGCCCAGAGAGTGGTGGTGAACGGAGTGAAATCCAGCTGGCAACCGGTCACCAGTGGTGTTCCCCAGGGGGTGGTGTTTGGGGCCATCCTTTTTAGTATCTTTATTGATGACTTGTATGAGGGAATTGAGGGCACCCTCAGTAAGTTTGCAGATGACACCAAGTTGGGGGGAAGTGTCGAGCTGCCGGAGGGGTTAGGAAGGCTCTGCAGAGGGACCCTGACAGGATGGGTCGATGGGCAGAGGCCAATGGGTTGAAGTTCAAAATGGCCAAGTGTTGGGTCCTGCACTTTGGCCACAACAATCCCATGCAGCGCTACAGCTTGAGGCAGAGTGGCTTGAAAGCTCTACAGAGGAAAAGGATCTAGGGGTACTGATTGATGCTTGCCTGAACATGAGCACCTTGGCCCCGGTGGACAAGAAGGCCAATGGCATCCTGGCTTGTATCAGGAGTAGGCCCAGGGAGGTGACCATCCCCTTGTACTCTGCTCCGGTGAGGCTGTACCTTCCGTACTGTGTTCAGTTTTGGGCCCCTCACTACAAGAAGGACATCGAGGCCCTGGAACATGTCCAAAGAAGGGCTATGATGCTGGTGAAGGGCCTGGAACACAAGCCCTATGGAAAGCGGCTGAGGGAATTGGGGTTGTTTAGACTGGAGAAGAGAAGGCTCAGGAGAGACCTGATTGCCCTCTACACATACCTGAAAAGAAGTTATGGGGAGCTGGAGGTCAGCCTCTTCTCACAGGTGATAGGACTAGAGAGAATGACCTCAAATTGTGCCAGGGAAGGTTCAGATTGGAAATTAGGAGACATTTCTTCTCAGAAGGAGCAGGAAGGCATTGGAACGGGTTGCCCAGAGAGGTGGTAGAGTCACCATACCTGGGGGTGTTTAAGGAAAGGTTGGACATGGTGCTTAGGGACATGGTTTAGTGGGCAATATTGGTGGTAGGGGGACAGTTGGATCAGATATCTTAGAGGTCTTTTCCAACCTTAACAATTCTATGATTCTATAATCAAGACTGAACAAGGCACCTTTCCTATTTCTTGTTCTACTGTTATGTACATTTTAGATTAAGAGTTATTCTTTTGATTGATTTTACACTATCCTGACACAGCAAGCTTCAGTGATATTCCCTAGAACGTGTCACTGACATGGTTTCTTACGAGATAAATTTCAGTATGGGGGTGGACTTCTACATACCATAGCATGGCATGGTAGAGTATATTCAGAAAAATCCCAGACTTCACAGAAGTTACACTACTCCTAGCCATTCTGTTGTCTAATACGGCAATCAGGACCTAACTCTCTTGTTCATAGCGGGTGTTAAGAAAGCAACCTTCATAAAGGAAAAAGAGCTAAGTTGACAAATAGCACACCATTTTTGTATTTCAGAACAAAGAACAGCCCAGATCTCATATTTTATACAAATCAAAGACTTCCAATAAATCTTGCTCAAGTTTCAAAGGAATAAAAAGATAGAAGACTTCACGCATATAGTTTAAAAGCAGGAATTTTCTAATTCAGAATTGAACATGCACATGATCTTGAGGATAAAATAGTAACAACCTATTTGAAGAGTATACCTCAAATTTCAGTGGGACTAGGGCAGACTCAGTACAGAGACAGGTCCAAAAATTGCTTCTAGTCACCATCAAAATGTATCTGAACACTCATACTGTAGATAGCATGGAGTCCTGCAAAAATTCTATACTACAACTACTAGAGAAGCCCAATCTGAAGCAGTCAACTTCAAGCAAAAGTTCAAACATTGCTTAAAGTCAACAGGACAGGTTACAGTCACAAGCTAAAAAGACTCCATTTGGCATACTATGAAAGTGGCAGAATGTGTAGAATCAAAACTGATTGACAGGACTAGAGCTTCTAGGGCAAAGTTTCTGCTTAACAGTAGAGTGAAATGAGGAAGAATTTTTTCCTATCTATTTCTTCTATACTCAAAGAAGAACTGCACATATTACTTCCCTTCCCCAAGAAGCAGGACTGCAACAAAAGGAGTTGATGACACACCAATATGCAGATTAAGGGGGACAATTAATCAAGGTCCTTAATTCTCCCTTACCTGTTTGTGCCAGAAAGACTTAAAAATAATCAATACAAGTATCTAGAAGAGGAACAAACTGAAATACAAGCTAAAGTAACATAGGCAAAATATACACATTGCACATACAGAAGCTCACAAACGCAAAAAATATTCAGAATAATTCTACTGGACTCTAATTTATTTTCCTAATTTTAAAAATTCTGTAAAATATAAACATCTGATAAATGTTTAATATCTTTAGGCCGCTTTCTAAATAGGTTCATTTTACTCATCAGAAAGGAAACAATTACTATGCAGTTATGAGACAACATAATCTTCATGTCTGGAACATGAAAGTTTCTTTCAGTTAAAAAAATATTATGAAGATACACAACTCTTTTCCAATATTCTATTTTCTTGGTAAAAAAAAAAAAAAGCACATACCTTTTGTTCATTCAGCAGGTCTGTAATGGTTTGTGACATTTCATCCAAACTCTGTGCTGCTTTTACCAGGTTATGTAGAGCACGTACATGCTGGTGAAGAGGTTCAAAGTCACAAAGTATGGGAACCCTTAAAAACAGTACAAGATTAACTTTTTTTCCCCTTATTGTTGTATCTAATATTCAAACATATTAAAGTTTTATATAGATATTCCAATAAGACTAAGCTTCCCTCTGTATAAAGTTTGTATTTTCTTTGTTTCATCTATTTTACATGGAAAATCCACAAAAACACCTGGTATTTGTGCTTTAAAATAAGAACTCAAGAGCTCTTAAGGACTAAATAATAAACACAGTAATAGGGAAGTAATATATCAGAGTCTTTCCTTCTGAGGAAAAGATTTACCACTAGTACCTAGAATTACAACAACACTAACAGAAGAGAATTGATGGTGATTAGATTTGTAATTGAAGCACTTAGAACTCGGTTATTCTCTTGGATTCTCTCCAATCCAGCTCTTCCTTTGAAGCAACAATTAATTGTCAATTATTCTTTCTCAATGATAGGTAGCCTAAATTAAAAGTCTGAATAATGCATTGTGATCATATTGCAAGTTTTGCACTGTAAGATTTCAATTGCAAATTTCCTAAACCTCCAGAAAAGTAATATTTATTCCATTTTTCTTGAGAACCTGTACTTCCAGAATATTTGTCTGGAATTACTCCACTGAAGTCATGAAGCTGAAGTTAATTTAGACCAACATAATAAAAGCAGATTATATTTCACTATATTTTGCATTCTCTAATTAAAATATGATATACTAGAAGCATCATTTTAATTATGCAGCTCAGGATGATGACAGGTGAGGATTCTGTGCTAGGTTTCAGCTTGCTAGCTTGCTGACTGTTTTCTTTTTAGATGTTAAATGAAAATACCAGACAGAGCACTGCTCTAAAGTTTGTTCTGAAGCTCAGAGTGTACCAAGGTGTGGGGCAACTCAGCCCACTCAAGTTACAAGTCCTCCACTGTCATCAACATTGCCACCAAACGTAAACACAAAACAGAATGAGTATGACATAATCCCACCTCTATTGCCATCAAGTGGAAAGCTCTATCATTACATCAGTAACCCGCAACAGTTTAGTTACTGATGATTTCCTGACAACAGAAAAACAAAATTCTTCCTGAACTCAGTCTGAATTTCCTACTAATGCTGTAAAATTCACAGCAAGTATCAGCAGTACATATTATGATCGTTTGCATTTTATCTCCACAGTAACTGAGAAGCAAACCTAACAGTATAACAAGAGGAAATTAGAATGGTTTATCAGTTGCATTGCGATCTATGGAAAATTCACTCTCAAGCAAACTAAGCTCTCTATACTTATTGTTAATGTCAGTAGCCACAGCACCAGGAGGATTTCCAGGACTTCTGAATTAAAAAGAATGCCAGTACAACATAAAGGTGAAAAATGCAGTCAATTCAGCTCCTGTTCTGTGGACCTGTAACAGGTTACAGGTTAGTACTGTTGATGAACCTGACAAATGAAAGTGGATCAACTCCTTTTTACATTATCAATCTCTTGTGGGGTTGTGGCCTTAGCTAGAAAATGAAATCTGAGAAAATCTTTAAGTACAACAATGTTTGTTAGAACGGAGAATGACAGATACCTGTAACATCTGACTACAGTGATACGGATAGACCTCTTCTTAGACAGTACCTTACAGAGGACTTGCTCCTGCCTATTTTGTGCTTGCCCAATTTTTACAGGTTTAAGACACATGAACTGAAAGCTCACTAACCATCAGAGTAACGTCCAACATCCTTTACATTTCCATACAGAATGCCTAGGGCATACATGTGTTCAGGTCACCTGAGCTTGTGTATAAGCATATAAGTAACATATATGTAAGTCAGCAAGTAATGTAAGTCAGCAAAAGAGCATAGCTTAAAAGAATATCAGTTTAACAAAAATATCATTTTCTGTTCCTTATGCAAAATAAATTGGAGGTGGAAGCAGGACAGAAAGGGAAGCTACCTCCGTATTGCACAAAGTTTAAAAAGATGATTTACCTGAGTAATGGCTGTACTTCTGAAGGACAAAATGACTGCAAAAACTGCAAGTCACTTAATGAGATATCTGGAAGCTCACTGTCAAATCTGCGAGGTTTTCGTGTCTGTATTAAGAATAAATTAATTTATATTTTGTTATAAAGGTGATATCAAGATGACTAAGGAATGATTCAAAAAAGGAGCCTAATTCGTAATGGAGAAGTTTAACAAGCTGATCTCTCAAAAGAATTAATCATCTTTTTAAGAAAACTGTGTCCAGCCACACCCTCACCCATACAACCCTAAAAAGTTAATTTACATTTACAGTCATTATCCATAGTGCCTCTGGCATCAGTACTTCCTCCCTATTATCAAGCTTTGTAAACACTGATTTAAGTAGTTAAGGGATAAGAGATGGCACTGAAACTTTACTTAAATATCTGTTTAGCAGCACAATAAGTATCAATCCACTTCAGTGTTTTAAATAATAGAAAAGTAGCATTTTTATTTCTTCCCAGCATCTTTACAAAAAAAATGCTGCCAAAGAGAAGCTGAAAAGGGTAAACAAGGCAAAATAAGATGACAACATTAGAATCACAGAGAAAGATCTTACTTGAATTAACCAGTCTGTGCGAAATTAAATTTAATAGACAATGCCCGATTATAGTTACACTTTTTCACCATCATGTTATTAACCAATGAAGAGATGAAAACTCTGCTCCACTCATCTAGTAATTACAGGAAAACACGAAAACCTTTTACTTGCTTTTGCAGCATGATTAATTTTATGGCTGTATTATTCAAAATATTGGATTAGATAGGCAAATTATCCCTCCTGGCCTCTGCTTTCCGATCAACAGATTATTTTTTTTTATTCAATTCCAGAGGCTCCTTGTTAAAAAGGAGTATCAAACTGACATTTACTATCTCACCGCAAAGCAAGTTAGGAACCAGTGTTGATACAGGTCACTTTAAATAGCAAAAAATACTAGTTTCTAGTTGTTTCTTTTGTGTCAGCAATGTGACAGGCATACAGCATGAACTAAGCCTAGTTTAATTTACAGAAGTACAGTTCACAAACATGAAGGACACAAAGATGCTGAGTACATACACAAAATGATGGAGGCCAGGAATCAAGTCCTCTGAACAAGCGATTCCTTAGAAAAGACTTCCCTAGGCAAAGAAAAAAAGTGGTTATTTAAAAGGAATAAATACAACATGAAAAAAATGTCTCAAGAGAAACACTTTAATAACAAATTTGAAGGTATTACCAACTATGCTATTTCTTAACAAAAAGTGGAACTTTTTGCATGGAATTTCATGCAAAACCCACCATGAAAAATATAACTTCACAATCCATTTGAGATTGTTCCCTTAGTGCTTACCTCATAAAATTCTCAAATCATTTTTCAAATTTTCTTCTTTGTAATCTTGGAAATCTCCTTTCCAAAACTTTGCTAACCTTTTAGTCAATTTTCTTATTTTAGTAGTTCACTTAGAACATAGGAAGCAGATTTAGTAGAAAAAAATCCAGTTTCTCTTTTTTTTTTTTACTCAAACTTCATACTTTTTTTTTAAAGCCTCCTCTGGTCAAGTGTTATACACTAACAACTTTAGTTTTTTTGTCTTTCCTGAAGAACTACAGATGAAGCTGTACCAATACTCAAATACTCAGTAATGGTTTCACAAGTGTTATTTAATGGAATAGTAAAGCTTGTAGAACATGTTCAAGAAGAAACTCCAAGTGTAGTAATTAGGATTTTTGCATTAAACTAAGCATTAAACTAATTAGAACTTTCACGGTATTTGGATAAACTGTATGGAATAGTTCGTTAAATCATAACATGACTTCGTAGCAACATTTGTTCATAATAGGACCTCCTGGCACACAGTATGCTCCCTATTTAAGCAACAAAAAACAACATGCAGGTATTTAAATTACAACATAATTAAAATATTTTAACTACTTTAAAGACAAAAGTCATACTGAACCATAGCTCTGATTTCACAGAAGAGAAAGTACTTACTGAACAGTTTACCAAAAGATTCTCTTTTTGCTCTTTCAGCTTCATATAGGTGTTTCCCATCTTTTATTAAAGCACCTGCCCACTGCAGAAAGGAAAATGCATAGTTAGTAATTAATTTATACGTTGACAAACTGTCAAGACCAAACCTTTGTTATTTACTTACCTCCCTGTAGTGTTTTATGAACATTTTTCTCCTTACAACCTCAACGACAGCTAGACAGTACATTTGAGGAACAGTGCTGAGAGCCTCTACAACCTTGACTCTTTCTAGAAGCTCTGTTACAAGACGAAGCAAAGCTTGCAGTTTCTCTCCATCTTGGTCAGCATGAAGCATTACAAAACAACACCACCTACAAAAGCAGGTTATGCTTTAGAAGATAGCAACTTAGTCATCTCTTCTGCATTTTAATTTATCCCAAATTAGCAACACCTCTGGATCAACTGGACAGTATTATTTTACACAGGTCAACAACAGGCTATCTGGAAGTACCAAGTAATTCAGAATTCAGTTAATACTCTATTAACTTCTCAGAGTAAAAAATACACATAAACATTCAAATTAACACTCACCAACATTTAAGTTATTGTTTTTGTTAATACTCTTAGCATACATTACCTTAAAATAATGTAATTTTCTCTAGAAGAATTTACAAAGAAGTTGGTACAGCCAGAGCAAAGATGACACTAGTCTTTGTTTATAAATCTTAAAATTATGGAAAAGTATTAGCCAGAAATACCAGGGGTGGGGATACTGTATAAGAGAAGATCTAAAGACTGCCTAGGAAGTTCACACCATCTACTCACACACTACAAATAACGGCCCTGCTACCATACAGATTTTCATTTTATGTAACCACACATCCAATTATCTTATTGAAAATATGCACATGTATTCCTTGGCCATTATAGTAATTTCAAACACAGACATCAAAATAATTAAATCACAGCTTAACTGTGGAAAAGGTGATGAACTGGTGTCTGAGTGGAAACATTACAGCAACTTTTCCGAAGAAGTCATAACATGGGGCTACACCCCTGCAGTAACAAAAAATCTTTTTGTTGACAGAAGTGAAGTAAAAGTGACAAATACAACGAAGTCAACATTAAACTAGTAGGAACATATACTAACAGGGAAGACAAACATACACTTTTAACTTTCTCACAGAGTAGCAACAAACAAACAGAGCATTCAAGCACAAAAGGAAGGACTTTTTCCACAAAAGAGTTGCACTGATGAACTTACAGTAAGAGCCAGGAAGAGTTCACAGATTCAAAAGAAGTAGTTAAAATAATTAACCAGCAGTTAAACCCAAAAGAGCTACTTCTACATGTAAATATTCTTAGAGGAAAATATGTATTTTCCACGTTCCTGTTACAGTCATTTGCTACTAGCTGCTGCTAAAGAATCTGGAACCATCTTTGGTTTGACACAGAAAAGTTTTTTTTTAAAAAAATCTATGCTTTACTCTTCTTAAGATCTATCCTCCTTGCATTCATTCTCTGTGCCTCACTTTCTCCTTCCAAAGGGATGCAATTCTTTCCCTCTAGTAACTTGTGAATTAGGTGCATCGCAACATCTGTACTTCAGCATATAGGAAATCAAAGTGATGTTTATGGTAAGCTAACTTCTACATACTAACCCTTGCTGCTTGTGAAAAATGGTGAAAAAACAAAAAAAAAAATCTCTTCAGAAGGGTAAGAGTAGGTGCATGGGCACTGAAGAGAGACAAATTCCTATTCTGATTTTCCTAGCAATAATTCATCTTACAACCACAGAATCTGTGATTACTGCACTGCTGATTCTGCTTTACTTTTTCCTGCATCCTTAAACTATGTTTTTTCATACAAACTGTAATCTTGTCAAGTAGAAAAAAAAAATCTCCTTGATGGATAACCAATCCAGTATGCAAGTTTAACAGCATCAGTGTTCACAGAACCACAAAATATACAGAGTTGGAAGGGACTCCACAAGGATCATCAGGTCCCAGCTCCTGGCTCCACATAGGACCACCCAAAAATTAGACCACGTGTCTGAGAGCATTGTCCAAATGCTTCTCAGACTCTAACAGGCTTGGTGCCACGACCAGTGCCCTGGGGAGCCAGTCCCAGTGCCCGACCACCCTCTGGGTGCAGAACCTTTCCCTAACCCCCAGCCTGACCCTCCCATCCCAGCTCCATGCGTTTCCTCGGGTCCTGTCGCTGTCCCCAGAGAGCAGAGCTCAGAGCCTGCCCCTCCGCTCCCCTTGTGAGGGAGCTGCAGGCCGCCATGAGGCCTCCCCTCAGCCTGCTCTGCTCTGGGCTGAGCAAACCAAGGGGCCTCAGCCACTCCTCATACGTCTTGCCCTCTACACCCTTCACTAATGTTGCCTAATTATTAACAGCTAGTATAAACATAATCCTTTCTGAAGAAATTATTTAAGTCTGTACACTTTCCCTATGTATCTGACATAACATTAAATAAAGCTTAAGGATTAGGTTTAATAGTGGAAAGAACCGTTTTTCCATTTAGCAATATAGACTACTTACTGCCTTTTATGGCATATGGCAATGATGCTAACATGAAAAAATGACATTTTTCACTTTCAGTAGATGTAATTATTTTTCATTAACTGCAAGTAAATAAACTAATGTTATGCTTTCTTGCTTTGATATGATCACAAGCTACTGAAGAGTGTTTTACTTATATTTATTACACTCTTGAAAACATCAATATAATTGCCAGATTTTAAATAAGAGATTGATAGCTTTCAAGGCTGATGACAGGAGAGGGGATTGTAGGTTCAAGAATATTGTTTTATTGATATGAAGATGATTACGAGATTTTTCTTAGAGTTTAAGTAATATTTTGTTTCATACTTACAGATGACTTGATAGACAAACTTAACTGATCCAACATTTATTTTCTCTTCCATTAAGAAAAGTCTCCATACATTACTGAAGATTTCCTAATGACACTTTTTCTTTTAAGAATATCAATGCAAGTGAAATTTGTGATACCAAGTTGAAAAGTTGTAACTTACTTTAGTCTGACTTGAAGATTATTTGCAAGCTCCTGTTTGGCAGTGGTGCATTTCTGTTTAATATCTAACAGTTTTCTGTGATTAGTTAACATAATCATCAGCTGATTTGCATGACTCAAACACAAGTCAGGCAGCACAGAAGGATCTTTCAAGTTCTCAGCTCTCTTCTGATTAGCCAAAAATCCCTAGAGGAAAAGAGACACATTTGTTACACAAGCTTTGTAACAATCAAGAAGCACTGAAATAATCACCTTCTTTGTAAGCATGCAAGACTTTTAATAAATATCCTGTAACTACTGAAGTGTATAACAGAATCCTAGCAGAAAAATCAAGTGTGAAGCTCACATTATTTCCATTCTATAGTCCATTACCAAATAAATCTCACCTGAGATTTTAATCTCCAAACATTACCAACACAACCTTTTAAGAACTTCATACAGCTAACCAACATCACACAACAAACCAGCACAAGTGAATGATTTTAAATTCAATGCAGCAGAAATAAGTAGATACTAACTCTTAGGCAATCAACCATCATTCTAATTCCTGCAAACAGCTTTTTAAATTCTGGCATATCCAAGACTTAACAATATAGCATAACCAGTATTATTACTGTGGACGAAAGTATCTACCTCTTAAACAATTACATTCATACATGAAAACAATTTTTCCCCCTTCTCCCTAGAAGGGACGTATGTACAAATTAAACATCATCTTCATTCATTATCTGCCAAATAGGAAGTACATCATAATTGTCACTAAATTTTCAGCCTTGCAAGTCCTACCTAAGACAAGTTATTGAACTTCTTTATGCAGCATGGAATGTATAACCTTCAAAACATAGCAAAATAAATACATGCAGTGACAATTAAGGATGCCTGCTACTCCTTATTAGAAGGATCAATTTTCACTTAGTCTTAATCATTCCAAGATGTAACTGTCTGTCTTTAGCTCCTCCATAGTCTACTTGTATAAGACTGTTAGTCACAAATTTCCTCTGAAAAGTCAAATACTGAACCATTAAAAAAAAATAACATGAGGAACATTAAGTGCTTTTCCAAGATGTTAAAATTTTTATATTTGTTTTTACTCAGAAGTATTAACTTTCCTATTATGGGACAGGAATTAGAAATTTGCCCTGGGTCTCTACGGTGTAAGAAAATGCAATGAAAGAGAGAACAAAAGAGCATGTGACCAGGATTTCCTATGGAATCCAGACCACAACAGACTCTGAAACAGTTGTCCATTTTACCAGTTGTAGAGCTGAGAATACTGCAAACACTATCAGTAACGCACTTTTCTTCTTTTATTCCTGTAAAGGGTGCTGGCTTTGCGTAACAACCAAGTAGAAAGTTTTGTTGGCAAACATCCTATCAACACCATACATGAGGGTGGAGGAACTTTCATGAACTGAAATTCTCCCCACCAACTTTTCTTCAATAATCCATGAAGATACAAAAATATTTTTTAAAGCTGAAGTAGCAAAGTCAAGGGTAACAAAACACCTGCCATAAAGCAATAGGGTCTCTAGTTTATCCATATGCCTCATGGTGGGGAGGGCTGACAGGTCTCTCCAGTTGTGAACACTTGCTCTAAACTCTTGTTTCTGATGAGCCAGTGGAACAAGAGGAAGCAGGGAGAAAAAGCAGCTTCCGAAAGACGATGAGAATGGAAACAAGTGCAGCCAGACATTTATTTGCAAGTTGGAGATTGGACAGGGCAAGGAATTACTTGTTATGTTGTGGATGGTAACATGCAACCCTGTAAAAGGGTCAGGGGCAAAACAGGAAAGTTGGACCATCTTAGACATGTCTTAGATTGGTGATTACAGGAGGCAGCATATGTAGACATACAAAGAAGAGGCAGCAAAGGCACAGACAGGGAAGCATCCTGATATAAGAACTACCATGCTGGGCCATTGTCTCCTTCATCACATTCAACAGGTGAGACAAAATACTGCTGGAGGCAGTGTGGTTCTTTAGGTATGATTTTGCTCATTGATTATGTCCACTTCCATGTTGCATCTGACACATTGCTTGAACACAGTGGATGCTACATTTATACTTCCATAAACTTGTTTATTAATCCTTTTCTTAATAAAGAAAAAAAACAGACATTAGTTCTAAGTGTTTCTTTCTGACGTTGAAGTCAATGAGAACAGTATGCCATATAGAATTATATATACCAGGTGATAAATGTAATTACTGTTATTGCTGGTTTGATATTGAAAGCAAAGAGGTCTTGACATCTGATACTATAAAGCTTATTTGCAAAGCCTACAATAAGTATTTGTATCCTAGTGAGAAAAGCACAGAAATTAGAAAATAAAGTATCATAAAAATAGGTTAAGCGTAATGAAAAGAAAATGAAAGATGCACACAGAAGGTGGAAGAGAATACTGAAGAGCTATGCAGGTACTGAACTCTGTGCAACTTCCACATTGAATGAGGGAGGACCTTTTGGGTAACAAAAGCAGGTTAACTAAAGCCTGCATTTTAACTGCCTTATTCAGCCCAAGTGAATGGAAACTAGAAAAGGTGGGAAGAATTTTAAGAGATGATAAAGATAAGGAGTCTCACCAATAGAATTTGAATTGTTTAGCTGTGGAAGACAGACATTGAACATGCTGTTCAATTGCCAAGTACCAAAATCAAAGACAGGAGTAGGCATGAGAAAATACAGACTTGAACTAGACAAGAATACATGCAGATCTGAGATGAAAGGATGTGTATACATTTTAGGACAATCAGATTGTATGAAACTGTAACATGTACAGAGAAGTCAAGAAAATAATGGCTTTTACATTGCATCTCAGTAAGCTTTTTAAATTGGCCACATGCTATGGAGGTTGCAATTACACAAAACTGGATGCATTGAGCTAGAAAATTCCTTCCAGCTTTACACTCAGTTCCAAAAGGTTATCTATAAGTCTGAATATCTTTTGAGGTTTCTGTATCTGTGAATCCATCTTTAAAATAAATTTCGAACTAATTCTCAGATCAGAAATAAAATTCTTAGCATACTAGAAAATAAGCCAATGCCATAGTTTTGGCTGGGATAGAGTTAGTAGAGGCTTCCATAATTCTGCATTTTGGATTCAGGATGAGAATAATACTGATAACACACCTATGTTTTATATGTGTTCACTCAGAGCCAAGGCCTCTCCAGCTCCTGGTGCTGCCCTGCCAGCAAGGAGGCTGGGTGTGCACCGGGAGCTGGGAGGGGACACAGCCAGGGTAGCTGGCCCAGGCTGGCCAGAGGGATGCCCCATACCACAGGGCATCATGCTCAACAATAAAAGCTGGGGTAATGAAGGAGAAAGTGGGATGTTCAGAGTGATGGTGTATGTCTTCCCAATAAACTGTTGTGATGAGCCCTGATCTCCTGGAAGGGGCTGAACACCTGCCTGCTGGTGGGAAGCAGCAGATGAACTCCTAGTTTGGCTCTGCCTGTGCACATGGCTTTTGCTTTACCCAGTAAACTGTCTTTATTTCAGCCCATGATTTCTGACACTTTTACCTTTCTGGTTCTCTCCCCCGTCCCACCTGGGGAGAGCGAGTAAGCAGCTGTATGGCACTGAGCTGCCTGCTGGGGTTAAACTACAACATCTAGTTAAGAAAAACTACAGTAAAATAAAAAAAGCAAGGAAAACAATAAGTGTTGGAGAAATCCAAGATGTAAAGTAATCAATTGTACCAACAAGTTCTTGCCTTTCTAGCCCTGAGAACAGGGAAGGGTTGACATGAGCATCACAGGTAAACTAAGAAGAACCCTGAAAATAAACAGATACGCTAGTGCTTTCATGGATTTTCACTGTGACTATTTCTAAATAAATAAAAACATCAAGAAAGATTATTTAACACTTTAGACTTAAATTCAAATAGTCAACAGGGAAAGGTGGCAGTCAGTGGGGTAATTAACAGCTGAGAAGACCTAGAAGCATGATAAATCCCCACAGAAAACAAACAAAATAAGGTTTCCCCTAATGTCAATAAGTGGAAGGGATATAAAAGTACAGAACACAACACTGACAATATGGATAACTCTCCCCCTTTTAAGTCAAAGTTCTTTTCTCATCAACTTCAAGAGAAGCAGAACAATCCCAGAAACAAGAAAGCCATCTGAAAATCTGTGTGTTGGCTATGGTTAACAGAACTAACAGAAGACTAACATTTCTATGAATCTTGTTTGTGGAAGTGAATTTTGATGCAACAGAATGTTTTAAAAAGCTACATTAATAATTGAGAAAATTTGGAAAAAAAATCAAATACAAGAAAATGCTGTAAAGGACAAGATACTGGACAGAAACATACTGAAAGATTAAAGAGGTTCCAAATTTTCTATGAGTACCCTTATAACATAATGCCACCTACTGACCATAGTTATATATGCTTATGCTACAAATCCCAGCTTCCACAGAGAAAAATAGTTTTTGAATTTAACAAAGCAGCTTTCCATTGCTCCAGCAGCTGGAGATGCTGGGACTACTCAAGTACATAAATCAAAAAGTAATTTTTCATATAAAAGGCTGTTTAAGGGTCAGTTCAACAAAATGGCTGTCCAGAGAAAAAATAGCTCTTAAGACAGTCCAAGGGACAAACAAATTATCTAAGCTACAAGGCCTTATAGCAGCAAATGACTGTTCTGTGGGCTAAGTTTGTTTTGAATTTCAGTAACAGAACCTAAGTTGGAATTGAAAGTCAAGTCAAGTTCTAGATGGAACATAAGATTTTTCCAGCCTAGGAAAGACAAGTATATGGCTTCCAATTGGTTGCCCATAGAGACTGTGGAGCTCTAGAAGCACTCAGGCTGGATGTGGCTTTGGACAACCGGATTTAAGGGAAGCTGTCTTTGTCCATGGTAGGGGGATCAGAATAAGATGATATTCAAGGCGCCTTCCAACCCAAACCATTCTATGATTCTATCTCACTATTCTTAAAACAAAACAAGAAAAAAACTTGTGTATTTTATGATACACATACAAAAGGAACAGCCAATTTACAAAAAAGATAAGGCGAAGATGAAGATTTGAAAGTTTTAAGTCTTCAAAGTTTTAAATCTTCAAAAGGCAAATAATCAAAATGTACGGAGGTATTTAAAAAAAGGTACCAAATATCTTTCCAATTGACTTTTAGGCATGCCTCTCAAGTAGAATTGGTAAACTTGAGGTACATTCCTCATTCAAGTGGAGAGAGAGAATACAGCTAAGACCACAACAGCACTGAGAACAACCAAGTAGAGAGATGCAAGAATAGCTTCTCCATCATGCTAAATTTCCCTTGGATTTAGCACCTGCCCACAACGTAAACACGTTTGCAAGACATTCAAAACAAAACAATTGTCCTTTTAATTGTCCATTAAAAAAACATTTAACAAAAACTTATGCCTGAACTTAGTCATTGAAATTTTTGGAGAACAGTCTCCACTTTTAAGTAATGCTGCCAGAAGAACTGGTAGCACCCACATTTACATACCAGCCAGAGGATGCAGCAGGAAAGCTGGGTCCTTCATGACTGCCAGTCCAATTCTTCCCTAGGCCTTGAAAGGGGTCCCTAACCACCCAGCTGACCAGCAAGATAGGGAAGAATGCTTCTCACTTACTCCCGCTAATGATACACCACCATGAAAGCAGAAATGAGAAACTCGTCTGTTTCCTTATGGTCCCCGTTCTGACACAATGGTGAAAATCGACACATCCATTACATCAGGTAATTATCACATACAGGTCTTAATATACTTCTAGTCTCAAAAAGACTATCGGGTATAAAATGAACTGAAGCTCTTCACAGAAGTTGTATTTAATGAAGAAGCTTTACTACAGAACTATACTATTTAAAATGTTCAGCTCATATGTTTGTGTATTTTAATATTTAGAAAAGCTTTATATCAAATTTCTTACCACTTCAAAAGATACTGTCTAATACAGGCACACTACATTTTCTCTTCGCTACAAGCTTGGTGATCAACCATTAAGGCCATTACCTCTTCTCAGGTACTTTTATAGAGTGACAATTACCAAGGGCTAAGTATTTGCCTTCAAAAACAAAACTTAATCTGTCTTTCTTATTCTGTATCTCTCAAACTCTGATTTTCTTTTTTTTTTCCCCTAGTTCTAGACAACAAGGATAACAATAAATCCCTCCATAACTGAAACCTGAAGATGAACAGACTTTCTCTAACTCCTCAAGTATACAACAGTGGTAACTCCTCTGTTCAGATCAAAAAAATAAAAGAACACTTTAAAGTATTCAAAAGAATATGGTAATCAGCTGTGCACTGAAAACATATGTAAAAACAATATTTAACTGCCCAATTATTACAGATATAGCACTACTGTAATACATTGAAAACTATCTTGCATTAAGACATGCAACTGTTTCATTATAATCTTTAACAGTATATGCATATCAAAAGTCTACCATCTTCCAATGTCTCACACACACAAATATACATTTGTATTACCTGAGCAAGTTCTTTTTGTTCATTTACCAGTCTGCTGCAACTTGCTATCATCTGATCCAATGCATAGAGCCTATCCTCAAGGCCTTTAATAGCCTTCATGTTCTGATTATCTAGTTTGGCAATAGTTTGTCGACATTCTGCCAAAAAGGGCTGGATGATCCTTGGATCAAGCTAGAAATAAAACAATGGAAAAAGTTAGCACTTGATGTATTCAAAGGTAACATGAAATAGCTACTTGAATTTTTATAACCTTAATATTTTTCCTTCACTATTCTGTCATTTCTAGTACTATTTTCACTAGGCATTTGCTTTGAATCAAAGGCATGCCTACATCTTTCATTTGTTTCAGAATCCTGAATTAATTAGATTGTGGATTTTTGATCAACGCATCAGCTTCTTTTTAGTTTTCCAACCAGATCATCATACAAATCAGATCCTTGCAACGGGAAGGGACAATGAGGGAACAGTGACGATTAAAGCTAATGGACAGAGCATACACTAGAACACAGTCTATACAGCTATAATCAGAACAAACGACAAATGTGACTCAGTGGGAAGTGCAATATGGAGGGTGGTAGGGAAGAGCTTCAAGACTCATTAGCACTTTCCCACTAAATGAAAGTGTTTAATTGATGGCTTCATTGAAGGCAGATCAGGACTAGTAACTCGAATACAAGCTACAAAAAAAAGTACATTTGTAATACTTTTCACTATTATTTTTGATAACACATCGTTATTAAAGTTATTTCATTATATTCCTTTGTGACCCATCATCCAGGAAAAAATAAACTGAAACATTAAGAAGCTGCAACACCCACAGACAGTAAGGGTAACTCTTCAAGTTTCACTAAAGAAATAGCAAAACACATTAAAAGCATTATGTGAGAATCTAATGAAAAGTATACAAGGTCATACAAGCTGTCATAACACTGACTTCTTCCACTAATATGCAGGTTTTACATCAACCCACACCACAAATCATACTTACAGCTTTCTAAAGATACGCGTATCAATATTAACATGAATGAGAGAACTATTTTCCCCAATCTAGTATTTGACAGTATAAAAGCTTTCCTATGCAATACCTTCATTCTGTTACATATCTCATTCTGATATGTTATACTTCAATGAAAATCTTACCTGAATTCAGAGTTTCAAATAAGAATTGCAATTATAAGCCATTTGTATGGTTCATATTTCCAAGAAGGAAAGGGCAGGGGAAGAATGGTGAAGAGCAGTAACAAATGATTGGCTTTTGTATTCTCACATTGAAGTGTTCTCTTAATATTTACTTGAGATGACAACTGTGTTGAGAGACACTTGTTTGATTGGCTTTCCTTTTCAGCTACACACTAATTCTGTTTTCTAATTCTAAATCAATGGCAAACAAAGATTGAATCCTTTGTCTGTGCTACATTAAAAAGAGTAAATTAATGTGTTGTTTTTTTTTTCCTTTGGCATCACTACATTTATTTTGAAGCAACTCTAATTCCTGTCTCTTAAAATATAGATAGATATAGGGATATAATACAGGACAACTTTAGTATGAACAAAGTGAATTTCTTCTCTCTCAAACTGAGCTACAGGGTTTTGTTACTTGCTTAAAACTATCAGAACACCTTGTAGCATTACCAAAGAAACAAAACAGAGGATTGTGTCAGACTTCAGCAATTATAAACTTTTTTTTAGAGATAGCACTGAATATACTTGGTTTTGGTAAAGGAAAGCGTCATAACTTGGAAAGTCCAGTCATTCACTCAGCTTTTTCCATACGACTAAAACTGAGACAGCTCAAAACCTTGGGCAGGCCTTAATATTAAGCCCAATTCTCCACTTACTTTTAATGCAGATTTTTTTTTTTTAAGTGTAAAACTGATCATATGGTAACACTCCTTATAACAGATTATGCTTAGACTTAATTGAGAGTCTTCCAGTCTTACCTTAATTAGAACAAAGTGTCCAAGACAATATATATTATTTTCTTTGTTCCAGGTACATTGAGTTATATTAAAACAATACGTATGCAAACAAGGTTACACAACATAAGAAATAAGCTACAGAAAAAGGCACAAGCAAGCAAGAAAGAAGGAAATCTCAATATAAAATGTTACAACGTTATTGGCTAAAGCAGTGAGTACAAAAAACATGAGCACATACCAGTTAAAGAATGAAGAAATATTATGATGAACTATATGTATTTGTTCTGTCTTTCAATAAATATTCAGTATTTTTAAGCACAGACTACCAGTGAATTTGGTCCCGGAAAATTTTAGTTTCATTATAAGCACAAAAACCACAATCAACTATGAGCAGAAGCTGCTCAGATAAAAGAAATTATTGGCTTCCAGAAGGAGTAGCTACTTTTGGAAAAAAAAAAAAAAAAAAAAAAAAAGCAGCAGAACCCCAAAACTACAACAAAACCTCCAAGATAACAAACATTCATTGTGAAATTATAAATTTTCTCAGAGGTCAAATTCTTAAAACTCAAGAACTCATTCACAAAATACTTCCCCCACCCCCACTCTGTTTTGGTCTCCCTTCAGAAAGTTAGTTGAGAAACAACAAGCTATAGAAAGTTGAATCACTTCAACAGAACCATCATCTGGAAAATAAAATCATCCAATATAATTTAAGTGAGAAAAAAAATTGTTAACTTACCCTGCTCATAGAATCAAAACATTTTCTGACCAGCGATTCAACATCGTTAGGTCTATCTTGAACGTTTATCCAGTCTAATAAAGACACATTGAATGAAGGCTGATCATCATCTTTCAATTCTACTGATGTTTCATTGTCCTGGACAGTAGCATTTTGACCAGACTCCTTATCTTTTATATTTTCAGGATTTGTGCCTTCCAAAGCTGAATGTTCAACTGACTTGCAAAATGATGCTAACATTGATTTATTGTTCATTTTAGATACATCAGAATAAAGCACCAGTTCAGGAGATTTCCCATCCTCAGTTTCTTCACTTTCTGCCCCTCCACGCTCAGCTGAAGAATCCAGTCTTCCTAAACACTCCCTGTAACTATGTCTTGTTAGGCACTCCAGCAGTGGTATCTTGGCCATGATAGAAACAGCAGAACCCAAGCTTTTTTAAAAAGGGTGAAAACAAAAAGCCATCAGTATCCAGAAGCCAATTGCATAACAAGTTTGACACAAGCCACTCATAATTCAAGTGCCATTTGTATATTTTAGAACTGAAACAGACTTCAAAGTGAATTTGGTTATTGCCCTTTCAAAACACTTTATTCAGTAACAACACCACGAGAGCACAGCTAAAGTAATTTTTGCTCTCTTCCACTGCTGAATATGAACTGTTCTAAACTTCAGGGTAGGCTTATATGTCATATAAGCTTATGTCAATATTATATGTCATAATGCAATGACAAAAACATGAAAAAAATGGCAGTTTGATAACTGAGACATGTCCTTATTTTAAACACACAACTGGGACTTTTATGCTTGCATTCTGCATAGGTACACACCAGTGCTTATTAGCAAAGATTGAGTGCCCTCTGGCTGACTACTTTTGCAGAGCTTGAATGCTCTCTACATATTTGGTAAAAGCTATGAAGTTCAACTTTTTTTTTGTTTTATTAAAAAAAAAGGTAAACCATATTTCTGCTTCATTTCTCTAAGTACCTGAAATTCTATTAGGCACTTCACTCACAGAAATACCATAATACTATGTCTCCAGAAAGACATCAAAAATTATTTTCCTTCAAGCAACATCCAGAGTTTGCAAGGCTGTAAGTATACATTTATATACACACACCCAAAGATGTATATATACACCAAGATTCTGTGTTACAAGTAACATCAAATTTGCAACATAGATCATCATCATTCTTAATATGTGAGTGTATTCAAGAAGTATGTAATTCAGAAGTGCAAATACGTATTTAAAATACTATTTAATGTCTACATTTATTATCTAGATATTTCTAGTGTACATTTGGAAGGACTCCAGCTCTTGAACAGCTCACATTAGTGAGCATAATCTTCCAGATAATTCAATACAGGTTTCTGTGTGCTGATGAATGCAATTAGAAAAAGTTAATTAAAAATGACTAGTGTAGAAGAGAAAGAATGTTTTCAGTGACATAAAAATCAAACAAATACACGCTTCATTAATTAAAGCTAACAAGAGATATACAACAAAAAATGTAAATAAACTCTGGAGATTGAGACTGAAGTTAAATGGCAAACCTACTGTGTGAGTTTCAACTTGATATCATCTATGGACTGCAAATAGCTTGAATATACATTTTCAAACTTGAAAAGTAGCTTTTGGTAAGAGTATGTACAATCTTCCAAATTGGCCATTATGGCAGCCCAGCCTTGATGCTGAAGATGTTCATCATGTACAAGACCTTCACAGAATGAGCAAAGCTTCTTGGCAACTTCATACATTTCCTGGAAAAAAAAATCCAACAAAAAAAAAATGAAACTCACTTAGCCAGACTTGCGATGTTTTATATAGCTACCATAGAAAAGTGAGACACTTAGAAAATATTAAGATAAAAAGTGTTAAACTGTGACAGCGAAAGCTGTACATCTCTTAAAACTTCAACCAAAAATAACTTCCTTTACTCTTACGAAAATCAGTTAGAGGATGAAAAAAATACAGAGCATTTACTGAATTATTTTTCTTCCAAATAGGCAGATGAAAAATGAAAAGTTGCAGTTCAAAAGAAAAACTCATAGACTTAAATTCTGCTAATATAAAATATTCAGTGCACACGTGAATAATAATGCTTGTACTAATCTAGCAGAAGGAGCTGGCAAACAAAGTAGATTAAAGAGAAAACTATTGAGAGCCAAGCAGAAACTCAGAATAAGACAAAGAATTGCAGTATCGATCAATAGAAATGCAGGTACATCAGATGCAGGGAGAGCAGATACTTAACTGAAGTCTTCTAGCAATCAACAAACTAGAGAAGCAGTGCTGAGAGCATACAAAACTCTAGAACACCCCGAAACTTGGTGCACGCAAATCAACACAGCTTTTCTGTTAAATAACTTTATGACACAAACATTTAAGATATTTATGACACAAACATTTAACATATTCTCACAAGAAGGTGAGAATTTAATTACCACCCAACATGGCAGACTTAAAACAGAGACCTAGATATGGCAAGTACCATTTCCTATTAGAAGTGCACTAATAGCAATGCCTTGTTCTATTCAATTCTAAGATTTTAACTATTAGTAGAAAATCTATTTAAAGTATACTAACAAACCGCATTCCCCCTAAAGTGCCTATTTCCCAAACACCCAAATGAGAAAATAATATAGGAGCCACACTTAATCCTTCAGCTCAACACTTCATAATGTACTACATTGGAAAGAGTCTCCTCAGAATACCTGGATGTTTGGTTTTAGTGCCTGCCTACCCACCAAGGAAAAAAATCCTACAACTTTTTGCATGTTGTTCATAACATTGAACTAAACACAAAGCATATCTTTCCTTTGTTACAGTGCACGTGAGAAAAGCATACATGGAGAAACAAGTTTACATTATTTAAGTACAGTGAAAAAGCAGTAAAAACCTCAACATATAAAATACGTCCACTTCTGACCACATTTTTACAGCACATATGCATACACAAAATTTTTAAACTATAACAATTATCTTCCCAAAATAAATCACAAAACTGCAGAGCATTTTATCTAAACATTTCAGAATTAATCTTGACAAAGCCTAAGTTACAAATTCTTTTTAAAAACAAACAAAAACCAACAACAAAAAAGTCCAAGTATTGTCTCCAGCAGCATCACAAAATTCCATGGTCTTTCAAATTACTGGTATCTAACTTATCAGCATGCGAACAATGAATATATAACTACTTATATGTGAAACCCAAGGAAATCAAAAGCTATTACAAACTTTTACCATTCCATAGTACAGGCACTGGTTTGCCTTTAGTGTGTCTTTGCAACTTTGTCTTGTTTTCTGAACTTTGTTCACCTTCTGTGCACACAACAGAAAGAATTTCTACTTTGAAAAGAACAGTTACTTTATTTGCAGCATGAGCTCTTGCTTCCGAACTCAAAACCAGGAACACAACTTGGACAGCATCCAGGTTGTGCTGACATACTCAAGTCATTATCTTAATACTAGATCCAGTCCCTCTGTACAACTTAAATATATACATGCATGCTAACGTAATACTGACAACTTGAAGAATTTTTATTCATTCTTGAATACAAATTGCTCAGACAAATTCTGCAGCAGATGAAGAAAGAACTGCTGCTTTCTCAATTACACTGAAAACCAGAACAGACTTTTTAACCCTAAAGTATACTAGAAGATATACCAAAAATATAAAGCTGAAAGGCAACTAAATGTCTCTATTGTGTTCTAATGTATGCCCTGTGAAAATAAATGAGCATTCTACTTTCAACCCACAAACACTACTCCCTTCCCAAAGTCAACCTTCCCTCACCCTATTGGCAAGAATCCTATAAATGACAGCATATGGAAACCACACTTTAGTTTGAAGACTAAAACAATTTAAGCCATCTACAAAATATAAACGGATCTCATAGTCTTCTTATGCAGCAGTATCTTCAAGTGAATACCATCACAGTGTACTGAGGAAAATAGTCCCACCACCTAACTGAAATGTTTCTTTGAAAGCCCTGGGCAGCATAGAGGACTTTCAGTTCTATTTTCTTTGGACAAATTGACTTGGTATTTCACAGATCAACTACTAGGCTTGATAAGACCAGGTGCTTTGCCCTGAGACTCTCAACTCAGGCCACTTTTTTTTTTTTAAAGCTAGATCTATTTACTGAGTTCAAAATAGGAGTCAGAAACTGCAAAGTTAGTTTTGTTCTATTAAGTTTTCTGTGTCGTCTTTGATACTCGCTGAAGAACTTAAGTGTTGTCAACTTAAGACATTAATTCTGTCAAGGTTGTCACAACACTTTCAAACTCAAAATAAAAATTGCAAGTTAACAAATTTTAATAGGAAAAAAACATTACACTTGAGATTGCTTGTTATGCTACAGATGACCAGCACTGACACTTTTTATCTAGGAGTCTGACCTGCCATGATTTACCCAAACTTATCTGAGTCAGAAACTCGTGTCCCAGAAAAGTGAAAGGGTAAAGAACAGTATTTTCCATAGAGGCAAATTAATACTTTTTGGAAACCACATAACAGAAAGGCATTCTAGTAACCGTCAAGATTTATCATGTAATAGAGGCAGACCCAAAGAAATTGCTATATAAAAAGATCCCAGTGCCATGTAACTGTTCAACCAGTTTCATTTTCAGTGTGAAATGAGCTACAGCTCTTTGCTGTACATACACACAGAAGGCATGAACACAAACAAAAAAATCTCATTATGAAAGCAACCATAAATACGATACTGAGACAAAAAGATATTCTTTATGTAGCTCAGAAGTGGTTCAATTAAAATCTGCACAGGTGCATCTTTCTTATCATTCCATCACTACTGAATGCAGCTTCAAATGATTGGGCTTGTTTTTCCTGCCTTTTCTATAAACAATTTTAGAGGGGAGGCATCCTCAAGCTACTTTAGAAGATCAACACCAATCTATTTTACACACTCAGTATTGCTGCATGAATAAAAGAATTAAGCAGTTCCCTTCCAAACAAATAACATCTAAAACCGCAGACATATAAATAAAGGCCTGCAGTTCAACATATGTTTTTAACACTTCTCAGTAAAGCTGCCAGCTCCAGCACAGAAATGAAGCCTGCCTAACAACAGGTATGCTTTTGTCATTGATTGTTCCACAGATCAGTTTCAAAGTAATTTGCAGACAACCAACAGTTCACAGAACATAAAGATTAAAAACTGGATGCCTTGCACAGCTACATTCATTTTACTCAAATATACCAATATACCTAGAACACTGAGTTTCAGTATACCACTGGAATGTGGACCCCAAGAAGCACCACAAGACTAGACAAACCCAACTTGCTCATTTACTTTGAAGAGGAAATACAGGCATCTTGACTTTTTAATTTGTCAAAAAATCCACAGGCTCACCAGAAAGATTCTTTATCTCCATCTAGGTGTTTTAACAGAATGTTTACTTGAATTATTTTATTCTATCAGCATGACAACCATAGGTTATTCATCTGATTATAATTATTTCAATTTAGTAAGTTGCAACTAAAATCAGTAGAAGCAACAAAGTACATTTTATCTGAAACAAGATTTAACTGGTAAAGTGCTTCCCATTAAATTCAAGACTTCTTCCTTGCATCCTAACACCCTAATTTAGCTCATCTAAATGGGGAAATAAATCATGGGAAGGTCCATTTGTCTTAAGTGCTTTTTTGGACTTACCTCTAAAGAACAAAAGTTCTCAGGAAATGCAGGGTTCTTTCCATTCTCTACAACCCTGTAGTAAAAGGAAACAAGGCATCAAAGTCCTCTATTGCCATCTGTCTGAAATTCTGTTAAAGGACTCCTTAAAGGTTTGAGTCACCCTAAACAAAAAAAATAATCAACCTCAGGCCATCAAAAAGGATCCCTGAAAGTGAAGTTATACACACCACACTACACTAAACACTTCCACAAAAGGTAACCAGTATCTTGGTTACCAGTATCAGAAACTAAGACCAATATTCCTTTTTATAAACCTCAATTGAAAACAACAGTAATGTTACTGTATTAACCACTTCTCAGGATTTCGGCTTTTAAAACCTGAAGTTGGAACAGTTAACTTGACTGTGAGGGAAACCTGAGATTTCATAATTTCTCTTCTTTCATTATACAGCTGATTATTCCATTCTCCTTTAATATTGATCAATTTTGGTGTCTGTCCTTTGGACATTTGTCCACACAGTTCATGACTTATTACATATTAAGTATTTATTTCATCAGTGTGATACAGAGCCAAGCTATTCATAGCTTAGTGACTTTTTCTTCAGTCCTGTTTTCACTAGCTCTTGGCTGAGATCCTAGAAGCAAGCTAAGAGAAGTCAAGTGACAGAATTTACCACCAAAAAGGACACTGAGAAGCTGATATGAAACACCCAGCCAATGAATCTAAGAAGGGTATGAGGTAAGTGATAATTTTCACTAGCTTTTCCAAGCCATCCAAGTATTAATTTTTTTTTAAACAATCCCGGTGAATTTTCCAAAAGCTTAACCTAACGATTTTGGTCACAAAGGCCAACCAAAAACCATCTAATCATAAAAACTATTCTATTTTAACCCTGCCCAGTTCAAAGACATATAAAAAATTAGACTGATCATTAATGCAAGTTAAAGAAGTCTTGACTTCTGTGGAAGAGCTAGAAGTGTTTCTTGCTATTACAATATTTAGTAAAAATGGATGAATAATAGCAATTTAATCACACGATTGCTACAATCATTACAAATGCTTTAAGAACACAACATTTTTAAGTAATTGTTTTCCACTGGGTCTCAAAGTAGCTTTCTATTCAAAGCGTATGTATTTAAGCAGTAGTTACATAGCTTTCAGAAAGCATGATTATACATCTTCACTAGGGTTGGAAGCATTTAGAACTGAACCAAGAATGATGTAGGTACTATGACTACAGACATGGTTTTACGTAGCCTTGTAAAACAACCACACAGTTTCTCATTGTCATCCCTATCTCTAAAAGAAAAAATGGCTGGAATTGACAGTTTGATGATGTCAGCAACAGTATTACATGAAATATGAAATATATCCACTAACCAAAAGTCCAAGTCTCCAATAACCTTCTTCTGCAACTTCAGTTCAAATGAGGGAATTTCAGTTAAATCACTTAAAAATAACTAAATAAATCCTGTTCTAAAAGATAAGCTGTCAGAACTTTTTTTAGCTGTAGTGTTAAAAGACCAAAAGATTAGACAAGATTCATAGAACGTAGTTTATTGCGCAACGCATTGTGTAGAGAACAGCTTGTTTTCTCCTAAGCTGATGTGTACGCAACTTTTTGCGAACACTGTGCACCTCATTGTCCACATTCTGCAGCTCAAGGCCAAAACTGCTGAACTGTAAGAGAAGTAGGAAAGTAGGGTATCTGTAGAAAAGTACGCTGTAGCACTTAGGGCACTCACATCTCAACAGTAAATTTTTAGCCAGAGGGCAACCAGGATACTTGGACATAGAATGAAAACAGGCTTAGGAAGTTGTTTTAGCTGCTATTTAAAAGCCAGACAGTAGATGAAACAAACACTGAACAAGGAAAAGATGATTAAAAAAAGTTTAAAACACTAAGACATCACCACATTTGACAAAAGCTATGGAAAGTATTTCAGTTTAAATCAGTGAATGAGCAAACTGTGGTAACAGATATAGCTTCTTTAAAGCTACTAAGTCTTTATACTGTGAATTTTATGTAATGAGATCTCCAGCTTAAAAAAAAAAAACAAAACACCTTAAGGAAATCTGTTTAAGTGTTAAATTCAGGAAACGAAAAAGAAAATAATTTATATGGATATCCATATCCATTGATATGGATAGTTATAGTACAGTGGAAAACCAAACAGGTGGTAATAAGCTTGACACAGGAAGGGCTTTTGGTTAGGAAGTATTAAAACCTAAAAAAAAAGACTAAATATAAGTTGATGAAATTAGCTCCAATCAGAAAATAGGAAAATTAACATCTGCTACTTTTACACATCTCTATCACGTGGATAAAAAGTTACAAGAATGCAAACATTAAAGTTCATTGTTCAAGAAGAAACTATATTTGTAAGTGGAATTAATTTGGCTCATTCAAGTCATAAAAGCAGTTGAGCTATTCATGCGACAATGGCTCACAAACGTAGGTGAGAGCAACATTTGAAAGAGAAAAATGCAGGCCATGAAAAACAAAGTCTTCCATGGATATTACTGAAAAGTGTTACAGTTCTGCATGTTTTCTCCCTCCCCATGATTCTAAATTACTGACCTGGAAGAAAAACACGAGCCATGAAGTAGCAAACCTTACGCAGATTTCTTGAGAGACTCTTTCTTTAACAATAATTCCAACTATTATTATGTTGCTATAACTGTGTTCCTGAAGAAATGCACAGAATATGACTATTTACCCAACTCAGAATATTTGAGCTATCTGTAAGGCAGGAAAAAAAACAGTACCTCCACTGTGAACTAAAATATAACTTTTGTTTTACCTGAACAGTAACCAAGGATATCAGAAAATTATGACAAAAAACAGAACTCTAAATCAGCAGTGGTCAGCTATGGCTGCCCATCTAACAAAGGGAATATACAAAACAAGATTTTAGGCAGGCAAAAAAAAAAAAAAAAAAACACAATGGTGAAGAAAATAAATACTCAGACTAAGAAGAACACTTGTTAAAGGAAAATGCAGAACTACTTGTTACTGCAAATAAGTTTTTAAAACACCATATCCAGAAAGTGAATCAGATATTTGTCAGCTTTCTCTACAGTACAAATAAACTTCAAAATAAGGTAAGATAAAAAAAATAACTTTTCATACTCTTCTATACAGCATAATATAACCCATAGAAAAACTGATCAAATTCAAAAGTTTTCAGGAAGACTTAAAATAAGGGAAAACTAAGATGACAACAAAATCCATTATACCCTGAAACATATAGAACACTCCATACAAGAAAATAAGTTTGCCTATTACTAAATTAGAAGCAGGCCATGAGCTACAAGAGATAACCAAAAATACTTACTGTACTCCTGCACAGTAAATTGGAAATCATCTTCTAGGCAGTTTTTACTATTTCATATACTGTCTTACTATTTCTTATAAAATCTGTTTTCAAAGGTATACTATTGTTGTTGCCCTTTTACCAGCAGGAAAGAGCTGGAAGAAGTGTGGCACATAGGACAATCTTTTACAAGATCAATGTGCAAGCTAAAACAACAACTCCATTCCACTTAAGTGGATGTTTAAAGACCTTTAAAATCCTAAATCCGCTCTCCTTCAACAAAAATAATAGACTCCATCAAGCATAGAAAGATTTCTTCACTTGGCAATCAGTTCAGGATCAATCTCAATGTAAACTCCACAGTCTTAAGCTAAATGTTATAGCTCCTGTTGGCCAATAAATGCTGTATTTCACAGACTTCTAGAGTATTTCAGAAATATTTCTGACAGAAGACTTACCACGAGAACAAGTCAGTTAAGATATAAATAATTTAAAAGCAGAAACACTTGAATAAACTTCCTCACTCTGTGTATTAATACAGCCTTCAGAATTGAGGGGGAAGAGAAGGTAGCACTAACAATCCTTCTCAAGTATAAGTATATATTAAAAAACACTCCTGGAATATAAAAACTTACTGCACAGGAATCATATTTGTTTATCTGTTAATGTATAGTAACTTCACTGGGTCCAAACAAAAACTGGGAATGCCTGCTGTGTTAATTTTTCCCCTTCAGGGATGGTGAAAACAAAGGAGAGAAAATATCAACAATTAGAAACCAGAAACTCATTAACACCACCTTTTCAAGTAAAGTTCATACATAAGAATCAGAACTCCCATTCATATCAAATCAATTAATATGTTAAGCATTTAACAGACACTAGTCTGACTTTTATAAAATCCTTTTAACACCTCCGAAAAAAATCGGTATTTCAGTCTCAGCTGCTGAAAAAACAATCTTCACACTCTTCAAGTAAGGAGCACAAGTGAGAACCTCCTACTCCTACATGAATTTACATCTATATCTACTCTTTTCAGTCTGACAGTCATATGATTCACAGATCCCTAATTACTCAAGGTCTTATTTACTAAGTCAGCAATAACTGTCAACAGGTGGTAGAGGGAAGAAGAGTGCTTATTGGATTTGATCCTTGCCTTAAATTAGACAGTATGTCAATGTTAGATTATTCAAGTTAACCTCCTCACTCCTGATAGGCCAAGAGGGAAAAAAAAGCAAAACAAACTGTGCTATATGCATGACTTGACACTTTTCTCTGAATTCTGCTGTACAGTATTTAAAAAGTACATAACTTAAAATACTAAATACTCTTTTGGATTGCCTTAATGTTGTTGCTGAAACTTGCAAATGATTACCAAGACAACATGCTAAAGGCATGAATTACTATTCAGTCTGTGCTAAATGCTACACAACCACTAATCCACTCCTAACTGTTGGAAATTTAAATAATTATTAGAGACTTTTTAAAAATAATTATTAGAGACTGTATTATTTAACACATTTAGAATGTAAAATTTGAAAAGGAAAATGAGGACAACATTTTGTAACACAAAGAAATGCAGTTAGTTCAGCTACTGCGCACGTTGTCACTTTCTAGAACATGCAGACATTCATACTGTTTGCACACTTGGTATTTTACCACCCTTGTTGCAGGGTAGCCCCCTCCTCAAAGGGATATGAAATAATCAAATTGGAATTCTAAAAAGCTTGCTTTCTATACAAGTAGAAGCAAGCACTCAATAAGGTAACACCTGAAAGACATTTTGGGAAAATGAAGCTTAGTTTTACATGTCTAAGCAACTGGTGAGAAATTAATAAGAGGAAACAGGAGGCTGGAAAAGTACTTTGAAAAAAGTTACACTGAAAATTCTCTATCTGGGTTAATGCTGTTTCTGAACTAACAAAATTTTCTGTCTTCAAGTTGAGACAGACTAAAGCCACTGAAATTGAGGCAGGAAATTGAGGCACGAGTCCAAAGAAACCAAATTTCTTTCATTTTGCCAGTACTGTAAACGTATGCATTCATAAAGCCATACTACAATTTGCTTTCGAAAGCAGCTTTGAAAATTTACACATTTTAGCACCTACCTTGAAAATTAGAGACAAAGGCTTCAAAGAATAGATTATTAATAGTATATCATTTTCACTGTCTTCTGACAAAGCTACTTCAAAGTTTGCATCAAGTTACCGCTCTGACATAAAAAGGTTATTGTCCTTTTGTGCACAAGTATACTACAAATTTACTTACCACAGCAAGTTGTGTCCGTGATGCTACCGTATGAAAAACTGCAGGCATCATTAGAGACTCTTCTACTTTCAATTCCATCTCATTCTCTGCTGAAAACGTAGTTTTGGGGATAGCTGGGGGACGCTCGCACAAGATCATTTCTTTGTTGAATAAGAAAATTGGGTTGGTGTCCTACGCTCAAAAAGAAAGTGAAACCATACATTTAGTAAAGGTACCAACCATTCAATCACCAATTATTCCATTGTATGGGTAATATGTCTTAAGACCATGATAAAATCTACACGTATAAACTGAATAGATAAAGTTTCTCAAATGAAATAAATTCAGCAAACATGATATACTACAGAAAAATATTTTAAAATCCTTTAGTAAAATCGTTTCTTCTTCCTCTACCACAGCTTAGATGACAAATGCAGTATGCACTTACTGTTCCAGCACTGTAACTACACACTCTTCTGTCTGGTGCCATACACTCTCCTCCATTGACAACCAGTACCTGGTGCTGAATGGCAATCTTATACTTTGTTTGTATTGCATGTTTCAGATCAGCCACGCTGAAAAAAAAAAGGGGGGAGAAGATGACAATAACAACATTTGTGTGTCCAATTTCACATATTCCTGTAATATAGACAGGCAACTTGTCTATTTCAAGGCAGGACTTGTTACGTATGCATTCTGCACAATGAAATATCTGTAAGTTCGTAAAGGCTGTAATAGGTTGTATTCTGGATATCCATCTAGCAAGCTATCAGCTAAAGGAGTAGAGCCTGTAGAACACTGGCATATCATCAGCAATCTTCTTCCAGTAAGATCTGATAACGTGCTGGAATTCTAGATCAAAGAAAGCATTTAGGATAACAACTGTAAGAGTCATATTATGTTCTTTGAATGTTTACTTTATGATCATACAAATGACTTTCTGAAACTATATAATATGACAACAGGAGTGCTCAACACTTCATTAAGTCTAATTTAAGCACATTTCCACTTAATCAACTCTGATTGACTTACAGTACATGAAGCGCAGTATAATGCTCAACTTACAGGAAATTCAATCAATGAATATGCAACAAACGAATATAAACGTTGCAGACATGTTCAATGCAAAAACAGTACACCAATAAGCCATCCCTGCTTTCATTCAGCATCCTAGCAGCTTTAATTCCAGGTGATGACATCTTCATGACACTGCTTACTTTAACAATTCTAGACTTTGTCTCAAAGACACAAACAAGTAAGAATTTGTAAATATGATACAGTAACTGACTGAAACTATAATACACAGTGGTGACAACTGTGCAAAGGCACTGAAAAGCTTCAGAATATGAACTGTATAATCAACATAAGCATCACTCTTTAATATAATTAGCAGGAATCAAAACAAAGTTACTGGCTATAAGGTACTTGAAAAAATAAAGATCTGTTATCTAAAATAGCTGTGATGACAAAAGTAATTCACTACAAACACCTCAAACACAGGCTAGTACTTACTAGGTGTGTTACAAAAATAATTCAACTATCATCCCCGTGTTCATTGAGAAAACTGATTGGCACACATTCAAGGAGATAGGCAAAGAACCCAAGAAAAAGGTCTTGCTAAAAAGAGCTAAAGTCTCTACAGACATACAGAACAGTTAAACTACTCAGCTGAATAGTCTTGTATTTTGTCTCATCCACCAGTTTTTCCTCAAAAAATATTAGCCAGAGCAAAAAGTTGGCCCACACCAGGCTATTAGATACCCTGTCTGGCAGTTCAAATGCTGCACCTCGCCACGACTTAGGCAATTTTGAGATCTCAGCATACTAGATGACACACAGAGGTACTGAACATCTGCAAATCACAGAATCATAGAATAACTTAGGTTGGAAAATATGCTTAAGATCATCAAGTCCAACCATCAACCTAAAAGTTTCAAGTACACCACTAAACCATGTCCCTATGTACCACATCCACACATCTTTCAAATTCCTCCAGGGATGGTGACACCTCCCTGGCTAGCCTGTTCCAATACCTAACCACCCTCTCCTGCTCTCCTGATTTCCAATCTAAAGCTTCCCCAGCATAACCTGAGGCTATTTAACTGTGTTGACAGTTGTCACCTGAGAAAAGAGTCACATCCTCCATGCTGCAATCTCCTTTCAGGTAGTTGTAGAAAGCAATGAAGTCTCCCCTCAGCCTCTTCTCCAGACTGAACAACCTCACTTCCCTCAGTCCTATCTTATTTTCTAGTCCCTTCACCAGCTTCATGACTCAGTAGATCCAAAATGGCTGTGGTATTTCATTTCATCCCCAATAATATTCTCAGCTTTGCAAAACAGCATGCAAAATCATTCAATGCACACACAGTGTTAGGGCTCTTCCAGCTCAAGTCTCAAAATCATGACTCAACAAGTGAATTTGGAAAGTTAGAAACTCAGGAGTATGGAAACAGTGGGCTTCATTACAAAATCCATGGAAGTCTTTCAATCAGCATTGTCTAGCACATGTAACAGCATGTACATGAACTACTTGCAACTCATCCACCACTGACAGAATATGAAGACAGCAGGTCAAGTTGGCTCTTGCTAGCTCCGAGGCACATGGGTTATGATGATGTTATACAAGATTTGTTGTATTAGATCAGAGTTCTAAGCAACAACATGGGTAAATGCTATAATAAATTTAGTATATCCAGGTCTCTCTAAAGCATCAATAAGGTTGCAAGATGCATTTAATATGGAGTGGAAAAAAAAAGTTGTAAAGTCATAGGGCTTTAACTGGTAATCTAAAACACTGCTCACATTTCAAGCAGTTCACAATTTGGAAGTTTATGTTTTATGTAGAGAATGCTGTAAGATACGTTAGAGCCTTATAACATATGACAGAACCAAGTTTTTCCCATCCTGGAACATAAGACAAAAACCTATATGCCAGTTCTTCAGCGTCTAGTCTAAAACATTACAGAACACATTTTCTTCAGGATGTATAAATACTGCAAGTAGAAAAAAACAATCCACAGAACTTATTTTATGATACCGATAAGCAAAAATCAAAAATGCTGTTCAGTAACAGACCACAGAAGACTAGAAGTAAATCTGACAGTTTTTCCAAAATGCAATCCCAAGTATAACAGCAGACTGCTCTAAGATCAAGTAAATAACACCTACATCCTATGTCACTACTGCAGAAAGTAACCTCCCAGCTCTTTCATGGGACCTCGAAGAAGCAAAACCACCTGCAAGCCATTGAAAATGCTAATAAAAAAATCCTCAATTCAGTGAAATACATGAAAACCTAGTGGTGGGGGAAACTATGCAGACATACTCAAAAAACAATTGAATATCAACTCTCAAGAACTCATAATACAGAAATCAAAGCACATACCACTTCTTTTATTTATTAAAAAATAAAACAATAAAAGATTACTTCCTTACTTTTGTACAGCAAGTTCTGTGTCAAAGGTTAGGGTAGTTCCAGTGTTGACCAGAAATACATATAGCTTCATGATGATTTCTTTAGGTCTCTGAAGTTTGTAACTTCCACTGTTAAAATCATCTAGAAACTGAAAAAAAAAAAATCGAAGTATTAGTTTCACAAAGGAGTTATGAAAAATCAAGTAAACACTTCTGAAATAAATACTTTTATCTATATAGTGGGTTAATAGATCAGCTTTCATATTCCGCTGTTCTTTTGCTGCTAGTAAACATACAGATGCTTCTCTTACGAGAAACATGGGCACAGGAGGCCTTCTCATACGCAGATGGGGTAAAACACATGAAAGTATACACTGGGGAAAGACAGGAAGGAGAGGGGAAAACAACTTTCAGTTGCAGAGGCCATCATCTCAGATGATTACCTGACTTTTCTCAGTAATGAAATACATTTTAAAATCTCCAGATAGTCATTTCCAGTTATCTTTTCTACACTTTACAAACAGCAGCACAGTCTACACTGTAAGCATTAATTAAGCAACCTACATCAAAGTTTACCTATCCCTATGCATAATTTTTTCCTCTCAGATATATAGAAACAGTATCAAACAACAACAACAAAAATTGCTGAAATTAGTTTTTAAAAACTATTAGGTAATTACAGACAGAGAAAAAAACTACAGATTTTCTTTTGTTTTCAGCACTGCTAAATCTGTAGCTACCTTCTTAGTCACTACTAGCCACTATGGAATGATCAAAGAAACATTGGACATTTTCAGTCATGTATCCTACAAGTTTCTGGATTAATGACTATAAGCAAGCACATGTTTTTCCAGAGTACATAATAGAAGAAAAGCATTTAATTGATTTGCAAGACATTCTGAGATTTAATTTGATATTCTACCCCTGAAATATTCCATACTTACAGACCTTTTTCTCCACACTAACAGAGTATCTGCAAAAGTACACTGTCACTGAAGTCACTAATGTGCTGCATTTTATGTGAAAAGAGCAACGAAAAGTTAAGCTGGGGAAGTTTTAGACTCAATAATATTCCTACATCATTCTTATAATGACTTTCTGGATGAAATTACTTCACAGGCAGAATAAGTAGTCCTCGTTTCCCTGAAATAAGAGGAAAATGCACAAGACCTACACAGCTATTTGAATTATTTTAAAATGAATTTGAAATTGCATTTATCTTTGTCTAAACAGATAAAAAAACTGACAGACCACAAAGAAAAACAACAAAACCACCATTAAAGGGTGTGAGGGGTGGGAAGGTAGTTCCAGCAGAAGAACAATTCCAGAAAGTCATTAACAGCTTTTTTTCAAGAATGACTTTCTGCACACTTTTCAAGAGTGAACATGAACTAGTCAAGACATGCATGTTAACAGCAAGGCTTAGAAAGAGAACTGTGCCAAAAAAAGCCTTAGTAAACAATATACTCTATTAAAAAAAAAAAAAAAAACTTACTAGACATACAAAAACTGAATCTCAAGAACATGCTAGCAGTAATTCATTATCAAATTCTCTGGCCTAAGCTATAGAACTGATTGGTCTCACAAGCACATAGAGACTTCATTTGGCAAAAGGTATTATTTTTGACTATGGTCCACATAAAATTAGAAATAGACATGTTAAATACATGTTAAATACAATGTTTAAAACAAGTACCACAGAGCACATAAAAGCTGTTGTTCTCATCTTTCCCACCTAAGTAGAGTAAAATACTTGTATATTATCTAGTTTTCACAGAAACTTTACTTTGCAAGCCTGAGGGGTATTTAATAGACAATCTGTCTTGAAACCTCATTTATTCATGTACAGAAAGTGAAATTTTAATTGATACACCCCATTCTTAACACTATGGGTAACCATTTAAAGCTTCTAAAGAAAAAAATAGCATCAAGATCAAAAGTATTTATGACAGCATCTGTCATGCATGCATCAGTCTCAAACTTTTCAACTTCAAGCAAAGAAAGAATTACCTTCAGGCACTATACAAAGCTATCACCTTCTTGAAATACACAGGAAGAATAAATGCCTGCTTGCTTTACTTGATTTTGGCAACAGAGTAGCATGACTGTTCAAAACCACAGAAGATCTGTAAAGAAAATATATATAATGTAATTACTAGTACCATTAAAACATCAGGATTTTATGGTTATCGCTGTATTTAACATTGAAGCCAATGTATATGCCAATACTAGAAAGAATTATGTAGCTTTTTCTTTTAATTAACAGTGACATCCAGTTTTAAGTCTACACATAGCTATTACACACCTTAGTACTTTTCCCAGCAAGTTCAATTTAAAAGCACTGTAACATTTTTCAGTATTTACAAGGAGATAAGTTAGTTCAATAAAAAGAACTTCTTGTATTTCCATTAACTAAAAGTGTTTTTCAGAACTGGTGCAAAATGCTGATAGGATGCTAAGAGCAATGTTGATATGATGCTAAGCGTCAACACACAATGCAATTGATCTAAGAAAAAACAGAGTAAAGAGGCATTTTCCTAAACTGAAGATGTTACCAGACCCAGTTGTTCATCACTGGCATCTTTGCCAGGGGCTTCCTCTCCCAGAAATGCTGTTAAAAATACAACAATCAAAGTGAGCCAGATCAGCAAAAGCGGTCTTTTTAGGCTTTCTTAATTCATTTTAACTACTATCAGGTAGCACGCTGAAGGAGAAGGAGCCCTTGGCAAGGAGGCGGTGACAAGCAACAGGGCTCAGTAACCCGTTCAGTTCAACTGGTACAGCAGCAGTCAGGAAAGTGCACAATCAAACTGAAACAAACGTTCTTTCTACCATGTTAATACCCTAGCAAGCTCTCTGAGAAGATGATCAGACACTATAAAGGGTGATAATCCACTACTAAAAATAGGATTGCTGAAGCCCCCAAACCATTAGAACACGTAACTTGTTTTACGCAACTCATGCCTCTACCAGTAAATTGGAAACAAACTCTCTTCATCCTGAATTTGTAAACATTGTGATCCAGGGGAAGATTACACAACTGCATTTTACATGCATGGAACAGATGGTAGTTTGTCAGGCAGTTCGTTTTTTGAGCTTTTAAGCTATCTTCCTGCATTCCTGTGCACTCCCTCTCTCCTCCCATTCAAAAGGCATATATGTCACCTGGTCAGCAGTAAAGGTGCAATAAGATGAAAAAAGCAATGTGCTTAAGTATCACCATTGGGAAAAATACTAACTGAAGCATCCTCCTTTGTCTATCAGCAGTTGTACTCAAGCAAAATAAATTTATGAATTATGGGTTTTAGACTGAAGTAATGGGTGTTCCCATAAATCACAAGAAAATGCTTCTACCACGAGGAAGGACCACATTTCTAACCTCTATCCTTCTAATTCCTCTGAGACCATTCAGAAGTCAGAAACCAAGTATTGTTTCTTCCACGCAACACTTCACCAAACAAGCTAACAAACAATCCTGAGGGTACAGAAGTATGCTCAGACAAGGACAAATTTGTATGTTCACACTGTTAGGTTACTATTTGAAGAAGAAAGTAGAGTTTACCCACTCCCAAGTTTGCCACAAAATTCAGTGAATACTTCCACAAACAGAGGAGTCACATGAAGCAAGGCTTTAGGAAATACATGCTTTGAATGTTGAGTTTCCCTGCACGTTCCCTAAAGAATAAGGAAGGCATGCTGCAGCCCTCCCTCCAGTAGGGGCCATCATCTGAAGACAGGACCAAGGCTCTCCCAGGCTGCCTCTTTTCACAACACTTGAAGAAACTTAACTTTGAGAGCACTCACTATTCTTGCATCTCTGGATAACGCTTGCATAAGTTTGCCCAACAACGTCCAAGATTAATTACAGCTGTAACAAAATAACTTGTCCACCCAGATTTGTTGTCTGAACTGCCTGACCTGCCTGCACCATTAGGTCAATGCTATCATAGAAATAAGATCTTTCAAGTCATCAGGTGGAAGCCTGTATGATCAACAGTCAGGAATTATTAACAATATCATTTAAAAGTGCCAAAAACTTGAAAAGAGGAATTGCTGTAGTAACTGCCAGAGTACACAGAACATAGTATAAATGAATGTAAGAAGTGATTAAAATGACAAAAAGTGAAGGTAAGGTTAGCACAAAGCAGAAAAACCTTCAAGAAGTAACTCAGATGTGTATTTTGTTACATTAGCTAACACCAAAACCAGCCAGGAATATGTTATGCTGACAATATAACATTTATTTCATTGCTCTATGTTGTGTTTACATTGCAATACAATTACATCTGCTTCACTTCACAAGAATATTGCAAGCTTGTCCTACCCAGTATAAACTCTGAAACACAACTGAGAACTTTTGAAGTCTGTGTTGATCAATACTTTCAATGTATGTTGCTTAGAAATTTTAAAATGTAGCTTATTTAGTTCAGAATATGCTCATTATTTCTACATCTGTAAAAGGAAGTGCATGTCTGTTTACAGACTTTTCCTTTTGTAACTAGAGCACAGACATCACGGGTTTCATAGCACTCCACAAATAATTCTATGGCTACATTAACCATCCACTTCTCCCACTAAGTGCAGAATCCCTGCTCCCTCATCCCACCCGTATTGTTCCACTGCTTCACAGTACAATTCTTTCCAACTTCACTAACCCAAACACTAAAATACAGTATGCAGGGTAGGACAAAGTCAGCAATCAATGTTTATTTTTGCTGTTTGCGTTTAAAGGGTCATCATCAACTTCACTTTACACTTATCAGGTTTCCTCTACAATATTCTAGTATTTTAGTTTGTGCATGTTTGTGCTTTTTTTTTTTCCTTTGTGTGTGTGTGCACTTTTTGGTTATTTTTTCTCTTTTTTTTTTTTTGCATCTCATTTTCTATGCCTCCTTTATAAACTGGGTTGTTCAAGTTTTTCTGTAATCCAAGTCATTAATACATTTGTATTTAAGCACCTAGAACTGAAATTAAATTATGCCCAAGTCATGGCTTCCCTTAAAGCCCCTGGGTTCAAGAGGGAACATCAACACACAAGCAGTATAGGGTACCTTTCTTCTAGTGGGGGAGCGTTACTTCATATCTGCACAGTAAGTGCTGTACTCATCAGTGCTTCACCTCCAAGGTCAGAAAGGACCAAGGAGACTGAACTCCTTGCCCCCATGCTCATCTCCAGGTTGGAAGGAGTATAGCTCTAAAACCAGACAGAACTAGCTTTTAAGTACCTAAGCAGGGCAGTACCCTCGTTATTCACTCCAAAGCCTGACATTTTCCACATTGCTAATTATTAGACACTGCAATAGTGTTTTATGAACAGCATCTGTATAAGCTAGTTAGCTAGACAGTTCTCTTCTCTTACTGAGGCTACGTTACAGGTAATAAATACTGCCTCCAATATGAGTCACAAATATTACCTGTGATTACAAGGGCCTGGTTTCTCATAGGAGATCAGTGTTGAATTCCTACCTGCCAAAAGGGCAATTCATCCAAGGCAAAGTCTGACAAGTCTGACACATGCTAAAAAGACTCACGTTGTATTCCTCATTCACTGAACATCTTATTTTGGAGTACCTCTCTCCACACAGAGAATGGGGATGGAGATCCTCTGGGGATGAAGAACCAACTCTGGAGCACGTTATTTTATTAAGTCGTCCTTCATGTCCATGCAGCAAAAATTTAAGTTCTGCCTTGAGCTACTGCAATTCCTGTGATTTCACCCTGCTCTTCTCTGAGCAGGATTTCCTGTTTCACTTCAACTTAGGCAACTCAATAATAGACAAAGTAGTAGACTAGCACAGAATGTTCCTTCCAATTCAATTTGCTTTCTTCTACAAATCTGTGTTCTACTTTTATTTTCTTTTCTTTTTTTCTGGCACCCTTCTCAAAAAAAATAAAATATCTTGATCTAAGTTTCACACCTCACTTCAGAAGTAAAGGATTTAACATCACATTTCCTAATATCAAAGAAGAGGGAACACAGAGACTAAAGCTGCATTTAAGGTAAAAAACATTGTTCTTGATACTGTAAGATCATCTCTACAAGCAGACATCAAGGAACTTTCCTCATTATTGCCACCAATGCTTCTAACCAAAAAAATCTCTTAATTTTGCAAAAGACCACTGCGACCACCCAGAAAAACAGACAGGATAACCTCACTACATTCTTCACTAGTATTTTTAGCAACACAAACGGCTTCATTTCTAAAACATAATGCAAATGCATACCCTTATCTGGGCAAGTGAAAGGAAAACATGCTTTAAGAGGCACTTCAAAAAACAAATGCCAAACTTCTTCAATAAATCAATCATGCAGTGGTTTGGGTTGGAAGGGACCTTAAAGATCACCTAGTGCCAACCCTCCTGCCATGGGCAAGGGCAATTCCCACTAGACCAGGTTGCTCAGAGTCCCATCCAACCTGGCCTTGAACACCTCCAGGGATGGGGCACCCACAGCTTCTCTGGGCAGCCTGTGCCAGTGCCTCACCACCCTCTGAGTGTAAGATTTCTTCCCTACATCTAATCTAAATCTACCCTTGTTTAGTTTAAATCCATTACCCCTTGTCCTGTCAGTACACTCCCCGACGACGACTCCCTCCACAGTTTCCCTCTAGGCCCCCCCTTTAGGTACTGGAAGGCCACTGTAAGGTCTCCCCGCCACCTTCTCTTCTCCAGGCTGAATATCCCCAACCCTCTCAGCCTTTCTCCATAGCAGAGGTGCTCCAGCCCTCTGATCATCTTCATGGCCATCCTCTGGTCTTGTTCTAATAGGTCCATGTCCTCCTTGTGCTAGGGGCCCTAGACCTGGATGCAGCACTCCAAGTGGGGCCTCACAAGGGCAGAGCAGAGGGGGGACAATCACCTCCCTCACCCTGCTGGCCTTGCTGCTTTTGATACGACCCAGGATATGGCTGGCCATGCTGCCTGATGAATATACAACAGGGCTTCTCCTGACCCAGATGCAGAGAGAAACCCCATCGCCCACCCCTTCAAAAAGTTTTAGACCAGGCCACACCCAGCGACCAAGATGCACATCACTCCAGGTAGAAATCCTATCTCCTACAGCCACCTTACAACAAGTCCTAAAAATCTCATGTTGAAGCCACAGCGTAGTAGTCTTCAAGAAAGGCTGTCAATCCCTGACATCTGCAAGGTGCCATCTGGAGCTCTATTTATACTGTGCTGAGATGTGTGTCAGGCACAGAAGCGGTTACTTAATTAAAGCGTCTCCGGCAGTCCCTGCCTTGTTAGCAGCCCTCACAGCCACAGGCTGGTCAGCAAAGCAAGTCCCTTCCACTCTGAACGCAGGAAAGAAGCTGCAATTCTGCACAGGAACCAGAAAACATGCCGAGTCCCTACTTCCCAATTCAATAAAGAGGAATTTCAAAACTCAGTAATTCATAATGTAAGAGGCACTTTTATTTTCATTGGGCATTTTGCACGATGCCAACTCTGTGCTTAGCTTTTCGCAAAACAGGTGTTACACATGACCTTCGTATGTATGAATAAAGGAGCAACTCCGAATTATGTGGGAGCTAATTCTGCTCTCCCTGCCAGCAGGGCAGGTGGAGCGAGACCCTCACACGTCCCCAACACCACCGAGGTTGGAAGAGCACAAGACCAGAAGCGACTGCAGCTGGGCAGGTAAGAAAACATCATGCCTCAAAGAGTAGCTTTGAAATTGAGGTGGCCCAAACAATGCAGCTTCTTTCAAGTTCAGACAGAACTTATACCAGGAACTGTTAGAAAAGAATAGTTTCAAGAATGTTTATGAGTCAAAGAGCACATTATTAGACATTATGTCATGATTCCATATGCATGTAATTATAAAACTTCATTTCTGAGGGTTAGCATCTATTTACATTACTCTTCACTGTATTTGTGCCAAAACACAATCCACATAAAGAATCAGGCAGAGGTTCTTCTCCTCCAACAGTAAAAAAAAAAAAAAAAAAAAAAAAAAAAAAAAAAAGTTTACTGGCTTTTGCAAAACCCCACATCTCTTATCTGTCAGAAAGTGAAATTTCTGTGCCTTGGTTAACAAGTAGAAGTTGGAAAACAAACCAAGGTTTTCTGACATTCTTATTGCTAGGAAACAGCCCACAGCTTGTAAAAGTGCTTTTTCTTTTTTCTTTTTTTTTTTAATTGATGGAAACAGTCTTTGCACAGCTGCCTGCAACTTTGTCTTTTGTAAAATTAACTGAAGGTTTAGTCAGCTTTTTTTTTTTTTTTTAAGTGTAATTTTACCAGACTACACATCTCCCTCCAATTATGGAGATTAATACTTTGCAAAGAATGGTGCTTTTGGGTATGTAGAGCTTCAGGTGGTTTTATTCAAGTTACTGACTGGTGGGGAGGTTTCCCTGTAATAAGCTCTTTTAAAAATAATTAGCATGTAAAATTTTGCAGTGTTTGCAAACAATTCTGCAAGAAACAGACAACAAAAATTCATTTACTTCTTACATCAAAATCAGACAAGTCAGCAGCAATGCCCTTCCTTCATTACCATTCTCCCTCTGGTTAACCAAGACCATGATCACAAACATTGATCAGCGTCTCCCTCCTCAGCCAGCTGTCCTTCTGCTCCTCTCCCTGCACCAACTTTCAGTTGTGCAACTTTCCATAGTTAGATGCAGAAAACTGGATTACTTTGCCGTAACAAGTTAGAAAGAACACTACCATAATCTTGGTAAACTCTTCAAATGATCAGCAACTTCCAAAACGTTTTCAAACTTTTTCTTCTTCATATGGATTCTTAAGAGCATGCAGAGTTCACATCCTCCCTATGAACACATTTCAAAAAAATCACATTTTTGGCAAATCAGCTTACTGCTCTATTTTTATATTACATAATTGCAAATCTGCTTCAGGTCTCTATTGGAATCAATCTGAAAGATAACAGCAATGTATCAAGAAATGAGAAAAAGTGCAGGATGGGTATGAAGAATATTATTAAACAGCTTCTTGAAGTTCAACTTTATCTTCAGCTAGCCTCTTTACCTTTCTTGGCTAAATCTTTGGCAGTTTAAAACAACTAACAAAGTGCATCAACAAATCCTTCCATGGGATATCGCCAACTTATGAAACAGACAACCTCAGACAAAAAAAAAAAAAAACAGACAACAAAACCAACCCACAACTCTTGATGTATGACAACTGCACCCCCACCTTATTAAACTCTGGTTGTGTTGTTGACAGAACATTAATGTGAAATTGCTTTGTTGTATCATATACCTATGAATTGAAAAAAAAAGCATATTTTATCTTTGAGTCTTCCACATAAGTAAAAGCAAAAAAATTACACACTCCACCCCCTCTTTTTGTTCAGATTGAGATCTGAGAAGTTTTTTAAGTGATATTTTAGTTTTTTTTTTGTTTAAAGTGTTCATTCAGTTTAATCAAGTCTCTTTGAATTAGTAGGTAACACAAGCATCTGTACAGAGTATTTCTAATTACAACAGACAAATCATCTCGAGTTTACTAGTAAAATACTTGCAATGTAACAATAACATAAGCATAATATACTATAAAAGAGCTCCTAGTCCAGTTACACAATATATTCTTACATAACAACCTTCGTTTCATCTGAATTTAATAGAAATACACACACTGGAGGATGGAAGGAAAACTGTATAAATACAAGCACCATTTTATCAGTGTAAACTGCCTAACCTAAGCACAACTACACTAAATAAGAATCAAATACCCATACTTTTGACACACCATCACAGCTAGTAGGCAGCAATGAACCCAAAATAAAATTTGAGATAAAACATTGACATTTACAATCCCTGAAATATCAGGAAAACACCGCCATTCAAAATGAAAAAGAATGAAAATTGCTGCAGCCATTTCTGCAACATATGCAATAGACAAAAGAGCATATTTTACAGAATGGAGCAGAAACATTCAACCATATAAAAACAAGTTAAGTTACAAGGTAAGACCAGTTACAAAACAGAACATGAATGCAAAATTTGCGAATTTAGAAGCAGCAATCTCAAATGTTCATAGAAATCAGGTCTCAGCAAAATGCTATCCTGAACAGATTTTATATTGCAGCTTTGCTAAGAGAGGCCTGAGCTGTGAATTCGTGATGGAAGTCAAACTTGCCCTTTAATTACTTCTCCAGTGCCACTTTCTACCTCAAAAATACACATTGCTTTCAATCTGTTCAAACTGAAAACACCATGCTGGCCTTTCAAACACATATTCAAGAGTAGTAATGAAGACTGCTGCACTGTGTTTCTATCAGATAGACACTAGTTTCAACTCATCTGTCCAAATAAAAAACGGGCAATTCAAATAATGAACACACTACTCCCACACACACTACCAAAACTTTCCCAATCACTAGGAAAAAAAAAAAGCAGAATTAGTGTTTCAAAAATAATCCTTAGCAGGTAAGAAAAGCTATTCATAGCAAGAAAAGAAAAGTTCTGAAGTCAGAGTGGCATAACACAGCAAGACATCTGGAACCCACCTAGCCAACAAAGCAGGTTTACATTTCATTTACAATCAACAGGTAATCAATACATATTGGAGAGAAATTCACATAACACTTCAAGTCACAGAAAGCAGGCTACCACATTCTACAACAGCTGATTTTCTAGATACACCAGCTACTAGAGATTTATATATAGCATTCTGTAATCATTTTACCTTGATGTGATAAAGGCAGCAGGCCCAGCTGCAAAATCTCTTCCCAGAAGAAACTGTCAGCATCTTGGATGCACAAAAAAAGCTCCACTAGCAACTGCCGTTGCTTGAGCTCAGAACCCTGCTGGAGCAACGCAAACCCCAACTGCAAGCCCCAACAACACAAGGAAAATACACACCTGGAGACGGAGAGCAGACAAGCAAGAATTCTCCTGATACCCCAGGGGCTTCTCCTAGTCGGCCAAGAGCAACCAGCCCCACCTGAATCTCTGAACAAAAGTTTTTGTATCAATGAATTTGTTATGATATTTCTGTCAGCAACTGCCAACAATTTAGTTATTATCAATCCAGATATGTTGAAATCCCATTATCTTTAGAAAACATCAAAATATATCCACTTCCAACCCTGCTTACAAAGGGAAACAGCTGACACATGGCTAGTGTCTTCCAACTGAACTCAAAACTGAACTAAAAGCAGACCTGCAATACGAGTTAGCCCATAGAGGAGTGACTTTCACAATAACCACAGAATCCCTAACTAGTTCCCCAAACAAGTTACTGTTAGTGATTTCTCTATCACCATCAATCACACCACAAGCTTTTATGACAAAGAAATCATTAAAACTTGTACACGGAAATCATTACTCTGAAAAATCAGCTACAAAATGCACGCATGAACTCTAGCAACTGGGTTAGTAATTTACATGTTATTTTTTTTTGCTTGCTTGGTATCAGTGCATTCAACCAGGCCTTGCAGTATCATACAGCATTATGTAAGCCTGCATCTTGTAATCAAGCTTTGCTTCTTCACAGATTACTACTTCTAAGGACCCCACTAACAGCTAATGCTCTGGTGCAAAGTTGGTAGGAATATTTTTTCCCTCCTTTTCAGAAACTCCTCATGCAGTATCATAGAGCTGCAGACCAACATCAGGAGCATAGCTGTTCTTGAGCAATACACACATGCAGAAGGAGAGGCACAGCAGCCTGGACACTGTCCAGATGACTCTGGAGCAGCTCGTGAGGCAGCTGGGTATGCACGCTATATACTTTTCAGAGCACGCACCTTATACAACAACAACTTTCATTTTGACCAGCTTCATTTTACTGTAGTACGTGAGCAAACACAAACTTTGCAATACAAGCCTCAAGATCCTCACAGAGCAGAGCCAGTCATCCACTAAAATTATTACTATAAAAACAAAGGCTTAAGAACGCACTGGTAACAACCAACCCCACAGGATAACATCAGGAAGACTTTCCAACGATCTTACTCCAACTGTCTCTCTCATATCAAAAGTAGCAGGAGGACACACACCATTTGTATTCTCCCACATAAACCTACCTCCAGTTTAACCAGAATAACTGAAATTCTAAGAAATTTACAAATAGCTTAGAAACTCTGTATTTCACTTCAAGTTTTGCAAAACTATGTATAACCTTCGGGATGTTTGGAGGTCACGGAGGGACAAACCATGTTTTAAACAGACAACACAAAAGACCTCAAAATAACCGCTGCCCTCTCCTCCAGTAGGCGCAAATCTGCTTCGTACACTTCTAATTATAAATATGGTAACATGACATGAGGAGAGAGCCAGCCCCTTGAGGAAGATCTCCCAGACACTACTAACCCAGATCTGCGCCGACCAAAAGGCCAGATCAACAGATTACAGCACGATATATAGTGGGTTGTTCGGCTTTGTGTTGTGTTTTTTTTTAACCTACAAAACATACAGCTATTTATACAAAGTGTACAATGATAACATGCCTCCAAAGTGCAGTTACGTCTATCTTACACTGATCCATTATCCCAAAGGTTCCTGCTTCTATTTCTGGCTCCATAACTGGCACTGCTCAAGTCCCTTTCTCCACATTCCCGGGTAAATTCTCTTCACTATTCCCAATAAAATAAAACCATTTGGAGCTCTAGATGGCACTTAGAGTAAGTACAATTGTATCCTCTGCACACTTTTATTTAAACTAAACTTAATGATTTATACATCCAACTTCTTTCTTGCTAGTATTTGCTCTTTGCTGCTAAAGGGAAAACATTAATTAACAGCAGAGTCCCTTCTTCATGTGCTTCATCTTCTAAAAACATCCCAAAATACTAGATATTAATTTATTTTAGGTTCACAACATGTAAGAGCGCACAAGCTTGCTTTATTGTTACGATGTATTTCTGGTACCTAGTCCTGCTCATACAACTGCCCAGCTAGATGAACTTCAGCTCTAAGATGCATCTTTTCTACCTTCATTATTTTTCCAACACAGTTGAGATAACTTATACTGTGCAATCAACCAATTGATTTCAGAAGAGTACTTCTTCCAGAAAGCCTACTATGCCAGCCACTTCTCAAGTTTATGCAGCGGTAGGAAAGACACCCGTCCTCCTCAGTCTCTCCCATAGTGAAATACTGGCGAAACTTTAAACGTGAACACATCGCATGGCTCACCGACAGAACGCACCACTTAATTACTTCAGGCATGAAACAGATGGTAGAGTAAAAACAACTACGGCTAAAAGAGGGCTGAACTAACACGTCAAGGTTACTGCTGAGTACCCTGGTTTCAGGCACGAGTTGTTTTTCTTTAATCTCTAGATAAAGTATGAAAGACGGCGATGCCAGGCTCTGCTCGCGCTATTCCCCCAGCACCCAGGTTAGCAGCCCCACCTCCGCCCCGCAGCCAGACAAAACTTCGGGGTCACCGCAGAAGCAAAGCCAGCCCCGGCCAGCCCCGCAGCAAGGGTAAACCAGAGGAAGGCTGGGCGCGGGGCACGGCTCCCTGGGGAGCAGAAAGAAACCGAGAGGGCGGCGGGTCAGCCCCGGCCAGCACGGCGTTGCCCTGCCCGCCTGCCTGCCTCTGAGGGCGAGCAGGGAGGCGCAGGCCGGCTGAGTCATCCCTCGGAGCAACTTCGCTGCCAGGGCTCCGCCGTCAAGCCGCGGGCAGGGAGCGCCCCAACCCGCCCACCCGGGGGTCCCCACAACCACCAGAACCAGCACCACCCCGCACCCCGGCTCCTCGCCTCCCGGCCCTCGCCGAGCCCCCTTGCGGCAAGGCAGGGGAACCGGGCAGCCCCCCGCCGGCCTCCCCGAGGCTCCCTTAGAGGGAGCGGGACGGCCGAGGGGCCCGGGCCCGCGCCCCCCCCCCTCCCTCAGCGCCACTCACCCCGGGGGCCGGCGGCGGCGGCCCCGCGCATCGTGCGGCGGGCGGGCGGCAGCGGCGCCCCCCGGGCCCGGCGGCTGGGCGGGGGCCCCCCGAGCGCTCAAGGCAGGCGGGGAGCGGGCGGTGCGGGGCCGGGGGAGCCGGGGCGCAGCCGCCGCCGCTGTTTGTTATTGTCGTCAGCCGCTTCCGGAGCCGGGGAACGCCGGGAGGGGGCGGCCCCGGGGAGGAACCGGGCGGCGGAAGCGGCGGGGCCGGGCCTCGCCTGCCTTCCACTATCCGTAGCTCTGCCGCGGCCGCTGGAGTGGTCTCAGCCACCCCCCCCTCCGACCCCAAGGGTGGCCCCGTTCAGCGCTCTCCAGGCCAAGAGGGATCCCCTCGGCGCCTCCCCGAGTTGGCTCACGAGTTGTTTTTTTTTTTTTTGGCGTGAAGCAGTCCCTGAGCCTCTTCGGCGGCTGGCCTCTTGCTCCTGTGCTTAGAAAGCGAAAATAAACTTTGTACGCCTCACTTTCGGGTTTCTGTTTTATTTTTGGTTTCTCTAGCGGTCTAGTCATGTACAAAAGAGCAGGATAGGGGCGGCGTGAGGGGGTTTGCCTCAACTGTAAGTGGGGGTCACGGTGCTTGGGTTGAGGACATCCTTAGAAAAAGCAAGGCTCCCTTGTGTCATATCTTCTCCATATCACATTCTTTGTGTTATATCTTCTGTGTATTGCTGGGTCTTACCTTCTGTGCTGCAGCACTGTGACCTCCCCTGTAACATAGGCAGCAGATCGGGGAGCAGAAGAAATTCAAAGCACGGTGCCGTGGTCAGAATGGGAAGCAAGCACATAAGAGGAGGAATGCAAAGAGAGAGCACAGGCTTCTCATTTTCAGCCTGCAGGACAGATGCATTTAGTAAAATAACTAGGTTCGTTATAAAGAGTATTTTCTTCCCCCTCACCTGAGGTTTCCTCTTAGGCCTGTTTAAATCGCACGTGCACAGCCCTTCACCCAATTTTATTTTTTCCTTAGTTCATGAGCCAAAAAAAACGCTTTCTCACAAGCTAGACCAGGTTTACACAGTAAACTCTGAAGTAGTTGTTTCTGTCAGGTTGAAGAGCTTCCTGCCTGTCATGTTAAAGACAACAATGAACGGTCACAGCCTGTGCAGACAGGTATTTGTTCTTGGAAAACACCACTGTGGCATTTGCGAGTAAATAAGGCCTCGCTAACCCCAGTTGCCACCTTGTGGCACCTGATACAGAGCGCTTCCTGACTCCTGCCGCTTGTAGGGAAACGTGGCCTAGTTACCCACATTCTGGAAGACGACTTTGGCACTGAACCATGACTGGAGCAGAGAAGGCATTGGTACGGAAATTAGCAGACAAAATTTAATGGGAAGTATGATCAGGGCAATTGAGCAATTCAGGGCAGCTTTGTGTAATTTAACTTTGATTACATCAATCATTTTAGTTCAAAAGATGTTAACTTTTTCTCCTTGCACCTCCTAAAATGGCCTTTTCCTTCATAAATTCATTAAATGTGATGAAGGATTAATCTTCTGTACGGTGAAGGGAATGACATCTAGAACTTCACAAAACAAGTGCTGTATACACTCTAAACAGGGAGGTAAGCCAAAGTTAAATAAATAAATAAATAAATGAGGCTTAGTAAGCCTGAAGCACCAGAGAGCCTCATTAAACTTGTCTGGCTAAATGTCTTGAGGAGATACTACTGGGAGTTATCTATTGCAGTTTGAAGGTCAACAAGAGAAGTAACAGCAGGTACTCAGACACTGTAGTGGCGGTGCCAACAGCCTGGGCAGTTTTCTGACAAAGCACTTCTGCCATTCAGGCTTTCAGCAATTGCATAAAGGCTCTAGGCACTGAAGCGCTGTTCAGTCTTTGACAGCAGGCATGGGACACCTTGATTTCAGAGGCAGCTCAGGAAGGACTGAAGCAAGAACAGGAGTAAGCAAAGCACTGCCAGCAGAGCAGGTTGGTCTGGCTTGATCCTGTAACATTTCATTATGTTGCTTCCTCTCAAAGTGATCCAAAGCCACTTCATGCCAAGCAACTAATTACAGTTTTTTGTTTTGGTTTGGTTTGGTTTGGTTTTTTCATGAGCCTGTCTGAACAAAAACAAACAAAAGTTTAACATAATATCTAGCACATCTGCCCTGAAAAGCTGTATCTTATGAAGACTATTTTGTTCCAGAATATATACATATAAAAGCATTAATTTGAGGTTGCTAATAATCACATTTTCAAAGAACTGTACCAAATTTAAGTTATTATTCTTTCAACATATTGTTCAGGATTCACCAGTACATTGTTTTCACGTTCTGTAAAACAGAAAAGGAGGTGGAAGGAGTTTTTCACTGTGTGGTTTTAATTTTGGGAGCTAAATTGGGTGTACCAAGGAATGTGTCTCTTAAGTTACATGTTCATGCAGCTGTAGTTGGGGAGCAAAAAGAACGAGGTGCACTGCAAGGGGAGGCAAGCTGGCAGCCGAGGCTGATGGCAAGGCTGAAAGGGGCACTGTCATCATGAACAAAGAGTGCAGTCCCACTGTACCAGAAAGAGGTCTGGTGACAAAAACCTGGTTCAGCCACCAGATCTGTGGCTGGGGGGCAAATCCATGGTGACAAGGCAGGCCTGGGGTCAAGCCAGCACAGTGCATCAGAATCCGTGGGATCACAGCTGCAGTGTACTTCAAGAAAAGGCTGAGGCCAAGGGCTGAAATGTAAGTGCAGCTCCTGAGCAGAGGGGAAGCAGCCCCCCAGGGCCTCCTATGCAGTCCTTTCACAGCAGCCTGACCAGGTCCCCATGGCCACACCATGTCACAGCTGGCCTCAAGCAGGACAGCCAGGCCCCTTGGAGGGGCTTGCAGAGCCTGTTTGGGCCATGAGAGCTGCAATAAGTGTGTATAGACACTGCAAATGTGATTTATATTTTTATATAGATATAAAAAAAAAATAAAGCAAGGTTGGTTAGCTACTTACTACAATCTATGGGTGTTGTAATTTCATGAAGTCAAGAATGCTTTTTGAGTGAAAATGCGTTAGAGAAATACATATATATTGATTTAATTCAATTCCAAAATAAAACTAGGAGACAGGAATTATTCTGAGTACTCCCAAAACAAATTGGACAAGACTGAAAACTCCTATTTGATTTACAGTGTTAAAAGAAACACATCCAGTGTCAATTTAAACTTTCAAGGATTACAGTGGTTAATTAGCATCATATTGTTACCTTAGCAGGGCAGTTTCACTGTCAACCATTTAATTGCTTACATGCTTCTCTTCTGGAGATGTTCATTCACATGTGATTCCATAGCACCTCTGAATTTTCTCCATGACACCAAATAAGCCAGCTCATCGAGTTCTGCTCCTAAGTGTCCCATAGTGCATCCCCAACACTTCTGTCAGGCATACTCTTTAAACTGATAGCACCAGGTCAGCAGAATGATCTCAGTATCAAACAGGGAAGTAGCATATCAATCTTTCTGTAGCTTTTTCATCTGCACTTGTAACCTGCCTTGCCCGTAATGGACCAATACTGTTGGTATTTATTCAGTTCAAAATGTACTTGAAAAAACACATCTTCCTGTTTTCTTTAGCTCTACTTGCCCATAACTGTCCCTGTGAACTTCTGCTTCCCTTACACTTGATATCTTTATCAACTTCCCTTCAATTTTGTCTTTTTTGAGGGGTGAGAACTTTGATTATCCCTTAATGGAGCCTAGCACTCCACAGCAAATACCAAGTACTGTCCCATCTCTTGCTTCTTTCTAGAGTACAGACTGGTCCATAAGTTCCCAGTAATTTGTTTTTGAATGGTCAGTGACTCAGGAGCAGCTGATGCCATTTTTGACAGCACACCACTCCCTCTGACCCTTTTATGGATCATTCCTAACCAGTGATTTTAACTTCACATGACTCTTCCCAATATATTTCTGTAATTCTGACTACATAGGTTTTGAATTCATAAGTGAGTAACTTGATTTTTTTGTGTGTTCATTGCCTGAGCTCTGTGCAGGAAGCTAATTATTTAGCTTCAATTTAACATCTAGGTCATGCGATCAGGTTTTGGTCCTGGGCAGAGACATGCAAATGACATTTAAACCTCAGATAAAGCAGTCAGAATGGACATACCTTCAGAAGTGGTTAAGAGCAGGAGCTTTGAAAGGAACACAGGCCACCTGAATAATCATATAAAAATCCTCTTTGCTCATCTTGATTTAGAGACCTCGTTTGTGCCTAATGTAAAAACCAAACCTTCCCACACAACCTCCTCTCCACAACATATGGAGGATACTGAACACAAGGAAAAACAAGTAATGCACTAAACACTACACAGAACAATAGTAATAATAATTACAATTATATAAAGGCATTGCTGTATTAGTATTACAAAGTATTTCATGTTACTGGGAATAGAATTGACTTTTTAATATGTAGAAGCTTTTTTTTTTTATTAAAGCACTTAAGTCACATTCACATATACAACTATAGTTGTATAGACAATAAAATTAATTATATAAGCAGATATTCAGGTTGAAGAAGTTATCCCAGGAATTCAGCTGGCCTAAGTTGCTAGAAAGCTGTGGAGACACTTCATTTTAGAGTTATGGCATGGGAGATGCTGTCCCCATTTGCAAAACATCATTCTAAATACCTGATGGTCTTTCTGTTCACAGATCACATATTCTCATCCTCCCATGACTTGCATCAGTCACTGTCCTGGATCAGTAACCATAAAGAAATAATTCACAAACGAAGGGGTGCAGGCTTACCTGTGAGGCTGCAGCTCCTCTCAGCCTCAGCGGTGAACTTTAGATCTCACTATAACTCCACCACAGTACACAAAGCCACGTTCAAATGTCATTATTCCGGGAAAAGGGATTTGGGATGTACCCAGCTGAAAACCCAGGCCACGAGCCAGCGAATGTCCCAGCAGCCAGCCTGGATATGCCCCTCATCAGGCACTGCCCTGAGACAGCCTCATACGCTTCTAGACCATGTCCACTCCTATGTTTAGATTTTAATGTGAAGTCTATTTTATAAAGGCAAGAAAAAGTATGATTACATATAATCTAAGTCAGTAACTTATGCATTGTGTGTGTGTGTGTTTTTGTTCATTTGTTTGTTTTTGCTTTTCTTTAGTTGTTAAAAAGGACTGCTTGGATTTTATATTAGTGTATAACCCCCCTTCCCCAAGCTTTCTATTAACACAAACTGGAAATTCAAGATGCAGAAACTCTTCATTTAATTTAAGTTATTAATTATATTTAAATACATTATTAAAAGCCTCAAACCAAATTTATAAAACACACTTTGTGCTTAAATGGAAATGAATCATGAAAAGAATCACCTATTAACATATTGAATATATATATATATTTCTCCTTTGGTCTGGTAGCTTATAGCATTCAGTGCTTTTTGTTTCATTTTTATTCATTTTTATTCCTGAATGGAATGGAAACAAAACCATCATTTTCTTCTGGCTCCCAAATTCTTAATGCAGAGAATTAGTCATTGACCTCAATTAACTGAATAAACTGAAGCGATGATTCTTTGTATCACCAGAAGAGGCTATACCTAAGTACCATTCCTAAGTACCTAGTTCAAAGTTTTTAAAAGATTATGTAGGAGTAGACTAATTTAAGCTATATTTTAAATCATTTTCAAAAAAAATAATTAAAAAAAAATCTGACTTCTGAGTGTACTTGCATTCATTACTCATTCTTAGAAGCTTTTTTATATTCATTGATGAGATCAGCCGTGGGTGCTGGCAGAATCCTCTTTCAGGGCTTTGCAGCTTTGGAATTTGCTCTGCATTTGAGCTTTGCAATACAGCAACTCTGAAGTCTGAATGCTGGTTTCATTACATCATTTATGTTCCCTATGCATTTTAAAAGCATGTATAGATTGCGGAAGCCAGTGCAGAGAGAGAATTGTTTAAAGAGATAGAGATTGTGGAAGGCTATTTTGCCGTTAAAAATACTCAAAGAGCATAAAATGAATAATTTATTTTTTTTTTTCTAGAACGTATTTCTAAAATGACTGTGTTTGGTATGTTTATGCACCAACACATGAAGGACACTGAAATGGAGACTAACGGGTAAAAATCTCTACTAAGAACAAATTACTGTTTTCTGATGAAATAAGCAAGTTAGCGATAATGCAGATCACTATCTGCATAATCATTTGGGCATGGGAAAGTAAGAAAAAATATGTCAAAACTGTAATCTCACCACCATCAAATTCTTAATAGGATTCTTTTCTTGAAGACTGGTTTGGGTTTTTGCTTTTCTTCTTCTTTTACAGCATATATACAAAATCAGGTTTGTGCATAGAGGTTTTCTGTGTTCATGATTTAACTGTGAAGAAGTGAGCTTCAGTGAGTAGTATGTCTCTTGTTTCCTCTAATATATAACCTGAGTCAATGAAGCTTTATTCTTTTGGATCTATTTTCATGGAACCATTCTGAGCAATATTATCATTATTCTTAATCCTTTTACCTGTATTAACCTATAATTAAGCTGTTGGCATCATGATGTGTGCTGTAGGTGTCACATCAAACTATAGGTTTTAACTAGTTTTATCCATTTGCAACTTTAAAAACTTGCCTTAACTTTAGAACTCTGCATTTTAGTCTTCTGAAGTTTCCCTGCTTTTCACATTTTTATTAAATTAACTTTATTGGACTGTAGTGTAGAGCTCCAAATTACCTGGATTTACTGACTTAAATTATTAATCCCTAGCAAGGTTCTAGTAACTTCCTTGATTAGCACCAGACAATCTTTATGTCATTAACATTTTCAGCAGCTTGTTAGGGACTCAGTGTTAGTTCTAAGACTCAGCAACCAAGAGTGATTGATCCCTGCCTTGACTTCAGCTTTCCAGTTTTTCATATTTCCTAACTTCCAGGTCACTTTGCTTCTATCTATTTCCCTTTTCTTATGGTCTGTCACATAATACTTATTAACTTTGTTGTTGTTTAATTTCTAGTTATTTCTTTTATATCACTGGTGAATCTGCATAGGCTCTTAGTTTTCGCTCTCTAGACTGGAGTTGGGAGTTTCATCTGCTTTTTAAGTCCATTGAAAGAACACTCAGTTTCAACCACATTTATCTTTGTCTTTTTCTTTTCAGAGCAGTTTTGCTCATTACGTTTACTTTCAGTAAAGGAATTGCCAAGTTTACCTATGTCCCCTTACCTAACCAAAGTACACCCATTCTAAATGTGAGACAAACTATTGGTGGTCGCTAACAGCCACACATTCCACTTGATGAATAATGTAGGTTTATCTGCAGGAGGAATTGGTTTGTCTGATCTGTCCCAAATGCTTCTTAAAGTCTGAGCCTGCTTACAATTGATTTTGCATCATGCTCTCCAGAGGCATATAGAAATTCAAGCATTTCTTGTGGTTATCTTCAATTCAGACATACTCCACATGACCATCTCAAAAAGCCATTGCTTTTCACAACTTCCTTAGTTCATTGTCCCTCTTAATATTTTGGGAGGTACATTCTAGCACGTGCCAGGGTGTTTTGTGATTTTGCTGCAGACAGCTCATCCCACAATTCGCATGCAGTGTTGGTGGTGGATGTGGAGCAGAACTTGCGGTAAGTGCTGTGCGTCTTTCATTGGTGATAGCACAGCTGAAGCACCACCTGCTCAGCCGCAGCTGCAAAACTGCTTTGTGAGCTTGGGAAATTCACAACTGGCTATCTCAGCCTGAGCACTATGTCCTTGCAGCTATGACACCGCTAGTGCTGTGACCCATTGAGGGCTAGCAGAGTCGAACCTTTGACTGTAGGCTTTATGGTCACTTTTTCTCTAGTGACAGGATTACATTTATGAAATTGTGCAATAGAAATCATCTCAGGTTGCAGATATAGATTGACTAGTGTATTGTATAGATGTACTCTGAGAAAAAAAAAAAAAATCTCTGTTTACACAGCAAAGAGCAATGAATTGGAGGCAATTAAATAAAATTGTAGAAAACTCTTGCAGATACTAGCAGTAACTCAGCAGTGTGCTTAATATTGTCATTACAAAGGAAGAAAGAAATGTTAAGAAGAAAAAAGTGAGGAGCAAGTGAGAGCAAGCCAGATCCCAAAGTGGAATTAGACATAGAAACACTGCACTCTTCAGTGTCTGCTGACCACAGCGAACCCTGGAAGAACCCAGGAAGATTATTTTGTGATTTCAGTTCAGCTGTGTTTATGAAGGCCTCTGGAGTCCTCCTGTAAGATGTGCTAGGGTTCCACAGAGGATTTTGTTTAATCTTTTCAACCATCCTGCTGTGCCAACTTGTCCCTAAAGACATTTTTTTGTATTTCTCTGAAGCAGTTGGTATTTTCAATAGAACTGAATGGATCTCACTTCTCCAACAGATGCACCAGAGATCTGAAAGCAAGGCCTGGGCTGCAGGACTGAGGCCAAAGATTCTTGGCATATCTGTGATGTTACCAAAGAGAAGTATTGTGTTCCCTCTCAAGCCCAAATGAGCAATTAATTTACATCTTAGTACTTTTTCTAACCATGTCTATGTATCTAGGCTCTTTCTGTTCAGGCTCATGGCTATTGAAGGCAATATGCAACATAGGTATTTAACTGTGCAGGGGACAGTAACAACCTTATCCTTGCATGAAGGTTGTCTTAGAAAGCATTGCTGCTCTATCCTTTCCCCTCAAAAGATCTGTAGGATGTACAGCATAGCCAGTATCAGTATGAAATGTAATAGCCTCTCTCTTGCTTTTGTTGTTGGGGTTTAATTCATTTTCTCCTGCTCCTCCTGTCTTGCCTGTCCTGGGCATATGAGCCAGATGGATTGGCCTCTCTGCTGAGCCATTGTCCTTCTTCCCCATCCAGGTGCAAAGAAGAGCACAGAAAGGTTTTTTTTTGTTTGTTTTTGTTTTTGTTTTTTTTCCACTAGAGTCAGAAACAGGAGCTATCAATCCAAACAAATAGAGTTCCATAAGTTTTTACTAGCTTTTAAGAGAAATGACAGAGTACTTCTGCTGGTGTTAGCTTTATTTAATAGAATAAGCATTTTTTCTTCTCTAAAAGATCCTCTTCTGCATTACACCACATAGTTTAATACAGTCTAGAATTACCTATTTCATGGATGCCGTGGTTTATTGCTGGCAACACCATATTGCAATCTGAGAAAGCAACGCTAGAGGACATTGTTAGTCTTTACATGTTGATTCTGCCTGACAGCAAGCGGAGCTCTGAGTTGGAGGTTTTTTTGTTTGTTTGTTTGTTTTCTCTTTAAGCATACATAATGTGGAGTATGTTTAGGAACCAAATCCACTCTTGATGCATGGTTTCATAAGTTTTCATGCTTCATCTTTTTATTTATTTATTTATTAATCAAATAAGAGTAGAGCATCAATCCCAGAACAGACAAGGGAATATATACATTAAAACCAACACAGTGGGCTAACAACCTGCATGTCAGTCCTACACAATTTATTTCTCTCTAATATTTTTAAAATATCTCATTTATCAAGGATGAATGTTTTAATATTTTCCATTAAAGACGTATATTAGGAATTACTATTGAGAGCTGTGTGGTATAGCCTCTGGCATGTAGAGTGCTTGCTAAGGTTGGGCAGTGTTTCAGAAAGGAAGCGTAACTTTATTCTGTTTCTTTTACAGTGCGATGAGTACAAAGTTGAATGTCATTTACCATATGCAAAAAGACATGTCCTTGAATATTTTTAATATTCTAGCAAAGAGCAGGTAGACACTTAAAGGTACAATATAGCACAATATTCAAAGTTTAAGTACCAATACTTAGACACTTTATTAGACACACAGAGACTTCATTTCACAAAGGACAGAAGTTGTATTATGCTGCGTAGTGGGTTTCAAGGTTGTGTTTCTATTGAAGCTTGCCATGTTCATAAATAAATAAATAAATCAATAAATCAATAAAGCAATCATTTCATAATAATAATAATAATAATAATAAAAAAAAAAACTTTGTGAACATTTTTTCTTCTGTTTTCTTAAAGCAACATTTTACCTGGGACAGTCACCTCGGTATAGTATTTTCTAGTGAGTTCTAAAGCTACTGTTATATTTTATTTTTGCACACATTAATGAAAGGAACTTATCATTCGGATTTATAGAATAAATTGTTTTCTCTATAGAAAATGCATTCAAACTCTTTTAGAACTCCTAGCTACTGAAATTTCGTTAGTTACTTGGTGAGGCAATAGACAGGATAATAAATAATGCACATACTTATTTCATTGGGTTCCAAATGTCTTTTGCATTGGCCACGTGGACCTCTCTGAAGGACATACTGGGACTTAACTATAGGCTTTTTAACAGGTCATGAAATAACCTAATAACCTTGTTTTAACATTAGACAAAAATCACCTACTGAAAGAGAGTGACAGTAAGTTCATTCTTTCTGACTAAAAAATGGTAAACATGGTTAGTTATTTACATACTTAGTAAATACAGGAAGAGAACTTAAAGGTTAATAAAAATCTCATTAAGCACATTAGAACTTTTATTGCACTTGCCTAATGAAATTCAGTATCTAATTTAACCTATAATAGCAAGTTTTTTTTTTTTTTACTTTTTTTTTTTTTTTACTTTTTTTTTTTTTTTTTTAAGCAGCGTTTTTTTAATATGCTATATAATAATAAGTTTCCCTTATGGGAGATTTATTTCCCATGGAAATTTCACTTGGGTTATTTAACCTCACTATACTTCAATTTTTCCCCTTGGAATAATATTTATGAATTAAATAGGTAATACACATTTGGCAGCAACCTCAGAAAAAATATATTAATGCCCTGGGTTAAGTTGGTCATGTTAGGGTGTGGTGCCATGTTTCCTGGAAGCTAATTCTAGCAGGGCTAAATAACATAAATGACATCTCATGTTATCAAAGCTTATTTTAAATCCTATTTTCTTATGGATATGTGAGCACGCTTTTCTGAGAATGACTGATGTGCTACATGGACGTTGTGAAATGAAAACTGAATTTGGTCAGGTGACTGTGGCAAATACATGTAAGTAGAAACAAGAGTTTCATCTTGTTTCACCTTGAAACAAGAGTACCATCTTTCACTTTGAAAATTAACTGATATTTCTGTGAAATGGTTGTCAAATATTCTCAGTGCAATACTTTTACAAGTTCTATTGAAATCCTAATCAGAATGATAAGCGGGAGGGAGGGGAGAGGGGAATATGAAGAGGAAACTATTGAATATGGCTCAGTTTTGCACCATACCAGCAGTGTGCTCACTAAAATACCATAGAAATGTGTTGGGGAACATCTCAAATATGCCATGTCTGCTTTCTTGTTACTTTATGTGGGAAAGAGGGAGATTTCACAGGAAAGCATGGAATATATTGAATGCATGTTCCTGTTTTGCCAGGGTTTTATTTATTTCATTGTGTTTTTGTTTTGGTTTTCAATAATATCTTAGTATCTTTCTTCACTAGATATGTTTATTTACTTCTTATGTTTAATTTTGCTGAGACATTTTGTCAGTGTCTTTTCCTAGCCCACATTCTTTTAGTTCCCTTCAAGCTCAGACACAAGGAGGACCTGCAGTCCTGTTCCTTCAACTAACATTTGTAATGCTGTTGTTTTTCAAAGCTCTGTATTGCTTCTCCATTTCACATTTCTTTGCTGGATCTGCATATTCAGCTACAGAGAGTTTTTCAAGGCCGAGTAACTACAGAGACAGAAGAAAATATCCAAGGTTTAGGAATTAATTTCTGTTTCTTTAGTTATTTTGTTAGTTGGTTTGGTTTGCTTTGCTTGATTGTGGGTTGTTTGTTTTGTTTTTCCTTTCAATTTAAGTTGGGAAAAAAGCAGCTTCTCATTCTTCTGTTTAATCACTAAGCACTTGTAAAAAGTTTATTTGGACACTAGATGACAGTGGAAGATAGTAATTGCAAACAAGATTTTGAAGGAGAACATCATTGGAAACGTATTTGCTAAGGTTATGTGTTATGAGTGTTGATAAACCACTAATGTTATTTCTAGAGTTAGATATTTTGCAGTATAGAAGTTTGCATTATAGAACTTCAGCTGTAACATACAATGTAATGTTACCTTGATTCTACCAGAATGTTATGCTGAGACTAGACCATTTTTGCTTATACTGGACACCATACACCATATTTTTTTAGCCTAAGCTAGAAAAACAGATTTGTAAAGCCTGTTTTAGTAGATACAATCAATGCATTCACAACCAAATATGATATTAAATATTCAGGAAATAAGATCAGCCATTTAAAATGAACATACTACATTAAAAAAAAAATAGAAGAAGAAACAACAGAGAGGGAACATGGAGATGCACTGCTTTAAAGTAGAGATGACTGAATCTTTTAAGTGATACAAAAATATTTGAATAGCTCTTGAGAACTTGCTGGTAACATGCATATTATTTATCTTCAGGCTGGCCATTCTCTTAGTCAAAATACTACCTTAGTGAAACAACACATGGCATTTTTCATTACCAGTTTTTTCAAATAAATATAGTTTCCTGTAAATCTTTTGTATCAAGAAAAAATTATTCACAAAATTTAAGAACTGTGCCGAAGGCAAATTTGAACTTGTATCAAAAAAAAAAAAAAAAAAAAAAAAAAGGTTTAAAAGGATGTTAGTATTCAAACTAAATATTCTTTCCCAAATCCCATAATCATCAGTACCTGGCAATGCAAATCACTGAAGGCAGGAGCATTCTGGCTCCTGCATCATTTTGGAAAAAGAAACCTACGGAGCTATGAAAGTTACCACTGATTGATCAAATTTATCCAGAAAGGGAGATCCAGAGGATTTCAAGGAGCACCAGCTCTGCAGTCAGTCACAATAGGGCTCAGCTTTGTGTAAAACCCATTCTCACAGACCCCACTTTGATTACTTGTGAGTGCTCATCACAGTCAGGTACAAGACTCTGGGTCTAATGGAGATGTGCAACAGAAATCTACACAACAAAAAATGCCATCTGCTCTGCCTTCCAGGATAGTCTTTCTGAAGTGTTACTTCCTCACTTTGTATATATTACACCTTAATAATGGCAAGGGTAATTCCCTGAGACTCTAAAGAAGCACTTTCTCATCAGATAAATGTCTCTCCTGAAATTATTAAAATTTTCAATAGACACCAAAGGTTTCAAAGATGCCTGCCTGCAAATTTCAGGGATTTCTAATAATCCTTCACTGCAAAAGGTGAAGGGAAAAAAGAGAGAGGGAGAGAGGTCTTATGACTGTCATTTTCTGTTACTTGTTCTTAAATCCCTTTCGTTTCTGTTAAAGTTTTTTTCTTTTTTTTTCTTTTTTTTCTTATTTTTTTCTTTTTTTTTTCTTTTTTTTTCTTTTTTTTTTTCTGATAGGCAGCCCAGACACTATCCAGCAAAGTGAGTGCTGTCAGCATCTTTGTGGTGCTCACTGCCTCTTCCAGGTAATGCCCAAATGCCTTTCTTACACAGGTTTCGTGCTCCTTGGATTGCTTGCTAAACTACTTTTTTTTTATTTTATTTTATTTTAAGAAATGAGTGGAGGATTTTCAAAGGAACAATTCACACATTTAAAGTCAGAAGCAGTTTGATGCTGTGAATTTGATCTCAGGGGTTCAGGTAAATTTTTAGATCAAGAATATGATAGGATTTCTGTCTGGCATTTCTTCTTGGTTGGTTAGTTGAACAGCCCCTTCAGCTCAGTATCTTTCATTCTAGGGACTTTGTTTTTGGTTATTAGTCTCTTATTATTATTAGGCAGTACACTGCGTGGAGAATTTAGACCTCCTTTTCAGTCTGGCAAATTCTTCTGTAAGAGCCAGCCTCCACAACTGAAACAATTCCTGTCACTACACTGATGTTTCTTTGTGGGCATAAGTTCTAACTGTCATTCCCATTATCTTGCTTTTATAATTCTGCAAGTGGAAGAAGAAAAAGATTTTTTAACTGTATGTTTGACTTGAACATTTGTTCTGCTGATAGCAGGGGAACTAAGACAATTTTATTTTTACCATTGCCTTTGTAAGGCTGGAAATTTAGAGGACATATGCTCAGCTTGCAAGTCATGATATTCAGTATGAATTCATGTAACAGCAAGAGACAGAAGGTGTCAAAAGCATCCTTAATATGCTTGTTTTTCAGTGGTAAACTACTTTGTTCATCATCAAACTGTAATGCCTTGTGGTCTTCATATGAGCACAGAAGCATAAGTATTTTGCCAGGATTTCTGGCATGCTCACATTTTACTGTAAACAAAATACCAACAACTCTGAATACTGCACAAGATTAATTCAAATTAGTTTTGAATACTTACAGTTGCTTTCATTTGATCCCATCTACCATGACTGGTCTTGTAATTTTCTCTATGGTATGTTATGAACAAGTCTTTGGAAGGTCAATAAAAAGAGTGTCAGCAGAGACCTGATTTCTGTCCTCATCCCAGGATATTAGTTACTGCCCCAGTTAGCAGGAGTTCTTTATGCTATTCTGATGTAAAAATAGGAAATTTAAGAAGAAATATTTACTAAAAATGCAACTGTGGTTAGCTGTCTACTCACTGCTTGGAGATTGCCTTAATACCAGGCAAACAGTTTATTCTATATCATGCTTAAGGATAGTACTTACTCTATACAAAACATGGTCTACAGCCAATGAAAATTAGCAGATTTACCTTAGATTTCTTCATTGAGTTTAAATCAAGAACATACAAATAAATGCATGCCTTTTTTAACATCACGTTATTTTATTGGTTTCGGGATAGTATAGTAGTATACTGAGTGCAAAAGAGCAGCAGCATGAATTGTCTTGGTAGTACTTCATGTCTGACATGTTTCTACTGTGGTACAACAAATACTTCCAAACGTATAGGTGAATTGCTTCATCAGTGTCATATGATGGTTATGTTGTTAAAAATGCCAATTTATAAATGTAGGTAGAGGAAAAAATGAAGACAGGGCTGGTTCTTTTCAGTCAAATAAACTTTAAGGCTGAATGAAATCTGTCAAACCAAGCCAGTGTTCCCACATGTTTCTCTCTGAAAAGCAAGTGAAACTCAAAGAACAAACAGATGTCTTTCCAAACCACCTGCTATTTCACAAGTCTCTGAGTCCCTAGAGAAGGCCTTCCAGGTCTAGCTTTATTCAGAGGCAAGCTGAGCACCAAGCCACAGAAGGCAATGCAGTTTACACAGAGGGTGTGCACCTATTTAAATAAAATAAGTTTTCTCCCTGTGACACTCTCAGCTGGACCTTTGCACCCACAAGCAGCATGTAATTGAGCAAAAAGCAGACCCAAAATGCAGGCAGTAATAAGATGTTCACCTTATAGAAATAGAACTACTTCCTACCGCAAAACCATAGTAAACAAAGAATGTAAGAATGTTTTTAAGCTCTTTGTCAATTCTCATTCCCCTACTGCCTTCCTAGTAATCTAGAAAAAAAAAAAACTCAGTTCAGTCTGGAACTCAATTTTAGGGTAAAGGGCTCATCCTGGAGAAGGAACACGTCACCAGTGCTTGTAAGAGCACCTAAGCCTGCCTCTTGGCAGCAAGGGTAGCTGAGGTGAAAGAACAGCTGTGTAAAGCCTCCAACAATCACAAGCTAGACAACAAATGATTCTTCTGAGTGATTTTTGCTTGGGATTAATTACCTTTTGCTCAAAACATTGCTTGTCAGCATCAATTCAGTACCACAGAAATACAGAATGGTTGAGGTTGGAAGGGACCCCTGGAAGTCATCTGGACCAACCCCGCTGCTCGAACAGGGACCCAGGATCATATCCCTGTGGCTTTTGAAGATCAACAAGTATCATAAACTTATGGAGGAACGCCTGTCCAACAGAAACAGGAAAAAAAATCACTTTCTGTGGGAAATGAAAATACAGCCGGACAAGTTTGTGTCAGCATTTGGTAAGGACTCCAGTGAAGACATTCCTGGCATAATGTTGTTGTAGGTGTAGGAGCAAGTTAGATATGGAACAAGAAATGCTTTAAATAATGTATAACATAAAGCTAAGCTCAAAACTGTTCTTTACGTCTAGTTTTTAAACCATTCATAATCTTCTTATGACAAAGCAGCAAACTTGCTACTGCATAGAATGCATCCTTTCATTTCCAGCTTTGTGGTTAAATACTAAGAGCTATTTGACTTCTGACGTGGTATAGTAACACTGTCTCCAGAGGCATTGTTTTCTCAAAGAAAACAAATTCTCATGTGTTTTCAGAGATATTTTCATGGTCTGATTAATAAAACTGCTTCAGCCATTACAATCAAACAAGTGACTGGGGAAAGCATCATTTGTTCATTCATTTTGGATGTTGGAAATCAATGTCAATGTTTCTCTCCAGACTCTTCTCCCTCCACCATTTCCATGAAAAGTGAATTGAAAGCTCCTATCCCATATGGAATATAAAAGCAGCTATTTTTGTGCAAATTCAAAATATTTTGGTTTTCCTTTCATCCACTCCTATTATTGTGCTATTTTTGCTATAAGATGCATATATTTTTCTACTGAAAATTTGTAATGTGATACAATTGTTACATCTGAGAGAAAAATCTCTCTACCAAGAACTATGTTGAAGAATTTGGTCTATTTTTTTTTTTAAGTTCCTCATATATGCTTCAATGATTTTGTTAATTTAAACTTGCTAATTTAAAATTTCAACTTTGCTTGCCCAGCAATAATGACACTGTAAATATTTAGATTAAGCAGAACCAGCTTTCTCTTTTATTCTTCTTGTTTCACCTGTCACTGCCATTGCTGCTGTCAAAGGCAGGTGTGCTTGAATGTCAGAATTAATAAAGGACCTGGACCAAGCAGTACTGTCGCAAGCTTATGAAAAAGAATTAATTTCACATAAATTTCAAGCCTCAAACAACCGCATTAGATTTCAATTCTGAGGTGACAAATCTGCCAAGGACTTCCTTGAACTGCTATTATACAAAGAGAGCACAAGAGCTTACCTTAAAATTAGAGTTTTGCTTTCAAAAAGGAAGGATTTTGCATTATGATCATGTTGATGTCAGAGTGTTTTGTTGAAGTTGATTCTGATTGTGATGAAAGGAAAGAAACAGACTGAGGTTAACACATCGATGAAAAAGTTGAATTGGAAAAAGAATGTTGAATATTTTGCTGTAATTACACGGGGATACAGTGGTGGTTGCAAAATCAGTTTTCTCTGCATTGATGCAAGTAGTTCAAACAATGAGTTGTGTGGTAAATATCTTCAAATTAAATCACTCGGTATAAAGTGTAACAGTAAGCTCATCTCTGGAAACACTCCAGACTTTTTTATGAATCACAGTTAAGAATGAGGGAATTATTAGTTCTAATCAACTTTATATTCAGTCAAAACAAACACATTAAATGTCAAAAAAAAATATCTAAAACAACCATCTTGATCTTGAGATAAATACAGTTAGTATGGTTATTTTCTATGTGAGAATTAATAACCACAACAATATTTATTATTTGTGGTGTAAAGAATTCATCACTGTTTTTTTTCAGACCATAGCTCTTAGCATTACTGGTCCACACTCAGCACCTCAACACGCACTCCAGCACAGAAACTGGCTGAGTTGTACACCCTGGGCCTATTTTGGTAGCCTGCTCTGGCTATCGAAAGCAAATTTGTATTTGAAGAAATACTTAATGAGTGAATACATAAAAAATGCTGAAAACAAAACAGATTTGCAGAGTTCTTGAACACTAGTAATCTCAAAATAGAGAATACATCCCCAGTATAATCCTCCACCAGTGCTTTTGCCTTGGTCTGAAGAAGACCTGTGCATTTATAAACACACTGGGGCTACATGGGGTCCACTTACCTGCTCCAGTTCTCAGGACTGCTAAAAGTAAGGCATTGATGAGATCCTAAATATTCACAGTATTTGCCTTTCCACACAGAGGATATCATGGCAGTTAAATGGATATGTTTAGCATATCTATGTAAAGGAAACAGTAATGGATTAAAAATACTAAGAATACTGAACTGTCATCAGTACTGAACTGAATATACTTGAAAAGTAGGGAAATCTAAAATTACTTAATTCATATATTTTTTTCTTATGATATATTTTGCACTGAATTCCTGACCGTAAGCTTGAATACTACTGTTCTCTGGTACTTGTTTTTTTGTTTGTTTGTTTGTTTGTTTGTTTGTTTTGGGGGGGAGGGGAGGGTTAATATTGTCTCTTTAAATTGAGAGTCCAAATTACACCATCCAGGGAAAAGATAAAATACTGCTCAGCAGTTGGACTCGGCTTTCTGTTCATCATTTGTGCCTGACCTCAGAAATCACAAAGTGTTATCAGTGCTAGCAGTAGGGTATGAACAGCATGTCTTGTCTTTCTAATGTGTGGATCTATCTGCTTTTCACTAGGGAATTGTCTTAGCCTTATTAATAGTTCTGTGGAGCCAGCTGCTTGAGTTGTAGCTTGTAAAATCTCTATTTGTACCAAGCCAGCTGCTCAGCAATAAGGCTACACCATCAGCCGGGTTGGTATAGCAACATCAAATGGTTGTTAACCCAAATAACCTTCCATTGGAACAGCACAGGCTACAAATGCTGCAGTCCTGCAGGAGATGAGACCACAGTCATCGAAAAATAAAATATGTTGTCAACAAAAAAGTTGAACTGTAATCGTGACAAGCATCTGTCTTCATTTTTCACACACACACACCTTAAAATCCACTGAGAAGTATGTTTTATTTTCTCTCCAGATATTGACTCTGCCACTGCTAAAGGTGAATAAGTCTCAGCTCGGAAAAGAATAACTTCTTTGTGTTGAAAACCATTTGTAGTCGCCTAAAAAGGTTTTGATTGGATACAGACAAAGAAAAAATATTAAAAGTAGAAAATTATTTTCAAAACATGTTTCTTTCTCTGTTCTTTTTCAACTCAGAGATAAAATATTTTTGATAGCTTCTTGTTCAAAACTCATGAATGGATCTATTAAAAGACACAGATATGAAACAAAACTGAAAACTATAATTGTACTTCTTTATCCTGGTTGCAGCTGGGACAGAGTTAATGTTCCTCCTAGTACCTGGTATGGTGCTGTGTTTTGGATTTAGGAGGAGAATGATGCTGATAACACACTGATGTTTTAGTTGTGGCAGATCAGGGCCTACACAGAGCCAAGGACTTTTCAGCTCCCTGTGCTGCCCTGCCAGCGAGGAGGCTGGGGGTGCATCAGGAGCTGGGAGGGGACACAGCCAGGGCAGCTGGCCCAGGCTGGCCAAAGGGATGTCCCATAACATAGGGTGTCATGCTGAATGATAAAACGGGGGGAGTTGGCTAGGGCTGCTGTTATTGCTCAGGGACTGGCTGTGCATTGGTCAGCAGGTGGTGAGCTTTGTGCATCACTTGTTTATATATTTGTTTGTTTATTTATTATTATTTGGTTTTATTTATTTTACCCAATTTATTAAACTGTTCTTATCTCAACCCATTCCAATGCCTGACTACTCTTTCTGAGAAGAAATTTCTCCTAATGAAATTTACAGAAAAGCTGAAGAAACGAACCAAAAGAAACATATCATATTAAGCAACAGAAAACTAAGGTATTAAGAACTACTCATAAGGTTAGTACGTATTTCAGTAATGTCAGGATGGGACAATATCTAACCATAATCTTTGCATAAAAGTATGCTTACGAGAGAAGCTGCCGTGAATAAATATTAATATGCTTAGGAGAGAAATTCATGTCAATCAATATTGATATCCATAGACCTGTGAATGTTTTGTTAATTATGTTGAACATTAAATGTGAATTTGATTTCCAAATGCTTGAAGTGGAAATGCAGGACTGTGAAGGAATCCAGTTAGATGGCTGCTTCTGCTAGGATAAGAAGTGATGAAGCAATTTGCACTTTGAATTTTCAGTCTAGCATCTTTAGATTTCAAACTTGGTGTCTCATTTAAACAAATTAACAGCTCACAGCTCCCACAAAGATTATTTCAGAAAGGTTAAACAGACTTTCAAACACTTGTACCCAGCTCATCATGACAAAGGGAAAAAAAATCATGTGTTTAGATTTACATTTCTTTAACAACCATGTCAACTTCTGCTCCAGTATCATTGTTTGAGATGCCACTACAATTGATTGTGGAACTCTGTGATGAAAAAGAAAGAGATAGGTTAAAAATAGGTTCAAAAATCAATTTTGCCTTACAGTATAAATAAGAAAGTAGGACAGAGCAAGGATCAGGTCTGGAAGCAGCTTTCTCTGGCCTTGTAATTGAAAGAAACAAGCAAATTGCTGTGCTTGGAGGTTAGAGCACAACTTGGCATCTGAAATTTGCAAGGCATGGGAATTCTTGTATTCGAGAACAGACACAATTCTTGTACCTGGTAATCTAGTTGCATTGTTTGCAATCTGCTAATTTTTACCTATTGTATTTTTTACCACTTGAGATCCAGCTATGCAACTTAATAGGTAAACCCTCTCAGAATGTGGGAGCATAAATAAGCCCTCTCAGAATGTGACCAGGGAGAAATGTGGAGGAAGCAGTGACTGGGCTTGTAGGTGACTGACAAATGGAAACTTAATTCCCCAGAAAATTCCAAAATTAATTACCTTTATTTTCAATCCATGTCACATCCTCCTGTAGCTCAACCAAAGGGAAATATTGATAATACCCAAGTTTGAAGCACATTCTGAGTCAATATATTGCAACATTTATGTGATTTCTTCAGAGAAATTCCATTTAAATACTTCTTTTCCCATGTGTTGTCGTTTAACCCGGCCAGCAGCTAAACACCACACAGCCATTTGCTCACCCTACCCCCTCCCTCTCTGAGATGGGGGAGAGAAACGAGAAAAACTGAAGCCTGTGGGTTGAGACAGAGACAGTTTATTAGGACAGAAAATAAAATAATAATAATAATAATATGTACAAACAAGTGATGCACAATGCAATTGCTCACCACCCGCTGACCGATGCCCAGCCCAACCCCGAGCAGCCGGCCCCCTACCCCGGCTAGCCACCCCTATATTTTGTTCAGCATGGTATCAGATGGTATGGAATACCCCTTTGGCCAGTTTGGGTCAGCTGTCCTGGGGCTGTCCCCTCCCAGCTCTTGCTGCACTCCCAACCTGCCCGCTGGCAGGACAGAGCGAGGAGCTGAAAAGTCCTTGGCTTGGTGTAAGCATTGCTCTGCAACAAGTAAAACATCAGTGTGATATCAACATTAGTCTAATCCTAAATCCAAAACATAACACCCTACCAGCTTCTGAGATGAAAATTAACTCTATCCTAACTGAAACCAGGACACCATGAAATTGTTTGCAATGAAACTCCATTCCTATATATTAAGAGCAGAGATCTTTTGGCAGAGAAAAGAAACGGTCTTTCTTCTTGTTAGATCAATATAGAGCAATACATTTGATTTTTTTTAAAATGCCTTTCAAAATGTATAAACAAAATCTTCACACATAGTCTCCTCCATCTGCTTTAGTTATCTAAAGCATCACTAAAGTGTTTTTGTTTTTAAACTAAGTATTTTAAGCTAATACAAATTCTAGATGAAAGAAACAACATTTTGCATTAGATCCAAAAGTTGTTAAACATTTTCAGCATTTTCCCTCTTAGAATCTGACAAAGAGCAAAGCAAGGACCCAGATATTACTGGGGACAAAACAGACTCTCTGGCATCCAACAATGTCGTCAAAGCCAAATGTGCTCCCACACAGGCTAAAGGCTGTTATTATTTGCTAGAGGTGCCAAAACTGGTGTTTGGAGAATGATGTTAGAAAAGGAAAAATTAATAAATATTCATTAATTTTCTTCATAGCTCTGTTACTAGAAACTGTGTGGTATTATAGTGTAGACACCTGCACTAAATGTTTTGTTTTGCATAGGTCCTCTTAAGTAACATTTCTGTAAGCACTGAGTTAAGGCTCATTTCCTCTCACAGAAGATCAGTGATAAAGGAAAGCACTAAAGGTATTAAACACATTTCCTCTCTCGCCCTCCCTCTCCCTGCCCCCCCCCCCCCCCCCGTATATCTAATATTCCTACAGACCTGAGTGCAAGTCCTATAATAGTACCCAAAATTACAAAGGCAGAGTAAAGTGTAAATCGTGTAAATCTCACAGGGAACACTTCACAATACTTAAGGCAGGTGTTTCAAAATCACACTGGCTAGCATCTATCATTTATTGTTTGTCGGATCATCCTATCTTCTGGCATTGCCTGTTTCAGGCATAAAGTTTTTTGTTTGTTTGTTTTTGTTTTTTAATTTCTTTGTTTGGAAGACAAAACATTAAGTTCTCTTTTGTATTATTATTATTATTATTATTTTAAAAAAAATAAACACTTGTGGTGGTATTCATTATAATAGAGAAAGCAAAATCAAAGAAATCTGCCCTGTAAATGAAAAGTGAGTGGTTAGATCTGTGGTAGTAACTAGCCCTAAGTTATTTTCTTTCAGAATATTTCTTAAAAATTAATCCAATTATAACTTAACCCTGCCATGGTTAGTAGCAGCTGTGCACTTGCTCCCCCTCTTCCAGCAGTGGAACAGGGGAGAGAATGGGAAGAACAAAGGTAAGAAAACTCCTGAGTCAGGACAAAGGTTTAATAAGTGTGAAACAACAACACAAAACAAACAAACAAAAACAAAACAACAACAACAAATTGACCAAGTAGCTCATGACCAAGTGACCAAAGGCTTCAATTCACCAGCTCCCTCAGGCAGATCAATGCCCAGCCAGTCTCTGTGTAAGTCAACTTAAATGCCCCAAATTACCACCCCCTTTTTCTTCAACACCAGTTTTTATTGCAGGGCATCACACTATATGGTATGGGAATTTAAACATTTAAATGGAAAAAAAAAAAAAAAAAAAAAAAGTAAGTTTTTAAGGACAAGTAATTCAAATATTCTTCAACATTAAAAATAAAAATAAAAATAAAACCAGATCTTGATTAGGAAAGAGTTACAATAGGGAACATTCTCAAAAGAGTTCTTGAGGACAATCTGAGACAATCCAAAGGACTTCACCAAGGCCGTCAGTGTAGGTTCTCGTGGCACTCAGTGGAGCTGAACAAGATATGCATTACCAGACCCACATAAGGACTGACAATGTTGTCATGTGGAAAAGAGTTTTCCTTAGAAGAGGTCCTGTTGGCACCTCTCCTGTTTCAAGTCATGCCTATGATCTCTCATACTCCAACTGTTCTCCTCTGTGAGGAGCCTGGCTCTGTCTTCTTTGAACCATATCCAAGGTAGCATGCATGAATATCAAAAGCTGTTTTCTGTCTGGGGATAGTGTAAAATATTCCCATTTCATATGGTTAATGCAACTGTATTTCCAATTGGCTGCACTGATTTTGAAGATGACAAAAGTAGATAGCAAAAAGTAATTTTGACATTTCCAGAGGATGAAAACAGCCTACTACAGGCACTACTGTAAGGCACTACAGATACTACTGTAAGGCAGGAAGCTGCCATGATTTCGTGCTTTGTTTTACCTGTGCTCTCTCCATAATACTCCAAAGGTCAATCATCCACACGGCTTTCTAAATACTTTGGTTCTAATTTCATTTTGCAAATTACACAAAAGCAAGAAAGTAAATGCTGAGATACTAGTTAAAGCTTGTCAGAGTTATAATCAAGTAATATGGTTCAACCAGTCTGTCTCTGGTCATGTGATGAGCTGACCATGCATAGATGTCTTCAAGCAAACACACCCTCTGCATGCACCAAACCATAGTTCCCCGGAGACTGGCAAGGGACTATCCAATGCAAGTTTTGATTAAAATGTTCCTGCCAATTTAGCATAGCTGGAAAAGCTTTGTAAAATAAAATAAAAAACGTTAACTTTAATGGTGGGTGTTTGTGTTGGAACAAGGAAATTAGATGAACCTCAAAGCATGCTATTTAATTGAGTGTGGGTAGAGAGATAAATTATATGTACTTAACCACATTTGGACTTGCAGGCTTTGCTTCACTGTAATTTTTTTCTGTCACTAAAAACTGTGGGGATGAAAATGACTGCAATCAACTCTGATTTTTGTTTTCTGAACAGGCAGCATATTGGCAATTTTATTAACATTTATAGACAGGTGGGTTGAACCTTTAATTCTCCCTCTTAAATATATTTTGCATTTCCAACAAATTATTTCTGTTGCATTTTCCTGCATATGTTCATGACAAAGATAATAACCATTTGTTGTTTAGTAATTACTCCAGTTCCCATATGTTGACATATTGCTGCTGCATCTAGAGACTGAAAACTGGCTTCTAATACAATCGGTAGAAAGTAAAGAATATGGCTTATTTTAAGTTTAGAAAGATGAGACACAACTCAAAGTGAATAAAATAAAATAAAAAAGCCTTATCATGAAAGAGAAGATTAAAATGCTGAAGAGGAGGAAAATCATAGAATCAGAGAATGGTTTGGGTTGGAAGTGATTTTCAGAGGTCATAATACATAAATGTGAATGATAAAGGATAATTATTTGAAAATATTTTAACATGCAAGAGAAAGAGTGCTCTGTTAATTTAAGCTTTGTAGTTGTTGAGTGTAAGTGAATACTATAAGGAAAACAAATACTCCATCCTACCAATATATAGTAAATGGAAAATATACACAACAAATTGACAACAATTAAAAGCAAGTGAAGATGACAGTTACAAAGAAGAATATATGAAAATAAAGCCCATAAAGATTAAGAATAAGGCATTTTTATATAAGTATTTTATATAAGTATTAGAAGAACTACAGTCCAACTGTAGCACAATAGTGCCAAGCATTGGAACTGCATTTCAGGAAGAAGCTTTACCGCGTGGAGAGGATTCAGAGAGAAGTTGCAAGGTCAGAAAAATACCTCTTAAAGTTGTTTCCTAAAAGACTGAATTATTTATTTATTTCTGAAGCAGGTTAAAAAGATGATTTCACAATAGCCTAACAGCACCCACATCGGAGACCAGCTTTTGATACACAAATAGGGAATCTGTATTTAAAATAAATAAATAAATAAAAGAACAAAACTAACAACAACAATAACAAAATCCAATGGTAAATCATAAAATCTACAATGTTTCCACATAAATACACTTAAAAAAGTATCTCAGAGAGGTCAAAGGGCTGAAGCCTTTCAACATAGCTGAGAAGATGAATTCTAGTTTTCAGTAAAATGAAAACATCTTGATATAGAGTGTGTGGAGCAAGTCTCTTCAGCTTTGTGCTCCTCCAGTCACTTCATTGCATGCATTAGACAATCAGCTTGTCCCTGCCTATGACTGTGACCAAGAAATCTGTTTATGTGATTATTATAAAAGGGACTGATTTCCAATGGGCTCACAGATTCGGTTAGGATAAACAGCCTTGGAAAGCTGTGCATAAGAAATATCTAAGATACTTTGGTATGCAGAAGTGGTTTGAGATGTAGGCAAGCATAGATTGCCTTCATGATGTTGTCAATGTATTTCAAATGTTATCATCTCCTGTGGGCTCTACATGCTACAGGGGTTTCTTGTGTAACATTGGCCACTGAGAAGCAGATTCCTGCTGTTGACATAGGTCTGTTTAAGTAGCCCTCAAATGTACTTGAGAAAACTGTTGAAGGCACTGCCATACATTATGGGTACTCTTGAGAATTCATGTAGTGTCCTTACTGCAAGAGCTTTCCCTGTAGCATGGCTTTAGGGATCTTAATACTGGCAGGGGCAGAATGGCCTGATGCATTAGAGAAGTCAGGTTCAATTTTATCCCTGTAGATCTTTTTAAAAGATAAAGCTGAGCACTTCTGAAAACACAGGCTTCCAACAGTGCAATAAGATTGAAAAAAAAAAAAATCCAAACTAATAAAATTCCACTTAACTGGAAGGATTTTGCTTGGCATCTCTATCACCCCATTCATTTGTACAGAAGGCTCTTCACCTTCTGCAGCTAAATCCAGTGCTGTCATCCTGTAAAGTTTCTTGTTGTTAAAGGCTAAAGCTGCTTTGAGATTTCAGTTACTTCTATGCCTTAAAATGGAATTCCTGTATTTACTCCATCTCCACTTTTCCTTATCCTTATGTCCAGGTTAAAGTACATGCTTCTATGAAAGAGTCCTTCATACAGTTCATGCTGCTTTCTGACATTTAAAACTTGGAAAAAACATAATATTTTTGCTTTCAAATTCTATTACTTATAAAATCTTTTTGGATTATAAAATCTTACACATGTGGATGGTGCAATATTTTTTAAAGATATGTGGTGTGAGCCTTGGACAGCTTTTACATGGGACATGTTTTACAAGGCTCAGTGAAAGCTGAATTGATGATAATGTTGATCTGTCATTCACCACCCACCTCACACTTGGAAAGCTCAGAAGATGCAGTCATAGACTGCCTGTTGCCTGTGCCAAAAAAAAAAAAAAAAATCACACTTTTAAAATGGACCATTGACATCTGGTCACCACATTTCAAAAGAACCTTCATTTATAACAGAGGCTCATTCACAGTGCCACCCTTTCAAATCATAAAATCATAGAATGGTTTGGGTTGGAAGGCACCTTAAAAATCACCTGTTGCCAACCCCCATGCCATGGACAGGGACACCTCCCACCAGACCAGGTTGCCCAAAGCCCCATCCAGACTGGCCTTGAACACTTCCAGGGATCCACACATCCACAGCTTCTCTGGGCAACCTGTGCCAGTGCCTCACCAGCCTCATAGTAAAGAATTTCCTCCTTAAATCTGACCTAAATCTACCCCTCTTTAGACTAAAGGCATTACTCTCCGTCCTATCATTACACTCCTTAACAAAGAGTCCCTCCCCAGCCTTCCTCACGAGAGCAGAGCAGAAGGGCACAATCACCTCCCTCACCCCGCTGGCCACCGTGCTTCTGATGCAGCCCAGGATACAGTTGGCTTTCTGGGCTGTAAGCACACACTGCCAGCTCATGTAGAGCTTCTCATCAGCCAACACCTCCAAGTCCTTCTCATCAGGGCTATTCCCAACCTATTCTTAAGTTTTTCTGGCTACACTTTTTTTTTTTTTTTTTTTTTTTTTTTTTCTGGCTACACTTTCTACATTTTCTTTTGCAGTACTTTTCTGTTTGTTGCAAACATGTTGCTCCAAATAACCCACATTTGCATTTGTCTTCAGCATCTAGTAAAACAGTCTTTAGCTCACATAGTTGTTTTCTTAAGCAGAGCTGACAGTAGTTCATCCAGGCTCAGTTATCTTATTCCAAAAGAAGCTGGGTTTTTTTGTTGTTGTTTTGTTTTGTTTTGTTTTTCCCTCCAGAATCTGTACAAGAGGCTGTTTATGTCAACATGGCAATGCTTGCCTTCCTGTGGCTTTATCCCAGGCTTCCCTGTACAAAACTCCTTAACTTGCTGGGGCAGAAAATCAGCTGAATCTGTTTCTCTTTGGAAGATGCAGCTTTCAGAAAAACAAGCAGTTGAGAAATTTAAACTCTACTTTATGTGAATAGCTTTCACTAGTGCATGAAATGTCTTTGACAAAGAAGTTATTGATTTTATTTGTCTTCTTTATGAAGCAGAATGAACACTTTGTAAGCTTTTCAGAGACACAAGCCTGAATTTATGGGCAACAAAAGTATGAGCTTTTATGCAGTTTGTCCAACCAACTATTTAAAAAGTATTGTTAAGTGGAATAAATATGAATTTCAGTTTCTGAAATGTATCAGTAATACTCTGTTTAAATAAAGTGTTTCTGAGAAAAAAAAAAAAAAAATTGCATTTCAATTGTTCTCTACCATTCAGTGAAGTAAAATTCATCCTCTGCCAATTTTGTATTTTCTAGTTCAAATTATGTTTCAAAGACTCATCCTCACAATAAGGTTGCCCCTGAGCCTCCTTTTCTCCAGGCTGAACAGTCCCAGCTCCCTCAGCCACTCCTTGTAAGACTTGTTCTCCAGACCCTTCACCAGCTTCATTGCCTTTCTCTGAACTCACTTGAGCACCTCAATGTCCTTCTTGTAGCGAGGGGCCCAAAACTGAACACAGTACTCGAAGTGTGGCCTCACCAGAACCGAGTACAGGGGGACAATCACTTCCCTGGACCTGCTGGCCACACTGCTTCTTATACAAGCCAGGATGCCGTTGGCCTTCTTGGCCACCTGAGCACACTGCTGGCTCATATTCAGCCAACTATCAACCAAAACTTCCAGGTCCTTCTCTGCCAGGCAGCTTTCCAACCACTCATCTCCCAGCCTCTAGATAATTATGGCTACAGAGTTACTTTATGATTTATTTATTTTTTTTATTTTTTTCCCAAAATACAGGCAGGAACTACAGGTAGTTCACTAGATGCAAAAAAATTACCCTTACTTAGATACCAAGAAGGAAAAAAAAAAAAAAAAAAAAAAAAAAGGAAAAAGAGAGAAAGCCCATCTGCTTTAATCTTTCTGATAGATAAAGTACTATTACTATTAAACATGTGAAAAAGTATAATAGCAGCACCATGAGTATGAGGACAGAGATATCATTAAGAAATAGGGAATGGCAAGACTTCTTTTCGTATCTACAAAAGACAGAAGAAAGGAAACCGAATGGAACTTCATTTGAATTTACAGGAACTGAAATGAAAAGAAAATGTAATTTCAAAGTGACAAATGCACATTTCTGTGTAACTGAAATTTTTATAGAATCACCTTTACGTAGCCACAGAAATGCAACAAAAAATTATTGTGATAATTAGCTTCCTATGACTAGAGTTAAACTATTGGCTTCTTTAACGATCCTTGCCCACTAGTATTGTCCAAGCTAATGCATGCTCAATTATTTGTTTTGGGCATAAATCCAGTGCACTTTATCACATGCCATTTCAGGACTGAATTTTGTTTCTTTCTTGCAAAGACTATATAAAACTAAACCCTTCTAGACAAAACAGCCTAAGGCTGTGCATCGAGTTGTTTGTTAAAGGCAGTATAAGTAAACAACTCAAACAATGGTATCTTAGTCTGTACTTGGGGAATTATAGCAGCATTTTCACAGTGTTTGAACACTCTGTGAAAGAAAACTAGGTGAGCCTAAAAACCCAAGGTGAGAGTCGATAGCCAGTGCATGAAAGCGAAAGCAGCAGGTTTACGGTGCACAGCAGAAATAGTAATTCTCAAAGTGTAAGTGAATGCCTTGCATATTGGACTTCACTGTCACAAATAGCAGTGAAGCAGAAAGCTTAACAGAATTCAAAATAGGATAGGAGGTGCTTAAATAAATATTTAGAGTTGCAATAGTAGGCGATGATGAGAAAGATACCAAAGATGTCTGTGTAATACATGCTTCTGTGCACTGTCATCACTGTCTTGCTGTCTGCCACAAGGATCTGAAGAAATTATCACATTTCTTGCAATTAGTTGTAGACATGGTAATGGCATCGATGGGTCACTGGTCTGAACTAGTGTTATAGCATTCTGGTTGTCCTATGAATATGCTGCAAGTGCTCCAACAGTCTCCTTACCTCATTATCTGTAATAACAGAAAAACTCAGTTTTAGTTCTGAAGCTTATAAAGACTAACAGGGGTATTTATTACTCATCTGCTTCACTCAGATGCCAGCTTTAGCCAAGATGACTTAAGTGTACAGAAAGTATGCTGGCACAAGACTGTCCCTCACCAATGGGAGAGTAAATGCCATTATTTAAATATATGTTTATAGACTCAAGACATGCTATGGCATTAATTTTAATTTTAAAATAAGAATCATTATACAAGGATGAACTAAGCCTTCTATAGAGTCTACTTCTATAGAGTCTACTAATACAAAAGAAGAAAGTCAAAAATTCTGACTTATCTTCAGGTAAGTCTAACATGGATGGTTGTTTGAACCAACCATTTTAAGATAGAAACATCACTGCCTAACACATATTTAGAGGTTTAATACCTTATGATGCACAGTATTAGAAACAATAGCAAATGTGTATATGCACCTTTTTGAGCCTGATTTAAGCCTGCACATCTGAAGTCACCTCTTAAATTGCACTTAACAGTGACCTAAACACACACAAAAAAATCCTATTCACCCTAAGGAATTCAATATAAAGAAAAGAGAGGGAAGCAAATACTGCATAAAGGGCATTACTTAACTTGAGCAAAAGTGTTTGTTTTAAAAAACATAAGATTTGTTCTTATATCTTTGTTCACACTTTGTTAGCTATGGTATCACTGAAAGCCATGTGACTCAGAATTCCACCTTCACATTTCTGTATTAGTCAGTGATATCTCAGCCTCAAAAACAGTTGAATGCACAAAGCACTCCCACAAACATCAGAGATCTAATTATCTTCAAAAACTTTAAACAGTATTTTATGCAACACCTTCTCTAGTGATCACCAAATCCAGAAAATAAAGATTTTCTTCTTGCTTCTGAAAGTTTTGTTTTGCTCATGCCATCTTAGCCACCTGAGAAAAAAATAATCAAGCAGTTCAACTGAACCAGCTGTGGTGGTTTCACACTGATAGACCTCTAAAAGCAAAGGCTGAATCGAAGCAAAAAGAGAAAACAATGTTAGCAATGTTCAGCCATGTCTTGCGAAGCAAAGCTTCAACGCTCATAGTGGTTACTTGGGAAGACCACACTTTCATAACAAGAGACCCCCTCAGGTACTAGATACCTCCTTCCATGGTGGTCTACTTGTTTGGAAATTTACAGTATCTTCTTTGAAGGGATTCATTTCCTTTGGACACGACAGGAGTCACATCCAGAGGCTGAGGGCTTTTGCCCATTCTCCAATCACTTTGCCAATGCCCCCTTCCCTACAAAGGAATCCCAACTGTTTGGCTTCCTTGCTCTCCAGTTCCTGACTACTGGCTCCAGTACCCCAACATCAGAGCAGCCAGCTGACCATGTGCTCACCTGGGTGATAGCTGAAATCTTCTCACATACCTAGTGGCTCACTCAGGGACAGAGATCAGGTGGTTTCTGACTCTCTTACGATTTCTCTCTCCCCTCCTGTTCTCACAGTGGCCCTGCAGCATAGCACCTTGCCTCTTCCAGTTCTTTTTCCTGCTCCCTCCTATAAGTTTCCTCTAAGTGAGTTGATTTCCTCTTTCGTTGTTTCTTCTTGATTGTAGAAGTAGTTGAGATCTAAAGCTTCTTAACACCATTTTATCAGTAACTGGCTTTTTTAAGTGATTGGCTGTTATGTAAAAGACTTTTTTTTTCATCATCCTCAGTCCCCATATAAAGCCTAAGCCCACGTCCTAGGTATATGTAACTGTCCTAGCTTTAAGCAAGTTACACAGGACCTCCTGGTAGCACCTCTTACTCCAAGCCCACTCCATAACTGCAAGTAAAGGGTTTTGTTTTGTTTTACAGATTCTTGCTCTCCATCTGCATCAGTGACACTTTTTAGGGTTTTTATCTTTCTCTGCTCTAACTCGTCTCCTGTTGCTCCACTTGACACCTTCGCATCCCATTAAAATGTGTCATTTTGCTGCTCTTTAAATATCACAGCAACGTCCTTGCTTCCCAAGCTGATCCAAACTGCTGTTTCAAGGCCATTTATGATCTTAACCCCATCTCCCAGTTATCTTTGATTTTCACTCTAGTAAAACCTGCCTTCTAATTTCACTTCATAGCTCAATTTCCACAACACACATTCTCACTTTTATAACTTTTTCTCTGCTATCTCAAGTGTCTCATTTAGATCTTCCAATCAGCTGTAAGATGAAATCAGCATGCACCTCAGCAGATCACTTTAGGGGGTCTTTTTTTTTTTGGAGGTCACCAACACCTCCTACAGATAATGACATTGACTTAACCAGAGGGGTTAAGATCATAATATTTACTTACTTTAATGTATTTAATGAAAAACACTCTGTAAAGTCAATGAAAAACACTCTGTAAAGTCAAAAGTTTTGAAACAAGCAGCCTTGTGGTAAAGGGGAAAGAATTGTATTTGGATATTAAAGCATCAATATACTAAATTGGACATGTAAATCTCAGGAGTCATACTTCACAATTTATAATAGAGTATCTCAATTTTCATTAATATATGTGCTACACAGCCATTAAGCATGTGTGAGTAGTTCAGTGTGAGTATTTATACTAGCAAATATGCTGCCACCTTAGACTGGAATAATAATTTCCAAGTTCAAAGAACAATTAGGAAGAGGTATGGGACTTTTTGTTTTTCATTCTAACAATGATAAATACTTTGTCCTGTGTCATATAACACTCATACCATTAGTCTTTGGTAAAGCCCCCTTTTTTCAAACAGCTTCAATTAATGTGCTAAAGATTTGTATTATTTCAAACTCCAGCATCTGGGATCAGCTAGAGGCCCTTGAGAAAGGTCAGCATTAATTCTATGTTATCAAAATTGATTTAATCTTCCTTTTCTTGGGAAAATATGTGATGGACAGCCTAAAAATATGCTGGAAACAGTGAGTAGTTTTAGCCAGACAAGTGGTTTTGCAACTTAACACATCAAAGAATACATCATACATAGTTGGTAATTAGGAAGTTTTCATGAATACATTTTTAATGTCTGCAAGCTGTTACTAATAAATTTTGTTCTTAGCACAAGTACTGGATACATATTTTTTTCCTCACATTGTTAAAAAAATCTTAGAAAATTAATAGTTTTTGCAGTATTTTCATTTTTGTACCCTTCATTAGAATTAATAACTCATTGTATATGCATACAGTATTTAAACTTTCAATTTTTTGTTAATTAAGTTTTGTTTATTATTATGTACAATGATAAAAAATAATTTTCCCCAGGTGTCAGTATTGGGGCCTATCTTGTTTAATATATTTATTGATGACCTAGATGAGGTGACTGAATGTACCCTCAGTAAGATTTCAGATGACAAAGTTGGGAGGTGTTGTCAATCACCCTGAGAGTAGGGTGACATTTCAAAGGGATCTGGATACGCTGGACTGCTGGGCTGAGGCAAATGGGATGAGGTTCAACAAGGCCAAGTGGTAAGTCCTGCACTTTGGCCACAAGAACCCCATGCAATGCTTCAGGCTTGGGGCAGAGTGGCTAGAAGACTGTGAAGAGGAAAAGGACCTGGGAGTGTTGATTAATGCTTGGCTGAACATGAGCCAGCAGTGTGCCCAGGTGGCCAAGAAAGCCAAGAGAATCCCGGCTGTTACTAGGAACAGCGTAGCCAGCAAGACCAGGGAGGTGATTGTTCCCCTGTACTCAGCCCTGGTGAAGCTGCAGCTCGAGTACTGTGTTCAGTTTTGGGCCCCTCACTACAAGGTCAAGGCCCTGGAACATGTCCAGAGAAGGGCAACAAAACTGGTGAGGGGTCTTATGAGGAGCGGCTGAGGGAACTGGGATTGTTAGTCTGGAGAAGTGGAAGCTCAGGGGAGATCCCATTGCACTCTGCAACTTCCTGAAGGGAGGCTGTGATGAGGAGGGACTCGGACTCTTCTCCCAGATAACTAAAGATAGGACTCAAGGAAATGGCCACAAGTTCTGCCTGGGGAGAGTTAGATTAGATATCAGGACAAACTTTTTCTCTCAAAGAGTGGTCAGGCACTGGAACGACCTGCCAGGGAGGTGGTGGAATCACTGTCCCTCGCGGTGTTCAAGAAGCGCCTGGATGAGGTGCTACGAGATATGATTTAGTAGCTTAGGGGGTAGCATTGGTGATAGGAGGACGGTTGGACTACATGATCTCATAGGTCCTCTGGAACCTTGTGTTTCCATGATTCTATGATTCTGTGAGCAAGGGGCTGTACATTATCTTCAGAGGCACCTTCCAACCTCAGCCTCTACGTGACTCTGTGAGCGTGTGATCAGGAGACACTTTGTACTGTGAAGGTGACTGAGGACGGGAACAGGTAGCCCAGGGAGGTGGTACAGTCTCCATGCTTGGAGACATTCAAATGCCATCCAGACCTGGTCCTGGGCAGCCTGCTGTAGGTGAGCCTGCTGGAGTGTGGACATTTTCCAAGATGACCTCCAGAGGTCCCTTCCACCTTCAACCATTCCATCCCCTGAAGGGATTTCCCCCTGCCTTTCCTAGTACTCAGTCCTTCTTCCTTGACAGCCCTCACAGAGGGTGAGTTGGGGCATCGGATGGGACTGAGGAGGTAACCAGGGCTCCCTTGCCTGCATTGCTCCCCTGCCCGTCGCTGGGCCTTTGTGTTCAGTGGGCACCGGTCTCTCATCACAGAACCTGACAGGCCTGAAGATGAGCAACTTGCTGCGAGGATGGCAATGTCCCACCTACAAGAAGGGCCATAACGAGGCAGGCGTTCCCCCCTTGGGGTGTTTGCCATCCTTGCTGGGCAGCTTCGCAGGTCAGCTGCAGAGCCCCCTGTGATGTCACCAGCAGTGAGTGTGACTGTGTGTGAGCTCGGCATTTGGCAGAGGCTGCAGGCTCTGTCCCTGCACACTTCGTCCAGGACGTGTGCAGGCACACATACACGTTGTGCAGGCTCAAGCAGGACCGTGGGCGTGCTTGACAAGTGTTGGCCTTGTGGAGAGCAGCAGCTCTACACGCTGAGCCAAGGCAGCCCCTGCCAGTGCTGCTGTACCTGCTGCCTGGCTGTGGGCTGCTGAGGGTCCCACAGAGCGGCTGCCCCGTGCCTGTGGGTACGAGGAGGGAGCTGGGGCTGTGAGCAGTCCTGAAGGCTTCCAGTCAGTTGTTGTGCCTTTCCTGACCACCTCCTTCAGGTACCCTGGGCTAACTCCAGCTTTGATTAGGATGGAGCACTGGGACTCTGCGGCCTTGGGCATGCCAGCTCTTCCCCCAGCGCTTCCTGACAGGAGGCCAGAGCCCACTTTGGGCTTGAGCCCTGGGACAGTGTGGAGGACATCAGAGCTTCCCTTCCTGCTCTCTTCCTCCCCTTCTTCCTCGCACATCCAACAGAAACAGATGCACATCCCATCCTGCCCCACTTGTCTCTGCCCTGCCCCAGCTCCTGCCAAGTTCCAGGTGGGGACACTCCACCATGAGCCGCATGTGCTCCCCCTGCCCAGGGAGGGCCCTTTGACCAAGGCTGCACCACAGGCTGCCATCACTGCTTCTCAGCCCACCACGAACCCTTGCCACCTCTCTACCACAGCGTTCTTGGGCTCTCCCTGCTTTCCCACTCGTAGCGCAAGGAACACTCAACCACTTGGCACGTCTCTCTTGGCAGGACGTCACACGCTGAGGAACATCAGGAGGAGAGCAGCTCTGCTGCGATGGGCAGCAGCAGCCAGCTGCAGCAGGTGGGGCCAGCTGAGGCAGAGGCAGACTGCCTGTGCCCCATCTGCCTGGACAACATCACGGACACAGCCTATGTGGACCGGTGCTCCCACCACTTTTGCTATGCCTGCATCCGGCGCTGGAGCAGAGGGAGCAACACCTGCCCACTCTGCAGGCAGCCAATTGAGCTGGTGGTGCGCAGGGTGCAAGAAGACGACGAGCACGAGGAGTACGGAGTCGGCTCGTCTGTCCGCCACAGGAGGAACCATGCCAGAGAAAGAGTGCGCAGCAGATCCCCGCAGCAGCGCTACAACTCGCTCAGACAGTCCACCAGCCATGGCCCCTCAGCTGGGAGGAGAGGACCTGTGGGGCCCAACCGAGCATCCAGGGGCGGCGCAGCTGCAGGTCCTGCAAATGCCACCTTCCAGCAGGCTCATGCACGCAGGGCTCCTCAGCGTGCACGGGAGCGCCTGGACCGGCCTGTGGCGCTTATCTTCATGTATACCCCAGTGTGGAAGCACCAGGAGCTGTGATCATCGAAATCTTTTACATCCAATAAATGCCCAGATACTTTTCTGTGTGGCTGTTTCTCTAAACCAAAGAACTGCCTCCATTAAGGAAGGCTTTCCAACACTGTCTCACAATGGAGGAAAGCCAGAGGGGAGCATTTTGTGGAGCACACGATGATTGCATTTAATGCAAATGCCAAAGCAGAAGGCACATCCCTCACCCTCTTCCAGGCTCTCACTTCCCAGGATGAGCCCACAGATGTCCCTGCCCTTTGGCCAGCACCCAGCCTGCAGGTCCTGAGGAACTGCGTCTCGTGCAGCTGCCAGGAATGGAATGCAGGCCATGCTGAAAGCCCCATCCCTGCTGTGCACCCCAGCCCGAGGGACCAAGTACTCGAACATGTTGCCCAAAGAGATGGCAGAGTCTCCATCCTTGGAGGACTTCAGAATATCACCCTGACAGGGTCCCAGGCAACCCACTCCAGGACACCCTGCTTGAGCAGGCCCTGCTTGAGCATCTACACCAAAGCACACAGCATGGCCAACAAACAGGAGGAGCTGGAAACAATTGTGCAACAGGCTAACTACAACCAAGTTGCTATAACTAAATCATGGTGGCATCACTACCATGACTGGAGAACTGTAATGGAGGGCTACAAGCTCTTCAGATGGGATAGACAAGGAAGGGAGGGTGGTGGCATGGCTCTTTATATTAAAGAATGTTTTGATGTTGAAGAGCATGGGGTTGGGAAGGATAAAGTGTCTGTGGATGAGGATCAGGGGGAAGGCCTGTAGGGGTGACATCTTGGTGAGGGTCCCTTATAGACCACCTAATCAGGATGAAGAGATGGATGAGGCATTCTATGAGTAGCTCGCAAAAGTTACATGATTGCCAGCACTCGTTCTCATGGGAGACTTCAGCTTCCCTGATATATGCTGAAAATATAATACCGCACAGAGGGAGCAGTCCAGGAGGTTTCTAGAGTGTGTGGAAGTTAGCTGCCTGACACAGCTGGTACGAGAGCCTACCAGGGGAGGTGTCCCGCTAGACCGGCTCTTCACTAACAGAGAAGGACTGGTGGGAGATGTGAAAGACAGGGACTGTCTTGGGCAGAGTACCATGAAATTGTAGAGATTTCTATTCTTGGGGATGCCAGAAGGGTAACTAGCAAAACTGCTTTCTTGAACTTCCGGAGAGCGGACTTCTTCTTCTTCTATGACCATGTGACCAGACTGGTAGATGAGGGAAAGGCTGCTGATGTAGTCTACTTAGACTTTAGCAAAGCCTTTGACACAGTCTCCCACAGTATTCTCCTGGGGAAACTGGCTGCCTGTGGCCTGGACAAGTATACTGTACCCAGTACAAAAAAGAGAGGGATCTCCTGGAATGACTCCAGCGGCGGGCGACAAAGATGATATGGGGCCTGGAGCATCTCACCTATGAGGAAAGGCTGAGAGACCTGGGTCTGTTCAGCTTTGAGAAAAGAAGACTGAGAGGGGATCTTATTAATGCTGATTAAAGTGTGAGAGACAGTGAGATTTGGCCAACCTCTTCTCAGTGGTTTGTGGGGACAGGACAAGGGGCAATGGCCTCAAAATGGAGCACAGGAAGTTCTGCAGCAACATGCAAAAGAACTTCTTCGTGGTGAGGGTGACAGAGCACTGGAACAGGCAGCCCAGGGAGGTTGTGGAATCTCCTTCTCTGGAGATATTCAAGGCCCGTCTGGATGCCTACTTGGGCAACCTGCTCTAGGGAACCTGCTTAGGCAGGGCCGTTGGACCCAATGATCTCTTGAGGTCCCTTCCAACCCCTACAGTTCTGTGATTCTGTGATACTCTGGGTAAAGAACTAGCTGGAGGGCCGTGCCCAGAGGGTAGTCCTTAATGGAGTTAAGTCCAGCAGGCTTCCTGTTACAAGTGGTGTCCCTCAGGAGTCAGTACTGGGGTCTATCTTGTTTCATATCTTTATTGATGACCTAGATGAGGGGATTGAGTGTACCCTCAGTCAGTTTGCAGTCAACACCAAGCTGGGAGGTACTGTCGATCTGTCTGAGGGTACAGTGGCTCTTCAGAGGGATCTGGATAGGCTGGGTTGCTGGGCGGAGGCAAATGGGATGAGGTTCAACAAGGCCAAGTGCCGGGTCCTGCACTTTGGCCACAAGAACCCCATGCAATGCTTCAGCCTTGATGAGGCTGCAGCTCAAGAACTGTGTTCAGTTTTGGGCCCCTCACTACCAGAAGGATATCAAGGCCCTAGAACATGTCCAGAGAAGGGCAACAAAACTGGTGAAGAGCCAGTCTTATGAGGAGTGGCTGAGGGAGCTGGAGCTGTTCAGTCTGGAGAAGAGGAGGCTCAGGGGAGACCCCATTGCACTCCGCAACTTCCTGAAGGGAGGTATCGATGAAGGGAGGGTCGACCTCTTCTCTCAGATAACTTATGATAGGACTTGAGGAAATGGCCACAAGTTGTGCCTAGGGAGAGTTAGATTAGATATCAGGAAAAACTTTTTCTCAAAAAGAGTGGTCAGGCACATGAACAGACTGCCCAGGGAGGTGGTAGAGTCACCATTCCTCCTGGTGTTCAAGAAGCGCCTGGATGAGGTGCTACGAGATATGATTTAGTAGCTTAGGGGGTAGCATTGGTGATAGGAGGACGGTTGGAGTAGATGATCTTGTAGGTGGTTTCCAACCCTGTGATTCTATGCTTCTATAATACTAATGTAATAAAAATAATGGAAATAATATTACATATTATATTTAAGGTTTCACAAAAAATGAGAAATGTTAAAAGAAGCTTCTGTCTTGGGTTAACATGGCAAGGTTTTGGTAGCAGGGGGCTGCAGGGGTGGCCTCTGTGAGCAAGGCCTGGAAGCTGCCCTATGGCAGATCAGAGCCAGCTCCAGCAGGCTCCAACAGGGACCCACTGCCGGCCAGAGCTGAACCAGGGAGTGACGCTGGTTGGGCTTCTGGGAGAGCAGATGTAAGGAAGGTAAAATCTGCTATGCAACAGCAGCTGGGAGAGCAAGGAGTGAGAACCAGAAGGAGGGCAGGAGGTGCTTCAGGGACACAGCAGCAGGCCCTCTGTGGCCTGTGGAGAGGCCCCTGGAGGAGCAGGCTGTCCCATTGCAGCCCATGGGTCCCACACGGAGCAGATCTCCATGCTGCAGCCCATGGAGGAGCCCCTGGTGGAGCAGGTGGATGTGGCCTGGAGAAGGCTGCGGCCCATGGAGAGTCCCTGCAGCAGCAGGCCCCAGGCTGGACCTGCAGCCTGTGGAGGACGCACTTTGGAGCAGTTTGCTCATGATAGACAGACCCCATGGTATGGAGCCATGTGGGAACAGTTCTTGAAGAGCTGTTGCCTGTGGGCAGCCCCCACAGGCTCAGTTTGGAAGGACAGCATCCTGTGGAAGGGACCCCACAGGGAGCAGGGGCACTCTGACCGTGAAGGAGCAGCAGAGACACAGCGTCAGGGACTGACCATGGCCCCCATTTCTCGTTACCCTGCTCCACTTGAGGGGAGGAGGTAAAAGAGGGTGGTTGGGGAATGGTGGTTTTAGTTTTTCTTTGTTTCTCACTCCTCTAGCTTGTTAGTAACAGGTAAAAAAAAAAAAAAAAAAAAAAAAAAAAAAAAAAATCTCTAATCTCCGTATGCTGAGCCTGTTTTGCCTGTGGCAATAATTGTTGAGCAGTCTCCCTGTCCTTATCTCAAACCTTGAGCTGTGCCATCGTATTTTGTGCTCCTTTCCCTTTGAGGAGGGGGAGTGAGAGAACGGTTGGAGCTCAGCTTCCCAGCAGGGTAAAACCACAACAGCTTCAGGAAGACTTCTATTCTCAAAAGTCATCAGATGTGACATGCTTCTTTCTAACGAATAGGAGACATTTGTAAATATTCAGAAGATGTTTACGGCCTACGTAGCTTCAAGACTCCAGATTAGAACAGACAGCAAGACCTTTTGATACATTGAAAAGCCATTTATCAGCTGCATTTAGCACTGCTTAAATGTAACTTACAAAACCTATATGCCTTTAAACTGGAAAGCTGAGATGCTTTTCAGAAGCTAAAGATAGTTTTGCCGAATTAGCAAGTTTGGCTAACCTCTTATTATACTATGCACATTCTAGATATCAAAGCAATTAGGATACTAAAAAATCATGGATCAGTTTGATATATGTGCACTTAATACAAAATTACACAAAAAGAAACTTTAAAAATTTCTTTTGGATGGAGGGGTACAATTCTTTCTGCTAAAATTTTGCAATCTAGTCTTGCTAGATTTTTCTATCACTTAAAGGAAAAAAAAAAAGTCAGGCATTTCCCAAGCAGAATGAAGCAAATGATAAACAATTTTGAGTATTGCGTTTACATATGATCTGTAGTCCTATGCAGTTGAACAGAGTTTGAGGAATATTTCTCTGCAGGAATAATTTACCCTGAATTTATCAATAAATTAAAATGGATAATGAAAATAATTGATGTAAAGTGAATAAGATGAGCACCAAAGTTTGGGTTGTGCTCCACACAGTAACAGGTATGAAGATTTAACTGTGGAAAAGACATAGCCATCAAAGAGACTATCACAGATTCATTGGAGACAGCTCTCAGTTGCGCTCCAGCATGGGGCTAGGTGTCCACACTTGCTCTGTTCTGTGGTCACTCTGCTGAATGTCAAAAGGAGGCAGATGAATCAACAGAACAACTTTCAGTAACCAAATACTTAAGAAAAAATGTACTTGAAGTCTTCTAGTTTCAGAATTTTCTGTGAAATCCAAGACGGAGAACAGCTAGGGTCAAATAACAAATTCTCCCTCTGCATAATACCTAACTACAGGAATTCTCCAGCAATAGATGGGCACAGGCAGGCACTTCAGTAGATGTCATCTCCATAGGCAAAAAAAAAATGTGTTGTGTGATTTCTTGCAACAGTGCAGACGGCATGTAAGAGGCTCTGGTTATAACCTCCCCAGTAAGCAAGCAATTATGGTTAATTTATTTCTAGTTTTCAGAAGTTTAATGCTCCTTGGTGGGGTTTTTGATGCTTCGTTTACATGATTTTGTCCCTTCTCAAGAAAGCCTGCAGTTTTATTCCAGTATTTCTGTAAGAACCAATAGCACACTATGTATAATACAATTAATTTCATTTTCGCTAATGATAGCCTTCAATATTAGCCAGTACCCAGCCCTTTTATTTTGTGCAGTCCTGCTGTGCTCTGAAATATGGTATATACATGTGAAAGAAAAAGCCCAGTAAAAGACACAATGGACTTTACATAAGTGTCTGGCATAATAAGAATATCAAATTAAAAATATGCTATTTTTTAATGGATATATATATATACATATATATATAAGATGACATTTTTAAAAAGACTTATTGTGGAAGTCTATCAATAAAAGAACAGCAGTGCAAGCAGAAGTTTTCTCAGGTTTCAAATGAAAGTATCTGAGAGCAAGAGGGGCTCTCAGAGCACCCAAATAACAGTCTTTTGCCTATATTTAAATAATGCTTATTCTTGCTTTTACTTCTTTCATTACGAAAATTCATTTTCATTTTAATTCAATTGTGGAAGAAAACCAAGAGATGGAACATCACCTCACTTTTTTTTTTTTCATTCAGCTATTATTCATGTTTTCTGAAGTGCCTACTTTAAAATTAATTTCCATTCCTTTCATCCTATAACAGTGGCAAAGTGGAAATGAGGCCCTGAGCAACCTGATCTAGTGGGCGGCATCCCTGCCTACAGCAGGGGGGTTGGAACTAGATGATCTATGAGGTCCCTTCCAACCATTCTATGATTCTATGATTATATGATTCTATATATTCAGTTTCAATTACATACTCTTCTACTCTGAGTAAAGAGGAATATGTGATAAGAGAAATTTCTTATGCATTTCCTTCCATCAGGTTTAAAACTTCCGTACAAACACATCAGTCAGCTCTTTATCTTACCTCACTTACAGTCCATTGTCTAATTGAATAAAGCATGGAACAAGGCACCACTCATTCTCACTGAACTATCACACCAGGTGTTTTATAGTTTAATCACAATACCCTGAGATGGAATGTTTTGCCAGGAGAAAAAATTTAGTGTAAAAAGCAAAGTAGGCCCAGCTAGTCCCAAGGAATACTTTGGGAAGAAGAACATAACTGTTGCCCTAAACAGAACAGGATACCCCTACTCTTCAGTTGGCTAATAAGAGTTTGTATTGAAGAGGAAGAACACATTATCAGGAAAGAAAATGTTCTCCAGAGAAACTGAGGGATACTTGAGGCTGGTGGAGAAATTGTAGGGACACTACATCAGACACAGGAGTGGAATATGATATAATAAATACAATATCCTGAGACTTTCAGATTTTCCACATAAATTGCCAACTAAAGTGGCAATTAGCATGGCCACTTAGATCTTTCAGGACTCACGGATGCTGAAAAACCGAGTCATCTTTGCCCAAATCTGACCCTGACCCTTCAATTTCTTCCCCTTCTGTGACCTCCCCAGATGATCCCACTTTACTGTCTACTAGATAAACTTCTGACAGCCGACAGGAGGAGCTGAAAAAAAAGGGGGAAAAAAAGAAAACAAGAAAGAAAGAAAGAAAGACTAATACTTCTGAACCTTTTTACTGTAGTGTTTTAGACATGATACAGTAACAGGTACGAGCCTACACTCTCTATCCCTCCACTAAAGGACCACCTTTGTAGACAGACAAGGAAGAGAAGCATACATTTCCACCATGCTTCCTCAGCTGAGAGTTCAGCAGTTTCTTTTCACCCACTTCCACCAGCAGTGAATCCAACTGAGCAGGCATTTAAATGGTGTGGTGAGACGTGGACTCACAAGGCACCCAGGCAGCCTGCAGTTTGCACAGTGCAGCAGGGAGGCCGGCTCAATGCTCAGCTGCTGCCACTGGTTATGTCAGACATCTCCAGGGGCCCTTAGAAAATGTCAGAAGATAATTGCTGAATACCCTGTCAGCACATCAGCTAGAGTGGCAATCCACACTGAGGCAATTAAGGAGCCATTGTAATTACTTATGAACTAAATTGGCTTGCTATTTTCAGTTTAATTTGAAAGGGCAGAAAAGAACAATTTTACAGCTGATTGTGTTGCCAGCTATAGAACTTTATTCAAACAAACAGCTTAAATAAAGAATGCACTTAAAATAAGATCGAATAACCTAACTTTCTCCCTAAACACCAGATAACCTCAGAAACCTCCATCCAGCTTCTGTCTCCCCTTGGGGATCTCTGATTCCGTGGAAATATGCCTGGAGGGTTTTCAGACTCAAAGTTCACCAGATACTTCTCTGGTACATGTGTAGATTTACCCAGCTTTAACATTGCTGAACAAATATCTGGCATATTTAAACAAGTTGGAGAGCCACAGAGTGAGCTTTGCCCTCCTGGAAGGGATCAGCCTGGTAGGCACTCTTAGACTATGGGTAAACACATTGCCTGAATTGGAGTCTGAGCCTGACCGTTCAAACAAAAGCATTCATCACATCTGTTTTTTTATAAAATACAGTGGGAGGAAGAAGACCTACAGTTTAGCCTGCCTGCCTGAAACAACAGCATATTTGTTGGAGCACTAATCCAGAATATGTTTCTTTACCTCTTCTGCTTGATTCTTGGTTACAGCTCCCATATTCCCAGCACACACCTAAACACTGTGGTTATATGATCAGAGAATCATATTATCATAGAATGGTTTGGGCTGGAAGGGACCTTTAAAGGTCATCTAGTTCCAGCCCCCTGCCATGAACGGGGACACCTCCCACCAGACCAGGTTGCCCAAAGCCCCATTCAGCCTGACCTTGAACACCGCCAGGGATGGGACATCCACAGCTTCTCTGGGCAACCTCTGCTAGTGCCTCATCACCCTCTGCATGAAGACTTTCTTCCTTATATCTAATCTAAATCTACCCTCTTTTAGTCTAAAGCCATTACCTTTTATCCTATCACTACAATCCCTGACATAGAGTTTCTCCCCAGATTTCTTGTAGGCCCCCTTTAGGTACGTTTCTCTCCCCCATCCCAGAGACGGAGGAGGGAGGGTGAGCGAACGGCTGTGTGGTGTTTAGCTGCCAGCCGGGTTAAACCACTACAGTCCTTTTGGAGCCCAACGTTGGGCACGAAGGGTTGAGATAACAACAGATCTGACCAGAGTATGTTAAACTAAAATTGGTATAAGTATTAGAGCTGCTTAATAGTTGCTAGTCACAATGTTGATTGCTTTAATCTCAAGTCTGCCTGTATTCCAAGCTGAGTTTTATAGCATGTTACTTTCTGTATGTGCTCCCTGTCATGCTGTTTATCCTTTCTGGGCCCTGGTTTAAGATTGTTATGCTACTGTGCGGTGTAACAATAGCTTATGCTATGATGAAATATCTGGTCAAGACTCTAACTTGGTATTTGTACTCAACACTGTCATCGACTCTGTACTTTGGAAACCATATCTCGGAAACTATTAACAATTACACCTACTGCCTTTTTCGTCAGGGAGCCAGTCTGTGGAGGGGACAGGGGAAGGTATTTTTTCCTACTTGTTCACTCTCCCTTTCTCCTTCACCACCCTCTTATCCTCTGATCTACTTATGATAGTTCTCCCAGATGTTGAATATCCTTGGGATACTCCGACCAGCATGTTCTTGTTGTTATGTCTCTTGAATGCACTTCAGATTTTGTTTAAGGTTAAACAACTACTGAGAAATCTCATCCAGAGATCTGTCCTGAGGCAGGATAGTTGTGAGTGGCAGGGAGTGTGGAAGGCTATGGGCAGGTTTCTAAAGCAGTGGGCATGTTCAGTGTTCTGGAAATTCACCTCTGAACAACTGCAAAATCCAAAAAAAAACCTGGTAGAATGCTTGAAAAAGGGTGTCATGATGGGCAGTTCCAAAGTGACACAAATCACTGTAGCGTTCTGGGGTTTGGCCTATGCCTATCAAGCTGCAATTGATGCTACTATCAGTGATAGACCCTGTGGCCACTCCAAGTCCCGTGACAGGCCCAACGGCCACATCAACCCCTGCGAGGGAGCCTGCAGCCACTCCAGCTCCTGCAACCACTCCAGTCCCAGCTCCTGCAGCCACTCCAGTTTCAGCTCCCGCAGCTGTTCCAGTTCCAGCTCCCACAGCTGCTCCAGCTCCTGTGGCTGGGTCAGAGAAACGAGCTGTAGCAGTGCAAGTTGCCCCTGTAGACAAGGTGAAAAAATGGTACAGAGATTCAGGTTGTTTAGAACACAGAGAGTCTAGGTTTGGAGAAGACGAGGCTGGGCCATCAGGGATGCAGGACGATGAAGATGAGGATGTTGAAAAATCAACAGTAATTACCTGAAACTTATATCAGCGTGAGCTACGAGATGTGTGAAAAGATTTTGGTCACTGCATAGGTGAGCAGCTTGTCACCTGGCTGCTCCGGTGCTGGGACACCGGAGCCAATTGTATGGAATTAGAGGGCAGAGAAGCCAGGCGGCTGGGATCCCTTGCTAGAGATGCAGGCATTGACAAAGCAATTGGAGATGGAGCACGATCTTACAGCCTCTGGAGCTGTCTCCTGTCAGCTGTGAGGGAAAGGTATCCCTTCAAGGAAGAACTTGTATGTCTACCAGGCAAGTGGACCACTATGGAGAAGGGAATCCAGTACCTGAGGGAGTTAGCCATACAGGAGGTGATTTATGAGGACCCAGACAACGGACAAACATCCACAGATCCAGATAAAGTCAAATGTACACGACCCATGTGGTGGAAGTCTGTATGGAGTACACCATCATCATGTGCCGGCTCATTGGCAGTACTGACCTGGAAAGACCATGAGGAACCCACAGTGGATGACTTGGCTAAACAACTCCAGCAGTACGAAGAAAGTCTCTCCTCTTCTTTATAGGCCTGTGTCTCGGCTGTGGAGAAACTTTCTGAAGAGTTCCACCAACTTAAAGATAATTTATCTTCCTCCCCACCTGTACAAACCAGTGTCCACCAACTAAAAGAGAATACTTTGGAGAAACTTTCTGAAAAGGCCCACTAACCTGAAGAGAGATTATTTTCCTCCCCACCTGTACAAACCAGTGTCTCAGCTATCAGGGGTAAGCGTTCATCCACGCAAGGAAGACAATATGGTGGGTACATACCCCGTGCCACCCTGTGGTTTTACCAATGGAGAGGACATGAGAAAATGGGATGGAAAATCTACGTCAACCCTAGAGGCACGGGTACGTGAGTTGCAAAGAAAAACAATCGGGAAAGGGGGGTTCTCTGAAAAGTTTTCTGCTCCAACTTCCAGCAGTCATTCAGACACAGAAATGAAGATTCTGGCCCTGCCTCCAGGCAAGGGGAGGAAAGGGACAATTGAGTTTATTGGACTGTGTGGATACGATAGCCCAGCATGTCAGATGCACAGAAGTATAAGGCTTTAGTAGACACTGGTGCACAGTGTACAGTAATGCCATCAAGCTGTAAAGGGCCAGAACCCATCTGTATTTATGGGGTGGTGGGGGATCCCAGCAGTTAACTGTATTGGAAGCTGAAGTGATACTACCTGGGAATGAGTGGCAAAAGCACCATATTGTGACTGGCCCGGATGTTCCATGCATCCTTGGCATAGACCTCAGAAGAGGATATTTCAAGGACCCAAAAGGGTTCTGGTGGGCTTTTGGCATAGCTGCCTTAGAGACAGAGGGCATTAAACAGTTGTCTTCCTTGCCCGGTCTCTCAAAGGACCCTTCTGTTGCAGAGTTGCTGAGAGTCGAAGAACAGCAAGTGCCAATCGCTACCACAACTGTGCACCAGCGACAATATTGCACCAACCGAGACTCCCTGATTCCCATCTGTAAGCTAATTCTTCAAATGGAGAGCCAAGGAGTGATCAGTAAGACTCATTCACCTTTTAATAGTCCCATATGGCCAGTGCGAAAGTCTAATGGTGAGTGGAGGCTAACAGTGGACTATGGTGGCCTGAACCAAGTCACACCACCACTGAGTGCTGCAGTGCTGGACATGCTAGAACTCCAGTATGAACTGGAATCAAAGGCAGCCAAGTGGTACGCCACAACTGATACCGCTAATGCATTTTTCTCCATCCCTCTCGCAGCAGAGTGCAGGCCGCAGTTTGCTTTCACTTGGAGGGGAGTCCAATATACTGTCCAATATATACAATATACTTAGGCAGAAGCACATGCATTTGTTAAACTGCTTCACTGTTGAACTTCATGGATCTGTTTAAAAATAAGCTAAGGATAACAATATTAGATAAGCCAGATTGACCATTTGTTCACCTCAAACTTCTCAGGTGAGGGCAATTCAACATTAATTATACTACATTCAGCTTCATCAGATGGTGATGTTCACAGCTGATTTCAGCTCCTGATCTTCCAGAGGTGTAAAGCTGTGTAAGGGGCATGGATGTAACTGATTCTTCATCTACAATGGTTGTATTGCTGTCTCCAGATTAAAAAAAGGAGGTCTGAAATGTTCCTTCCATATTCTGATGTGTAAAACATCACCAGAAACTTCAGAAATCTTTGGAAAGACTGTCAAATGAATCTCCCTGCCTATCTGGTCTGTATCACTGCTGACTAGGATTTAGTGTTGACAGTACTCATGTGGTATTGTGTGTATTGCAAACATTGTGTTGTATCGTGTTTTTAAAGTGTGTATCATGAATGGTACCTTGGAGTGGGAAACATATTTTAGAACCCAAACAATTCAGTTTCTTCTCTAAAATTCACAGCTGGTCTGCTGAGCACTCCAATTCCCCCAGTCCCAGTCTCTTGTCATGCGTTATACTAACAAGACAAAACAAGGTGTTTGTATCTCTGCTTTCACTTCTCAAAAAAGGTAAAAGACTGTGAGAAAAAACAGTATATTCAGACTGCATTTTCTCATTTTTTTTTCTGAAACAAAGTTGGCATTTGCATCATACAAAATATGAGCGGTGGCTCATACATCATCTCATGATCTTGACTATATAAATGTAATCAAGCTGGAATTCCTTTTTCAATTAATAGTGTGATTAAGGTGAGGAAGCTTTCCTTCATTAGAAACTCTCTAGGGTTACTAAGTCACAAAGGTGAGGGAATTCACGATCGCACATGTACGTAAGGCCCACTACTTATATATAATGACTTTGAGTGTTAGTACTGCCTCCCATATTGTTCAATGTCTTCATTAGTGATCTAAATGATGGGACAGCAAGTATGCTGGAGGAGTGGCTGATGGACCAGAGAGTTGTGCTGTCATTCAGAGGAAAAGCAAGGGCTGACAAAATGGGCCAACAAGAACCTTATGAAGTTAAGATAAGTGAAGTGTGAAGTCCTGCCCCTAGGTATGAATTACAGCAGGCATCAGCACAGGCTGGGAGCCAATATGCAAGAAAGCAGTTTGGCAAAAGACCTGGGGGTCCTGGTGGATGCCAGGTGATACATAAGGCAAGAGTGTGTCCTTGCAGCAAGGGAAGTGTCATAAAAGGCTGGGAGAGCTTGGAATGTTTAGACTAGAGAACAGAAGTCTCAGGAACCTTAGCAATGTATATAAATATGTGATTGGAGGAAGTAAAGAAGATGGAACAAGGTTCTTCTCAGTGGTATACAGTGAAAGGATGAGAGGCAATGGCCACAAACAGAAACATGAGAAATTCTGCTTAAATATAAGGGGGGAGACTGACTGACGGACAGATGGACGGACAGACTTTTTTTTTTTTACTGTAAGGATGATTGATTACTGGAACAGGTCACCCATTTTTGGAGACTGTCAAAAGCCAACTGAAAACATTTCTGGGCTGTCTGATTTTGTTGACCTTGTCTAAGCAGGATCGTCTGCAGACGCACTTTGCAACTTCAGCTCTTCTGTGATTCTCCAGTACCATATATTAAGAAAGAATATGGGCAGTATCTGAAGGTGTAGTCTTTTCAAGATTTATTTCTTGGCAAAACAGATAGAATCACCAACACTCTGTTTTTTGTCATGTGTAGGGTGTTTTTTGTTTGTTTTTTGGTTTTTTTTGTTTGTTTGTTTTGCTTTGTTTGATCAAAGATTGGCTTCACGTATGTTTGTTCTTAGGTTATTTGATCAAAGATGAAAGTTGCAGGCATCTGTTTTACACAAAAATTCACAATATCTGGGAGTTAGCAAAGTTTCCATTTTTCTTCCAGTTTCTGTATGTTTACCTTTGCACTTACAGAGTTGCATTTTGAGACACTCAGAACTGTGACTGTAAGGGAAATAAAAGGAGAAAGGGAAGTAGCTCAAACAAAACAAAACAAAAACAAAACAAAACAAACAAAAAAAAAAACACAACAACCCACAACCTATATTAAAATATCAGAGTTCAATATCAGAAAAAAAGATCTCCATTTGTTTTTCAGTCCAAGCACAATGTATCCAGGAATAAATAGGTATTAGCTACAGTACGTAATCATCATAATTGAAAAAAATCTTTTGTAGGAAAATAGTGAAGAATGATTTGGAAAGAAAGGACAGAATTTTAAGGAATTGTGATGACCATTTGTATAAATAAAAGTAAAATGCTGGACTTGTCTTTGAAAAACTGAGACTTTAAATGGTAATAAGAAATCATAAGCAAGTTTGTTCGTAAATATACTGCCACACCACCAAAATTAACAACTTTTTAGAATCAGTGATAAAGTAAATCAGAAGTTGCCTTCATAGCAATCAATCAGACATATCTTTAATTGTCATCACATTGGTTGCATGGAAATAGGTATCTTTCATCTAATCTTTTATCTTTGGCAATCTATTTTTTTCTGTTTTTTAACTTGCAATCAATTTATTATATGAATTTTATTTCAGGAACATTTGCTCTTCCAAGATGGAGACCGATTACTACAGCAAGCAGATGCTAAATTAAACCTGCATGTGGTACACTAGGCTGTATATCCATCAGTCTCCTTCCAACAAAGCTGGGTCTCAGTGTGAATAGATTAGCTCCTGTTCCTGCATAGCCTTGTAAAAACACAGTAAGTATTAGCTTCTGGTCATATAAGCATTAGTCCTTATTCAGGAGTAATCCAGCAGATTTAGATTTTTCTCCTCCTGTATTTTATGTCTGGTAGGACTTTTCTAGGATTTTTTTTTTTTTTTTTGCACAAGCATGTTATTCACAGTGTACTGATCACCTTAACCCATTTGTAGGGACAACATGCCAGATCACCCATTTGTTAAAAGAAATTAAACAGAACTGCACAGTCAATTTGTGGAGGAAGAAGTTGAGAGACAGAGACAGTTTGCTAACCCTTATTCTGAAGATGAGAAGGAAAAAAAGGCTTTAGGTCTGTTATAACCTTAAAAGATACTATTATGTCACAGCAGCTAACATTATGCAATAACTAAAATACACTAGTCAGTTATTTCTTTATTATATCCAATACCCAAGGCATTTTGTCTTTTTGTTCCACATGCTTTTCTTCTTTATGGCTTTTTCATTCTATTTCCTCCTTGTTACTGTATTTCCAAGTGATATATTTTCTGTTTCTGCATACATGTGTGCACATAGTTGGGAAAGGAAAAAAACTTTCCAAGGTATTTAGAAATCTTAAATTTACCTTGATAGATAGCATAGGTACCATGGAAATCTGAGAGGTCAGTAAATTAGTTTCTCCCAAACCTCATTCCATCTTGTCTTCTAGGAAGACCGTTGGGAAATCTTTCTGTTTTGTTGGTTGATTCTTTCATACAACAGAAGTCTCTTCAGAGCTAGTGACCTGTTTCCCCTGCCTTTTGGTGAACTGTCTCCTTTGCCCAGGAAAGCTCCTGTGGTCCAACAGGGAAAGAATTACTGTTGTATTTTATTTATTAGCATCATCTAAGAAAGGACAGTCCATCAGTCTGCTAAATCTTTGTTTCTATAACCAGTCCCTTAAAGTTCTCCACATTTATATTTATAGAACAAATACAAACAAAAATACAAAAGCCAGCCTTGTGAGGGCTCTTGGGATGTGGCACAGGAACTTCCACTTTTTCCTTGTTTTTCCTTTTTCCTTGTTTTTCCTTTTTCCTTTTCTTTTTCCTTTTTTCTCCTTTTTTTTCAGAACATGGGAATGAGCAATGGTGCTGAACAAAATTTGATTTTAATACATGGTCTTTAATTGCCTTTCTTACAGATCCTTCTCTCAGTCACATCATGAGGAAAATGTGATAGAAATGCAAAAGAATAAAAAGCTACCACAGCAACATTTGGTCCTTTCAGTGAGTAAATACGTGCAAAATAAATGCTGCAAGTATCTATTCATAATAAAAAAAAATCTTGATCATCTGCTACTTTTCCTATGTTCAAAGACCTTTCGGTGCTAATGAATGTTGCTTTCCAGTACCATAGGAAGTGTATATTATCTCATATGAGCATGTTCACAGTCTTTCCAAGTACTCCTACACCTGCTTTTTAATGATATAACACCTCCTGTTATTCAGACTCTCAGCATTTATTCATTGTCTTCTTTGTTATTGACTTATTTATACTCATGCTGGTGCAGTTTCTTCTCTCTAAGATGTATCACCCTGATACATTTATTGATTTCTCCTTTGATTAATATTAAAAAATCACTTCTTTCTTCATTTCAGCCTTTCTTAATTTTTGTGTTTTTCCCTGATAAGTCTTTAATTATGGCTAATCCTTCAATTTCCATACTGTTTCATTATCTTCTTTTTTTTTTTTTTCCTCTTTCCTGTTCTGACCTTATTTTCACCCCAAATTTAAAATGTTGATAACCTCTAAGGTATGATATTGCTTTTATTCATCAAACTTTCCACCTCTACCTTTCATCCTATTGGATACTTATTGTGCTTTTTTTTTTTTTTTTTCTTTATGATCCTGATAACTTCTTTCATTGTGGTGGCTATTAAGCTATTGTTAAGTAAACTTTGCTTAAGGGGAATTAAATTATTATTCCCCTAATTCCTGAGCATGCACTCCCTGTTCAGAATGCAAACCTTTTCCTGAAACATAACAATTAATGTCAGGATATGCTAAGGTAAACAAGGACTGCTTTTCAGTTTCAGTAGCTCTCGTAGATCTCTCCAGCTCTGAAAACACAGCAAACCTGCGACAAACTTGTAAACCCTTGAATTTCAGGCAGCTTCTCCCATCCCCAGGGAGTCACTGTAGAGTCTCATCACAAGAAGATATACTCACTATAGAGAAGTAGCATTACCAGATCTGTTTCAGCTCCTCTAGGCAAGGGCACCTGTGTTTTTCCCACAAGTACCTTAAAGGTTATACTGAACAGAGTTACCTACATGCTTTATTGTCTGCCAAGAACTCAAGATAAGTAAATATTAGGAGTTCATTTTCATACTCTGCATGTAGGCAGTACAGTTAAATTTATTTTATTTTATTTTATTTTTATGGATAGGTTCCCAGAAATAAACAAACCTGCAAGCTTTCATCAGTATCAATGTAAGATCTCACTGTGTCATCTAACTGCAAATTCAGCTGTGTGTCTGGTCTTATATAAACCTTACATCTGATACACATGAAAAGGACTGCAATCTCAGGATGTGGGCAAATCATGAACCTAAATCTCTCCCTCGGTTTCTTTAAGATGTATCCCTTCTCCCAGCATCTGCTTCAATATTTCTGAGAATAGGAATCACTTATGACTTTGAGCATAGCTTTTTCCTGAGGGAAACTTCCTCACATACCCATAAATTTAGCAAACATTATCGCCTAAGTGAAGCAATCTTTACCCAATGTAAACAGCTTATCAATTTCTGAGATAAAAGTGTTCTTTTTCTCCTGGCAGACAGAGATGGAAGTCTCAGGGCATAAACTTGAGATTATGCACAAGTCAATCTATACTATGCTATGTACAAGTAGAGATATGCAATTGGGTGCTGTTTTTAGTTGAAGCTAGGAAAAACAATAACAAAACATTTTGGGATACATGACTTCCTGTCCCTAGTTTGAAGTCTACTGTGCCGGACACCTTACATGTTCCTGTGAACAGTTATCTGTTCTGTTTCATTCCATTGCCTGTTGTCAGAGCAGCAGGGCTTCCATTATCTTCTTGTCAGATAATCAGCTGCTGCATAAGGAGGTTTTCTCAAGCTGTCTTCCTTACTAGCTCAGTGTGGGCATGTTTATTCATTCCTGCATGTTTCTGTCCATTTTCAGGGCCCCAAAACCTCTAATGTGTATTCAGAAACCTGTCTTTTTTTCTGGTGCCAAGTGCAAGTCATTCATAAGCAGTTAGAGAGGAAAATATTTCTTAGCATTTGCTTAGAGAATTAGACACTAAATATTGGTCATGCCAAGAAAACTTGCCAACTAGAGACGAGTGAAGCAAATTATATGTAAAATATCTGGTAGCAACAACCCATGACAACAGGATACTCCAGCTGTCATGCCAAATGGGAACTTCATTTATTACCCTCCTATACTCCTTATTTTGTAATTTTTCTACTACAGTAATAGTCTATATAACACGATAACCAAATGCAGTAACAAGCAGTTAACATTTACTTCATTCTGAAAGTTTGCTCATACTTGCCAGTTTAATCTGTGTATAAACTGACGGCCTGGCAAAATTGGCCTTTCAAAAAAACATATGGTAGAGTTAATCACTGTGAAATCCTTAAGGCTTTACAGATCATTGGAAAGGCATCCAAGCAAGCTGTTCAGCTACATTAAATCTTTGCAACTATAAGTTAGCTACAAGATATCAAAATCAGGCTGCAATATTTTATATCAACATAAGCTAAAAATTATCTGCCACTGATATGGAAAAAAAATTACTTTGTTAAATCTGCATTTGACTTACTTGCAAGTGTTACTATTTGTTATGAATGATAAATTACCAACATATGAAATTGTTGATGCATATTTGTTCATAAATATTTATAAATAAATACAGATCTATGCAATATATATGAAACTATTACTATTACATTATTGCTTATTGAACTCCTCAAGATATTTCTCTGGCACTTTATTTTTCTGTTGACTATTATGGTAAAGACAACAGATATATAAGGCCTCTCACAATACATGAACACAAGCATGACTATGGAAAGACTGGAATAAATTGCTACTTCTGAATTTTCTGCAAAAGCACTCATAAAAATTCAATGCAAGCTCCTGTCAGGTTTGTATTAATAACGGTAATGTGAAAGTTTCTTCTAGGAGCCTGCTATTTTGTTAAGAAACTTGGTCCAGCCCCTTTTTATCACAAAATAAGAATGCAATGGAAAATGCTCTCAATTTAAATAATTATGAAATCAGAAAGTACAGACATTATCAGTCTCCTTTGTTTGTTTGTTTGTTTGTTTTAGGTAGGATACATTGTATTTTACAACTTAAAGAAACAGAGTTTTAAATGATAAAATGGGTCAGACTCCAGTCCTAGAAATTTATTTTTTTTCAGTTACCCTTCTCAGGATTCATTTCATCACCTCACAAAGGTGAGATATGAAATCTGTGGGCCATCTACATTTTCTCACGTTCTCACAAATCAAGTGATCAGATTTTGAAAGGACAGCTACAAAGTGAATGTCCTCTTCCTCAGGAGTTCCCTCCTGGCAACTGAAATTGGGATTAAATAAACTTAAAACAAACAAACAAACAAACAAAAAAACTGTGCAGGTTTTGGCCATTTTATTAAACTGTATCCAAAAGCCAAAAGTTTACATGTCAACAAGATACTCTATTTTATATTATCTCCAGTGAAGGGAAATATACTGAATTTGACTGACTATCTGACACATGGACAGCAAGACATAACTTTTTTTTTCATGTAAAATAGTTAAAATATTTCAGTTTCTAGCGCTCCAGCCATCCCAAACTATTTTTTTTCCCTGACTAAAGAAAATGAGGCTGGTGCCCTGAGCAGCAAAGGATTTTTATGACTTTCCAAAATACAGACAACACATAACAAAACATTTCCTGAAACATTCCAGCCAGCTTGAATAAAGTTACTTACTAATTACTGCATAAAATTTTCATAGTTGTTTTTTTCAAAGCCTGTTTCTAACCTCCCCATTCCAAGTCCAGATCAGCATGTCCAAGGAGACAGGCAGATTATCAAAGTGCTCCTGCTGTGGGTTGCATGGCAACAGCACACCACTGCATCCTTCTCAACAAGTGCTTCCATGTGACTCTTCTCCATCACTCAAACACTATTTAGTGATTGATATCAAAGCAAAAGAACATATTCTGAATTAAAAAGCCTTGAGAAAGTGAAACGAGTCCACTCCATTCAGCTCTCTGCCAACGGAAACACACACCTGACTTTTTCATGCTTTTTGTTTTGTTTTGTTTTGTTTTGTTTTTCATACCTCACAAAGAACTTTGCTTTTACCAAAGAATAGATTTAAAGAAGAGATTTAGTCCTTTTGTAGTGCCTCAGTTTCACCAGAGTGGGCCTCAGTCACATAGTGCTCTTATTTTTCTAACAAGGAAAGATTAATCTTGTATCCAAAACATCCCTTTTACTTACCACATAGAACAGATCGCGAATCAATATTATTTAAGCCACAGGGATTAAGTCAAGACATGTTTCACAGAATATACTATTGGCCATTTGTTTTCCCTGATACATGTAATATATATCAGTAGCAATTCATGATTGTTTACACAGACATCTGTTTTACATTTATTTTCTCCAACATATCAACCTTTTTGCTGATATTGTCACTCTTGAAAGTCATTATTATACAGATTTTGAACTCTTCAGACTATAACCTTTAATAAACACCTTGTTATACTATGGTAACACAATCAGAATTACATTCAGATCCACATTTCAAACATAAATCTATCAAGACTTGCACAACTTTTGCAAAACAACTTCTTCCCACTCCACATTCATCCATGAGTCATTCTTCACTGACCTGCAGTGTGATGTTATGGCTCCTCTGCCAGGGCTGACCTTGTCCATTTCTGATCAGGTTGCGTCTGACCTGAGTGGTTTCCCAGTGCTGCAGCTGGGGCCATTCCACCTCAGGAGGCTCTCGTGGCAGCTGTGGCTGCCATGCATTGAAAAATATGATGTGGTCAATAACGTAACCTTCCACAGAGCTGCTACTCACTAGATGTGCAGGATTTGATAGACACGTGCCTAAGAAATTTTACTGAGAGGACTCATTAACATTAAATGCATTCAAGATAGTACACACCTAAGTAATATGTGTTTCCTGGGTCTCAGCCAAAGAGCAGCAGAGTGCAGAAATTGCATCCTATTTCCTTTGCCTTCTTTTGTTCTTGTTTTCAGGGAAACAGAGGTCTAATAGGAACCATTAGGGCATCAAATACAATTTAGTCTAGCCTGTTCCTGTTCTCCCACTTTCCACTTCAACCTTTTTCTTGTAGTGTATGAGCCTGCATCTTTCCCAACTTGACATGAAGTTTCAGTTTAGATTAATTCTGAAACTTCTGAACTCCACTGTTTCTTTTTCCTTTCTAAAGAGAACTGGAAAGTCGGTACCTTTCCCATACCCAGGATAATATTTTCCAAGTTACATGTTTCCCTTCACCTCAACTCAGAATATGAAACCTTCAGGCAAGAAGGAAATTACTGACCAAAGCCACAGCCTGGTTAAGAAGATTATAAAAGAAAACCAATTTATTTGCACATTCTGAACAACTTTATCTCCTATACAACTCGCTATTACCCAATAAGCTCCTAAAGCATATTTCAATGCTTTGTCCAGTCCAGTGTAACAAATAAAAGTTGCTTTCATTACCCAGGGAACCGTTATGGAATTTGATAGATCTTACCATAATGCATTTTAAAATCTGCTGTGTGGAGCCCAGGAGGGCCCAGGAGGGCAGGTGGTCTGAGCCCTGCCATGTTCAGACTGCTTGTACCTCTTGGGAGCTTCTTGGAATCACAGCAGGAGCCTCTAGAAGCACTGTTGTCATGGTCCACAGGGCACATCCCAGACTGCTGGCTACAGCAAAGCCCCTGTGCCATCTCTGCATCTCCCAGATGTCCAGCTGGCTGATGAGGCTCACTGGTGGACCATACACCCCAGGAGCTGCTCTCTAAGTGCAGCATGTTTCTTGCAGGCTACTCCCAAGCAACAGCCTCCACCAGTGCCATCTGGCAATGAAGTGACTTTGCCTCTCAGCCTGTGAGTTCAGCTGGAGCTTCTTTTGGCACAGCAAATTGCTCAGTTGTTAATGTGTCTTTCTCTGTTTTCTGCCCTGTGGTTTGTTTCTTGTAAGGAACAAGAGCACAGAAGTTCCACTGGCTGCAGCAAGGTCAGCTGTCCCACCTGGTGAACACAGCAGCAAGAGGAGGTAAGCCTGACATCTCCTACTATAACTGTTATTGGTGATGGAGCCATCCTAGAAGTCCTTAAGAAAGGCTTCAAAATAAAATGCCAGGCACTAGTTCTTAAAAAGTTCATATTTCACCTGAGACCGTTTCCAGGGAAAAATTTTAAAAAGGCAAAAACACATCAGCCATATGCAGAAGGGATCTCAGTACCTTCTTTTTTCCCTGCACTGCCCACTAGAGAGCAAAGCAGTCTAGGACAGCTCACTGCAGGCAAAACCAAACAGTTGAGCTTGGCATTTTGTAGAAATTGTGGCTTAAATTCTGGCAGCAGTGCACTCCTGCCGCTCTGTGGCTCTGCCCAAGGGAATATTTTAGCCTCTACACCTCTGTTGCTAGCAAGTGACAACAAGGGTTTATGCTGCTCAAGATTTGGAAATAACTACATCATAGCTACCCAGGCGCTGCAAAAGGGCTTGTAGATCCCTTTACACTTACAGTTCTCTAAGGTTGTTACAGATGTTTATAAGGCACCAAAGCACTACCATATTCTTTGCCAGTAATAGCTCTCTCTTCTGTGCTATAAGCAACTCCTTTTAAATCGTGTCCCTGTGGAAGACAAAGATAAGTTCTGCAGAAACCTCTTATCTGGACTTGATCATCAAGGTTCGTCCTCTTTCTCCCTGTCCCATAACAAGAGACAGCCTTTCCATTTTGACCACTGCTTTGGCAAGAGAAAACATGCACTTCTAATCCTCGTCGCAGTAGCAAAGGAAGACATGAAGAAGGGCTGGGACTGAGACTGTGTGTAACATACATAGGGACATGACAAGTCCAGGGAAGCCACACACACTTGTAACCAAAATAGAGTGGCCTGGGGACTTCCCTGCTAAGCATACGGCAAGACAATGTTCTTGCTCATTTGAAAGCCAGGTGGCAGCTTCTGCACTCAATTGCTGGCAGAAAAGTGAAGACCATTCACAGCTAAACACTGGAAGACAGGACTATACACAAGACAGGGCACCTCAGAGGGTTGCAATGCTCAGTTCCCCATTGCCACAACACCCCATCATACAGTCACATTTATGAACATATTTTGCTCCATCTTAAAACATTATTGGCCTTTGCTATGCTGTGCCCGACCTTCAGGCTGATCCAGATCCTGCCAGTCATCCTGGAGAATTATGGTCCTAGCAAGACCAGTCTTCAGAATTGCAAGGCCTAGGAGATGATGGGGTGAAAGTCTGTAGCAAAGAAGATGGACCCTCAGTGAAAGAGGAATATGTTGGATTAGCTAGAACAGAATTGGGTTAGAGAATATTTAAGCAAAGTGGAATTGATGGACATGAATAATTCCATGGGCCTGATGGAATGCCAGCTGAGGGAGCTGGCAGATTTCATTGCAAGGCCACTCTATAATCTTTGAATAATCCTGGTGACTGGTAGAGGTGTCTGAGGACCAGAAGAAAGCAAATGTGACTTCTATCTTCTAGAAGGGCAGGACGGGGGAGCCAGGGAACTGCCAGTAACTCAGCTTCATCTCTATGCCTGGGAATGTGAAGGGAAAACTAATCCTGGAAACCTGGAAACATGAAGGACAAGAAGATAACTAGAAGTAGTTAGCATGAGTTCACCAAGGGGAAGTGATGCTTGCCCAACCTGATAATATTCTGTGATGAAATGAGTTGGCAGTGTAATGGACTGAAAAGCAGCTGAATGGCAAAGCCAAGAAGATGGTGATTAGTGCCGCAAAGTCTAGTCAGAATCCAGTAACTGGCAGTGTACCCTAGAGGTCAGTCCTTTTTGACATCTGACTGAACCCTTGGTTCAGTCCTTTTTGACATCTTCATTAATGATCTGGAGGATGGGTCAGAGTGTACCCTAAATGAGCATTCAGATGACACAAAATTAGGAGGAGTGGAGGTTACATCAGAGGACCATGCTGCCATCCAGAGGGACCTGGACATGTTGGAGAGGTGGGCTGTCAAGAAACTCATGCAGTTCAACACGGGGAATTGCAATGTCCTGCACCTGGGGAGGAACAAGCCCAGACATTAGTACATGCTGGAGGCCATCTAGCTGGAGAGCAGATTGGCAGAAATGGACCTGGTGGTTCTGGTGGACACCAAGTTGAACACAAGCCAGCAACGTGCCCTTGCCACAAAGAAGGCTAACGATATCCTGGGCTGCATTAGGCAAAGCAGTGCTAGCAGTTCAAGGGAGGTGATCCTTCCCCTCTACTCAGCACTAGTGAGGCCACACCTGGAGTACTGGGTTCAGCTCTGAGCTCCCCAGTAGAAGATATAGACGCACTGGAGATACCCCAGAAAAGGCCCACAAAGATGATTAAGATACTGGAGCATCTCTTCTATGAGGAAAGGCTGAGGGAAGAGCTGTGACTCCTTAGCCTGGAGAAGAGAAGACTTGGGGAGATCTCACAGAATCATAGGTCAGCCTGAGCTGGAAGGGACCTCAAAAGATTATCAGGACCACCCTTTCATGCAAAAAGGGAGCCTAGATGAGATTATCTAGCACCCTGCTCAATCACATCTTGAAAACCCCCATTGGTGGGACTTCTACCACATCCCTGGAGAGGTCATTACAATCGTTGATATTTATAGGACCACAAGATGATTGATTCTTTAGTCAGTACTTTCCCATCCTGGCTATGTTTCAGATAAAGCAGTTTGGGTTATTTTCCACCAACTTTGCTATTCTGGTACCTTCTAAAATGTCTAGTTTGATTACTTCCCAGATTAAGCTACAATCCAGGCTACAGGGTCCAGGAAACAATCAGGGAGCAGCTGTTTGTTCTCGCCTGCTATCCACTTGCCTGTTGACAAAAGAGGGATGATGTAACGTTAGTTGATTTGGAACCATAGCTGAGCTGGGGAAAGAGCTACTACACCACAACTATTTGCTTCAGTTCCCTGACAAATGTTTTATTTTTTATTTTATTTATTTTTATTTTTTAACTTTCCAAGCTAACAAGAGATCATCAAACTGACTTAAATGGATCCTTCCAGAAAATTGTCTTCTCCTAATCATATCATAGTGCTGACAAGAAGTGGGCTGCGAGTACCAACAGCAGCATCCTTACTGCTGTAATATATCAATAAACTGGAGGTCTGCACAGTACAAGTGCCTATCATCCATGACTCCATTGGCACACTGGAAATCTGCCATGTGGCAGGAAAGGAGCACATGGAAGAAGTCAAACATAACTAAATTTCTCTCCACAGAGAGGAAGGTTTTGGATCAAAGCAGTGTGCATAGATCATCTGGTACAATGAGTCAGTGCAACTTACTCAAGTCTGCTAGTCATTTTCTCATGACACATTGCAGTGAGGCAGGCCTAAGTTTTGCAAATGCTTTTGCTTTTCCTAGATATTGGCTATTCTGTGAACAAACAACTTTTTGCCTGTGAGTTTCAAATTGTTAATTTATATTATTTACTGCAAATTGCAACATAGGAAAATAAAACCCACCTAGAAAACAGAGCAACCTTTTCACTGTTTGGTTTCATAAGTCCATGCAAATCATCTTCAGACCCTCAGCCACTATCAAAGAAATGAAGAGTAGCTACAGGACTGACTCACTGACAAGGCCCATACCTCAGCTGCCAAAAGTGTTGGTCATTAAACTTGAAAATGTAAATCACAGTAATTGTACTTAAACAAACAAACAAACAGGAAACAAAGCATAACAGTTACCAGCAACACATATGTAAATAAATACTAATAATGAACTTGCAGGTATGCAAGCAATCACTGTTGTATTCATGATGAGTACATCTAGTGACAATGAGCAAATCTCACAAAATGCAGCAGGCAGCAACAGAAGACTATCAGGTCACTGGAAATTAATACTTCAACTTTCATTTGAAATCAAAGCTTTAAAAGTCACATTAAGTCAGTTTACAACAAAATATAGCTATTTTCACAACCAAAAAATGAAACATAGTTGTAATTCACATAGATTTGGTAAGATCTTGCTTAGTCTGAGCTTTGCATATTGTCAAGGCAATTGAGATTGAGTTTATTGCAGAGTGACTTATTTTCTGAGAAAAATTTTAACAATGTAGGTAAAACAATTCCGTACATAATTAAGAAAAATAGAATTGAATATATATATTATTGAAAGAGAAGCACGTGTCACTGATTGATTTTGTAGTCCCCTCTGAAAACTAGATTATAGAAAGATTATATGTCTCACAGGGTATTCTCATCTTGTTGTTTTGCGAAGAAGTCCTGTAATGGATCATGAGAAACAGAGGGCAGCTAAAAAGCTTGAGCCCCAAAGGAGAAGAACTACTCTGGGTAATTGATGTGCTCAAAGAGCTGTGACAGTGCATCTGACATACTGTACCTGCACATCTGAATTATCTTGGTTTATGATAAAAATATTTTAATATTTGTCTAAAAACCTAAATACCTTCATAGAGTTGTGTTATTAAGGCAAAAGTATCTGGGAAAACAAACCTCTTTTCCTGAGATTTCTGACTAGTTTCTCTGTTGTATAACCTTCAGTGATTTTCCTTCTAAATATTTCAGTAGTTTTATTTTGAATCCATTTTTTAAAATCCATCTCTTCTGCTAGTGAGATATTTCAGAGATCTACTATTTTTTTGTGTGTGTTTGAAGAATCCTTTCATTTTGTTTCTTTTGATTCACATGAAGTTTCATTTGATGGCCAGATTTCTGTCTTGAAAAATAAAATTATTGTTATTATTATTATCATATAATTATTATGATTATTATTTATATATCTTATTTATTTATAAATAAATATCTATGTAATTAAAATTAGATAGAATTATTATTATTAAAATTATTAATAATTATTATTTTATAACAATTAATAATAATAATAATAAAACAGTGAATGGACCGTCATAATTTTTTCTCCCTCAATAATAAGCACCTTAAGTTGTCTCTTTTACAGGACAAAGACTCATAGATTTATATCTTTCTTTGTGTGGAAGTTTGACTTTCATTCTGTTCATTGTATTTTTTCCAAGTTTTATTACATCTCTTTTGAAATGAGGGGTCCAATGGACAGTATTAATACCATCCACCTCAAATGAAATCCTTAAACTTAGTTTGTGTTGTTGTGCCTAGTTGTAGTTAAAAACTATTACGTGAAATGTTATAAAAGAAAAGTGGTCATATCAATGACCACTTTATGTGTCAAAGTATTCACTTTAAGAACAATAAAGCAAAGCTATCAAATATCACAGGATGTTTGATCACTTGCAAAGAAAAATAGAAGACAAAGAAATCAAACTAAAATGCCACTCTTAATATTATGTAGATAAAATTATGAAAAACAGTGCTAGAACTCACCATGCACAGAGAGAAAGCTGGAATTTAATGATGCATCTAGAAGGTATCAGTGAAGGGCACCAAGACGTATTATTTTTGTCCCTGTTTCCTGAGAAAAGCTTCACATAGTGATAAATCTCCTCTATCAGGGATGATGGTATTTGAATCAGGAAAGCAGTAACCCTGTAGGCTGAAATTACATATAAGATGATATCAAGCATGGTGCTTTCCGCAGCACAGAAATGACACTTCCATCTAATAAGACAGGTATTGAGAAATTCTCAAAATCAAAACTTCATCATTATTAACCTTACTGATTGTTGGTTTTTTGTTCTGAGCTGTAGGCCAAAGTCAAATTGAATTTCCAGAGAAATCATTTCTAGTTTGTCAGTGTCTAACGAACAATCATGCTCCCAAGGCAGCAGAACACAACAGAGATGATTAGTCTTCAGAATCAGGATCCCAGTAACTCTACTTCTATTACTCAAGGACGCAAAAAATTATATATGTACGATGGGATATGACTATGCTTTCCACTTGAAGTGAAAGACATCCCTTTGATGAATAAATCCCATCTATCTCACAGAGTATTTCTCCAAGTAATAAAATAAAGGCTTGAGGGCTGCCCTGGTGCTACCTATATTTTACCTATTTATAAAGGCCATTTATAAGATGGAAAATTTGCAAGAGGGAAAATGTTCCTTCTCCTTCCTCCTCCACACATCTCCTTCTCAGACTGTTACCTGGACTTTATTCAAAAGTCTGTAACAACACAGCTCCTCAGCAGAGGTATTTATCTGCACTACACTCTGCAAGGAAGGCATATTTTGATAAACTCTCAAGACACGTTTGCAGATGCCATACCAATAACTTTGTGTCAGCCCTGACAACTTCTACCATCAACATAAAAAAGTGAAGTTAAAAATGTAAAGTTTAAGGAAGGAAGCTAAAGAAACATTTACTTGTCTTTAAAAATCAGAGAAGCTGGAGATGTTTGGACTTGTTAAGAAAATTCTGTTCAATGTCTTACAGAAATACTGCAAATATAAAAAAAAAATTATCTGCTCACTTCAAAATGCATTGCAGAAATTAAGCAATTGAGATGTCCCCTCACCACCCTGTTCAGACAAAAATCCACATGACCAGTTTTTGGGATCAAATATGTTCAGAAGTTTCATTTATGTTTATAAGTTCAAGACTGATATATACCCGTTCTAGTGTGTCGTACATACAATAGGGTCTTGATAGCTTTGGAAAAGGCTTAGATGACAAAAAATAAATATGAAAATAAAAACGTGTATTTCTGTCACTTCTGTCAAAGAACTATTAGGTTTTCCAATATGTCTCTGTAACTTACAGACTAAATGATTAAGTACCATTGTTCATTTCATTTCATTTTATTACACTAGAGAAAAGGTGGCCATTTGGAGTGAGGAGCTAACATATGTAAAAATGCTATTTCCACAACTCAAGAAAATCAAGTTTTCAAATTTTGAGTATGTGTACAAATTGACCAAAAAGGTAATCAGCTCCAATCCTTTTGTATCACACCCCCACCTGCAATCCCCCAAAGACTGTGAAAAAAATGTTTTTTGAGGAGAAAATGCCAGTCCTAGGTCAGGTCATCACTAAGCAGGATAAAGCCATGGGCAAGTCAAAGTTGGATTTTTCTTCTTTTTGTTCGTTTGCTTTGTTTTGTTTTAGAAGAAGGGGATTCAAAGTTTATATCAGGCATCTAAGAAACAATCTCCTAAGATGAGTTATTATACAGAACATTATAACTTGGGATTTTATTGTTGCCTACAGTATTGGGAAATTAGATTCCCTGGGATGTGTTAACTTATTGTGAAAGAAAACTAAGTGCATGTTTTTTGAACAATGGTATTATATAGAACTTTGTTGCCTTTGGGAAACTTTAAGTTAGTGTCAAAAATTCTTCTAATATCCAATGGCATCAGGAGAGGTTACAGAACCTTTGAGGCAGCAACAAATCTGAGCTACTGCTCAGAGCTACATTGTGAAACCAAGAAACTAGATTTCACTGAGCCACTGTAATAAAATGCTTCTCAGATATCATCTATTTTGACAATCACTGTGTAAAAGATTCTCCCCTTGATCTTAATTTCTTTTTGATTTATTGGCCTGTAAAAACAACAATAGGTTCAAGGAATCCTATATTTATTATCTACATATTTCACCTATTCCTGCTGACAACATGCCAGGTTTATATAGGCAATGGCTGTTGTCTTCTTGGAATTGGATTTTGATTACACAAACACTAGCTATAGATTCTTATTTGGCCTCAGAGCATATGTACTTCTTGACTAGCCATGTGAAGGGAAGCTGAAGCAAAAACTAGCTTTACGCAAAAACTAGTTTTACAGAAGAACAACTTCAGGATTTCCAAGCTGAACTTCACATCTAGAATATACAGTGAGTGCTTATTCCCATACAACATGTCACATGGAGGAGCAAACAGAAATTACGACAAACATCAAACTAAATGTAGCAAATTTGCCTGAAACAAACCTTGTGTATTGTCACCACTTTAAAATAAGCAAAGGAAAATCATCAAGGGAAAACTAATTTGATTCTAAAAATGAACTTGCATGTTATAGAAGGATACCATGTGGAAAAAATTTGCAACAGACTTGAACTTGGCAGTTTGGCCACTTCTGATGTAAACACAGTCTGGACACCTAAAGTCAGTTATCCCAGAATAGTTAGGATGTGCCTGGGGTGTCAAAGAAACAATCCTTTCTCCAGTGCTAACACACCAACCTAGTTTATATTCCAAGACTGATATTCTTCACTGCTCTCTGTAATGTCTCACCGTAACCTGCATAGCATTCAAGTGTAATTTTGTCACCTTGTGTTCACTCAGAAAGAAGAACAGAGGATCTGCAGTCACATTTATGGGAGTTATGGTAGGTGACTTTACAGTAGAGGTTGGGGAAGAAAAGGGATTTTTCCTGGCAGAGGGACTGGCAGCAGACTGTGGAATCATGTCTCAAAGTCTACTGAGAAAACAGCAAACTGTCAACGAATCTGGAAAACTTTATTTATTCATGTTCCACAGCAGCAAAAAATGTTAGAAAGTTATTTACACTCACAGCTGTAATCTAGTTTAGATCCTAATATGTCATCCTCATACTCTGTTCATCCCACTGGCCATTTAGATCAATAACCTTGTTCCAACACCAGATGCTTTACAGAAAGTCTAACATACTGTAACAAGGATAGTGTATAATGTGATTGCACTTAAGGTGAATTAGTATTCCTTTAACATTTGTTTGAAGAACATTTAGGAGTAAAGAAAACAATTAAGCCTCTTGCAGATTTGTTTGCCTCAGCTTCCTGCAATAATAAATTCAAAAGAAAACAATTCCTTTGAACAACTGGAAATTCAGTACATTTCTAATGTCACTTGTGTCCCTTTTACATCTGTGCTATTGCTTTCCAAAAACAAATACAATCATTGGTTTGTAGTTTTCAACTTTAAATTGACTCATTGTTATTATGCCTTTCCCACCATCAACAGGATGCTTTGACTAAGCACATCAGAAGAAAAACTGGAGAAAACAGCAGCAGAGACCTGGAGTTCTAAATATTTGTAACAGTTTCACTTCACAGAATCACAGAATCCTCTAGGTTGGAAAAGACCTCCAAGATCACTGAGTCCAACCTCTGGTCTAACACTAACAAGTCCTCCACTAAACCATATCCCTAAGCTCTACACCTAAACATCTTTTAAAGACCTCCAGGGATGGTGACTCAACCACTTCCGTGGGCAGCCTATTCCAATGCCTAACAACCCTTTCAGTAAAGAAGTTCTTCCTAATATCCAACCTAAACCTCCCCTGGTGCAACTTTAGCCTATTCCCCCTCATCCTGTCGCCAGGCATGTGGGAGAATAGACCAACCCTCACCTCTCTACAGACTCCTTTAAGGTATCTATAGAGTGTGATAAGGTTGCCCCTGAGCCTCCTTTTCTCCAGGCTGAACAGTCCCTGCTTCCTCAGCTACACCTCGTAAGACTTGTTCTCCAGACCCTTACCAGCTTCGTTGCCCTTCTCTGGACTAGCTCAAGACTTAAATGATCTGAAGAGATATTATAGGAAAAAGTGCTGGAGTAAGAAAAGGTTATCTCCCCAAAGTGATGGCTTTTATGTTTACACCATCTCAGTGATCTCTGCTGGGAGGGTTAAGGGGATACAAAACACTGAAAAGAAAAAGACTTTCAGGAAAAGTCAACAAGAAGGTTAGCATGTGAATAATTCTAAAATAATGTTATTAGTGATTATGACTGCTAGCATCAAGAAGTCAGAATGCATCAAGAATGCATGAAGACAGTCACATCTCATTAGTTCTGTACAATAGTAGGAGAAATAGTCTTGCTTTGTGATAATAACATGTAGCAAAGGAATTCAAAAGGTAGTAAATAGCTTATTTGTCTGAGATCTACTCAAAACTAATTATTATTTTTTGTTTTTTTCCTTTCTGTAGCTAGGAATCTCTGCCCAAGAGAATGAACTGGCCTTTCAGATATCAGGTAATGCGGAGCTGAAGCCTGAGGTAGAAGAATGTGTAATTATTTAATTATGTTCTAAGAACATATATGGAGTGGAAAGTAAGCAGCAAAGAGAAGCAGTGCAAGGTGATGCTACAGGAAAACCTGGAATTTTTATATACTGTGATGTGGTTCATCTTATACTGAATGCATTGCACTTCTAGTCAGTGTTTACTGCTTCCTGAAGTCACTGCATTTTCCTATTTTTCCCTTTGTGTCAAAGATAGTAACTTTAACCTACACTGATCAATTAAATCATATGCTAATAACAGCTGTAAACAAGAAAGACTAAGCAGCTAATGCAAGCAGATATTAAACAAGTTTCCATGGTATTCTTTAAACTTTAGTTACACATTAAAGAAGTAATGTAAAAGCATCATTAGAGCAAAGGATTTTTCAAGCAATTTACTGACCCCATAGGAGAGAATATCTACGTTACACCTATAAAATCATTCTGCATGATTTTAACACTGTATTTGAAACTATGATCCCTACATTAACTCCCAAGATACCTCATGTAATGTGCTAGTTATAAAGGACTTGGCATTTCTGGTCAAAAACTTCTCTACAATGCAACCAGGAAGTAATTGCAGGCAACATTGCAAACATAACCCTCAGGTTCAGTGCTGGTGGTGTCACAATGGAGTATTATGTGGTGGCACCATCATTGCTCCATAATGTTAGTCAATATATTCTGCACTGTGCGGTACTGTAGAATTGTCATAGTAGCTTTACCATGACAAAATTATCCTGGAACAAACCCTCAGGAACAGAAACACAGATAACAAATAATGTTTAAATGGATTTTTTCTCTTTCATTGCAATTCTACTCTTCCCTAAACAGTACCCATAGAGGCAGAAAAGTGCAGCAGGAAGCATACAGCACAGCAAGAGTACCTCTTGTAAGGGGGAGGCAGTTCTGTCAAAACATTGTTTGCCTTTTTTCCCATTCTCTGAGTTAATGCATGAAAACAATCACAAAAATTTATGACAATGAACAAGTTACTAAGAGAAGAGAAATTAACATTTATTAATAAAGTATTAAACTATTAGCTTCTGATGATGAAGCTAATGATGAAAAAACATATCATACTTTGAGTTCTTTTTCTGTCCTCTCTTCCCTTTCCTCTCAGAAATGAAGAAAAGGTGACTTAGCTAAGCTGCTTATACCTGAGGAAGGTCTCTCACTTGTTGAATGTTTCCCTGCCAGGCACCTTTTATCTGTGATTGCATCCTCTTTTCAATGGTAACCCTGTGAGCTTTATGGGTTGGCAACTATGTTTTTATTTTATATTTGTACATCTGGAAAAAACAGTCCCCTACGCTATGCTTACTGATCACTACAACAGGAAGGGGCCTTATTTTCATCTTGCTTCCTCCTTTGGATAAATGAGTCTTGAGAAAAAGAGATCAGCTGGGAAATTGTAGATTTAGCAGAAGAGTGAAGATACAGGCCTGTGACATATTTTAGGGGCACCCATAAAAAACATGGATTTCTTTTTTTTTTTTCAATAATTTCTTAATTATTTTGTTTACTTCTTTAAAATTGCTATTATGGTTAAAACTACAATGTCTTTCTATTATGTTTCACTGTGGTTCTTTTTAACATTTCTGTCCATAAACCCACAAGTTACACTTAAAAAATATTTTGCAATGTAAATGGTAAACTGTATTCAGCTTCTCAAAACCATTTCTTAATAATTTAAGCCATTTTCCAGACAGAGAATCCTAATTTTTATTCCTGGCTGCCATGACACTTTTACTGTAGTTAGTGAACTTTGATCAGGAACTGGGAAGAAGATGTCTCTCATAACTAAGGTCCAAACAAGTAGAAAAATAAAATCACAGGTTACCTTGCGCCAGGGAACTAGGTCCATATTTATGCTATCAGGCTTTGCAATGAGTTTCAGAAACTCTGAATTTGGCACAAAGTTAATAACTCAGTTCATTAACTTCATATTTCTGGTGCTGCTTTGTTTGTTTGTTTGTTTTTGTTTTTATTTAGCACCTAATGTAGAAGCAAAATGTCCTCTGAAGTCTACTGTACACTGTAGTATTTTGTTGCCCCAGCTTGTAGCATGCACCCAATTCACTTTTTGAATGCATAAAAATTCTTCACACAGCAGTGATAGCTAGAGGTAGAAGTATCTATTCCATTTAAATTCCTAAGAAAAGCAACCTCTAAAAGCCTCTGCCAAGACAATGCATTATCGGATGGGGGCTATATCACTAAGAGAAATCAATGTCCCAGCATATTAACATAGTAGAATTTTCCTAATGGGAATAAATAAATAAATAAATAAAAGCTGCATAGTTATTTTACTTAAGTATTCTTTCCAGCAATAACTCTTCAGAAGAAATGCAGAGCCTCACAACTGAGGATATGAGTAACTTACAAATAATTTTCAGATTTATATATATATGAGCTAAGCATCAAGCTTCTCTTTCAGTGATTCACTTCTATGTCTTCTATCATTTTTCTGAAAGACATAAGAACAGAATACATTTGAAGCACTTGTAAAATTTTACTGAAAATTGCCAGTAAAACTAAAGTATAGTAAAAGCTTAGGAAAAGGAAGCTGTGTTCTGATACCCAAGATCTGAATGCTCCCACAAAAGGGAGATTTGCATTTTTTTCCAGTGAAGATGTAGCACCTTTGGGAACAGAAGGAGTCATTGGACATCCTGGGTTTTTACAGGTAACACCACACAGCTAAAGTAAGTTTTTGTAACTAAATTTTGCATAACTGAAAATTCCTGCTTTGGATTTTTTAGCTACCTGTGATTACCCAGTATGTTTTAGCAACCTTTTCTTTCTCTACCTGGTCTCAGCAGCATTCTTGAGTAAAACTCAAGTCTTAACTCAGTTACTTACTTATTTTAGAGTTTACTTTTACTTTAAACACACAAGATACTCTATAAAAAGCAAGTTGCTGCCATATTTCCAGTGCAGTCTGAGCTCACTATAGGAGCTGTTTATAATATTTTTAATCTGGATTTTAATTTTTTGTAGCCAAACGTTGACACTCATTAACTCCACTGACAAGAAATCACTTAACTCCAGTGTTATTTGCTCTTCTACAGGAATGAATATAAAAAATCTTACAACACAATCCCCCTCCTCCCTCTCACTGAATAAATGTAATTCAGTCCATGCTGGAGGTGAAGCTCAGTGTGTTAGTTTGACTTGAGTGTGTTAGTTTGAAATCTTAGCTCACCCACTTTGTTTGAATGGGGAATAGAAACCCTGGCTGTTTTTGTTAACAGTGGCCTATGTTTGTCACCCAGTCACAAAATGAGAAAGCCTTCTTTCTGAGGGCAAGACTTTCCTTCCCTCTTACTGGGGGTGTCAATATGAAAGTTTCATTAACACTACGTCTATTGCATACATTTCAGTAGTAAAACTGAAACTTTAGTTCAGCCAAGACACCTTGTCTTTTGAATGATGAATATGTTTCCACTCATTTCCAGTCATGCTTTCAATGGAGATTTAATCGCATTTCAATAAATTGAGTACTCCAATCAAAACAACTAGGATTTGAGGAAATATATTGAATTCTCTAGTGTCTCTGTGTTGGTATCATATAATATGGTATTCATTTCAGTTAATATATGCAATGAAGACAAAACTGAATGAATAGAAAAAGTCTGAAAATCAACTATATCTGCAAAATATATATGTATTTCTGGGCAAAAAATGGATGACATGCTTTAACTCTTTTTTATGGGTCTGGGACAATCTGTACTTCTGGACATAGTCTGGAAAGAACAAGAGTGTTGTTTTACTTAGGTGACAGAGCATTATGATAACAACTGTAAAAACTGACTGAAAAAATGTCTAAATATGACTTAGACCAATTGAGCTACAGTATATGTCTTTTTTTGTTGTCTGTGAAAAAGTACATTGAATATCAGTGAAAGTGAGATAGGGGCTTTCCATGAGTGAAGCTCTTACTTGGTTACTTGGTGACTGTGCTAGTGATTTAATTTTTGAGGCATTCAGGAAATATAGGAAATATAATAGTACCACCACGTGTTGGGTGGTTGGTTGTTTGGTTTTTACTTTTTTTTTTCCATTATGATAAATGAGAAAGCTCAGGAAATAGTAAATAATTAAAGTGACTCTCTGGTATTTCAAAAAAAAAAAAAAAAGAAAAGAAAAGAAAGTGTTACAGGGATTGTAGTCTAAAAATACAACAAAACCTTAATGGAAATGGACTTCTTAATCCTTATGCCTCAGCTGGAAATTTGACAAGTATATATTCTGAAATCTCTCTAACAGGTAAATTTTTTTTTTCTTTATATATAGTAGCAGCAGCATTTCTGAGCTGATTTCTGATTACTGAGACAGGCAGAGAACTCTGAAGAGCTTTTGTATTCATGAAAAGATCAACTTTATTTTTTTATGATTTTATTTTATTTTATTTTCCTGTTAGAAACTTTGTCAGTGCATCCGGAGAACTTCATATAGAACATCTAAAATGACGGCAAAACCCATCAGAAGTAATTGGAAAAATCAGGACTGCAAAATCAAAACTATAACTTCCTGTTTCTTAACAATCACACTCAGTTTTAAAATACCAGTTTAGAAATGATGGAAAGTGAAGTTTATTCACTTCATCACCAAAAAGATTAGGAAAGTCTCTGAAGCAGCAGTAGCAAGCAAGCAGTTTTATAAAATTGATAACCTCTAGTCACAATATTATTAACCAGTAAGGTTTCTTAAAAATACACCTTGTCTACAAGAAATGTGAAATTTATGGTTCTATAGGGAAAATACTGCAGACAAAACAAAAACAAACAAATAGAAATAAAAATGATAAAGCATGTAGGACTTCATGCTAATCTCAGTATTTCAACCTCTAGAGCTGTTAAAGATTTGTCACAAATACTGTACTTTGTGACTTTATTCTCTCCACTGCATCATCAGAGAATACAGAAAAAGCAGAACTGCTTAAGAGCATGCTTATTTGGTGGAGGAGACAGCTACGGGCTTATTCAAGATTTCAGATATAGTAATGTTGTGGTTTAACCCTGGCAGGAAGCTCAGTGTCACACAGCCACTGGCTTACTCCCCCCAGGTGGTATGGGGGAGAGAACCAGAAACGTGAAAGTGTGAAAAATCATGGGTTGAAATAAAGACAGTTTACTGGGTAAAGCAAAAGCCATGTGCACAGGCAGAGCCAAACCAGGACTTCATTTGCTGCTTCCTATTGGCAGACAGGCTTTCAGCCACTTCCAGGAGATCAGGGCTGTCATATGAAACAGTATCTTGGGAAGACAAATACCATCACTCTGAACATCCCCCCTTTCTCCTTCTTTACCCCAGCTTTTATTGCCGAGAATGACACCCTATGGTATGGGGCATCCCTCTGGCCAGCCTAGGCCAGCTGCCCTGGCTGTGTCCCCTCCCAGCTCCTGGTGCACCCCCAGCCTCCTCTCTGGCAGGGCAGCATGGGGAGCTGGAGAAGCTATGGCTCTGTGTGAGCACTGCTCTGCCACAGCTAAAAACATCAGTGTGTTAGCAACCCTGTTTTCAACAAAACACCACATTGTGTGAACCTCTATGAAGAAAATCAGCTCTATCCCAGCCAAAATCCATGTTGCAATTAGTCCAAAGATAGTTTATTTGCTTCCCGCCTATGTAAACATCAGAAATTGTACTTGCAATCTGAGATATCTGCCTGAAACTATAAACAAACTCTATGCACAACTCTCTTACATCTTACACTGCAAGGCTTCAGTGCAGATGTCAGTTGGGAGAGTGGAATTAATTCTGTGCACCCACACTGGGCTGAAATGCTGAACAAAGACTCACCATCCTCCAGTTTGATTCACACATGGTATTGCGCACCAGGAGAAGTTTTATGGAGCAAGTTACTCTAAGGCACCCTGAGTGAAGATGTGAGAGCAGAGCTCAGGCAACAATATTTAACACCACACAGAGGCAGACTGAGGACACCTGAATGGGGCCTTACACCATGGAGGGAACAGGTACCTTGTGAATGCCTCAACAAGATGTCCACTTCGTAGTGAATGCCATAGGTACCAAGCACTCCAAAGATGAATGAAATCAAATATTCCTGCCAAAATTTACCCATTGAAAATAACTTGATCATCCAGCAGCTCAGCTTTGTGTGAACAAATCTTTCTCCTACACAAAGACACAATTCAACAATATTTTTTTAGTTGTGCTTCTAGTGTTTCCTTTCACTTGTCAAAAAATGCTAGCTTTCCTCAGAGAATTTCAATGTACTTTGCATAAGCTTCAGTTAATCAACTAATTAAGGGAAAAAAAATAAATGATAATAATAATAATTAAAACAAAAACCCACCCCCTTTGAGAAATGTATTACCCAGTACTTTAAAAGGTGACATAGAAATAGATGAAATATTTTTTTTTTTGTTCTGTTCTATTGAGATATAAAGCATGTCTGTAAATGAAGAACCCAGATTTCCACAACACAGTTGAATGATATCACTCATATTGGCTTTTCCAAGCTTAGTAATCAAAAACAAAGAAATCAAGACATATAGTAACAAAGAAAAAAGATTCTGGCACAAGAGGAATTTATTTTGCTTGTCTCAGATAAAAAATCTGTGAAATAATCATTCAGTTGAGGTTTCAATTTAACCTTGAAACTTGAAGTAAAACTTAGTAAAACTTAAAGCTGTAGAGTTAATAAAAGATATTCGTTGAGTGCATTCCTGCAAAGATTTTTCATTCATAATGGGCATAGCTTAAGCTCCTTGTTGCGTGCTTCTTTGGGATAAGCTTTTCTGTGTAAAGTAGAACAAAATAATCATGATGTAGAAAGGGTTTCTGACCTTTGCCATCACTGAAAAAAAAAAAAACAACTCTGATTTTCTTCATAATCTTCATCAAACAGAAATAAAACAGACCCAGAGCTTCATAAAGACATTCTCATTCTGAGGCAACAGGATGTCTTTAGAAAATATTGTCACAATTATTAATTCGATCATCAAGAAAGCAACAGGGAGCTAAATATAATGACATCAGCTGAAGAAATAATAATAAAAAAAATCAATATCAAGCCGTAGGGAAAATTCCTATTCCATCCTTCCATTCTTTCAATTTTTAAACTTGAATTTTACTCAGTGGGAACACGCTTGTCCTTACCAGGATGACATGTATTACTAGCATCTTGAGCAAAGTAGTAAAATCAGAGCTAGGCTCTCAAAGAATTAATGTCAGCCTCCTCACCACTCTACAAAACTACTATCTGCCAGACAAATTAACTAGTATAAATGCCAATACCTTTGATGTTTTGGTTGGGCAGTCTGGGCTCTATACTTCCAGACTTTGGACAAAGGACTGTGGAGGCAACAAAACCTTTGACAACAGCAAGGGTGAAAAGCAGTGAGTGAGAAGCAGACTTTTGCAGTTGCAGGAAACACTCCAAACCTGGCAGAACATCCAGACCTACTCCAACACATACTTATGCCTGGCAAGCACTTGGCACTTTCTTGTATCAGAGTTCTCTCTCATCAATTTTTTTCTCATACATATATTTTTTTTTTCTGTGAAGGATGTATCTCAAGGCCTTATGGGGGTCCTACTAACTGATGGATCTGTTCCAAAAGTTGGAGGATCTTAGGAGTTCCCAAAAAATTACCCCAAAAGCAAAGCTGGCAAAATGCCAGTTGCTTGAGGAGCTGTGTGGTGCAGACACTGAATAAGCTTAAAAGGCCCGCTTCAGAGACAGCTCCTCAGGCCAGGTGCAAGAAGGACAGGAGATCCAGGAAAGGACTGGAGACAAGAGCTCCTCATGCGCTTTATGTTGTAATTGCCTGACCCTGAGCAGGTCAGAACTGGCCAGCACTGTGTAGTTTCCCTCAACTCTATAATTAAAATTGGTTTCTGCACTTCTACAAAGACTTTCTAAAAAGGTACAGGTGCTGAGCAGACCACTTAGGACTTATTTGGCATTACACCAGACTAATGTAAATTCCTGTGACTTTCAGAGCAAAGTCTGGCCAATTTGTAAAGGAGAAATTCTGCTCAACCATAACAAGTATGAAGCCAACCTATGAAGAACAACCATAGATCGAAAAGAGATTTGAGGAAGAATGGGCTCTTAGAAGATAATAGCACTGCTTATTTCATATTTCTGTGGGATAGTATATATTTTCACATAAATAAACTGTTCCTTTGCCTGTCCATTGCACTTGGCAGAGATGGGACTGGAAGAGCATATCTTGCAATGCAAATTATAAAGACATCATGACATCTGAAGTATGTGGAAGCGGTATTTAGGACTAAGTGGCCACCATATGATTATTTAATATTATATACATCTCTCTCCCCTTCTAAGTAAGAAAATTACTAAAATCTTTTAGGAGACTTTTCTCCTTCAACTCAGAACAAAAATCTTGTTTACCAGAAGTTTTGTGACATCAACATTTAAAGCAATAGAAAATAGCTGGATAAATTGTTTTGATTTTTGTTTTTCAGTCAAGATGTAGGCCTCAAGGAATTCAATAACTGATCAATAAAACAGTAGGTAATAAATCAAAAAAAAAGTCATATTGCTAATAAGGAAAAGGTTACCTTTGGAATTTAACATTTCCCCTAACTCTTGATGGTAATATCCATTTTTCTTTTCTTTAGTTCTTTTAATACTTTCTTTCATATTAAAAACATCATAAACTGTGCTGTTAGCAAATCAGAATGTTTTCCATTTGCACCTATATATTTGATTCTGCTCTTCTGCTACAATTTTACTAGAAACAAAGAACTGCAAATAGAGCAAATACCTTCAGCTGATGAAAACAAACAAACAAACAAACAAAATCAGTTATTTGTTTAGGTAGTGTTGTGTGGATAAAAAAAAAAAAAAAAAAAAAAAAAAAAAAACTGTAATTGAGTTTAAAAAAAAAGGTTGTTTTTTGAATTTTCTTCAGTTCTGTCTGCCATACATACATCTAAGTTACATTTATTGTAATTATATTACCTCAGAAAAAGGGAAAGACAAACAAATGAATTGAATGTCAAAGCAGGCACTCATTCAGTATCCCTCAGAACGGTGACCTCATCTTTAGCTATGGATTTCAACCCTGTTGAACTTATAAAACCTCAAAATTTCCCAGGCATTGCACTTATGAAAAGTTGCACCTCATCTTATTATATTTTTGGAAAGTATAACCAAGCAATTAACTACCCACTCACCTGAATTCATCAGTTATGAAAGCTGGGTCATAAATAAAACTCAAATATTTCTAAATGTACTATATAAATACAAAAATATCTCAATTGAACTTACTATTTTCTATGAAGCATCCCTGGTATTTATTATATTCTTGTAAAAATGTTTCAGAACTTGGAGAGGTTTTGACACAGTATTTAGTCAGCTTGTCAAAGAACAATCTGGATTTTATTATGTACATAACCAGAGGTGTTTGAGTGATAATATTTGTAATAAACATTTGCCAAAGTCTTTGGTGGTAAAACAAACAGCTAAGATCATACTGCATTGAGAAAAAAAAAAAAAAAAAAAAAAAAAGGGGGGGGGGGGGGTAGGGGGGTGAAGTTTTTGTGCCCCATTAAGGTAACTGCTAAGCAATATTAAAGCAAATGGCTTAAATGTCTTGTTTCTACGATTAAGTAGACTGAAGAGACAAATAGAGTTCAAGGACAACCATAGAGACTCCTGTTATTTCCAGCTGTAGTACCTGTTCTGTAATGGAAAGAGGAACCAAGTCACTAGAAGACATGGGGAAAACTTTCCTTAATTTTGCCACCTTATATCCCCTGAACTCTACAAACTGTGACTTTGCAACTAAGTTGTTATCCTCATAAAAAACTTGAATCATGGGATACTGACAGTCAGGAAAATTACAGATTAGTTGAAACATTCCTCTACTTCTTGCTTTATCAAGTAAAGCTGTATTTTTTTGTTTTGTTTAAGACCTAGATTTTCACAGAAACTTCAAAAGTAGGATGAATTTCTTATTGTGCTGTCCTGGAAAGTATCAATGGATATTTTAAAATGTGGTTTCTTATCTCTGTCCTTAATTCAGATGATAATCTATTAAGTACCTATCTCCTACTATCCACTTTGTGTATTAAACTTTTCTTCAGAGTTGCCAGATGAATCTGACAAGACCACCATCAGTGAAGATAAATAACAATCTGTTGGGAAGTAAAATTTAGGGTAAGAATGATAATTAGAACAGCGATAAAATTAACCATATATTTATGAGTATAATTAAGCTTATGCTAGGGGTTAGGAAAACAAAACGTTTTTATTTACATAGTTGTTAGACACATGACAGAAGAATTATGAATAAATCAGAAATCATTAACTGTTAATTACAGGTCTAAGAAACAAAATCTTAAAAGATTATTGCAGAAAATTTCTTAAATATATGTATATTTCTATACATGCAATGGCTGAAGAATTAGAACAGCTTCAGAAGTTGAAGACTACTTCTGAAATTTCTCAATTATATAAACAATACCCTGGAAAGACATATCAAAAGATGATAATTTTTTATCTTCTTATAATATAGTTAAGCAGATTGTGCTTCTAGTTTGTCAATAGTTGCTACAACTGGGAGGTGCCTATATTAAACAGGGTGGTGCCAATATTAAAAGCTGAAAATAATTTGTGCTCTACATTCTCTATTTTTCTGTTCAGAAAAAAATGTTTTCCTACTGTTTGTGAGAAAAGGAAAGAAGTATAATTATCAATTAGTTCTGTTATAAAGTTCAAAATTTTCCAGACTCTCTTTATGTTGCTAAATGCTATTACAGTGTTGTAAGTTTACATAGACTTGTAAAGTCTTGTAAGTTTACATGTTAAGATTGTGTTTATTCTTTGTGACATATACACATTTCTCATATTGGTAACAGGTGAAAAGGAGGGAGAAAAAATATTGAATGTTTTCATCTGATACACAAGATAACATGATCTAAACTTGTCAACAATGTGGCTGGTAAATCCACAGAGGTATATTGTTCAGATGGCTAATGTGGAAAGACATTATAAAATCAGTGATATCTTTTAATATTCCAGTCATGAATAGCATCATCTAATGCTTCAAGTTAGAAAGAATTCAATGGGAAAAGATTATTTTCTTTGATGTACTTATAGCAATTTTACTTCAATACTTTACTACTGCTACTGACTGCTACCTAAAATAATAAAAATAAAATAAAACAACAAAAGAAAGAAAGAAAAAAAAATGCAGAATTGAAAGAAAGAAGAAAGAATTAATGATACAAGACTAAACTGTTCTTTTGGCCAATCAAAATTTAAGTGCACTTGTTTCTCGAACTGCTTCTTGATCCAAAACTTGCTGAAGGAGACCTACAAGATTATAGAATAAATTAAGTTGAAAAGGACTTCTGGAAATAATCTTGTCCAACTCTCAGCTCAAAACAGAGTTGATTTTTAAATCTGTGGTGGCTGGGTACTCTGGTAGAATTAACGAAGGCATTGTTTTGATGCCTGCACTCTTAGTGCCAAGATGAGAATTTTTCAGTCTCTTCCATGTCATCTGAGAGTGCAGTGAGATAGATCAGGTAGATCTTAGTGTTACTTTCCATGGTACCTTTCACCAGAAGCTTTAATTTCAGCCTGTGAACTAGTTTGGCTTCTCCTTTAGAGATTTTTTTTTCCCTCAGACCATATAGTAAAGCCTATTTCTGCAAGTCAGAATGAAAAATCGGTCTGTACTAATTGTTCCACACCAAAGCCAATGTTTGAGAAAGTATTTAAAATCCACAGTCACATTGAGGTGATTTATCTCATGACAAGTCCCTTTAAACATCATTTTTGATAAAAAGGAAATGTGTCATTATAAAGGTTGACAACTGAAAGATAAATAGAACAGAAAGGCACATAAATGTACTAATAGATTAATGTGGATCACTATAATACATAATGATGCTATATTCACTCCACAGCTAAAATAAGGCAGCTAATTAATCCTGTAAATCTTAGATGCAAAAAAACTGAGTGATCCCAAGAGAATAGCACTGTTCACATTGAGAGGAAAGCCTGTATTGGTGACAGCTACTCACTGAGATAGTTGAGAATTCAGGACCTCTGGAAAGATGTCAATGAAATATTTCAGCTTAAAAATATCAGTTGTATTAAAAATAAATGCTGTAAAGGGTATTAACTCATTTTAATGAGTTAGACTCCCCAACACCAGCTTGGCTACAAGTCCTAACTCCCACTGCACTTCCCAAACCAACCAGACTTACTGAGTCCATCTGCAGTTACCATGAGTAAAGACACTGTAGAAAATCCAGACCTCTAGTCTTTTCTACTCCCATGTTGCATAACAGGGTACTATGGCCCAACTACAGATGTGATGCTCTTTAAACAAAGCATTCATTAAATTAATATATTGAAGCTGAAGGAAAAAATTAGTGTTGTCCTTCTGGTATATACCTGCTACCAGCCCTCCGACAGGGCTCAGAGCAATTCTGCAGTGTCAAGTTCAGCTCCTTGATAAAAGAAAAAGACATATTTCCACAGTCCTAAAACTCTGACATTCGACATGGCAAACTAATGTTTTTCTGTGAAGTGTTTCTCATTTTTTGGACTTAATCAGGTAAAAAAAAAAAGTGTTTTTTTTTGTTTGTTTGTTTGTTTTTGTTTTTCAACAATGGGAATGTTAGCTCTGGCAAGCTGTTATTCTAAAAATTAGTCACAGTCTTAGTGTTCTGCTTCCAAGGCCAATTCATTCACTTCAGGCATCCCAATACTCTCCCCTTCCTCCTAAATAAAATGTTTCTTATTTTTTTATTGACAACATGCTTTGAGGAAAACTCTTCCAGCAAATTTATTATTATGCATGTTGCAGGTTTTTGATTTCCCTCTGTGTCCATGAGGAGGAAAAGGAAAGGCAAGAATTCTGTTTATAGTATCCAAAAAATGAGCCTGGAGCCAGCTCAAGCATGACTCGAACACCAAGCCAATGCATTTGCGTGCAGGTAGGTAGGTGTAGGAATTTTCCTCCAATGATCTCACTGTTGGGTGCTGCCACTTGGGCTTGGCCATATCATGTACCCAGAAAATGTCAAACCAGGCTTAAATATTGACACCTTGTGCAAAGGTGTCTTATCTTTAGTCCCCATCACAGCACAAAACACTGAAAGGAGAAAAAGCCTTAGTTTTTATTCACAGAGCAGTTTGTGTAATAGACTTTTTAATTCCTTTCTGTTCTCCAGGGTTTCATTTCCAGTATTTACTATTATTTGTTGCTGAGCAGTTGTTCTCTGAAGACATATAGTAAGAAAGAAGGGTTTCGTTTCCCATGTGGCTCCATAATGGTATTGATAATTTGCAGCCTGCAAAACAGCTAAGCACTACTTAGCAAATCATTGCTCTCCTTGCTTTTTGCCTACTTTGAGTAAAATACAACTGTAAGTAACACACAGAGAACACAATTGTGACAAATGATTTCCTGTAAAATAATGTGTAATCATACTAGAGAGTATCTGACAGGAAAATGCTGAAAGTCTAAAAAATCCTTGTTACCAGGCCACCTCCAACATCACATTTTCTCTATGAAAAGTTATTTGAGAGTTATTGGAAGAAAATGAGAATATCTGCAAACACTTTGCTGTAGAACAAATGAAAAGCTTAAGATGACCATTCATTTTCTGCACAATTGGAATATGCAGGGGAGTAAATTACTCGCAATCAAAACTAGATTGAAGTGTCCCATAAAAATCGGCTAAAAAAAAAAAAAAAAAAAAAAAAAAAGAAAGAAAGCTAAGTGCAGACAGGGAAATCCTATGCTAAAAGGCTGTGTATATATTTCTACAGATCCATACAACCAATTTCTATCTTGATTGTGGAGATTTGAAAAGCATTCATTTTATTCAAAAAACAGTTTGAAAGCGCTATATTTATCACTATAGCTTGCTAGAAACCTATGTCAGTGTGGTGACAAATCTGATGATTTCTAATAGTCTCATTGATTTAGAAGCAGACATTGACGTCAGAGTCACTAGCCAAATACCCAGACAGTGCAAGCTTAAAAATTCTTGCTTGTCAGTGATCTACCTTTTGTGGTTAGAAGACTGATTAAATTGAATTGGTCAGACTTCAGGACCAATGGCACTCAAACAGTCCTATTTCCAGGTTTTGTCAAGGACAGCAGTATGTGTTCCTCACTTTTTTTTGTTTTCAGCTTAAAGAAAAGTTTCTTTAAATTCTAGGAGATGCATTAATCAAATAAAGAGACTTTTTAATTGTTATTGACAGCTGTTCTATTCCACTGTAACATCTTCTGTAATGCTGAGAGATTAGAATATCAAAAGGTAATCCCATAACTTTATTTTCTCTACATCCACTAATTTGAAAGTGATGTATTCTCATCAACTGTTGTCGACATTGGTCTCTTTTTCTGTGGGAAGAATAATAATAACATAACTTAAGTTCTGTTTTTTAGAAATCTTCGGAGATGTGGTATAAAATATTTTCTTCTACTCACATTCTGTTGTCTTACTACCATGTATATGCAGTGTTTAGGACTATGCAGTAGTTTATACAAAGACCTATATTAAAATTTATTCCTTTAAGCAAGGGGAAGGCAAACACTGAAAATCAAACCAATACCATGGATACAGAGAGGAAGTACAATATGTTCCAGATGACAGGAAGCAAATAAAATATCTTAAGTATCAAGAAAGACCATTATATATTTAAAAATCAAATGTTTTTCCAGCTGCTAAAGCAACACCTCCCCATCCTCACTAAACCACCTATTTTTCTATGTCCAGTCCAGCACGTGCCAAACACAGCAAAGTTCCTTCAAATCTTACATGTTTTTATATCTTTACATAATACATCTCATTAGTGCAAGTGTCATCTTTATACATGCTGAGTGAGAAAATGTAAAATGTGAAAGTTCCCTTTTATAGTATATAGTAAGTACATAGATTTTGGAACAACCATCTAATCTTTTTGATCATAAAGCTATGAATCAATGGTCTATGATAAATGAATAAATTATGAATATGGTTACATAATTCTGCAGAATATTTGAGATCCACTGATTCACTGAAGCTGAGTTTGCTTATATTGCTGAAGATTTAAGGACTGAAGAGTCCAAGAATAGTTGGTTTGGGGTCAGGCCAGAGGTCCTTTCTACACGGTAACCTGTCTCCATCAATGGCCATTGGGTACTGGGAAATGGATAGCTAGAAACCAGCTCAAGATACAGGTGTTAGCTGAAAACCAGAAGACCGGCCTCTTTAGTATGAATGAACAACTCATACAAATTCACTCGGCATGTCTTATTGGGAGCATTTGTTCCTCAAAGTTCAGGACACAGAGGATTTCCCAAATCTATTACAATCTAACCATAACATGTAATTCAGAGGGCTTTGGTGTTTGTGTAAAACCTTAAGTAGCAAGTTTTTTCACCCTTGGCAATTTGTTACAGAGTTTACTTTTCCTCAGCTAAAAAAGGTTTTCCTTCTTTCTCCTTTTATTTAACTACCACTGTCTAAGGATTTCTCTGTACGTTAGTAATACAACAGTGAGGAAAGCCATCCAACTTTCAGCTCCTAAATATTTTCTCCACGCTTTAAAAATGTGTATGAGAGTAAAAAAATAAATAGAAACTGCAGTGAGAAAATGAGTACCTCTGGTTCTCACACAAAGAACACCAATATATAAATAACATAAAATAACATTTATATGAATATAATTTGAATAGGATGGCAATATTAATGTGAGCTTGATATTTTATGCTGCTGTTTTGAGCATGGGTTTGGGGATACAAGGAGTCAGGGAGGATACCAAGTAGAATTCAGCTCTGCTGTCAGTAGTTTTGCAACCTCTGCAGTTAAAGTGAGGAAACTACAGATGTTCTTGTAGATATTACTTGATCTTGTGATGACTCTAAGATTCAGTCTTGACTGATTTCAAACAGGGATTAGGGAAATTTACGTCTTTCTATACAATACCTTACAATATCTTGCTTTTATTTAGTATAAAATATTGTCATCAATAAGGTTGGTTCAACTGAAGATGGTGGCTTGCCAGAGATGAGTTTAGCTAATACTTTTACCAACTAAATTATAACTCATCTTTGACATTTTGCAGTTTATCCTGTCTTGTTAAAAAATTAGCCATTAGGCAAAATATTGAGTCATTATTTTCTTTCTCTGAAGTGAGGATGGAGAACAAAGGATGGCAAATTGCTGGTCACCATGGATACCTGCTCTTTTCATCATACAATTTCTTTATGAGACTTACTTTGAAGCAAAACTGAAAATTATCTGTTCCTTGGGGGGGGGAGGGGGGGGGTAGAGGAGAGAAAAAACAAACAAACAAACAAAAAAATCTTACCTTTACCTTAGCCTCAAGAAATCAAGAATAAATTATTTTTCTATAATTTTATTAATGACAAAACTCTCAGGTGCATGAGGGATAGAATTTCACATTTTTTTACAATCATTTGGCAATTGTCTTTAAAATTAAAAAATCTTTCTTGTGAAAATTAACATTGCTATTAGTTTGCAAACAGTTACTTTAAAATGTTGCAGAGAGATTTGCAACATTTCAGTATAAACCAGGTTGTTTCCTAATACAAACCAATAACACTAACAAGGAATCTAACAACATCCCAGTGATACCTGCTCTGCTTCAGAGGAAACTTTGTGTTTCAACTGTTGTACCTACACATAAGTGGACAAATTTTATGTCCTATGCTGCTTATAGATGACGGAGGACAGGAAAAAAATATTTTTTTCACAAATAAAGCACTAAAATAAAGGTTTTTTTTTGTTTTTTGTTTTTTGTTTTTAATGGATTCTCTAGCGTACACAATATGACTGCATTTGCCCTTGCAAATCAAATCTCAAAGGCAGTTCGTCATTCTCCAAGGCTTTCTCACAACTCATCAACACATAATCACAGAATCACAGAATTTCTAGGTTGGAAGAGACCTCAAGATCATCGAGTACAACCTCTAACCTAACCCTAACAGTCCCCACTAAACCATATCCCTAAGCTCTACATCTAAACGTCTTTTAAAGACCTCCAGGGATGGTGACTCCACCACCTCCCTGGGCAGCCCGTTCCAATGGCTAACAACCCTTGCGGTAAAGAAGTTCTTCCTAACATCTAACCTAAAAATCCCCTGGTACAACTTAAGCCCATTCCCCCTCGTCCTGTCACCAGGCACGTGGGAGAACAGACCAACCCCCACCTCACTACAGCCTCCTTTGAGGTATCTGTAGAGAGCGATAAGGTCGCCCCTGAGCCTCCTCTTCTCTAGGCTGAACAAGCCCAGCTCCCTCAGCCGCTCCTCGTAGGACTTGTTCTCCAGGCCCCTCACCAGCTTCATCGCCCTTCTCTGGACCCGCTCAAGCACCTCGATGTCCTTCTTGTAGTGAGGGGCCCAAAACTGAACACAATACTTGAGGTGCGGCCTCACCAGAGCCGAGTACAGGGGGACGATCACCTCCCTAGCCCTGCTGGTCACACTGTTTCTGATACAAGCCAGGATGCCGTTGGCCTTCTTGGCCACCTGAACACACTGCTGGCTCATATTCAGCCGACTATCTACCATCACTCCCAGGTCCTTCTCTGCCTGGCAGCTCTCCAACCACTCATCTCCCAGCCTGTAGCTCTGCTTGGGGTTATTGTGCCCCAGGTGCAGGACCCGGCACTTGGCCTTGTTGAACTTCATGTAGTTGACCTCAGCCCATCGGTGCAGCCTATCCAGATCCTCCTGCAGAGCTTTCCTACCATCGAGCAGGTCGACACACGCACCTAACTTGGTGTCATCTGCAAACTTACTGAGGGTGCACTCAATGCCCTCGTCCAGATCATTGATGAAGATATTAAAGAGGATCGGCCCCAGCACCGAGCCCTGGGGGACGCCACTAGTGACTGGCCTCCAACTGGACTTGATTCCATTCACCACGACTCTTTGGGCCCGGCTATCCAGCCAGTTTCTAACCCAATGAAGCGTGCGACAGTCCAAGCCAAGAGCAGCCAGTTTCTTGAGGAGAATGCTGTGGGAGACGGTGTCAAAAGCCTTGCTGAAGTCAAGGTAGACCACATGCACAGCCTTTCCCTCATCCACCCAGCGCGTCACTTTGTCATAGAAGGAGATCAGGTTCATCAAGCAGGATCTGCCTTCCATAAACCCATGCTGACTGGGCATGATCGCCTGCTTGCCCTTCAAGTGCCGCCTGATGACTCTCAAGAGGATCTGCTCCATGAGCTTCCCTGGCACTGAGGTCAAACTGACAGGCCTATAGTTCCCCGGGTCTGCCCTCTGGCCCTTCTTGTAGATGGGCGTCGCATTTGCTAGCCGCCAGTCAGCTGGGACCTCCCCGATAGCCAGGAATGCTGATAAATGATGGATAGGGGCTTGGCCAGCTCCTCTGCCAGTTCTCTCAGTACCCTCGGGTGGATCCCATCCGGCCCCATCGACTTGCGCACATCCAAGTGCCGTAGCAGGTCACCAACCAGTTCTTCATGGATGGTGAGGGCCACATCCTGCTCCCCATCCCCTTCCACCAGCTCAGGGTACTGGGTATCCAGAGAACAACTGGTATTGCCACTAAAGACTGAGGCAAAGAAGGCATTGAGCACCTCCGCCTTTTCCTCATCTCTTGTAACTAAGTTTCCCCCTGCATCCAGTAAAGGATGGAGATTCTCCTTAGTCCTCCTTTTTGTGTTGATGTATTTGTAAAAACGTTTTTTGTTATCTTTAACGGCAGTAGCCAGATTGAGCTCCAGATGAGCTTTGGCCTTCCTAATTTTGTCCCTGCACAGCCTTGCTACATCCTTATAGTCCTCCCTAGTGGCCTGCCCACTTTTTCAAAGATTATAAACCCTCTTTTTTCTCCTAAGCTCAAGCCACAATTCTCTGTTGAGCCAGGCTGGTCTTCTTCCCCGCTGGCTCATCTTTGGGCACATGGGGACAGACCGCTCTTGCGCCATTAGGATTTCCCTCTTGAAGAGCTCCCAGCCTTCCTGGACCCCTCTGCCCTTTAGAACCACCTCCCAAGGAACTCCAGCAATTAGTGTCCTGAGCAGCCCAAAGTCAGCCCTCCAAAAGTCCAATACAGCAGTTTTACTGGTCCCCTTCCTGGCCTCGCCAAGAATAGTGAACTCCACCATTTTGTGGTCACTCTGCCCAAGACAGCTCCCGACAATCACATCCTCCACCAGTCCTTCTCTGTTTGTGAAGAGAAAGTCTAGCGGGGCACCACCCCTGGTAGGTTCACTAATCAGCTGCGTCAGGAAGCTATCTTCCACGCTCTCCAGAAACCTCCTAGACTGCTTTCTCTGGGCTGTGTTGTGTTTCCATGATATGTCAGGGAAGTTGAAGTCCCCCACAAGTACAAGCGCTGAAGATTTTGCAACTTCTGTCAGCTGCCTGTAGAACTCCTCATCTGTCTCCTCATCCTGGTTCGGTGGTCTATAGCAGATCCCGACCAGGACACTAGCCTTGTTGGCCCCGCCGATCCTAACCCAAAGGGACTCGACCTTGTCATTCCTAGCCTCGAGTTCTACAACATCGAAAGACTCTCTAATATAGAGAGCCACACCACCACCCCTTCTGTGCTGCCTGTCCCTTCTGAAGAGCTTATAGCCAGGCATCGCAGCACTCCAGTCATGAGACTGGTCCCACCACGTCTCCGTGATGGCAACCAAGTCGTAGCTTGCCCGCTGCACGATGGCTTCCAGCTCCTCCTGTTTGTTACCCATGCTGCGTGCATTGGTGTAGATGCACTTCAGCTGGGCCTTTACCTTATCCTCCGGCCTTGCCATTGTTCCCCCTGGCACAGCCCCAACAGTCCATGCTTCAGCCCCATCCCCCTTCTTACCTAGTTTAAAGCCCTATCAATGAGCCCCGCCAGCTCCTGGCCCAGGATCCTTTTTCCCCTAAAGGATAGGGACCCGTCTACGGCCATCAGGCCGGGTGCTGAGTAAAGTGCCCCAATGTGCCTATGGATCATTGAAAATAGAGTAAACTAAACTTAGATAGGGAAAAAGGTAGAAAAAGAGTACAGTGCATTTGACTGTTCAGCTGAAGTAGCCAGAACAGTTCTCTCTGAGGTTAGTTTTTTCATCTGCCAAGCCTTTTCTATAGCAAATGGGTTAGCAAAACAGAAGTATTTGGCAATGACAAAAAACTGAAGTGAGAGGTCCACTACAGAATAGTAAATGTTCTATTTGATGTCCAGATCTGTTACCTAGGGTGCTGAAGAATCTGGACCAGTGCTCCCGACCTAACCCACTACACTGAATCCAGGGTCAGGCTTACCTCAGCACTTGTTCTGGAGAGCAGATCCCATAGTCAAGAGAGTCAGGATGATATCCCACATAGGGATTTCAGATCAGTGGCTTGATTTTGGGCTGGCTGGACATCACTGGGAAGAGTCTGGCATTATCTTCCCCAGAGGAACTGTCCTCTGCTCACACTGCAGTTTATGGAAATCATACGGCACACCATGTTTTTCATCTTTGACTAAAAGCCTCTTTTGATAGGGAGTCTATTCAATGTGGATCAAATCTTCATACAGTTTAGGCAGATAGATTTTCTTCACCAAACAAATCTGCTACTGTGAATACACATCAGTGGAGAATGCAAACTTTTATTCTTTCTCAGGTAACTGTGCTTGACTTGGGCAGGCTTATCAATTCAGCAGTCATGGACTTGATTCTCTGAGCCAGATCTTCAGCTCTTTGAGGTCAGTACAGTTTTGTAGCTTTAATATAAGCTATAAACTACATGTTCAGTGAGAAACCAAGTCAGAAAAATTCATGTACACAGCACATTGCAATCCATACAGTTAGTATTTATCCTTTTCTAATATCTAAATTTAACATTTGCAGTCTTTGCACTGTTGGAAACACAAATTTTGATGTCAGCTGCAATTATTGTGTTGTTGTCATTGTTGACTTGGATGCAAGGAGGGTCTCAATCGAGGATCTAAAGTATCAGGATGAGTTAAGTGGATGTATTTCAGAAAGTATTGGACCTCAAGCAAATATTTTAATATTAAGACTTGATTGGTTTCTGTCCTGGTTTCAGTTAGGACAGAGTTATTTTTCCTCCTAGTAGCTAGTAGGGTGCTATGTTTTGGACTAGGATGAGAAGAGTGCTGACAACATGCTGATGTTTTAATTGTTGCAGAGCAATGCTTGCACAAAGCCAAGGACTTTTCAACTTCTCGCTCTGTCCTGCCAGCGGGCAGGCTGGGGGTGCAGCAAGAGCTGGGAGGGGACAGACCCAGGACAGTTGACCCAAACTGGCCAAAGGGGCATTCCATATCATCTGACATCATGCTGAACAATATATAGGGGTGGCTAGCTGGGGTGGGGGGCCGGCTCTCGGGGTTGGGCTGGGCATCGGTCAGCGGGTGGTAAGCAATTGCATTGTGCATCACTTGTTTCATACACATTACTATTATTATGATTATGATTATGATTATTATTTCCTATCTTAATAAACTGTCTTTATCTCAACCCACAGGCTTCACTTTCTCATTTCTCCCCCATCTCAGAGAGGGAGGAGGGAGGGTGAGAGAACGGCTGTGTGGTGTTTAGCTGCCAGCTGGGTTAAACCACAACAGTTTCTTATTAATCACTCTATTCATTCACAAGCAGATGCCTCTATAAAGGTTATTCTGTACTTGTCAAATGCTAATCCTAACTTTATGATTTTTTTTCCCTTATGTACTCATGGTGGCTATGTCCAATTATTATACTAACAGAACGTTGTTTCTTTTGGAAATGGTCAGTCTAAATGTGCTATAAACAGAAACACTTCACTTGAAGACAGCATTATCTGGAAACATGTAAATAGAACTGACAGCAAGTAGTTATAGAAATCTGCTTCCTGCTAACGAATAATGTTTTTTAGCATCTGACAGCTTCCCTGCTAGTATTTTCAGTACAAGTGGATTATTTATTTCTAGTACAATATTATCCAACTGAAAAAGAATTAGAACCTGTTAGCAATGAGTAAACAACATTGTGTTTGGGTATGAATAATATCAAATGTGTGAAAGATTAGGAGAATCAACACATTGTATATGAATTTTTAAAAGGTAAGTCTCATGTTACATTGTGCCAAGGACATTGTTCACAGTGCACTTCTGCACTAAGTCACCTACCCAATTCCAGGACTCTTGCTGCATTTCCTACCCTGGAAATACCAACACCAGCATGCAGACTTTGGATAGCTGCTTCATATAAATGGATTTCACAGACCAACTTATCTGCTTTACCAGCTGCATATGGTCTTTTACATCACAGTGCATTAAAAGGCAAACAAACTTCATTTCCATCACATATATTGTAGAAAAGAGACTGCGCTTGGACAGCATCTTTGCACAGTGAAGGAGGAGTATATGAGATAGAACAGAAAGCCCTGAATAAGTCTCTTGATTTTCTATATCTAAGACTAGTCCTGCTCAAAACTCACTGAAGCCCTTGAAGCATGGGTTATTGTTTATTTTCTTCTACAGAAGACATGCATCAAGGAGAGTAAACACAAGTTTTAGTTAAAAAATGAGTGGAGGACATTAAAATGCATACACAGAGAAAATCAAATTACACAACAGTAAAAAGTGCTCAGTGATATAGTAAATAAATGCCACTGTAAATTGCTAGATGTGAGGGACGTTGCATCTGACTGTTATTCTCCTGGATTAATAGTGTCCTGGGAGGCAATTGTAGAAACACTCCATCAATCCACATAAAAGGTGATAAGAACGGACAGTGACAAACTGCACACAGTCTAGGGGCAATTGATGGCAGAAAGCTAGAGAAAGAATGAATTCTATTCCATTCCATTCCATTCCATTCCATTCCATTCCATTCCATTCCATTCCATTCCATTCCATTCCATTCCATTTTTTTAATTATTATTATCTTTTGGGGAGGAGGGGTCTCATTTCGAATACAACAAACAGGTTCAATAGGCATATGAAGCTTGAGAGTCTCTAGAGATGTTTATAAGTGCATATAATTGCTGTTCCCATAATAGAGATCTTGAGCTTTGTTTTTTAAAAGTTTATTTGTATTGAATGGAGCAGAAAATAATGTTTTGAAAGAGTTTTGATTGTTTTGTTGTTTCAAATTATGATGCAAATTCCTAAACAAAGTAATTTTTAATAGATTTTCCTTTGAAAATATTTAGTTTTGTTTTGTTTTAAATGAAAATCAAGGCCTTAGTGGCTACTAAGAGACTTCTAATTAGTCAGTACAGTAGCTAGAGGCAGAACAGGTGAAGATTTATTACTGAGGCTAAGAGGGTCTGATGTACCCCAAAACTGTATTGGTACTAGGCAGGATGGTTGACTGAATGCAAATTTTCTGCTATAGAAAAGGCTGCACAATTGCACAATTCTGCAGAAATGTGATGCTATCCATAATGTGATGGGTCTTCTACCCCCTAATTAGAAGTGCTCACCAGTCAGTGTCCATCTTAATGCAGTAATCAGAGTAGGACTTTAGGAACTGGCATTGTCTGAGATAAACAAGCAGGTTTTTACAATATAAGAGATGATTACCACTCAAGAATATTCTCATTTTACTTCATTAAACAGAATGAAGACCATGTCTAAATTGCTGTTTATGGCTTACTCTGTACGCCTCTTTTTTGGAGTAGCAATACTGTTTTGCAAATTAACTAAATCTTGCTGTGTTTTGCTGCTCTCTTCCACAATAAGCTTGCTCTATGCAATGAACCTGACGTTTCAGGCTACTTACGGACTGGAATAGAAAAATATGTATACAGCATCATATCACTTTGATGTTCATGTTTCTCGGTTTCTTTTAAGCTGTCTCACTGACTTCCAATGCTCTAATGTAATTGGCAAAGAGTGCTGTACAAAAAGGAACTTGATAACTTTATGGTGGTAGTTTCTTTCATGATTACATTCTGTTCCTTCAATAAAATATAGGAATTCTTGGGGAGCATGTAATGACAGTTTATAGCCATGATAGTTTGCTATAATTTTCCGTTTTCATAACCTCATGAAGTGTATATACAACATTAGAAAGCTGCCTTTTCAGAAAGCCCTTGAGATCATAGATAGCCCACATCCCATAGGTTTAGGCCACAAGACCGAGGCAGGACCTGGCTTACAGTATTCTACATGTAGACAAGATTAAAATGTAGAGCTACATGTTGATGATCAGTTTGGGACATCCAGCTTCAATAAGACTATGAGTCAGAAAAGATCAATGAAAACAAACAACAGGAGGAGGTCTGGAGAACAGAACTGCACAATGATGAAGAAACTGAGTTATTTCAGTCTAGCCAAAGAAGATTAGGATGCTACCAGCCTCCTAATATGTAAAACACTGCTGAAAAAAGAGTGGCAAAAAATGGTCCCAAATATTCCAAGCTGTGTATTCCAGAGTATCTCCAACAGATCTAATGAACTAAGTGTGATTCCTAGCCCTATGCAACAGGTTTTAGTGATTTGATAAATATTGTATCTTTTCCCCACTGACATGAAGTAATACAACTTGTTTCATGTACATGTATCTCTAAGCGCTAGAGATCAGTATTGCTTCTTTGCCCCCAGCTCCAAAGGGATTCTAAATCCACAGTGAACAATTCTATCTCCACAGTCTTTTTTCACTTTCCTTTCTTTGTTTAGATCTGTTATATTTGCTTTTATATGTGTGAGCAAAATTTACAGTGATTATTCACTCTGGGATACCTGAACCCACAAGCAGGCTGAGTGAGATCCAATTTTAAGTAGTGTCAAAATCACTATAGACATAAAGACATAAAAATTAATCCACAGTTTCATAGTAAGCAAAATATATCCTTTTATTTTTACATTTATTTTTCCATTAAATATACAAAGATGCACTGGGAATATAGAATAAATGAAATTCAACTGGATTTTCCAACAAACTCCTATTTCATTGAAAGATTCTCTTAAATTATTTAACAGTGCTCTTGGGTATATTCTAAGACCATATTCATAAAATAAAAATTACATTTCATATAATTCACAATAGAAAACATACAATTGTATATATCCTTTTCTTTCCAAATATGGAATAAATGTGTATTGAGTATGGAAGATTAAAACATCTTGAGAACCCATGCACATCTGAACCTAGACTGATAAACATATCAAAATGATGACTTAAGTCAGATTCACATCAGGTATATGGTCGAAAACCTTTTCCAGAGAGAAGTGTTGATTTGTTCAAATTCTATGGGAGCTGCTTATCAGGCAGTGCTTTAAGATCCCAGGAAATATAACAGAAAGACTTTTAATAAAGGATAAAGCAGTCCCTTACATCTAGAATATTTTTGTTTATATGACATGTACAACTGTATTTACCTAACTCATTCAATTAAAACAAAGCAAAGCAACGCAAAACAATACAAAACAGAAGCAAGACAAAAGAACAAATAACCTGAAGCTTATGCAAGCTCTGCAAGAGATACTATTCTGCATCAAAAAAAAGAAAAAGTAAATAATAAAAATATTGAGTAGAAAAGCAATACATCTAGCTAGCTTTCATCTCAAGAAATTGCCAGAAGACTTACACTTTCAGCTGTCTTAGATTTATTTAAAAACAAAAAAAAAGGTGTGGGGGGGAGTTTAAGGGTCTTGTTTTTCATCTAAGGCAGAAAATGCATACAAGAAAATGATCTAGCCAATACTGAATGCTGAGCCAAAGGCTACATAGGAACAAAAACCAGCCATATCAAATGATACCCAATGTCCTACAACAGGCAGGAGAATATAGAATCATAGAATCATAAAATCCCAGAATATCCCAAACTGGAATTTACCCACAAGGATGATCAAGTCCAATTTTTGGCTCCACACAGGACCACCCAAAAATCAGACCATGTATCTGAGAGCATTGTCCAAATGCTTCTTGAACCTGAACAGGCTCGGTGCTGTGACCACTGCCCTGGGGAGCCTGTCCCAGTGCCCGGCCACCCTCTGGGTGCAGAACCTTTCCCTAACCCCCAGCCTGACCCTCCTGTCTCAGCTCCATGCGTTTCCTCGGGTCCTGTCGCTGTCCCCAGAGAGCAGAGCTCAGCGCCTGCCCCTCCACTCCCCTCGTGAGGGAGCTGCAGGCCGCCATGAGGCCTCCCCTCACCCTGCTCTGCTCTGGGCTGAGCAAACCAAGGGACCTCAGCCACTCCTCATTCGTCTTGCCTTCTAGATGCTTCACCGTCTCCATAGCCTTCCTTTGGACACTCTACAATATTTTTATGTCCTTCTTATATCATGGTGCCCTGAACTGCATACAGTAACTCAAGGTGTGAGGCCGCATCAGCACAGAGCAGAGTGGGACAATCACTTCCCTCAACCAACTAGCAATGCCGTGCTTGATGCGCCCCAGGGCATGGTTGGCCCTTTTGGCTTCCAGGGCACACTGCTGGCTCGTGCTCCACTTAGCATCCACAAGAGCCCAGTGTAAGATTCCAGGATGGATGGGACCTTGGCCAACCTGATATAGTGGGCGGCAACCCTGCCTATGGCAGCGGGGTTGGAACTAAATGATCTTTAAGGTCCATTCCAACCTAAGCCATTCTATGATTCTATCATAAGGAAGAAATTCTTCACTATGAGGGCGGTGAGGCACTGGCACAGGTTGCCCAGAGAAGCTGTGGATGCCCCATCCCTGGAGGTGTTTAAGGCCAGGCTGGATGGGGCTTTGAGCAACTTGGTCTAGTAGGAGGTGTCCCTGTGCATGGTACAGCAGTTGGAATTAGATAATCTTTAAGGTCCCTTCCAACAAAAATCATTCTATGATCCCATGGGGCTGCTCTCCAGCCTCTCATTCCCCAGTCTGTACATTACCTGTTTCTGTGCTTGTAAGAGGTGGTACTTAAAAAGTGACAAGCAGTGATGGACCCCTATGTCTTCAAAAACAGTCTCCCTAGACCTTATTAACTAGTTCCCTGAGCAACCTGAATTCTGCTCTCCCTATATCCAACGTTGACATTTTGGTGGCAGTTTTCCTCTTACCCCCAAAGATTTTAAATTTCATTACTTCACAGTCACTATGTCCAAGATGGCCACCAATCACTACTTCATCTATGAGTCCTCTCTTTTCATAAGTCTAGGGGGGCACCTTTCCTAGTCAGGTCCCTTAGTACCTGTACCAAGAAGTTATCATCAAGGTGTTTTAGGAATCTCCTGAACCAGTTCGTATCAGCTGTGTGGTATTCCAAGTTAACATCTGGTAAATTGAAGTTACCCATAAGGACAAGGGCTGCTGATCTAGAGGTATTGTTCCTTAAAGAATACATCTAAGGAAAAGTTTAAAAACATTGTGAGTGTATTGCAGTACTTCCCTAGAGAAATTCACAAAATTCCTGACCTAAAGCAGACAGTAAAAAAAACAAACAAACAAAAAACTAAAACCTTGGTTTAACATACCTATATCTAATATTAGATAATGCCATTCATTACTAAATTTTAAGCCTGATTATTTTAAACTTTTTTTTTTTTCCTGTATATATCAAGTACAAGAAAATACCTTTTGTTTGAAGGACAAAGTTCTCAAGCAGCTGCAGCAAGAAAATCCCCATCACCCCTCCAGAAAAATCTAATAAGGGAAAATATTTTCATTCTCACATTGAGTACTGAAGATCTTTCTTACTTTCTAAAAGGGTACTGAGAATAAAATGGCAAATAAAACACAAGTACATACAAGGAGTTTTTGAAGATAATAGTAATTCTCGGGTAACTTCTCAGAATATTTCTTACGTTTACTTATTCCAAACAATACAGTTAAATCCTGCAAAATTTTTAATTACAATTAAATGTCTGTAATCTTATGAACTCATTATCAATTTAACCTAGATATCATCTGGGGGGAATATAGATATTCCACCTATAACACAGATTATAGGAGCTAATATTGAATTAGTATTATAATAGACTACCTTACAAGATTGGAACACCATAATTTTAAGACTTTATGTACATGCAATTTTGGTTACTACTCTGAAGATTTTCCAGTACAATTTATATATATTATATATATTGAAGATTGTTAAATGAAAGAGGAGATAAGTACTAGATAAATGTTCTAGTCACTGGGTATATCTCATAAGCTAGTTCCTACTTTTCGGAGAGATGGAATGAAGTACTTGATTCCTGTTAGCTTTGGTTTTAATTTGTTTCTTTCATGGTTGTTTCTTACACTGTTGTACTCCCAATACTCCTGGGAGTATTGGTTGATAGTTGGCTGAATTTGAGCCAGCAGTGTGCTTAGGTGCCCAAGAAGGCCAAGAGCATCCTGGATTGTATAAGAAACAGTGTGGCCAGCAGGGGTAGGGAACTGACTGTCCCCCTGTACTCGGCTCTGGTGAGGGCACACCTCGAGTACTGCATTCACTTTTGGGCCCCTCACTACAAGATGGACATCGAGGTGCTTGAGTGAGTCCAAAGAAGGGCAACAAGGTGAGGGGTCTGGAGAACAAGTCTTATGAGGAGTGGCTGAGGGAGCTGGGACTGTTCAGCCTGGAGAAAAGGAGGCTCAGGGGCGACCTTATTGCACTCTACAGATACCTTAAAGGAGGCTATAGCAAGGTGAAAGGTTGGTCTGTTCTCCCACGTGCCTGGTGACAGGACGAGGGGGAATGGACTAACGTTGCACCAGTGGAGGTTTAGGCTGGATATTAGGAAGAACTTCTTTATTGAAAGGGTTGTTAGGCATTGGAATGGGCTGCCCAGGGAAGTGGTTGTGTCACCATTCGTGGAGGTCTTTAAGAGACGTTTAGATGTAGAGCTTAGGGATATGGTTTAGTGGAGGACTTGTCAGTGTTAGATCAGAGGTTGGACTAGGTGATATTGGAGGTTTCTTCCTACCTAGATGATTCTGTGATTCTGTGATTTATTTTTTTTTTTCCCTGCTGGAATAATACCATCACAAATTTCATAATAACAAGAAGAAAAGAAATCACCATTCTATTTCTTTCATTTGAAATAACTGAATTGTAAGAATGTTTATTCATTTGCTGTTTTGCAAGGCCTTTTGTACACAGGCCCCTCAGTACAAGAAAGACATCGAAGCCCTGAAGCATGTCCAGAGAAGGCCTGCGGAGCTGGTGAAGGGCCTGGAACACAAGTCCTACATGCAGCAGCTAAGGGAACTGGGATTATTTAGTCTGGAGAAGAGAAGGCTCAGGGGAGACCTTATTGCTCTCTACAACTGCCTGAAAGGAAGGTGTTGGGAGCTGGGGGTCAGCCTCTTCTTGCAGATAACTTGCTATAGGGATAGAGGGCATAGCCTCGAGTTGTGCCAGGGGAGGTTTAGGTTGGAAATAAGGAGACATTTCTTCACAGAAAGAGCAGTCAGGCACTGGAATGGTTTGCCAAGGGAGTCACTATCCCTGGGGGGTGTTCAAGGAAAGGTTGGACGTGGTGCTTAGGGACATGGTTTAGTGGGTGACATTGATAGTAGGGAGATGGCTGGACCAGATGATCTTGGAGGTCTTTTCCAACCCTTACGATTATATGATTCTATTCTATTCTATGATAAGAAGTACAACTAAAATATGTGCTGTTTAAACCTTAATGCCCATTCATCAAATTGTCTCGGTCCTTAGCTCCTTGATTAGAGTTTCTTTTATAGCAAATGAAGAGAATGCAGCCAAGTCATTCATCTGCAGAGAAATCACAGCATTTACAGTTCCATCTCAAATGAAATATTACTATACGATAAGTGAAGACGAATATATCATGGTGGTTTTACTTCTCAGACCCTGGCTTGCTGTGCTTTATAGTATTATTCCATCAAAACCAAGAGATGGGAAAACAGTTAGGTTTAACTACTAGACAGCAGTCCCATAAGTGTGAAAGACCACTTCCTCATTATCCTTGCCTAAGGATTGCATAAATCCATCCTAGAACTTATTTTTAAAGCCTTGCAAACATAAGGATACACAAGAAAGGAAAAAAAAAAAAAAATATATATATATATTTGGATTAAGTTTGTCAATTAATGCAGTTTGTTAGGACTAAGCTCCAAAAGGAAAATTATTACTCTTTCTTTTATATTTTATTTTGTGGACACATACTACTTTTCAGTGCTCATTAATATTTTTTCAGCTGTTGATGACTTTATGCTTCTCAAGTATATGCTAATTTGTTATCAGTGTCCTTTAGAAGAGTCTGTGCTGGACTTAATCACTACCAGCTTATGCAGGGGGATCTGCTTTTTTTAACAGATGAAAAAAAAAAAAAAGAAAAAAAAAAAAAAGTGTACTTGCCCAGCTGTTGATGCTTAAGAATATTGTCACATGCTCATCTGTGCCCTGCTGAAGCAATGGACATTAGTTAGGTTTTTTTTAAGAAGCTGCATAAAGCAAAACAAACTTTTTGTACAATGGCATATGACATCTTTTCAAGAATATCTGTCCTTGCAGTACAGCTGAGATCTGTACAACAGCCGTTACTGAAGCGCTCATAGCATTTAATTTTTCAGGTCAGGATAATCAAATCTGGTCTGGTCTTGTCAAGGTTAATCCTTCTGTAAGTAGCATATAGACCTCATGAAATAAAGTGCCATTTGCTTTCAAGCAAACACCCTGTTGTGATAAATGACTGAGTCCCAAATAGGATTAAAATTAAAGTTTGTAATTTATTAAGTGAATAGAGGCAAGCAAACAGCGCTGGGTGCACCAGGAGTCTCTGCTCCACCAAGACACACACCTATTACATCAGGTGGCTGATTTTTATGCTCCTAGACTAATACATATTCATCACTATCCTTAGAAAAGGCAGGGTTATTATAATTAGTTCCTGGAATCTGAACCCTCTCCAGACGCATGCGTATCAGTCTCTGGTGGTCTTTCTTGGGGTATCTTGTGCTGAAGGCTTGTAGTCTTCCTCCCAGGCTTTGTCCTTCTGTCATCCTTCAAATCCCTCTTTCTCCTTATTTTGTGGATCTCTTTGCCGGATATCAGAGGCTTGGGCAGTGTCCCATGCAAAAGTCAGCAGTTTCCTAAAAAAACTCCTTGGTCCTCTTATCTCCCAGACTAGAGTCTCAATGTTCACCCTTCAAACCTTCTATTTACACAAATTGCTGTACCCTTCATTTGCATGATACAAGAACTATTACACTAGTCACTCTGTTTTTCTTAAATAGAAGGTTATATTTCATCATGCGGCCCTAGCATTGTTCCATACAGACACGAATCAGATTAACACATTTCACACTGTCAAAAATACACACTTAAGTGTATGTCAAAGTCCACTCCAAGCACAAACTACATTCCAAATTCTGTGTGTGGACAACTGAAAACAAAATGTTTCTTGACGTGCAGAGTGTTCTTTGGCTTTTCTGTTGGAAACAAACAAAAATAAAACAGTTTACATTACAAAAAGCCGCTGCCACAAAGTCCATGTGTCAACAGGTCCTCTATGATTAATTCCCCCTTCTTTCCTCCAGTCAATGACTTCTACTTTTTCCTGAGACCTTGGCTTGAAGAGAAGTCCAAGTACAAACACAAGGATACTTGCTACCTTGAGAGGGAAGCAGACAGATGCAAAAAGATTATAAATGCAGTTTCTGGAACACATGAAGAAAATTCAGATTTTATGTGTGGAGGGGGGCACAAAAAGAAGAGCATCTAACTATATATATCCACACAAAAGCAAACAAACAAACAAATAAATAAATAAAGATCTAAAAGAGCATTATATTAGAAATATCTCTAAATTATTATTAACACAGTATTTTTCTCAACTACAGGCTTGAGGCTAGAATTTAAAAAAGAAGAGGCCTAGAGATACATCTCATTTATAATTGCAGATTGAGACCGAGGTCTCAATAATAGGAGCCCAATTAGTTCTCTCCATAACAGACACTGCTGTAAAAGCGAACAAATAAACAAAGGTCATCAATATCTAAAATTAGGCAACAAAGTAGTTTTTTTGTTGTTCTGTGTTTATAATTGTTAATTTATCCCTTACCTAAATAAGGCCCCAACAAATAGCTTACCAGTTCTCTCTTGCTAAGTTGAAGCGTTCAGAGGCTGTGGGTGCTTTACCAACTATATCACCAGAAAAAGAGTCACACAGTTGCACAATAAAGCTCTCAGAAACATAGCTGCATGCTCCATAAAGTGATGTGGACAAATTGTTCTACCTCAGAGCCTCCTTGTGCACAACACCATAAGCAGTCAATCACATCATCTTGCTTCTAGCAAGTTTACAAGGTGGCAGGGTACATTTTATTCATTTTTGTACACTTTTCTTGTAAAGACTGATGCTGCTGTCAGTATCTGTTTTATTTTCACTTCCTTTGCATGACAAGACAGACATGATACAGGAAGGTGTCTTGTAAAGGTTGTATGCTTAAGCTTATGAAACAAAAAATGAGATGCTTTTACATTTATAGTATAAGTTCTGTGTGGAAAAAAAAAAGGGGGGGGGAGGGAAACAGAAGAAATACACTTATGTTAAAAATGAGAAGGGAAATTACCCACTTTTTTTTTTTTTTTTTTTTTTTTTTTTTTTTTTAATACACACCTTTTGCAAGTATGCATTTCTCTTGCCTTGATCTGGCAACAGACAGGTTTCAAAACTGGGCAGATGTAGACACATGGTCTTCTTCAACACAGTCCTACTGAAATGAAGGGTTCCCACACTCTCACAGCTCAAGGGGAATGCAAGATCCTGGGTATTTATGGCTGCAGACCGGGCAACAGATTCCACAAAAGATAGCATGTATACATTATCAGGGAGAGAATTGATGTGGGGAAGCACTATATAAAGTCTCCATGCAACTAGTTAGTGGCCACCAAGTTACCTCCCCTTTCTGGAAGGTTAGAGAAAAATAAAATAAAATCTTAATTTGTGCTGGTTAAAATGTTTGATTCAAAACACTGTCCTGAGAAAAGAGGAGTATTTTTTTGAATGGAAAAATATTCAAGCCAATGAAAACTTTTGATTTTCTATAGCAGTTTTGTAGAGATATTTGGAGTCCCAGACATTAAAAGTTCTTTAGTGAAGAGTGAGATTAAGTCAAGAGATGGGTATTTCATTTTTAAGATTTCTCTGTTAGTCACACTACTGAGCAAGAACAGGGACTCCCCTTCACTTTCCGTCTTTTAAATCACAGTAAAGTTATTCAATCCATTGCTTCTGTCATCAGGCAGATGTGAAGCATAACAGTATGCAAGTAAAAGCTGGATACAAGTGTTGAATGGGCACTGAGCAAATTGCATTTATGAATAAGTTTTTCCAAATTAAGAAATATTACTTAAAAGTATACTAAAACATAAACTTGGCTGAGTGGTTTTAATAGTTATAAGTAATGCAGCAATAAGCAGCTCTTTATAGTCTGTCTCAGTGGAACACTCCATTTGTCACTGACCAAGTAGCTGCTCGTTCACAAGCTTGTAACACCATCTCATCACCATGGCTACAATTTTAATCCTTTTTATTACTGTTTATTTTTTTTTTTTTTTTAAAAAAAGTCTCTAAATGCAAAACATTATGAGACACTTTACTCTCAACTTCCAAATCACCAAGTAGGGGATCATCAAACAATGTCACTGAAGTAATTTGGGTACTTTGGTACATACAGAGGAAGAGTTAAGTACATGTGCTTACTGAGACAGTCCAAGATCTCAAAGCAAATAAGTGTTTGTATGGTGGAGAGGTAGGCAACCAGATTTCGAGAAAAACAGTAATCAGAGCACCAAAGATTACAATTAACTTTGTGCATTCCCCATTTTAAAGGTTTGCCTACTGGACTCTTAGAGATGTGCATTTCTCCACCTGGGCAGAGACAGAGATCACCTCTAGCAGTCTGAGTGCATGGAACAGAAGAGACAAGAGCAAAGGTGTTCTCCCCACAGCTGTGGCACAGTTGCCATCCAGGAGGTCCACTGCTTAGCAGCTGCTCTAAGCAAAGATCTTGCAGCATCTCCTACCATTGTCTCTAAAGTTGTTGAAAGGAACAGCTAGAGTAAAAATGCTGGATTCATTCAAATCCTGATGGGTTGTCACAAGGTCAGACCCCTAAATAGCCTCCAGACTGAAGGGCTGGAACTCCAAGTGACACAGGAAGATGAACTACAGTTGGAATTTTTTGGACATGATGAACTGACACAGGTGATTCTACTGTGTGATCTTGAAACTGGAGAAAGGAGGACCAGAAAATTGCTGATAGTCCAGCAATTGCAGCTTTATGCTGTGACAAGTATCATGCTCCAGGATTAATGATCCCTGGTAACTCATTCTTTCTTAAATTATGGCATAGGTTTTTGACATAGTGACCCAACCCATGTGCTTATTCCTAAGACAAATTTACAAATTTTGAAATATAATTGCTGCCTTTACCTACCTAATTCAGAGTTAAGCTCTTCTGAAAGGAATCAAAATCTTCTGAAAGGACAGGAATCAAAAGAATATTAAGAGGTAACAAAATATTTCAATGAGACATGAGGGAACAATTATTCACAGTGAAGTTAACCGAACACTAGAACAGGTGTCCAGCAAGTCTGTGGAACCTCCATCCTTGATATATTCAAAACTCAGGATAAGGTCCTGAGCAACCTGATCTAATATAGAAGATGCCATATTTATTTATTTATTTATTTATTTATTTATTTTGTGATGAGCTCTGAAAGTCCCTTCCAGGGTCTAATTGTCATGTTTTGGAGAAACAAAGTAAGATTTCTTCTCACAGGACTGTAAGCATTAGATGTCATTTCATGTCACATCTGATGTCATTGAGTCCTTACCTTCTGAAGGTTTATTCACAGAACAATGTGTGTTTCCCAGTACATCCATCTTTCTTGGTTTATTCCCATTCAGATATGGATGAACATTCAGTCAGTAAGGGGATGTTAATAATAATTAAATAATAAAAAATGTAGAATTCCAGTATTGGCTGTTTGGTTTTTTGTTGTTGTTGTTTGTTTGTTTGTTTGGTCATGTTTTTTTACTATCTACTCTCTGTATTCTGCAGGGTAAATTTCAAATTTTCAATGCAGATGTTACAGCCATGGAAAGAAACCCCACACTCATAAGGTCATAACCACATTGCCTAAAGCTGAGGAACAAGCTCTGATGTTCTGATCAACTAAGCTTCAAGGAACCTAAGAGTTGTTCTCAAATTCTGTACACAAAGCAATCCCAGCTAGAAGCAGTCATAATCCAGTCTAGTTTCCTGACTGATTCACAATATCCTTCATAGTTTCCTTCAGTAAACCCTGATGTGGTACTTTTTATAGACCAAATCCTCTAGGTTATTCAGGAAATCTTAACTGACTTATAGTTTTGTTGGGCTTTAATAAAAGTTCCATCTTGGAGAAAAGTAATTTTGCAATTTAGCTGCTGTAATAAGGAAAATTAGAAAGCACAGACATTTATATTAGAGCTTTGGTGGGCTGGGGAGCTCTCAAGTCCTTCAGAAGTTCTAATCATATTGGGACAGATGCCTTTCTTATTCTACTTGCTGCTGTTCTGTTGCTTGTTTTTGTTCTCGCAAGTGGATTATTTTGCCTAACATCTTACATAAATGTACTTCAAAGTCTTATGTTAGAACAACAAAGCCATTGAGAGATTTATGGAACTAATCTTCAATAGAGCAAGAAGTACACAGTTTAGTTTAAGCTCTTAAATTATTGAGAACCTACTGAAGACAATGAATTTAAAACCATTGCTAAGAGTTTGCCATTCTGATGCAGCAAACCTTCTCATTCAAAAATACACAGGACATTAAGACCAAGAAAGGTGAGTAACACAGTCGAGTTTTAGATTGAAAAAAAAAAAGAAGAAGAAGAAGAAGAAGAAAAGACAAAGAAAAAAAAAATCTACTACACACTCAAGCTTTATTGCTGGCTTATTTTTTCCCTTTTTATTCAGCTACAGCTTTTGCTTCTTTTCTTTTACTCATGTTTCAATTCAACATCAGCCCAGAAAGACCTGATAGACATTGGTTGATTTCTTGTTGGGTAACATAATGCAAAAGACACCATCTACATATCGTCTCATAACAGCTTCCCCACCTTCCATCTACAATTTATAAGTATCCCTAATCTTTATTTCTCCAAATCTTGAGTATGCAAACACCTGCCAACCCTGGTATAACTGACAACAACCTGAAGGTTTGACATAGGCCTCATTTATGGATGTGCAACTTTGTTTTGGAAAAGACTAAGGGGAACCATAAAAACATTGAATGGTTTAGGTTGGAAAGGACCTTAATGATCACCTAGTTCCAACCCCTCTGCCACGGGCAGGGACACCTCCCAATACATCAGGTTGCTCAAAGCCCCATCCAACATGGCCAAAGGTACTGGAAGGTACTATAGTATTAAGACATGGAAGAGCTCATCATTGTGGGGTCAGAAATGTTTTCAGCACCCATTTTGGTGGAGGAAAATAACCAAGTAGTTTAAAATTATAGCAAAAAGTCAGGCTTTGAAGAATAGGTTGCCTGGAGCAAATTATCTGGGTAGGCTGTGGATTTGCTGACACAGAATGTTTTTTAAATGAATTTCTGTGAATATTGTAAAGATTGATATAGGATAGGTTGATTTTAAATTTACCTGACATACAGGCAAGTTTATCCCTCTATACATAATAAACAGATGTATTGATGCAATGTCTTCCCTCCTAGAAGCAGGAGTCATAGAAAGATCTCAAAGATCTCACTGAACATTTTTGTATTCCACCCTGTTTACACATTTTATTGATAAATGAATTCCAAAGGTAGAAAATAAATGTACTTTCTTACTTCAGAAGCTGTACCCTACCTTCACTGCCAAGCTATCTTCAGTACTGAGAAGATAACTTTCTTTTCAGGATTGCCTTACATGACTTTCTTCTTCCCACTTCAGATCATTGAAGTTCTTAAAGACTGACTCAGTTAACCAGTGGGAGGAATCTCTCTCAAAACTCTGGACAGTGGTATAAGTGGTATAAAAGGATACATTCTGAAATTCAGATGTGGACTAAGTGGATGGAGGAGGTACAAGACTTGCATGCTCATTATGAAGAAATTACAGTTCCCTCAGTGGTAAATCATTAAGTCATTTATTCATCTGCTACTCATGTAGGTCACTGGAAAATGATACCACAGATTCATAAAATATAATAGTGATTTACACTGCTCAGAGAAAAAGACCTCTGCCTTTTTGTTTTTTTAAGCCCTCAACTTAGACAGCATGAGCTACTTAAAATATTCAGGAAAAGTACAGCCAGAAACATTCTATATGCACAGATAATGATTACAAATTAGTGTCTTTTCAGAGCACAAGCATATGGCGTCAGCATGCCTAACGACTAGCCGGCACAACAGTTTGTCAGCAGGCACAGCTCCACCAGCTGTAATAGGGTCATGCTTCATTGACCAAGAGCTGGATTTGGGCTAAAGGTTTTAATGTCTCCCTGAGAGCTGCTCCGGTTATTAGACCAGACTTCCAAATCCTGAAAGTCTTGCCCTATAGGGGCTATTGGATTATTCCTAATTCTGCTCATTTCTCTTCACTTTCAGCTGGAAGATCCTCTATGCGCCTGCTGAAACATTGACACACATGCTGTGACCCGGACATATCCACACAAGAACAAAGGTATAGAATCTCTAAGTTTATAAATGTCAGCAATAAAGACTTAAATGAAATTGAAGTATTTGCATTATTTGTTGTTGTTGTTTGCTTTCTTCACGTTCCTATTTCAGCCTCAGATGAAACAGAAATGAAGAGTTCTGTAACACAAGTATGAAAAAGAAAGAAACAAAACATGTTGGGTTTCTTTGTCTGGTTGATTTTTTATCAATTTATTTTTACAAGAATTCTGACAAACACTGAAGTACTTTAAAACCCTATATTCCACATGTTATTTCAATAATTAGATTGCTCTCCTGGGACAAGTCATTATACTTTTCTGAGCTTCCTTCACTCCACTCCCCATTATAGCTTTCACTACCTATCTTGCAAACTGACAGTATAAAAGGGAAAAAAAAAAAAAAAAAAAAAAAACAGACAAACAAAAAACAGATTTTGATGGCTGTCCATGAGGCTCAATATTTTTGACACCTCCAAATGCTACAAAAATAACAATACTGAACACCTGATAGTAGAGGGAAGTTGTTTATCAGAATGCTGTACAGACAGCTACAATGCCCTGATTAATGACAGAAGTTCACATCAAAGCATCAAAGATACATTAGGCTAAAAATCTATTTCTTCAACTGCGAGAAAAGAGCTAACAGGCAGATTCCCTCTGCTAATCAGATTCCTATCATAATTACATTTTTGCCCCTGCACATTCAGAAAGCTAGACACCATAACGCAAGCATTATGACAAAACTTATGTGCAGTAAGTTGTACTGTACCTCCAGATGACACAGTTCTGACAGCAACATGCCTGTTACAGAGCAGGGAACATGCACAAAAGCAGAACATTCTTGGAGGCCATGACTGGTTGGCAGATAGCCCTTGAAAATTACAGTTTTCAAAACTGAAGACAAGTTCTTCCTCTATGATGCTTGCAATGCATCAAGCAAGGAGCAAGCTTGTAGTGCTAGATAAAGCTACTAGTACTAAAACTACTAAACCCCCTCTTAAAGCTTACCTTTAACCACATAGCAGAGCACAGAAGAAAATATAATTAAGTAGACTAATCCAAGGAGTGTTTAAATACTAGCTCATACCATTAAGTTTACTCAATGCTCCCTCATCTGTGAGCCACCTTAAACAGGGGACATAACTTACCTGAATTCATGAGTCCCTGTTTTGAGATTGTAAAGTGCTTCTTTATTTTAAAGCAGAGAAAACAAATAGAGAACTGCTTTAAGCTGCTTCACAATTGACTCTCCAGTACTGATTGGTGTTATTAACCCATTTCCCTAGGCTAATTGCTAAACCAGGAGCAACCCAAACAGCTTCTTAGAAAAAGCTTGTGCTAGAGAAGGTTATACCCATAGAAGAAAAGGCAGAAGCAAGCAAGTTAGGATAAAATTATCTTTCACTAGCTATCTTCAACTCTCACCTTTATTACACAGAAAATTCTTTAGGTGGCCAGTGGATGTCAAATCACAGGGGTTAATAAAGAAAAAAACTTCAAACCAACTGTCTGGATTGACAAATGAATGAAGTAGAAATAAGAATAAGTACCTGACTAACAGATAGCAGACAGCTCCTGTCTGCATCATAAACAACGTCTGACAGCAGCTCTCCTTGTCAGTGCAACATTCAAAAACACCCTGTCAAGGCAGCTTCTCTCCCATGCAATAATATAAACAAACTCAACTAGCATTGTTTACATGAATTAACAACAGCTTGTATCTTACCCCCACTCAAGACCACCCTTTTATCCAAATCTCTATGACTTTTCATTCTGTCTCAAATCAGTCAAAATTTTGTACATGCGTACAGACTGAGATAGCATGGTTATGTGTATGGAGATTCTGTGGAAAACCATTCTAAAACAGAATGAAGGTTAATTTGTGAAGATAATTTATTATAGAAATGCATTATATGTTGTAATCCTTTAGACTGTTCAGTTTATTGCATAATAAATGTACACACTAATTATGCTATGCGGAATCATTTCTCTTTATGTCATAGTTGGTCTACATGGTTATTTACTAACAAAAGAAACACTGAAAGACTTGTATGGGACCAATGCAAACACTATATTTTTTACAATTTCAATTAATTTTGAAATGAAGAAAGCCCTTATAATAAGCAGGAGCATAAATGCTTGCCATACCTGCCCTTATCATGCAGTTACGTTAATACAGCTCACATATTGATGAACTCCTAAAGAGAGAAGGTGGTTCATTTTTTTAAATGAATACTGGTTTTCTGAGTTTGTGTCTCAATCATTTGCAAAGCTCCCATATTATTTTCCAATATAAAAAACAATTTTTAATCTATCTTAAATTAACACTATACTACACTATCAGTGGACCTGTTACTGGAATAAATAAATAAATAAATGTGGTACCTATTTTAATTCCTCAAACTGCTCTTCTCTGTAAAATGCAATAATATGCATCTCTACAACAGCTTCACAGCTGGTTACCTTTGCTTTCTTTTTTTCCTTTTCTTTTGTATTCCACCTGGTAAAGTAAACATGCTTCATTTATTTTTTTAGACTAATAAGCGAAGTGACAAGACCCAGCACACAGGTAAAGTCTGAGATAGTTATGTTCTCCTTTTTAGTTGTCAAAATATATAACAAACATTGCTAGTAAATATAGGAATAACCTTGAAAGCTTTTAGATGTGGGATAGAAAAGAATTTGCAATATGTTTCCTAGGAAATTAAAAATATTTTTTATGCATTGCTACTTAATCACTGTGCTCCATCAGTCCAAGTCAAAGAATGTTAAAATAGAATTAATTATTAGGTTTCTCTAAAAACTACATAAAATGTAAAATGAACTTTTTTTCTCTCTGCTTAACTCTTAAAGATTTCCTTCCCACATGTTTAACCCTTGAAGCTATTTCAACAAAATGGAAGCAGTTATAACAGAGGAAGACACTGAGACTGTACCAGTCACCATAAGAATTCTATTATAGAGCAAGTCTCATAAAAACTGATCCTGCGGGAGCTGCCCACAGGCAGCAGCTCTTCAACAACTGCTCCCACACGACTCCGTACCACGGGGTCCATCCATCCCCCAGGAGCAAACTGCCCCAGCACGGGTCCTCCACGGGCAGCAGCTCCCCCGAGACTCCCTGCTCTTGCATGGGCTCCTCTCCATGGGCTGCAGCTCCGGCCCGGGGCCTGCTCCTGCTCCTGCTCCTGCTCTCCATGGGCTGCGGCCTCTTATCTGCAGCCATCCACCAATATTACCCACTAAACCATGTCCCACATCCACCTGCTTCACCAGGGGCCTCTCCACTGGCCACAGGGGAACTGCTGCTGCGCATCTGGAGCACCTCCTGCCCTCCTGCTACACTGACCTTGGAGGCTGCAGGGCTGCTTCTCACTCCTCTCACCCAGCTGCTGTGTGCAGCAGTTTTTTTTCCCCTTTCTTAAATCTGCTCTCACAGAGGTACAAACAACATTGCTTATTGGCTCAGCTGTAAGCAGTGGTGGGTCCCTTTGGGGCAGTCTGAAACTGGCCCTTATCTAACATGGGGCAGTTTCTGGATTCTTTTCACAGAGGCCACTGCTGCAGCTCTCCCCACTACCAAAACCTTGCCACATAAACTGACTACATCTCCATAACCCAAGTTGAGATGGCTGAAGACAGCAATTAGATTCTACTGCCACCCAAGCCTTCTCTAAGAAAAACAAAGAATCACTGAAATCATTAAGGTTGGAAAAGACCAAGATCATCTGGTCCAATCGTCCCCCAACCACCAATATTACCCACTAAACCATGTCCCTAAGCTTAGCTCAAACACCCCCAGGGACAGTGATTCCACCATCTCCCAAAATCCAGTTCCCTCAGTATCTCCTCCTTTGTAATGTGCTCCAGCCTCCAAACTATCACTATGGCACTCCACTGGACTTTGCTGTTAATAACTGACCACCAATTAGATGTTGAATTCCTGACTGCTACTGTTTGAACCCACCTATCCACTGTGTCTATGGGAGACTGCTGCAGGCTGTGCTAAAATCTGAGTAAACACCACCTAGCATTCTCTCCTCATCCATGGAGTCAGTCATCTCACCACAGAAACAGAAGGCAGCCAGGCTGGTCAGCATGATTTGCCTATGTTGAATCTATGCTGGTTGCTCTGAAACACTCTTATTCTTTGTATTTCTGGAAATGTCTTCCAGGAGGATTTTCCCAGTCATCCTTCCAGAGGCTGAGGTGAGACCGACCAGTCTGTAGTTCCCTGGACTGTCTTCCCTGCTTTTTCTGCAGAAGAGTATGACATGTTGTACTGGGTCTGGCTGGGATGGAGTTAAGTTACAGCACTTGAATCACACCAGTGTTGTGTCTACTGCTGAGCAATACTGGCACTTGCATCAGGACTCCCCAGAGCCAGCAGGCTGGGGGTGGGCAAGAGGTGAGAAAAGAACCTCACCAGGGTAGCTGACCTAAGCCAACCAAAGGGATATTGCATACCATATGATGTCACACTCAGCAAAAAAAACAGGTGGCAAAAGGAAGAATGGGGGAGGAGTGGGCAATCGTGAAAACGTCTGTCCTCCCAAATGGCTACATGCATTGAGGGCCTGCTTCAAGGACGTGGTAAAACATCGCTCATTTGTGGGAAGTAGAGGGTAATTTCTTTCTTCTGCACTTCCACACAGCCTTTGCTTGTTGTTTTTTTTTTTTTTTTTTCTTTCCCCTTTTCCACTTTCCTTTCTTTTCCCTTTAGTTAAATTATTTAATTAATAATATTTTTTCCTTTATTTAAATTATCTCAACCCGTGAGTTATTTCTTTCCTTTTCTTCTTCCCCTCCTCTTCTGAGGAGGGGGAGTGAGAGAGTAGTTGTAGTGGAGTTCAGCTGCCTAGCAAGATATCCACCACACATCTCCTGTAGTCATCAATGGTCTTCTCCAGTCACCATGAGTAGAGGGACACAGATTTTATTTACTTAGGATATCTTTTATCTGCAATAAGTACACACCGTGGCTGACATCCTCCAAAAACATTTCTACAAAGAAAAATTTATGCCTGTCTAGAATACTGAAATGTGTATCAGAGATGCTGTATTGGTGCTATTATGATGTTACTCAGCATTTGTATTCTGTTTTGTTAGAACTGTGCTATGGCTGATCTTAAAACAAAGCTGAAATATTCAGAAAAGTTTTGGTAGACTGTGAAAAGTATTAATATGATTCGTGTCGTGTATGAAACAATGCTAGGGCAGCATGATGAAATGTAACTTTCTATCTAAGAAAAGCAGAGTGATTAGTGTACATAGTTCTTGTACTGTGCAAAATAAGAGTCTAGCAATTTGTGTAAATAGAAGGCTTGAAGGACGAACACTGAGACTCGAGTCTGGGAGATAAGAGGACCAAGGAGTTTTTTTTTTGGAAACTACTGACTTCTGCATGAGATGCTGCCCAAGCTTCTGATGTCTGGCAAAGGGATCCACCAAATAAGGAGAAAGGGGGAGTTGAAGGACGACCGAAGGACAAAGCCTGGAGGAAGACTATGAGCCTTAAGCACAAGAGACCCCCAGAAAGACCACCAGAGACTGATACGCATGCGTCCGGAGAGGGTTTGGATTCTGGGAACTAATTATAATAACCCTGCCTTTTCTAGGAATAGTGATGAATATGTATTAGTCTAGGAGCATAAAAATCAGCTTCCTGATGTAACAGGTGTGCATCTTGGTGGAGCAGAGACTCCCGGTGCACCCAGCGCTGTTTGCTTGCCTCTATTCGCTTAATAAATTACAAACTTTAATTTTAATCCTATTTGGGACTTGAGCATTTATCACATAGACCTTCATTAAGAGTTGCCATTTCAGTAGGATTTCTGAAGAAAAACAAACAAACAAACAAACAACAACAACAACAAACAAAAAAAAACCCACAATTCTGAAATAACAGAGGAGAGTCACAAAGCTTCTCTAGAGAAATGTGTGAAATAGTGAAAAATATGTGAGTCAGTTTACCATGATTAAATTTGCATTTTGTAATTGGGATTTTTTGGTTAGATAAAAAGGGAAAAAAGGGGCTTATGGTACCATCCACACTAAATCACTGGAAATTAAAGACCAAAAAAAAAGATGTTCACCTGGAGTTTTGACCACACCCAATGTTAATAATGCAATTATTATGTAAAGTTTTCCAAGGTATATACACTTCACACAACTGTGCCTATATCTTTGAGCAGAAAATCTGACTCAGATGCTAGCTTCTAGTAAAATTCATAGTGAAGGTGATATATATTTAATTTAATTTAATTTTAATTTTATTTTATATTTTATTTTTTATTTTATTTTATTTTATGGCTTGTGAAAGTATAAAGTATGCAGAAAAGGGATCAAAACACCATGGTAAATCTGCAACATGGTTTTTACAACATTTTAATGGGAGCACATAAGGGAGGGAACACCTTTTCTTCTCAAATGTAAAGGAAACCAGGAATCACAGATCATTCAGTGAAGTACGTACCATGAAGTATCATTTGCTATGTTTTGTGGCTACCAGTAATATATAATAAAAGAAAGCATAGCCACAATGAAGAAAAGCTAATTTTCTCTGCTTATACTTTTCAATACATTTACTGATTAATTCCTTTGCTTGAATTTTCATATCTGTGAAACCTGGTAATGTAGGTAATTGTGCAGCAGGATGTGGGACAGTCAGAACAAAGAACTGAGTTTATCTCTCACTCCATGGTGTGAGCTGAGATATTGAAGAGTTTTGCCAGATTATTTGCAAAAGGAAGCATGCATTGCATTATTAGCAGCTTAATATATGTAGCCAGTACTGCTGGTAACATTACAAAAGGCATTGTTTTCACTTCTGATTTAAGAGACACAAAATGTTACCAAACGTTCTACATGCCCATGGATTTGAAGCAAAACGAGTTAACACTGAAGCCGGATAGACTCCGTGTGCTTTCTGGGGAAAAAAAAAAAAAAAAAAAAAAAAAAAAAAAAAAAAAAGTAAATCAGGAACTCCGAATTACCCTCTAAAAAAGACTGCCTCCCGCGGGGTTATATTCAGGTCTGTCATTATCCCAGCGTGAAGGAGGGGAAATGCAGAGGTATAAGAACTGTGGGCGCACCCTGCTTCAGCTTGGCAGCGCGTTTCGGGGCGCTGTGTGCCGCGCCACCAGACAGCTATGCGCTGCCCCCACACGTCTCCACGGACCCCCCTGGGGACCCAGCAGTGGATGCCTTGCTCCCAGACCCAGTGTGCCAAGCAGATGCCGTCTGCAGATCGGATTTCTCCCACCTTCGCTGCGCTGCTGTCCATCAGGAGGGGATGCGACTGGAGGTAATGGCACAAAACTCTTCTCTCCCGCGGTACAGCTCCAACTCCTGAATTTTGAACCCTCCTCTCTGCAGTTACCGTGGTCTCTCTGTTGTTCCCTAGAGCGAGGTGGGCATGCATTTAACTCCTGGCCGTGCTTAGGATCAAGCTGAGACGTGGCATCGGTGCTGCCTGCCCGCAGCCGGACCCGCTCCCGCAGCCGGACCCAAGGGCCCCCCAGCTTCCAACTGGGAAAGGTCAGTGTGCTTTTCCTCGCCTTTCAAAGTACTCAGCCCCCTTGGGAGGGAGTGGGCTGACTTATTTTCGAGCCCGGGGCAAGTCTGTGGGTCAGCCCCGCCCCTCCCCACAACAAGCTTCAGAGACCCTCCCCAGTGCCTGCTACCCCGCCTCGGGGGGGGGGGGGGGGGGGGGGGGGGGGGGGGGGGGGGGGGGGGGGGGGTGCTTCCCTCTCTAAGCCCCGAGAATCCTAGAGGCACCGTACCCTCCCTCAGACTCAAGACGTGGTGAGCTACCATGAGCTTGGTAGGGGGCATGGGGGGGTTGGGAAGTCCCCACGTGGAGTTAGTTCAGTGGTCACCTGAGGGGAGTGTGGGGCTCTGAGCTATTCCTTCTCCCACCACTCCTATGTCCCCCCCTTGCACCCATCAGCACTGGTGGAGGGCAAGAGCAGTTGGTGGGGACCATCTCTGCTGTAAGAGGACAGTGGGAGCCTCAGCTGAACCCGTGGTGATATCCTGCTGCTCCCGGCAGGTCCCTGCTGTCAGGAGGCACATGGGAGCTGAAGGGAGGACACCAGTGGTTGGATGCTTCAGAGGAGACAAGCTTGAGAATAACCAGGATCCTTGCCTTTCCCCCCTCTTCTAAATCCTCTTCACCACCAGTGGGCCTGGCCCCTCTGCTGTGGCCATGGAAAACTCCTCACTTCCAGAGCTCAATTTCTCCTGTGCAGCTGGGCCTGCAGACTGTGCAGGGAGAGGGGATGAGGGGCTGAATATGCCCCCTCCCCTGCTGAGCCCCAGCTTCTATGTCACGGTGCCTGTCATCTACTCCATCATCTGTGCTGTGGGACTGACAGGTAACACTGCTGTCATCTATGTAATCCTCAAAGCCCCAAAGATGAAGACAGTCACCAACATCTTCATCCTCAACTTAGCCATTGCTGATGAGCTCTTTACCTTGGTGCTGCCCATCAACATTGCTGACTACCTGCTCCTGCAGTGGCCCTTTGGAGAGTTCATGTGCAAGCTCATCATCTCAATAGACCAGTACAACATCTTCTCCAGCATCTACTTCCTCACCATCATGAGCATTGACCGCTACCTTGTTGTGGTGGCCACCACCAAGTCCAGGAAGATGTCTTACCGCACCTACCGAGCAGCCAAGATTGTGAGCCTCTGCATCTGGTCCTTCGTCACAGTTATCATTCTGCCCTTCACTGTCTTTGCTAAGATACACAAGGAGCAGGGGCGCTCCCAATGTGTCTTTGTGTTCCCCCACCCTGAGAGCATGTGGTGGAAAGGCAGTCGGATCTACACCCTTATCTTAGGCTTTGCTATCCCGGTGTCCACCATCTGCATCCTCTACACCATCATGTTGTGCAGACTGAGACGTGTGCATCTCCACAGCAATGCCAAGGCCCTGGACAAAGCCAAAAAGAAAGTGACACTGATGGTGGTTGTCATCCTTGCTGTGTGCCTGTTCTGCTGGACACCCTATCACCTTAGCACGGTGGTGGCCCTCACCACAGACATCCCACAAACTCCTCTAATCATTGGGATTTCCTACTTTATCACTAGCTTGAGTTATGCCAACAGCTGCTTTAACCCTTTCCTGTATGCCTTTTTAGATGACAGTTTCCGGAAGAGCTTTCGCAAACTGATAGACTGCAGAACCACCTCATAGAGCCAACACCATTCCCTCTCGTGTCCCTTGCACTGTCATCTGCTTCTCCTGGGTGACACAGGAGCCCAAAGGCTGCTTATGCTCCGTCCTCTGTGTGATGGTCCACAGTGTTTCAGGTTGTCTCACTACTCGAAACACAAACTGGGGACAGATGAGTCATTCTTAACTCTCCTGTACCTATTTCCTCAGCATTGCTCTCCATCTCTTTCACTAACATGTTTTTGTCCTTCTCTCTAATGTGCTTTATGTCCTAGGGTTGTAGCTCACAGAGCTGCAGCAGATTCCTTTTACTAGGGTGCTGCTTGCTGAACTCGTACTACATGACTGTCTCTGTTACTGGAGATTTGTAAAGCCAAATAAAGGTGTGTTGCAGGATGTCTTGCTTAATGATTCCTCAGCCTCCTTCATATTCCTAGAAGCTGCTTGCCAAAAGTCTCACAAACTTAGCAATGTTGAAAAAGGCACAGATCCAAAGGATAAGCAATATACCAGGTAAGGAATAAACCGAGGCATTGAGCTCATTTTGTGTCAGAGACTGTTCAGAAGTAGTCAAAATCCCTGAGAACAGGCAAGAAGGACTCAGCCTGGCTTAAAATGAAGAGCAATACCTCACTGGTGAACACAATACCAGTGGGTTTAGAACAATTTGGTGTGGAAAATAGCTACACTGTGTAGTTTGTGCCTATAATTTGTAAAATTCCAAGCTTCTTTGCAAAAGAATTGGTGTTTACTTTATTATACTTCATATGTTTATAGGCAATCTCCTTCCGGCACACTTTTTTTCCCCTAGAAAACAGAATCAAAAGTTATTTTTGATAAGAGATGGTCTCTAGAGATTTGAAAGGGACCTGCTTAAATGTGGGGAAGATTCTGACTTCTTCCATACAAATCATAAACAGTATATGCAGCTCTTAAGTTACTTCTAACAGGAAGGAGGAAGGAGGAGAGGAGAGAGAGTCAATGGAAGTTTCACTCACATTCACATGTCCGCACATAGCATGGGAAGGCTTTTTCCTCTTTTGTCCTCTGTTAGCCCTCCAAGGAAAACAAACAAACAAGTGGAATGCTGTAAAAATGCCTGCAATCTCTTAACATTTATCATCTTAGTGGTCTTTCTTGTTCTTTGCTGTAGCAGGGTAACATATTTTCTTATTTCCCCCTCCACTGAGTACACAGATGCAGGTAAAGAATTGCATTTCCATTTACACAGGAAGGGAAGATAGGTTTCAGGAGGTGCATAAGGATTCATGTGTCACATGCTCAAATTTGCAGATTCCTCCTGAGAGTCCTTGTACTAGTTCCCTTCCCACTGCTGCAGTCTGATGCTCTGCTATAGACATGTGGAAAGTTTCTTCCACCATATCCTTCCAAAGAGACCCTAAATAAGAATTTTACTTGCAGATTACAGAAATTATACAAACCCCAATACATTATAATGTCATAAAGCTGTGTTAATGGTTAAATCATTTCTCTATGAGTCACTAATGTCTGTGAGGCAGCCGGTGCTCATTTCAACACTCATTCCAGCTGTAGTAGAAATAGAAGGATTACTTTGCGGGACAAAGATGTCTAATTCTGCTTCACTGGAGTCAGTAGGGAGCATGTGACTGATTACCATCAGTCACAGAAGCTGACCTTTGTAAGAGCAAGTCCAAAAAGTGTTGAGGACTCATTTCTACACACATACAAAAGCGTGCTGCAGGAACTGGTGTCCTTCACTTCATCTTGCCTCCTGAAAGAAAAATTAATTAGCTTTTCACAGCAGCTGCCTGTTGTTGCAGCTAGGCTTTTGTATTGTACTGATGTTTCTCTTTAGTCACAGTCACTTGCTGTGCAGAAAGGTCTCACGTTCCTGTCTGATGCACTTTCTGGCATTTACTCTGTATGGACCAAGTAGCAAAGTAAGTCTTTATTTAGGCTGTTAGTCCATACACACATCACCTCTCCTGTAACTTTAAGTCATCATATGTGTAACATTACTTTTGTAAACTCTTCACACAGTTCTGAAACTAAACAGCATTATTCAAGGACAAGAGATTTTTCAAGATTACCGTGTTTTCATTGGTTGCTGATCCTTCCCTGGAAATAGAAGAATGAAAGTAAAATGCATTAAAAAAAAAAAAAAAAAAAAAAAATCACCTTTAATAGTAGCACAGATTTGAGCATTCTTCTTGATATCACTCGCATGAAAATTTTTCTCAAGCTGCTACACAGGTACATTTGTCTTATCACCTGCTGGCACTTCTCTTTACTTTGGAAACGTTACTGACATATAAGTAGTTCTTTAGAGTACTTCTGCAAAGCCTGGCTCTACCTATATGCCAAATGCATCTCTGAGATGCTCAATTGATGCTAACCATAGGTTATAAGGGCAGTCTGATTTGTATTTCATTTTTTATCTAGTTATTAATATCAAAATTTTAACTGTTCCTGAAAAATATAATGGGTTTCAAGCTTTAAAAACAAAACAAAACAAAAACTTTTACACTAGATCAATGTTTCTTTAAAGAAAGATATTTTTACAACATGCCTTTCCTCATACTTAGTATCTTATCTCTTTGTCTTCAATTCCTGCTGCCCATGGGGGAAAATATGGAAATATTACCAAATTTCTCTTATTTCACATTGTCTTGTACTGCTTGTCTCTTTGCATCTGAAACATAAAAATGCAAACAGCATCACCTATGCTAAACACAATCCTTCCATATCTTCCTTCTCATTTTGAAGTCACACTTTACCTATTCTTCATAGCAGGATGATCATATGAGAAGAATTCAGTGTTTGCCCAAAAGGCCAGAGTTTTCCCACAACATCTAATTGCAGAGATGGCTGACACTCAACAACAGCCCAGCTGTGATGTGGGTGCTCAGCTCAAATTCCTAGGAGGCAGGACTTCCCCACACTTGGCTGTGCTGTCTTCAGTGTACATGTCATGTCTGCAAGGTGGGACTGGACCCTGTCCTTACCCTGCTTCAGGTACTGCAGTTTGACAGCTGCTAATAAGAGAAAGGTGAGACAGAACAGCCTGGAAAATGCTGAAAGGTAAGTAAGGCCTCCTCTGATTGGCAGAGCTTTAGCATTCAAACAAGCAATATGTATTTTTCTTCTCTTGTTCCATTTTTTTGATTAGGAAACAGAACATTCTTTGCCCAAACATGACCAAATCTAGCAAGAGAGGGAGAGGTTAGATCTTCAGCTCTGATGGTCAGCAAGGGCAACTTGGTGCTGCTCAGCAGCAGTAGAGGATAATATCTCACCAAAACTTGCACTCCATAAACCTTTATACTTCTTTCCCAGAGGAGGGATTTATCCTCCTGTTCAGCCCATGCTTAACTAGCTATAAGGACATTCAATGGTGCTACCTCTTGAGACACTATAGGTGCTCTAAAGATGTAGTAGTGAAAATGAGTAAAATAAAAAATCAATTTATCACAATCACAGCATAAGTTTTCTGTGTGACCTGCAGTGGATATTGCAGGTAACAGATACAGACTTTCAGGAGAAAAAGCAGAGAAAGAGTACAGCTAATATAAAAGAATGAAATACAATTCAGAATTTTAAGACAGACCTTTCACTGTACTGAAGTGAGAATGAGAGAATTTGCAGCCAACTCATCACTATCCTGTGACATATCATCACTGATATAAAATGCTTTGGATTAACAAATGCAAAATACCAAATCCTACTTGGTTAGTGACTTTTTCTCTTAAGTGGACTTGCATTTTCAGATGGAAATGAATCCAAGATGACCTGCAGATCCAGATGGCTAGTAGTACCCTCAATGTGGGCATGAGCTTCTCAAAAAATAAAATACAGATTTTATTTCTGCAGAGGAACACTGTGAGACAGGTATCAAGGCAGACAACACTTGGCCTTCTACATTCTACATTTAGCTAACATTTAGCTAACAAGCAACTACTTGTAGACCAGACAATCCAGGAAAGAAAGACTGAACCCTCTGTGGACTGAGGTGTCATGACCACAGGTAACTTATCACAAATGGCATGTATCCATACGTACATAGAGCCAATCCCACAAAGACATTCTTCTGATAATTGTGCTTCACCTTCTGTTTTTATCACCCTTGACTGGGTTGGTGTTAAACCCAGCATTTTGAATTATTGGCCCCTACCTACAAGCATGTAGCAATTCATTTGTATGCATATGCGTGTATGATTTTTTTCAGCAGAACAAGATGGAGCAAGGAGACAGACGGTGCTGTAGTTTCAAGACTGCGATTAATTAGAGTACTAGGAAGATGCACCTGTATAATGCAAGGTGGCATTGTTCTGCTGGAATCGGGGCAGACAAAGTTCTGGGACCCAGAAGGGGCTGAGCCTCTAATGCAGCAGAAACACAAAGGATGGCAAACCTGCAGCACTGGGTCTGGCACACAGGGCTCTGCCAACAGCCCCATCACCGAGCCCACACACTCTGTTCATGGGCAGAGACCTCATCTGCAGACACTCAGCCAGCTCCTTCTGACTGTATTTGTCTTGTGAACACCTTTTGTTTAATGATTAAACCAATACTATTTTTAAGGTACTGACTGTTGTCCACATGGATGTAAGGGAGTAAAAAAATCACAAAGGTACAAAAAGGCTTTAAAAAAAATCTGAGCTGCCTACCCCAAACCTGTACCAGTCGGTGGTAGTCTGCATTTTCTGTGTTCTTTTGGACTCCCTCAGCACATTGCCCTGACACCAGGGGATTTAGGCAAGTTTCTCACTCAGGTCAGGCAAGTTTGTTTTTTCTCCATGTGAGCATTTGCAGCATCTCTTCCCCTGAAACCTGGCATAATGGAAGGGATACACCACACCATGCTATTTTTCATGTTACAGATGCACTGCATCACTGGATGGCCAAAGCAGCTCTCAAAACATATACCTCCTCTGCCATCTCTACATTTCCTGTCCAATAAGTTTTGCACCTATATCAGTTGCATTTTAGTGGCTGATTCTCTCTGATTCGTTGTTCCTGAGCATAAAGCTGCCCTGAATCCAGGAGAAGCATCAGCAGGCAATAGTAAAGGTGAGCATACAGCATCAGAGGAGAATCACACAATGTCAGACTACAATACTCCCTGTGTTTGGATCCAGGGAAGGAAGACCCTAGACTCTGTCTCTATTACCAGTAAGTGCAAAAGAACAACAGATCATGGCAGACCAGCCCCTTCTAGTTAGAATGGTCCACATCCCTCTCAACCTTTCTGCCCTCTTTCAAAATAGTTTCATGGTAGTTAATATAGAAAGCTGTATACATTTTCTATTTTGCTATTTCTAGTCATGAAGCATGATTACAATTAAAGACAACTTGGCACTTGTCTCTGGGGTGATAGAAAACCAGCAATTTCTTTCTCTTGTGATATGTAATGAAAAATAAATAAATAAAAAGCCTCTGTGCAAGTGTTATGGATTTGCCTTTTTTTTCCCCCTATCTCCTTCCATATCCACTATGCTAAGAATGTTATTTGAGGCTCTATGACTACTAACAGAACCTTTATCTGCTTACAAAACCCGTACACCACGAGAGGGGGCTCAAAGACAAGTTATTCAGAAATGTTCTGCATGGGAACTCGAGTTGCTGTCGTTCCTGACACTGAGCAAGCATTTTCTTTGTAAGCTCTTTTCCTTACATTTTACTTGCATGCATAATAGAAGCAGGGTATTAGAATAGCTTTAATAAGGGAGTTAAAAATATAGGAAAAGAACATATAATTTTCTAAAGGTGTGAGCCCAAATCTCCTCAGTGGTTTTGTGTTTCTTTATAAGCATGCTCATTAAACATATAGCACTTTTAAATACCAAGAAGCATAATGCCTGGATGTAGCTGAGAAGCCATCTCCTCCTGTACATTCCCACTCCCAGTAAATCTACCCCGTAGGTGAACTTTTTTCAGGAGCCTGCCTCCCACAAAGTTGATTTCACAAAACAAAGGCAGTGTCAGCACCTTTCCTCCCTCCCATTACTCAAGCCCGAGTCAGAGCTTATATCTGGGCAAGGATTTGTGTCTCACCGTGCTGTGCTTCCTATTTTCCATCAGCTAGATTTTCCCATTGTTTCAAGTTTTCATGTCCCTGGTTCCTATTATCTATCCCCAGGCTTTAGTGTTTTGTGCACTGATTCTCCTTCCAGTTCTCAGCCTCTAGGTGGCACTCGTTCTTCACTGAGAAGACATTACTATTTTCCTAAACCAGATTTAAAAACAAACAAAAATGCTTCTAAGAGCTATGGGGTATGCCGACACTAATACAAATTAGGCTGTCTTCAGGGAAACGGCAAAATACTGGTATTTTTATTATAAGTTATATATAAAGCAACATGAATACACAGGAGGCTGAAGGAGGAGAACAGCATTAATCCTGTCATCAGTACATGTACCGCCAGGCTGATCAGATCCAGCTCACTGTATTCATGGAAATTCCCGGGCTGTTCCACATGGCTGAAGGAGAGTGACCACAGTTGCAATAAGCCTGGGGCTATGTTAAGTGATATGGGCAGATCTGGCTGGTAAATGCAATTTTACCCTTGAATACATTTTAGTTCAGGCAACTCAGGCAATAAATGCTGTAAAAGCTACTTATTGAACCAGGGTTGAACAGCTGCAGATCAGATCTTGCTACATTCAAATACAATGTTGTGATGTGATGTCCCCATTCACATGGCTAATATCCAAACTTTTTTTTTTTTTTTACTTATTACTGGCTAAGATTTTCCTACAGTTCCCATAGATAATGTAATGAATATCTAGGTTGCTGCTTCCCTCAAAAAGGTACACCTTTTCCAAAGTCTACATTTCACTTCTGCATTCAATTCACCTTTAAACAGAATCTGAAAAATTACATGTGGGCTTTTATGCCTCAGACACCAAGTTTGTGTTATAAAAGGTATGTTCCGCTAAAGAAAAAACAAGGCTAGTTTCTGGTTGGCATAGTGACACAGCAGCAATAGGCTATATAAAACTTTAATGTGGTTTATATTAGGTACCTATAGAAGCTATTGTCTTCATAGTTGAAGAGCCCTAGAGTTTGGCATTTGTTCTGTAATGAGATACAGCTACCCAGGTATTACTAAGAGCTAGAGCGATAGATCATTCTTGATTTCTGGTGATGCTGAGTCACGAAAAACTGACTCCACAATCAGTAAGATTGTAAAGTAGGTATGTTTATTCAGCGCTGGGCAGCATGGGGGGTAGTCCCACCAAAGTCATGCGCAACAATTCGCTCGCTTGCATTCTCTTTTATCCCCTAAAATATTACATATGCATTAAGTTTTGCAACACACCCATGCATATTCATTTCCTAGCTCCACCTAGCTCCGCTTCATATGCTAATTATCTTATCAGTCCTTCTGCGCTTGCATAGTACTCTCTAGTGGTTGTCAGGATGAAGTAAGACATCTTCCTCAGAGTTGAGCTTTTAACCTCGTCTCCCTGTGCATGCTCCCTGAGGCCTTGGTCACAATCTAGGCCATAAGTTTGGTTTGCTCCAGTTCTCGGGATCCAAGAGGCTCCTGTTATCTCGACGCCTTGCTTGTTTACCTTATCCTTCATAAAAGGTTTTCCTTATCTCTGAGCCCTTGCTCACAGTCCGAACAATAGGGTTAGATTTATCTGGTTCTTGGAGCCCCAGGGGCTCATCTGGAGGCCTAAGCACAGCATAGGCCCAGTACATTGCAAATGTAGCACATATTAAAGCAATGAGTGTTGTCTATATATTTGTTCTTAATCAGTCACTCTCTAATTTCTAATCCCATGTTTCAATGCAACACACCATGGGAACTTTGGACAGCTAAAGCTGAAAATTTCATATAAAGGGAGAAGGCAGCTAGCTATTATCTTTTAGGAATACCTTCAGCAGTTTGAGAAAAGGAGAAAAAAAGCCTATCCTCTAAGTGGTACTGCAAGATTAAAAGGAAAACATTCAAAAGAGTGCAGCAATCTTTCTTCTAAGGCTTTCATACTTAACTGATATAACTGGTCATTCAAACATGTAATACTCCTGCCTAAGTATATTGTCAGTATATTGGACTCCCCTCCAAGTGAAAGCAAACTGCGGCCTGCACTCTGCTGCGAGAGGGATGGAGAAAAATGCATTAGCGGTATCAGTTGTGGCGTACCACTTGGCTGCCTTTGATTCCAGTTCATACTGGAGTTCTAGCATGTCCAGCACTGCAGCACTCAGTGGTGTGACTTGGTTCAGGCCACCATAGCCCACTGTTAGCCTCCACTCACCATTAGACTTTCGCACTGGCCATATGGGACTATTAAAAGGTGAATGAGTCTTACTGATCACTCCTTGGCTCTCCCTCCAGTTGACGAATTAGCTCATGGATGGGAATCAGGGAGTCTCGGTTGGTGCAATATTGTCGCTGGTGCACAGTTGTGGTAGCGATTGGCACTTGTTGTTCTTTGACTCTCAGCAACTCCACAACAGAAGGGTCCTTTGAGAGACCGGGCAAGGTAGACAACTGTTTAATGCCCTCTGTCTCTAAGGCAGCTATGCCAAAAGCCCACCAGAACCCTTTTGGGTCCTTGAAATATCCTCTTCTGAGGTCTATGCCAAGGATGCACGGAGCATCCGGGCCAGTCATGATACAGTGCTTTAACCACTCATTCCCAGTTAGTCACACTTCAGCCTCCAATACAGTTAACTGCTGGGATCACCCATCACCTCATAAATACAGATGGGTTCTGGCCCTTTACAGCTTGATGGCATTACTGTACACTGTGCACCAGTGTCTACTAAAGCCTTATACTTCTGTACATCTGACGTGCCAGGCCATCAAATCCACACAGTCCAATAAACTCAATTATCCCTTTCCTCCCCATGGCTGGAGGCAAGGCTCCTGTAATCCTGGTCAGAATCTTTATTTCTGTGTCTGAATGACTGCCTGCTGGAAGTTGGAGCAGCAAGTTTTTCAGATAACCCCTTTTTCCCCTGATTTTCTTTGCAACTCACTTACCTGTGCCTCTAGGGTTGAGGTAGATTTTCCATCCCATTTTCTCATGTCCTCTCTATGGTCACATAGGTAAAACCACAGGGTGGCACAGAGTGGGTACACACCCCATCATCTTCCTTGCACGGAAGGACGCTTACCACTGATAGCTGAGACACTGGTTTGTACAGGTGGGGAGGAAAATAATCTCTCTTCAAGTTAGTGGGCCTTTTCAGAAAGTTTCTCCAAAGTATTCTCTTTTAGTTGGTGGACACTGGTTTGTGCAGGTGGGAAGGAAAAAAAGTTCTCTTCAGTTTGGTGGACCTCTTTAGAATGTTTCTCCACAGCCAAGATGCAGGCATGTAAGGAAGAAGAGAGACTTTCTTTGTAGTGACAGACTTGTTTAGCCAAGTCATCCACTGTGGGTTCCTCATGGTCTTTCCAGGTCAGTACTGCCAATGAGCCAGCACATGATGATGGTGCACTCCATACAGACTTCCATCACATGGATCATGTACATTTGACTTCATCTGGATCTGTGGATGTTTGTCCATTGTCTGGATCCCTGTGAATCACCTCCCATAAGGCAGATTCCCTCAGGTACTGGATTTCCTTCTCCATAGTGGTCCACTTGCCTGGTAGACATACAAGTTCTCCAGGAAAGGATACCTTTCCTTCACAGCTGATAGGAGACACCTCCAGAGGTGGTAGCCTGGTGCTCCATTTCCAATTACCTGCATCTCTAGCAAGGGATCCCAGCTGCCTGGCTTCCCTGCCCTCTAATTCCATAGAATTGGCTCCGGTGTCCCAGCACCAGAGCAGCCAGGTGACAAGGTGCTGACCAAGAGAATGATCAAAATATTTTCACAGATCTCATAGCTGACACAGGTATAGGTTTCAGGTAGTTACTGTTGTTTTTGTGACATCTTCGTCCTCCTGTTCCTCTGATGGCCTTGCCTCATCTTCTCCATACCTAGTCTTAGCAGGAGTTGATATCCGTTCTAAAGGATCTGACTCTCTAAACTATTTTTTCCATCTTGCTAACAGTTGCAACGGACACTAGTAGAGTTTGTTTCCATGGCTCAGCCTTGGGGCACATTTTAGGGCTTAGTGTGGCCACTGGTCCTGTCTCAGGGGTTGAAGTGGCTGCAGGGTCTGTCACTGGGGTTACATTGGCATTGAGTGCGGCTTGGTAAGCCTAGGCTAAGCCCCAGCACATTGCAGTGGTTTTTGTATGTCTGGCATTGCCAGGGTGATGACAGTTCTCAAGCACTCCACAAGGTTTTTAGTATTTTTCAGTTGTTCAGGTGAATTTTCGAAGCACTAGAGGTGCTCACTGCTCTAGATGTCCGCCCATATCCTCCCACTCTCCCTGCCATGCATAACTCCCCTGCCTCAGCACAGATCTCTGGATGACACTCTTAAGTATTCGTTTAACCTTAGACAAAACCTGAAGTGCATTTCAGAGATATGCTGATAAGAACATGCAGGTCTGAACACCCCAAGGAGAGTTGAAGTCTTGGAAAGCTACCATTACTCACCTGGAGGAGAAGAAAGGGAGAGTGAGCAAGTGGGAAAAGACATCTTCCCCTGAACCTACCTCAGAAACTGTTAACAATTCTTCTACACTTTTACTTCAGGAAGCCAGTCTATGGAAGGGTCAGAGGGAGATGGCCAATGTTTTCTTTCAAAGTTATCTCCTTGTAACTGTAACTTCTAGCAATTTTATGACTTTTGACAAGTGAATTGTGAAAACAGCATTTCTTTTATGAAAAACACATTCTCGCAACTGCCACTTAGCAAAAGTAATGAAGTAATGATAATGCCACCAGAATCTACCCAAATCTGTTTCTACTTACAAGACAAAATTTGAGTTCACAGTAAAACACCTTTTTCACACAGCCTGTTGTTCAATCTTAACAAAAACTTAAGAGCATTCTTCAAAGTCAGGCTTACCTATATGGACTTGAGGTTCTGAAACTGCCTTTTTTTTTTTTTAACGACTGGGAAGGATGCTTAGAATCCATGTAATTTCACCGAAAACAGATGTAATCTTCCTTGCACAGAATGTAAACTCAGGTTGCAACGCTGAATTTGAAGTAGGAAGATAGACTCGACCCATTGCAGAGCCACAGTCAAGGTGTAAATCAGCACTGCATCTAAGTGCAAAAGAATGAAAGATGAAAGCACATCTTTCTACCTTGCAGCTACTGGCAAACCTAGAGAGAGAAAAAGCAGAAGTTGTTGACACTGAAAAGTAATGTTTTTTTAGGTCACTTCACCAAATATGTAATATTGAGTAGTAACCAGACAACAAGGGAAAGGGAAGATGAAACTGTAGAAGGTACTTGCATGGCTTTAATTTACAACAACCACAACCTGCAATGATTTCCAAGTGCCTTACACCTTTCACCCTTGAGTGAGAAAAATGGGATTCCCATATAATGTAAGGGGAGTGCAATCCCTGTAAACTAGGAGAGTCAGGGGTAGACAACTGAGTACTGAAAATCTTAAGACTAGCAGCACCGAAGTCAAGAGAGAAGGAAGGAGAAGTCTCTCTGGATGTTCACGTAACACAAAGGAAATTCAGATTTTAGGCCCAAGCAAATATTTCTAGAGACGGACTGGGAACATGTTGTTTTCATAGCTGGGGACCACTTTGGCATCCTGAAAGCTAAAGAACCAGATGAGTGCTCCGTTGAATGGTGTTCCTGGCAAATAAAAAAAAAAAAAAAACTGGGGACCAGGCCTGGGCTGCACCCTGAGCTGCCCTCTGTCTTTTGGAGCAGTAATTGTTTCAGAGAACTCCTTCCCCCCTCCCCCCCCATCATTTTTATTTGCTCCCAGCTTACCTGTGTCTCTAGCGTCTACCTCGGTTTTCCAAACTTTTTCTCATGTCCTCGGCACGGTCACGTTGGTAAAACCACAGCCTGCCACAGGCTGTGTACCCACTCTGTCATCTTGCTTGTACGGAAGGATGCTTGCCCTGATACCTGAGGCACTGGTTTGTAAGGGTGGAGAGAATTTCCCTTCCTCTCAGGTAGGGAACCTCTTCTCAAAGTTTCTCCACAGCTGAGACACAGGCCTGTGGGGAAGAACAGAGACTTTCTCTGTACTGCCAGGGTTGTTTAGCCACTTCATCCACTGTGGGTTCCTCATGGTCTTTCCAGTGAACATCCCCCAGCTCTAGATGCCTGCCCATATCCTCCCACTCTTCCTGCCGCTCTCATCAGAGAAGGTGAAGGAAGTACTCAAATTCCTCAACATTAAACAACTGTAGAAACCAGGAGCACTTACCTGCCAGCTTCTGAACTTGAGTCACTTCCAAACTACTTCACAGTGAAGTCATACCACTAGGGTTTTACTATACTGAGAAGGGAGCTAGCTCATAGAGTCACTAAAACTATTTCACAGGGATGGTAGAAAACACGAAGAAAAAGCAGCCCACTGGGGAATGCTGAGTCCACTTCACCACAGTAGAAAAACATGCTAGGCACCTTAAGCCTCAAACTCCCCTGGAGAGACAAGTCCCTCTAAGTCCTCCTGCTGCCTATATAGCAAAGGTCTAATGATCCACACCTGGCAGATTTCACTTAACAAGGGTGGAGCCAAGAGACCTTGTGGAATAGGCTCATCTACCTGGCTTCAGTCTTCTGAGGTCAATTGCTCCTTATCACTAAGAGAAATAATCTGACAAGGGGCTTAGTGGTTAGCTTAGTGGTTAGAGTTGACCTAATGAATTAACTACAAAAGGTGCACAAGAGTCATATTTCTGTTAGTCATTCTGTGAGGAAAGGAAAATCAGTACAGAGCCTGTTAAAATAAAGAAATAAAATTAATTAATTAACTAATTAATGAAAGAGAAAAAAGAAAAAGTAAAAATGAAAAAGAAAATGACCTTAAAGGCAAAATTGCTATCCTAGATTTTCATCTGTCTAGTCACAACAGATAAAGAATATAGCAATCGGAATTACTTTTCTTGCCATTAATGTGTTTTAAATTTGCTTCTCTGAGATCTCTTCATTATGTAGGGCTTTTCAAAATCTAGCCCCGTGACCTCTGACTACACTATGTAGTTCGGCTGCGTATAAACTATCACATATAAATGCCTTCAGAGACAAGGACATGCCTCTTTTGTGTTCTTTCATTAGTAAACAAACCAGGATAGATTAAAGCCTCTTTCTTCAAGTCAGTAAGATACTGGGCTACCAAGATGGTGAAGGGTCTTGAGGGGAAGACATATGAGGAGCGGCTGAGTCGAATCCAGTTGGAGGCCAGTCACTAGTGGAGTCCCCCAGGGCTCGGTACTGGGGCCAGTTCTCTTTAACATCCTTATCGATGATCTGAATGAGGGGATCGAGTGCACCCTCAGTAAGTTTGCAGACGACACCAAGTTAGCTGCATGTGTCGATCTGCCCGAGGGTAGGAAGGCTCTGCAAGTAGATCTGGATAGGCTGGATGGATGGGCCGAGGCCAACTGTATGAAGTTCATCAAGGCCAAGTGCCAGGTCCTGCACCTGGGGCACAACAACCCCAAGCAGAGCTACAGGCTGGGAGATGTGTGGTTAGAAAGCTACCTGACAGAGAAGGACCTGGGAGTATTGCTTGATAGTTGGCTGAATATGCGCCAGCAGTGTGCTCAGGTGGCCAAGAAGGCCAACAGCATCCTGGCTTGTATCAGAAACAGTGTGGCCAGCAGGTCCAGGGAGGTGATCGTCCCCCTGTACTCAGCTCTGGTGAGGCTGCACCTCGAGTACTGCGTTCAGTTTTGGGCCCCTCACTACAAGAAGGACGTGGAGGTGCTTGAGCGAGTCCAGAGTAGGGCTACAAAGCTGGTGAAGGGTCTGGAGAACAAGTCGTACAAGGAGCAGCTGAGGGAGCTGGCACTATTTAGCCTAGAGAAGAGGAGGCTCAGGGGCAACCTTATCTCACTCTACAGGTACCTTAAAGGAGGCTGTAGCGAGGTGGGGGTTGGTCTATTCTCCCACGTGCCTGGTGACAGCACAAGGGGGAATGAGCTAAAATTGCACCAGGGGAGGTTTCAGTTGGATAGTTGGAAAAACTTCTTTACTGAACAGGTTGTTAGTCACTGGAATAGGCTGCCCGGGGAAGTGGCTGAGCCACCATCCCTGGAGGTCTTTAAAAGACGTTTAGATGTAGAGCTTAGGGATATGGTTTAGTGGAGGACTTGTTAGCATTAGGTCAGAGGTTGGACTCAGTGATCTTCAAGGTCTCTTCCAACCTAGACTATTCTGTGACTCTGTGAGAGGGTGGTCGCGCACTGGAACAGGCTCCCCACGCAAAGTAGGCACTGCACCAAGCCTGTCGAAGTTTAAGCAGCGTTTGGACCGTGCACTTAGCCACATGGTCTGAGGCTTTGGGTAGACCTGTGTGGTGCCAGGAGCTGGACTCGATGATCTTTCAGGGACCATTCCAACTCAGGCTACTCGATGATTCTATACCCGCCTTTGCTTTCTGGGAGAATTCAGGCCCTAACAACTGAAGTTTCTTCTGGACTGTGTTTCTTCTGAATAGGATAACTTCATTTCCCTTTTCAAGACTTACCAGGATGTAGTAACAAAAGCAAAGACATAATAGAGTACCGGAGGCATAGGCTCCTTTTCAGCCTGCAGCAGACTATAGGTATGATATTATCCTTTCAGACAAATATGATCTACGTAATGTGAAGTGTTCTGCCATGCTTAAAATCTGCCAAAGGCCAGAAACTGGGACCTTCGGATTAAGACTGTGTGGAAAACGAAACAAAAACAACATCAGAGAAGGAACTTTTCCTTCACCTAAATTTTATTATTATTCTGCATCTCCTTCAGGTGTCCACAAGGATTTTTGCCCACCCACCTCCGCAAAAAAATAAAATAAAATAAAATAAAAAAGACATTGTGGCATAGAGGAATAATCTCAGTTCATACCAGAAGACATTCTTCTCATTGAAGGACAGTTAAGCCCCAGAAAGGGCTAAAAAACCTGCCCCAAAGTAATGTATTTCCAAGTTAGTTTTACATGTTGGCTTTATTTACTTGTCTGGTCTTGCATTGAGGGCTTGATCTATCTGGGGGGGAACATATAATGTCGTGCAGGGTTGTCTGGTTGTCTGACTGACAACATGACTTTAAAATTTTGAGCTGTTTGTATAGAAGCAAAATACAGACGAGTACTCTAACCCCATGGGAAACATAGAAGCTACCTGTTGCTTCTCAGATTTAAAGATAAAAGGTGTAAGCATCTGTTCAAGTGCAAGGCAAAGTGTAATCAGCTGTTTGAGTTCAATTCTTATGTATACATGAACATTTTCCTCTCCAATTTCCAACTGGGAGTGCAACATTTTTCACCATAGTCTTAGGTCAGGATTCTGATTCTAACAATGGTTCCTAGTGTAAATTTCCAGAGAAAAGAGTAGCAAACCAGTCCTGGCTGCTTTGAATGAGATGGAGAGAACAAACAAATATAAATGAAGAAAATAAACCTGTAGGATCTTTTTTTTCAAATAACTTTCATTGTCCAAAAGCTTTATATCAGTTCAATCCTTGAAAGTTAATTATTGTAAACTGTGGCTACATCACTGAATTTGAAGTAGTAAGATAGACTTGCACCATTTCAGCGCCTCAGTCACACTTTAAACTGGCACTGCCTCTAATTTCACAAGAATGAAAGAGAAAAGCACATCTTTCTACCTTGTCAGCTACCGGCAGACCTAGTGAAAAAAAATGTAGAAGAAAAAGAATGTTGTTAAAATTAAAAAATGATGGTATTTTAGGACATTTCACCAAATTTAGTATTTAGTAGTAACCATATTTAGTAGTAACCAGACAACAAGGTAAAGGGAAGATGAAAGAATAGAAGGTACTTGCATGGCTTTAATTTACACAGCAATGGGCAACAACCACAACCTGCAATGATTTCAAAGTGCCTTACACCATTTACCCCTGAGTGAGAAAAATGTGATTCCCATATTATGTAAGGGGAGTGCAATCCCTCTCAAAACACGAGAGTCTGGGGTATGCTGCTGAGTACTGAAAACCTTAAGACTAGGCAGCACTGAACTCAACTGAGAAGGGAGGATGAATGTCTCTGGATGTTCACATAACAGAAAGGAAATTCAGATTTTAGTCCCAAGCAAATATTTCTAGAGACGGGCTGGGAACAGGTTCCTTTTAAGCCAGGGACCATTTCAGCATCTCCAAAGCTAAAGGAATGTTTGACTGCTATGTTGTATCTTGTTCCTGGCAGAAAAATTCTGGGGACCGGATCTGGCAACCGGATCTGGCAACCAGATCTGGTGACTGAGGACTGTTCACTAGAAGCTGGAGCAGCAAGGTTCTCATAGAACCCCTTTTTCCGCATCTGTTTTTCCCTGCAACTCAGGTACCCATGCCTCTAGTGTCGAGGTCGAATTTCCACCCTATTTTCTAGTGTCTTCTCCATGGTCATTCAAGTAGGTCAAACCACAGGCTGGCATGGTTACCCACTCTATCGTCTTCCTTGCACAGAAGGACCCTTATAGCCGATAGCTGAGACACTGCTATGTACAGGTGGGGAGGAAGATAAATTCTCTCTAGGTCAGTGGACCTCTTCACAATGTTTCTTTGCAGCTGAGACAGAGGCCTGTAGGGAAGAGGAGAGACTCTACCCTATCTGAAACCTGGACAATGAAGTAAAGACAACACTAAAATGTTAGCAGTCTTCTCAAATACTTATTTTCTCAAAAACATCTGAAAAAAGTTAAACCTAGTTGACTATCTTCTTAGTGTAATGAAGCATCCTGCTAACTCTTACTTAAATTGCATCAAAATTAAAAAGGCAGCAAATTATTTTATCCAGTGAAATTAATCCTTGTATAAGTAACTTAGGCTACAGTTAGGTAAGCCAGGGCTTACTTAACAACTTATAAACAGTTGTTTATATACAAAAAAGAACAATAAAACTAATGGTCAGGTTTTGTGTTTGTATTGCATGTTATTATATGCAAGACTTTATCTATAATATGTGAAGTAGAACAATACAGATAAGAATGAATTTTTCATATGTATAGAAGTCATCTTACAAAAATTGTAGAGTAATTGCAGATACTTGAGAAATTTATGCACTGTGTAATTACAAAGTATTAGAAGTCCAATTACAGACTTTTTGATAATTGGTGAGATTTTCGTTTTCTTCCTTATAGGGAAGATTTTTCTAGAGCTCTTCATTTTTTATTTTTTTATTTTTTGCCAGAAAATAAATTTCCAGGAACTCTTTATGTGCACTTTTTATATTAAGGAATAAGTTTACTGAGTAATTTAAATAAAAATATATATTTAAAGAAAGTATACTGAGTCATTTAAATAAATAAATAAATAAAATCATGATACAGAAAATCACTTGGGTCATCAGTAAAGATTTACACAGCTCATAAAAACTTTCAGTTGAGAAAGGAATAGCCAGGAAATCACTAAAGTTATTACATAATAAAAGCATATTTTAAAAAGTAAGTTTCTGAAGACTTCCAAGAGCACCTCAGTCCTATAAAATTAAATGAACCCTGTTTAGCATATTCCATCTTTTAGAACAGAATAGAAGAGAATAGAATAGCTCAGTTGGAAGGGACCTACGAAGATCATCAAGTCAAAATGCCTGACCACTGCAGGCCTAACCCAATATTAAAGTGTATCACTAAGGGCATAATCCAAATGCCTCTTGAACATTGATAGGCATATGGCATGAACCACCTCTCTAGGAAGCCCATTCCAGTGTCTGACCACCCTCATGGTAAAGACATTTTTCCTCATGCCCAGTCTGATGCTCACCTGGTGCCACTCCCAATCATCCTGTCATTGGTTCTGAAGGAGCAGAGTCTAGCACCTCCCTGCACTTTCCCTCCTCAGGAAGCTGCAGGGAGCAGTGGGGTTTCCTCTCAGTCTCCTTCTCTCCAGAAATTCTCTGTGGTTTGAAAGAAAAAAAAAAAAAAAAAAAAAAAAGCAAGACTTTGAAATCACAAGCACAAACATTGGTAATGTTTATCTGGAAGAAGCTAATTCAACTGCAACCAGACTAAGGATAATTGTTCTTTGCAGTGCAAAGCTTACAGAGGACTGGAGACCAACAGGCCATAATATTCTTAGCAAGAATGATGAATATAGGCATAAAGAAGAGAAGGAAGGAAGGAAGGAAGGAAGGAAGGAAGGAAGGAAGGAAGGAAGGAAGGAAGGAAGGAAGGAAACTAAAATAGGGGTACTTAGTTTTATCTTTTCTTATTTGCTTCATACCTTCAAATGAATAAATGACGCTTTGTTTAACACTCCAAGGGCAAGGAAACAGACATGCAGATGGGGTACTGCTCCCCGGTCTCTCTCTGTTATCTGTCCAAAGGCTGCCTAAGCCAAACCCCGTAGCATTTAGCCAGCACAGACTGGATGCAGGAGGGAAATTCTTACCAAAATCTTCTCTGTGTGTCCTTTCAACTAAAGATCATGTCTACCTACCACAAAACTAACACTTGCCTGGGCTGCCAATGGGTGTTTCCCAGTCTAGCCTGAGAGTAATGAAGTTTCAAGAGGTTCCTTGCTCTTGAAGTGGCTGGCATGTGTGAGTGAAGAAACCCAGTTTTAACAAACCTGAGTCTATTAAGAAATCATTTTAATGGAGTATTTCCGACTCTCTGTCAAAGACTTCTTAAAAACTTCTTTTTTTTTTCCTTACTATTGGTCTACATGCTGTCAGAGAAAACAGAGCCACATAACCATGTCACAACTCACGGATTTGATTGTTTACCAATATATTTTCATGAACAGAAACAGGACAGGTGGCAATGGGTCTCAGCAGTAATGCTGAAGCACAACATTAGTGGTACAAAAAGCTTAGTGGGGACAGACAAATTTCTTTAAGGGAAAAGCTGTGCAAGAACAAGCACAGTGAATATTTGTTCCACTTCACAGGTGTCTCATGAACATAGTGACAGAAGCCATATCTTTTCAGAAATCAGGTCATAACCAATAGTAACATAGGCTTTGGAAGAGTTACTTTGCTAAACTACCTGCAGCACTGTTGCTTGTCAGCTTCTGCTGGGCACTTCCCTGCAAGAACCTTGCTCTGTCTTACAATACTCCTGAAAGGTTTACTCTTTTCACAACAACAGTAAATATATGTAACAACCTTCTCAGTCGTCTGTTGTCAAAATAAGATAGATCATACATATATGAATTAGCATGCAGGATGGCATGTATAGTGTATATATATGTACATTATTGCTTTTGTCTCCAAAGCCACATCAGCTCAAAAACTCCTTCAGGATGTACTACCAGGAGCACCTTATTTGCTTTGTTGCAAAAAGCACGTGAACTTTCTAAAGACAAAATAAACGTTGTCACCTGAAAGCTAATTTTACACACATTTCCATTTCCCAGGGAAATTCTGGTCAAATTATGTATTGATTTTTTCCTCCTACACAGATCAGACACCTTTAAAATATGCTAAACAGGAGATATAATATTTTTTTTTCTCAGAATGCAATCTTACTGGTGATTTTTATTACCCTCGTTACAAGAGATACCCATTCAAAAATGTATGATGTGGGAATGGAATTAATGCTCACCAGAAAATCTACTGCAGCATACATTGTAAAATTAGAACTCCACTGAAGTGCACTTCAGAGGACAACTATTGTTCAGGGTTGGCAAAGCAGGAATAAATAAATATAAAGGATTTCTACCTTGCTTTGGCTGAGTTATGTCCAAATCCTGAGCTCATTTTTGCCATCTTCTGTCAACTAGCTCTTCAGGAGAAAATTCTGTCTGACTGAAAATAGAATGATCTGACCAGATTCCTGCTTTAGCTCAATCTGCTTCATCTGAGCTGAAGATGGAAAGCAATTTGACTGTGCTATCCTGAAGTAAAAGCTGAGGGGTCATCTATTGTAAACCCAATGTAAGTGGGAAAAAAAAAAAAAAAAAAAAAAAAAAGTCTTTGCATTGTCACAAAGACCTTTTGGATCACATCAGGGCTGTTTCAAGTAGATTACTCACCATTTGTGTCAGGATGTTCACCTTCAAGAGAAACTGTTTTCTCATTGAGATTTTCAAGAGACAGCATTTTATGCAGGCAGCTGGGTGCTAGGAAGAGTTTTTCATTAGGGAAAAAATGAATGATGCTTTGTTCAAAATAAATACTATTGACATTTTAATAGTTCTTACTGTTTTGTAAGATATAGGCTTTATAAATATTTCATTTAATCCAGGTATATCATTCCACAGTTATGCAGACCTATAGGTTGGTTCAGCTCTCAAATCAACAACCCCATAATAAGACACTATAAAATAGAAGAGATTATCCAAACATGCAAAACAGACCTGCAAAATTACATCTTTGTTTTAAATGGAAGTGGTATTGACATCTGTGGGAGTTCTGCCAATATCACAAAAATCACGTTTTATTTTTGTTATGTTAGTGCATAACTTTGTAGTGACTGAGTTGCATACACAGCAATCTATGAGCTCACATTGACTAAAAATTTATATTTTATATCTTCAGTTGTTCTACTTTTCAAATTTATTCTGGTGTGACCTTCCTTCCACCGATGTGATGCTGAGGATGCCGTCAAATTCCTGCTTATTTTTGCTCCTGGAAGCTAGAGGGTTACTTTTGCCTCTGAAACAGAGAGACTTGTTTTGATGTCTAGGATCAAAAAATCCTGCATGAAAAGAAAAATTTGAATTTCCATAAGGATTAGCGCATCTAAAAGATGATACTTCTTTCTTTCTTTGGATTTAGTTCAATAAAAATCATATAAAAATGATGCCGTAATAATACCATAAGCACAGGAAATAGTTGTGCATACACATACAGGGAACTGCTCCATATCTTTAACGTTCAGTACTAATAGGAACTAAAATTTCGTGAAGTGCAATCTCAGATAGTTTCACCCCATTAATTACAGAAAAATTACTAAGATGATAAATTAAACAGCCCATGGTGCAGTATTGTAATGAATGTCTCTAACCCCCAGAGAACCCCGTTCTTTACCAGTACCAGAAATAATGCTGCTGAGCAGCGACTGAGCTGTCAAAGCAGCTCAACCAGTGCTGAGAGATGGAGCCAGAAGGACAGAGGGAAGGAGAGAGCTGCACAAACATGAGATGCCAGCTGTGCTGTGCCAAGGCCAGGAGAAAGCAGGGTCCCTCACACAGCAGAGAAGGAGGCTGTGCTCCAGCATGGGGCTGGCACAGGAGAAGTGCAGCAAACATCAAGGCTTGCCAGAGGCAGCAGAGATGGTTGAAAAATTGCTGGATCTTTATTAAGAATGAATGAATGCGAAAGTCATTGGGGGTTTTCTAAAGTGTGTTATCACTTCTCTTCCTCTGCCTTCCCCACACAAGTGCTCACAGGTATTTAGACTTCAGGTATATGTTTTGGTCTGCTTTCATAATGAGAACACTTTGTTTTGAAAGAGTTTCTAACCCAGAAGTTGAGAAAATATCCTTGAAAACAAATTATCAGTCTGTTCTTTGTCAAGCAATGAATGTCAGTGAACAAAACAAAGGCACCAAAGGGAGCTTTTAGACTAATGACAGTAATTATCAGGGAAGGTGATCTGGAAACACAACTTTATTTGTAGATTCAGGTAAGAAAGTGGGATTTACGCTTCAGAGAAAACACAAATGCACACTGAGAAGTTTCACCCAAGTCCTGTCAGTAATGTGCTGTTTTTCTCTTTTATCACACATGGGCATGTACCTGGGAGATTGCTCTGCAGATCAGTACTTCATCCATTTCAGTGGATGAAAATCAAATCTCCTGTTGAGCCATAAGAATTCTGTTGAGCCAATGAATGTTCAAGTCTCCCGCTGAGCCATAAGAACTCCTTTCTCACCAATGGCCTCATTTTTTTCTCTGGTTTCTCCACATCTGTACATACAAAGACCTTCGTATTGATACAAGGATTATATTGCCTCATTATTCAGAATATTAAAAGTGTCACTGTGACAAAACTTAGGAAACAAGTCAGTGTCTCTGCAAATTATTGGGAGTTTCATCACTGGCTTCAATGGTTCAGGGTTTTACCTCTTCCACAAGTTTCTAGTCACAAGAACTTGTGCCAGAATAACAGGTACAGACTCCCCCAAAAGTTAGATGAAGAAAAGTGATATCCTGCAAAAGAAGCAAAACCAGAAATAATATTATGAAGGGTTCCTGTAGTTCTGCACAAAATTTTGTCTGAAACTCTTCTTCCTCATGCAATAATACAGAACTTTGGCCATGGATCAAATACAGCGATTGGGTGATATCACAGCTCCAGGAAAAGTGTGAACAACTGGGGAAACTCATTCTTTTTTTTATGAACCTACTAAATTAAGAAAAAAGATAGCAACTTCAGTCCCAAACTCGATTATTGAAAGCCTAAGTATTTCAGCACGGTAAGAAGACAACAAACAGAAACCCCACCAGGTTCAGATCAATTCTACTGTTTTGTTTTAATAACACTATAAAGTTTAAATTGATGGCAATTTGTGTAAGCTAGATTGTCTGGTGTTTCACTGTAATTAAGAACTTACCACATTGTCAGGTACAACTGAAAGGCAGAATGCTATCTTAAACTTTCAGCCACTAAGCAAAGATGAAGACTTGGCCTTGTATTAAATGAGACACAAAACCAGTTGATCAGAAGCTTATCAGATTGAACTCCAGGTGAACCACACCTTCACAGTGCAGATCCTTACTCTTTGGACAGTGAGAGAGAAGGAAAAGAGCTGAGCTGAGCTACATGCTATCCAGAATATAAGATTTTCCTGCAACAGCATTTGTGAGAAACCCTTACAGCTGGCCCAAAGTTTATTGAGTTGTAATATTTTTATTCTGGCTGTTACAGGAATAGAAAGGCAATTGGTACAGATAGAATTAAAATGTGGAAATAAGATTTTAAATGTGGCATGGATGTTGGCAATTTAAGGGAGGTTTTAGATGTTTTGGTTGCATTAATGAAAAAAATGTCCACTATGGGAAAATTTGTGTGTTTATTTCAGCAAAACTGAACAAGCTTCTTTACAGAACAAGACAGCTCAGTAAAGCAATGTTTCTTTAAGTGGGAGGCTAAAAAAATTTACACCTCTGAAAACTTTCTGACAATGACAGTTACTTGGGGTTTCTCAAGGTGTACTGTCCCATGGCAGATTTATCCCACGTCATATCACCAGCATTGTTCTGGTACACATGAAGAATTCCAGTCTGCTGAGATTAGATTTTTCTGCTGTGAATAAAAATTGGACTACATTAAATCACCTTTTAAATAGCTAGAGTTACAGATTTGTCTCAAGCTTTTATTTTTGCTCACCCTGAATTATCCGGCCTGCAAACAAGGCAATTGAATAAAGTCATGGTCACTCTCTAGACTTGGAAGAGTATTTTCAATTTGTTCATTGCATTGTGTAATGTCTTTCATTTCCCTGAACCCGCAGATGGAGGCTAGGGGAGCGAAGTCCTACTCACTGTAGGTGAAGAGCAGGTTCGAGACCACTTGATGAAAATAACCATGACAAGTCTATGGGGCTTGATGCCATGCATCCCGGGGTCCTAAAAGAATTGGCTGATGGAGTTGCCAAGTCTCTCTCCATCATATTTGAAAAGTCCTGGCAGTCAGGTGGAATCCCTGGTGACTGTAAAAAGGAACTATCACTTGTATTTTTAAAAAGGATAGGAAGGAGGACATGAGGAACTACAGACTGGTGAGCCTCATGTCCATGCCTGGTAAAATCATGGAACAAATCCTTCTGGAAGCAATGTTAAGGCATATTCAGGACAAAGAGGTGATCTGAGACAGCCAGCATGGCTTCACCAAGGGTAAATTGTGCCTGATCAATCTGGTGGCTTTCTATGATGGAGTGACTGCATCAGTTGACAAAGGAAGACCAACTAATGTCATCTACCTGGACTTCTGCAAGACCTTTGACATAGTCCCACATGACATCCTGGTCTCCAAATTTGAGAGATATGGATTTGATGGGCAGACCATTTAGTGGATAAGGAGTTGGCTTAAAGGTCATACCCAGAGAGTGGTGGTCAATTGCTCTATGTCCAAGTGGAGGTCAGTGACAAGTGGTGTCTCTCAGGGGTCTGTCCTGGGATCAGTACTGTTTAATATCTTTATCAACGACATAGACAGTGTGATGAAGTGCAGCCTCAGCAAGTCTGGAGATGAAACTAAACTGAGTGGTGCAGTTGATAAAACAGAAGGAAGAGATGCCATCAGAAAGGACCTGGACAGGCTGGAAAAGTGGGCCCACATGAACCTAATAAGGTTCACCAAGTCCAAGTGACAGTTGGAGGCCAGTCCAGTTGAAGGCCAGTTGGAGGCCAGTTGGAGGCCAGTCACTAGTGGCGTCCCCCAAGGCTCGGTGCTGGGGCCGATCCTCTTTAATATCTTCATCAATGATCTGGACGAGGGCATTGAGTGCACCCTCAGTAAGTTTGCAGATGACACCAAGTTAGGTGCGTGTGTCAATCTGCTTGAGGGTAGGAAGGCTCTGCAGGAGGATCTGGATAGGCTGCACTGATGGGCTGAGGTCAACTACATGAAGTTCAACAAGGCCAAGTGCCGGGTCCTGCACCTGGGGCACAATAACCCCAAGCAGAGCTACAGGCTGGGAGATGAGTGGTTGGAGAGCTGCCAGGCAGAGAAGGACCTGGGAGTGATGGTTGATAGTCGGCTGAATATGAGCCAGCAGTGTGTTCAGGTGGCCAAGAAGGCCAACGGCATCCTGGCTTGTATCAGAAACAGTGTGACCAGCAGGGCTAGGGAGGTGATTGTCCCCCTGTACTCAGCTCTGGTGAGGCCGCACCTCGAGTATTGTGTTCAGTTTTGGGCCCCTCGCTACAAGAAGGACATGGAGGTGCTTGAGCGAGTGCAGAGAAGGGCGACGAAGCTGGTGAGGGGCCTGGAGAACAAGTCCTACGAGGAGCGGCTGAAGGAGCTGGGCTTGTTCAGCCTGGAGAAGAGGAGGCTCAGGGGCGACCTTATAGCTCTCTACAGATACCTCAAAGGAGGCTGTAGTGAGGTGGGGGTTGGTCTGTTCTCCCACGTGCCTGGTGACAGGACGAGGGGGAATGGGCTTAAGTTGCGCCAGGGGATTTTTAGGTTAGACGTTAGGAAGAACTTCTTTACCGAAAGGGTTGTTAGGCACTGGAACAGGCTGCCCAGGGAGGTGGTGGAGTGACCATCCCTGGAGGTCTTTAAAAGACGTTTAGATGTAGAGCTTAGGGATATGGTTTAGTGGGGACTGTTAGGGTTAGGTCAGAGGTTGGACTCGATGATCTTGAGGTCTCTTCCAACCTAGAAATTCTGTGATTCTGTGATTCTGTGAAGTGCAAGGTGCTGCACCTGGCTCAGGGAAATCCCAGACATGCGTGCAGACTGGGAGAAGAAGTCACTAAGAGCAGCCCTGCAGAGAAGGACTTGGGGGTTTTGGTGCGTGAAAAGCTCAACATGAACCCACAGTGTGTGCTTGCAGCCCAGAAGGCCAACTGCATCCTGGGCTACATCAAAAGAGGAATGGCCAGCAGGTCAAGGGAGGTGATTGTCCCCCTCTGCTCTGCCCTCATGAGGCCCCACCTGGAGTGCTGCATCCAGGTCTGGGGCACACAGCATGAGAAAGATGTGGACCTGTTAGAGTGAGTCCAGAAGAGGGCCATGAAGATGAGCAGAGGGCTGGAGTACCTCTCCTATGAAGAAAGGCTGAGAGAGCTGGGGCTGTTCAGCCTGGAGACTCTGGGGTGACCTCACTGAGACCTTTCAGTACTTAAAGGGGACCTATACAAAAGATGGAGAGTGACATTTTACTCGCACAGATAATGACAGGACAAGGCAGAATAGTTTCAAACTAAAAGAGGTTAGGAGGATGTTCTTCACCCAGAGTGTGGTGAGGCACTGGTAGAGGTTGTCCAGAGAGGTTGTGTATGCCCCTTAGGTGGAGGTGTTCAACACCAGAATAAAGGAGGCCATGAGCAACCTGATCTAGTGGGTGGTATCCTTGCCTATAGCAGTGTATTGGAAATAGGGGATCTTTGAGGTCCCTTCCAACTCAAGCCATTCCACAATGATTCTAATGACTTGAGAGTCCTCAGAGCTTGTTCAGGAATAAGAGAGGAAGGAGCACCAACACAAGCCAAGACCTGGTCCTGGTAGAGCTCCTCCCTGAGCCTGAGCTGCAATGAAAGTGGATGAGAAGTCTTCATGCATGGCACACTAGAGGAAAAGGGAAAGAATTAAAAGCCTAAGAAGAGAAAGGATTTTCATGCAATGTGTTTCAGGTTACAGAGATGAGTATGACAATAAAAATAAATAAATAAATACATACATAAAGAGAGAATAGGTGTGTATTTTTTAAGACATTCTGAGATTACAGCTAGCATTGTAGCCACACTCATGCCAATGAGCTGCATCGCCTTTCTACCTTCTCCCAAATGCATACTGTGCACCTCCTTCCAGACTATATGTAAGTTGCCATGGAAACCACCAGTGTGGCTGCAGAAGTGGGGGTGAATTATAATAGATTTCCTCCACATATACGTAGCACCCTTTCACACACACACAAAAGTGAAATAACACAAAACAGCAGGCTCCCTGGGCCATTTTCACCCTGGGGGAGAAAGGATCTGACTGCAGAACTGATCTCTGCTTATCCTCACTCCTTTGAGCCAAGGGTACCATGAAGGAAAGCCCATCAGCACTCTGTCCATCTTCAGTTGAGACCTATCAGTGCAAAATGCCAATCAATGTCTGTTTCATTTGTTTTTATTTTGTCGAACTTTTGTAACCTGCCAATAGTCACATTTTCCTTTACTTTGATTTTGCATGTTGCTCTCACGCAGTGACATAGCATTTGGAACTTATCCTGGTTGTAAGAAAAAATGTTTGAGGATCATTTCAATCCTAGTAGTTCTCTAACAAGGCACTGGACACAGATGTCTCTGTCTCAAAACTTAGCCATCTGAAAAGGAAATAGAGAAAAAATAAACAAGATAGCAAAAACAACATTATATGTCTCTCACATAAGATACATGGTTAGCTCTAGCCTTTACAATTTGTCCCATCCATTTGAGAGAAGGGAAGAAGGGAAGGGAAGGGAAGGGAAGGGAAGGGAAGGGAAGGGAAGGGAAGGGAACTACATCATAAATTAAATTTCACAACTTTCAGAGCTATAAAGTCTAGGCTAACATTGCAAGCTTAAGACTTCTTTTTTTTTTTTAAAAAAAAAAAAAAAAAGTCTTCCCTTTCTAGATCCCAATCCACTAAACACTTATCTAGTCATAAGCACATGAGTAATTTAAGTAAATTATTGGATTGAAGCCAGAAGATAAATGCTCAATATGTGCCTAGCCCAGCCAATGCACTCAATCTGTTGCTAGATGTGACATTTACGTATATATATATTTTGCATTTTCAGAGATAAGAAAAGCTGTTTATAAACCAGAACATAAGGCAAAAATCAGGATTAAATTCATCCTGAAGTCTTTCTAGTGACATAGTGCTGCATAGAATAACTTTATTTGTAAAGGGCTTGAATAAAACAGAGATTGATACAGTTTACATTTAGCTCATTTTAAATAAATATGGCAGGCAGACAAGCTATGAAGAATAAAATAAACTGGTACCATGCACAATTCAAAATTTCAAGACAACTAAACACTATAGAATGTTTTTGATATTACTTTTTTTAGTGACATTAAAAGACAGCTGTGAGTTAAAATTACAGTTTAATTGGCATTAATGCATTTTCCCAAAATTCACAGAAGAACAGCATCTTGTCTTTTTTTTTTTTTTTTAACTGAAAGTGAAGAGGAAAAAAAAGGCTTTTGGCTCTCCAAGGAAAATAATTGTTTCATTTTGACAGGAAAATTGAACTAACTGCAATGAATGATGAGTGAGTCTAATGTTTAAAGTCTCAAGTTTTTCAGGTTTACCTGTCAGATAAATTCAACTTTTCTTGGTTCAGATAACATATTCATATTCTCATAGGGATGGTTTATGAAAAACAGGCAAAGCTAGCAGTACGTAAACAGAGATACCTCAACACTACCACAAACCAGATATTTAAAGAAAATGAACTTTTTGTATACCAGTATTCCAACCTATGATAAATTCACCTCAGTGGGACTCTGGCTTAATTCACCTCAATTTCTTCACCTCAATGCTTATTATTGCTACACTTGGCCCTTACATATCTCACCCTCCAGGAAATCCACTTACACACTGGGGCTCCCTACACATTCATAGCCAGATCTGGCAACACACAGCAGAAGGGAGGGAGACACTAACATAAGCCTTAGAGGGGAAGGAAACTTACTGCTTACTCTGGTACACTGGAAGAGAACTCCCACATTTTACAATTCATAATTCAATAACCTAAGCTAACATTAGCTATGTAATTCATATTTTTCAAAGTCAAATGAGGCCAGACAATTTTTCCTAAAGAAGGCTGTAGCACTGTGTCACCCCCAGTTCAGCAGTGGTTAGAGTGTCCCACTTTTCCCATCAATAAGAGATGTCGCTTCTAACCCTCCATGTTGATTAAGAAGTTTTAAATGCAATTTTCCTCCTGTCCAATGTTTTTCACTGCATATGGACCTAACTATCCTCCCTTGTGTTAAAGGGAATAGCTATAAATTAAGGGAAACCTTAGTCCTTGAACTTTCTCAAAACAGAACCTCATAGTCTTGTATGCCATAGACTGGAGGTACAAAGGTCCTGAAGTTGTCACTGGAGGAGAGGTGAAATCTCTGATAAGCATCTTGGAAATTCATAGGTCTGATCTGAAAAGATTATAAGTGCACGTAAGTGCTCTTCAGTGATATGGCCGTCCCTGCAATCTTATAATCCACTCTGAGGAACAATACTGGCTGCCAGTTCCTCAGGTTGGGAAACATCTTTCCTTTGGTAAAAAGATGCTGTCTTGATTCATAGGGAGAGAACTAGTCCAAACAGCAGCATAGAGCAGAATCCACACCTAAAAACCCATATTCAGACTTTTAATGCGCAAGGCCTTTTATTAGGTATTTGTCAGGAAGCTTCCAAGAAGAGTGGAATCTCCAGTTCTTCATAATGATCATTGCAGATCTATATTATAGGATCTACCAAGCACCATGATGAATGGAATATGAGAAGATGGCACGCACATCTTCAGATCTCCAAAAGTATTTCTATATTTTCCCAAAGACAGGTGATATATCTCTTCTTCTCCAAGTTATCGGCATGCATGGTAAGGTCCGTAGCTACATACTCCAAAGAAACTATACACATAACTGGACAAAGGCATCCAGAGCCTGACAGGCTCCCATCATCTGGAATTCATGCTCCTTCTGACATTTGCTTCAGGCGTTGCCAAGAAAGATCAGAGAGGTACCTCTGAGAAAGACATGCTATCACCACATCTCACCACTGGCTAGTTACTGTAAAAAGTCATATCAAAAAAGTCTATTGTTTGTGTTCCCCACATCCCACCACTTTTATTCTAAGGTAAAGATGTACTTCTCCTCTACACAGGAGAAGCAAGACTCCCAGAGGATCACTGCAAAGCCCAAACCCTCCATACCTACCCTGCTGAAAAGCCAGTAGATTAGCCTCACTGCAGAGAAGGGTCAGCCATGTGTCAAGGATGGGAGGCTGGAGAACTTTCAATTGGTTTTTTTCACCTCTCCCACTTATGAAAGATGGTTTTAGAATTCCATATTGCCTACATGCCCCCTTCTCTGACTTGCAGATATATGTAATGTCATAGTTATACATGAATACACATCATTCAAACACAAGTTTGTCCTCAAACACCAATTTCCACAACTGAAGGATAAAGATAAACTGAAGATAAACATACTGTCAAACTGAAATGAGTTCTAGCAAAATGTTTGTCCCTAAATTTCTTCACACATTGTTGCAGGCAATAAGCCCTCCAGTGTACAGGAAGGCTGCATTTGTAAACAGGTTTCTCTCAGGAATTCCACAAACTGCTAAATTGCACTGCTGTGGAGGTAGACATCACCACAGTACCTTAAAAAATATAATAATAAATAAATAAATCTAACTTTTTGCTCAGCACGGGTACTTGCACAGAACAAGCTACTCATGGGAGTATTTATTCAACTTTTTAGACCATTTGTGACCTGCTGAGAATTCCCTATTGTCCTGGCTATGCTGTGTACAGGTTGGCGAATTTCACCACAGCTCATAGAAGCTCCACGTTCTCCATCTATGAGAAACAGGTGAGAGAGTGTAGACTTAGATTAGATATTAGGAAGACATTATTTACTATGAGGGTGGTGATGCACTAGAACAGGTTTCACAGAGAAGTTATGGATGCCCCAGGAATGGGACATCCACAAGAAGGCCTGGTTGGGTGGATCTTTGGGCAACCTGAACCACTGAAAACTGTCCCATCCCATTGCAGGGGGGTGGAACTTTATGATCTTTAAGGTACCTTCCAAACTAAATCATTCTATGATTCTATTCTATGATTCCATGAAATGTGAGCAAAGGAGAAAATGTGTACAATGATCAGTGATGCCCAAACTGTTCAGCCGGATATTAAATATAGCACATCTTTAGAGATGTGGATGTCTATTCCTGAACTTAATGTCCACACTTGCACACCACCATGCATGTAGTGCAGTCCAGCTACAAGTGTGCATTAAATTCACCTCTTTCTAGAAGTGTCAGACTGGCAGTGCTACATCTTCAGTGTGTATTTCCTGTCTGTCTATCTCCCTATCTGTACACCACTAAGAAAATTCATGAAGTTCACCTCAGGCTGTCTGTTGTGACAAGTAACAAGGATTTGTGGACATAATGTGTAATGCACATACCATGAATCTGATCTGAGAGTGACTAGGAAATGCCTCTTGCCATCACAGCAATTCATAGTTCTGTACCAAGTAAAGGTATCAGGTGAGTGTTTTCCTGCCAGACCACAGCTCAGACCAGGCATCCCAATGTGATGTGTTGGAAATGTTTTAAAGGCCTACATTTAAAATTTTTCTCTGCTAACACTTCAAACACAGTTTTCCTCTAACCCCAAAGGAAATCTCATTTACTATGTTGAAATTGCTAAATATTATCACAGGACCAATTTCTCTGAGTTTTCTCATTTCTACTCACTGATCTGTTTTCAAGTATGACTTGCCAATAGACACTGAGAAAAACAAATAAACAAAAATAATAATCAACAAATTTAACACACACAAAGTGTGATTATGAAGCCTTCTTCACATAGGCAGTGTTTGCCAGTAAGCTGAGACATGAGAAATGATAATGTATTATGTGGTGAATCTGTTTTATTCCTTTGGAAACGAGGTCTGACATAAAAAACCAGCCATATATACTGAAAGATCAAAACAAATGTTCTTAAGTAATTCCATGGGTCACCTGTAAGAGAAAAATCAGACTCAAAAGCATCAGTGATGGCCAAAAACTTTTGTTCAGCTAGCCAGCTTTAAAGAAACTTTTCCACAACTTCAGCAATTTGTACAAGTTCAATGCAACGGACAACATATTTTCTGTTCTAAAATAGCAACCCACTACTGTACATTCAGTGTATGGCACATCATAAAGACATGACAGGTTGCAGCACAACCCACAGTATTCAAAAAAACAGTTATTTCCCTGAAAATTCTGACCAAATCATGCATCCTTTCACAAAGTTTCCCATTTCAGCTTGGGGTTTGCACAAAAAAAAAAAAAAAAAAACCTGTGGAATTTAACCTATGAAAGAACATGGGTTTTGTCTTTGCTCACGGGTTTAATTAATCATTAATAAATAATTTTATCATGTACTCTTCACATTTTTGTTTGAAAAGTGTATTGTTTCTAGATTCTTGAAGAGGGCAAGAACAACCTGAGTCCCCAGTATTTTAATTCACCTCACCATAGTTCACATATGTGGAGCTATGTGCTTCCAGTGATTAAGGACAAGAATTTCTCTCTCTTAAAGGAATTTTTCCCTTTAAGGAGGAGCTCAGTGACTATAATTAAACAGCTGCATTAATGCAGATTACATGGCAACTTCACATCTAAAGCAGTCACCAGCTGGAGCAAGCCTCTCAGTCTGGGGATCAAAGTTGTTCCTCAAAATGAGTTTGGTTTAGCTCTGATGTAAAGCAGTAAGACTTACTCATGTAGTTCAGGACTGCTTCAAAATAGTTTAAACTTTTATCCCAATTACTTCAAGTGTGGCATGTTTTTGTTGTTGTTGTTGTTTGTTTTTTCAACCAGGAGTACTTTTGTCTGCTAAGTCATTGCAAGAGGAATAATTGTTATTTTAGCTCATGAACAAGCTAAAAAAGTACAAGTAGAATCTGGTCTCATGTTATTTTAATTTGCATGTTTCTACACTGTATGGTTGTGATAAGAATGTACACTCCAAAGAAGACAGATGCCACCCAAAAATCTATTGCACCACGAATGACTGTGAAGACAAAGTTTGGTAGTGGAGCCAATATCTACCAGCTGGTACAGTCTAAGAAGAGGTTCTTCATCAATTTAATTCTAATCCTCAAAACTTAAAGTATCCTAAGGCTTCTCATTTCACCAATAAAAGCTTACTGCATTGATTAGCTAGAGGTACAAGTAAAATAAACTTTGCTAAGAAGATAAAAGACTTCAAGTTTGTGATGCCGGAGAGGAAGATAAGGAAGAAAAAATAAAGTTTGTTCCAAATAATTTCTACTGATTAGTCTCTACAGCTTTGAACATGCAAACTGAACCTAGACCAAAGAGAGATAGTGGTTTGTGAAATGAAATATGTTTCCTATCTAGCACGGCAACAACATGAGATAAGCTATCATGTTATCCCAGGCATTCTGCTGTGACCCTGGGGACCATGTCCAACAAGCATACTTCCTTCTTACAACATAAGTCCTTAAATTCTCCCAAAAGCAACAGGAGAAATATATATATATATATTTTGTATACATCTTCATTAACATTTAGTTGAAATCAGGGTTTCAGTTTTGCAGCTAATCTCTTGGATGTCCCCATTTACCAGGCCTAGGTTCATATCGCAGTCTTAGCATATGTGAGCTGCCTTCCCCTCAGATGAAACTAAACGGGAAGATGAGCTCAGGAGCACACTTGTGACAGTGGTATGCTCAGTCTAGAGCTAGACTATGTACTATGCGCACCTTGGCTCTTCAGTGCCATTTCACTCTATGAACTCATTTTTTTTGTGCTTCACTGTGTGTCAGTGCAAATATTGTTACTTATATTGTGTTCAAATCTCATTTCAAGGACCACTGGTCAGAATTGAGGCCCTAAAAATTCGCACAGGATTCAACTTCAGGAATGTGGAAGTCAATATCTAATGTGTCTGTCTATGCCCAGAAATGTCTCTATGCTCTGGATATTGATCTTTGCAGGAAGAAGGTGCACTTCACCAGCTACAAAAAATCATTTTATGCAAGCCATAAAGTGAAAGATACTTCCAGTTTGGTGCATTTGAAGTAGTACTTTGTTTACAAAGAACTCATCAACCTCACAAAACAAGAAAAGAAATTGTTTATTTGATTTTCTACAAGCATCTGGATAGAACTGGGGGCAAGCTTTTGGCTGCCATCATACTAGCAGTGTATTTGATGAATTATTAAAAATATTCATATAATTTTATTTTTTAAAAAATCCTTTCTCCAATTTGCTTCTTTTTAACTTAAGGTAGCTTCTTGGAAGGTCATGTAAGTCTGATCCAATGTAATCTAATGTTTGAATTTGAACCAATATAGTTTAATTGATACAAACGCCGACTTTAAGATCTACTTCCTATTGAGTAGTAATATTCAGGTTAACTAAATGTCAACAAATGTTGATTTAAATTAAATTGAAGTGCACTGCAATTTTACCTATACTTCAGTTTAGATTATTGTTTTGCAAACTCATGATATAAAATATCTCTACCAGTTTTGGGAAAAACATTCATCTTTCACCTGCTCTGGAGATTAAATGTTACCAAGATCACTACAACTTCTTGCAGCATAAGATCCTTCTGAATCTACTTAAGGGTACCATAATCTTCCTGTTCTAAATTTAGCTATACTTTATCTCCTAGATAGATATTTAACAGTCATTAAAGTAAGAACTCATAGGTTATAATGAGTAGTCTTTCTTGTTTCATGTTTCTTTCAGTGTTTACTAGGTTAATGTTGATAGATTCCCATCTATACAATAGCCCATCAATACCAGTCTAATTTTACTTGTTTTGTCACTTATCTTTTGGAATTCCACTTTGATGCAAAAATGTTTCAGAAACTAATCTTTCTACACAATCTCTCACATATTCTGGCTTGTTGCTAAAGCATCTGTTGAAAGCATTGGCCAACGGTAAGACATGAATGTTTCTCTTTCATCTCTGCCATAGCTTTATTCCAACACTGTTTGTATTTTGGCAGAAAGTACAGAAAGTACATTATTCCATTTCACAGGCAAGAACTTCTCTTCTTTTCCCATGCCTAGAAACTCCTGCTCCCTGTGAAATCACTGCTTTGAAGCAATAGATATCATGTGGCAGCAGTGACTCAGAGAAGCTGCACTTCTGACAGAAGGAAGGCACAATGACAATTTCACCCTTTGTGCTCTCTTCCCTTTGCTTCACACCACTTCCCTCCAAGTTTCTGAGCACTCCCACACACTTTGTGCTGAGCTTTTCAAGGTGCTTCTCATATTTTTCCCTCATCTTTCATGCTGTGGGAGCACAATATGCACTTTTAGGCAAGATGCCTCAGATTGCTGTATTTATGTCATGAACCTCAAATTCACTGAGCTGAATACATATCTCACGTTAACTCCATTGATTTTATTGTTTGCATTGATCTATCAGTCATGTTCACACCTGTTTGCACACACAAAGTTGTTTTTAAGGCTTCCTACCTCCCTTCCCGAGCTGAAAGGATCTCTTTCAAACTAGCTTTGCAATGAACCTGAGGGTACTAAACCCCTCTGGTATCACAGTTTGTTTTCTCTTAACATTCCATATAACAGTTTTTAATGGATATAAAAATAGAACTGGACAAAAATAAATTCACTGGTAATGTATATCCACAGTGACTAGTAATTATAACCAATTCACACTGCCTTAATCAAACCATTACAGCTGGAAGGAAAAAAATATATATTTTTTTTAAAAAAAAAGGAAAAGGAAAATAACAAAAATATCCAAAAACCCCAAATTACTGATATTATGTTAGTTTACTTAAGATGACCTATTTTTTTAATAGCAGTTTCTATTCAACCAGAAAATTTAACACACTTTTCATTTTCAGTTAGTCTAATACATTTAACCCACTTATTTTTTCTGTTTTTCTGCTATGAAATGCCACAGAAATTCATACATTAGTATGGCTTTAATAAGTAAATATTTGGGGGAGGGAGGAATAAATAAGTAAAAATAGCAGTGATCATCAAATAAATCAGTTTGTTAACATTTAAAATACATTCCACTCTCCTGCCAATTTTCATAATAACTTCATTATTAAAGTGGGTTAGAAACTAAAACTCACCTAAATTAAATTATTGGAGTTAGTGTTCACTGTTCATTTGCAGACTGAAATCAGTTTTTGACAATTTTAATCTCGAGTAACACTGCTAGACTTTCCCTGGTGTAATGAAATAGTTGTCTTTTGCGATGTTGCCATTCCCGTTTCAATTTTACTTTGCAGCTTTTCATTTTCCCAGACTGGTGGGTTTGAAAGACTGAAGCTTAACTCTTTAACCTAGTAGCTCTGAGTTTGAAGAAAATCCCATCTGCCTTCTCAATGGAAGACGCTGTTCTTGCCTGACTTCAGGAGACAGGACACCTGGGGCTAGGACAAGGTGTAGCCTGCCTCTCCTGTTACCTGGCAGAGGAGGCTAAAGGCCCTAATTTTAGCTGTCCCTTTCTCTCCAGGTAAATCCATCCTTGTCTTCTATTTGTCTTTGGAGGCTGGAAACTACCGGAGTCTATTAGTAAAACTGCTGGAGTCATCGCTTGTTATTATCGAATAAGGCACCACTGCAAAATTGAGCCCTTGGGTCATTTTTCTCTTTTAAATTGCACAGCAGAGCAAAGCAGTCCTGTTCTGGGATGGGGCTTTCTGTTCTCCTACTTCTGCCATTATTATTATTCTTCTCCACAAACCCAGCTTGAGTGTATTGCTGCCCTGCCTTCTCACTGCAGCATTTCCACTTCTCATCTGTTGATCACTCACAAAAAAAGTAGGGGAGAACCAAGGGGAGGACTTGGGTCTTTTGAAAGGGTTTCTGCATGCAGTAAAATATAATAGTTTTTAATTGGAAGTAACTGAATAAGCACCTAATGGTGTTTTAGAGTCTATCATCATACACAGACACACATAACAATAACATAAAGCACATTAAAATTCTTTACTATTTCCATTTTGGCAACAAAAGCTGCAGACATCCCTTACAGTGTAGTGCTGTTACCAGGGTAATGCTATGGGGGAAGAGCAAGACCAGCACCATAGGTGCTGTGTGCTGGCAGGCTGGATGCCAGCAGCATAGTCCCCATGGGGAGGGCTCATCCCCATAAACACAGAATCACAGGGTAAAATGCTTGCTAGTATGGTCCTGGTAACTGGATCAGCCTCATAGCACACACCGTGTGCATTATGATGTCAGCTGTTTATGTTGGGGTACTAATTTGAGAAAACTGCAGAGGTTGCTCATGGTTATATCAATCGTATCAAAATATCTCATTCTCACTTACAGAATATTACCTCTTTTAATGCCTACCTGATATCACTAGGCTTTCTGTGAGCCCTATTTCTCCCCAGTTTTAGAATATTTCCTCAACAGAATTAAAAAGGAAAAGAGAACACAGGCTTTAGAAACCCCAATTGTTTTGGATCACTGTGTTTGCACAGTAATAACAATCACTGTACGTTAATGAAATCAGCTTTTCCACAGTTGGAATAATTTATCTTAGCCCCTAGAAGTCCCTATTTACAATCTCTTTCTAAATGCTTGTTTTAGTAATAGCTGGTTCTTTTCTTGAGCACCAAGCTGTTTTCATAAAATGAAAAAAATCCAATTCTGTAAAAAAATAAATTAAAAAAAAAAATCCAAGACTGTAAAATATCTTGGTTTTGAAAAAAGAGTCCATGAATGTTACACTTTCATCTATAACTGAATTTCCATGAGAATTACCTCACTCTCAAGGATTTATTTGAAGATCCAGGTATAAGTTACTATAAATTCCATATTACTGATCCTAATTCATACCACCCATATGAACTTCCAAGAGACTGCAGCTACTCTTCTATAACACTTTAAATGTTGAGTATTCATTGCTTCCTCTGTTCATTGCATATTTGATTTTCCCTTACTGTTCTGAACACAAAAATGCTTTAATGCTTTTTGGGTTTCCTGCTTAAGTTCTTCCCCCCCCTCCCCTTTTATTTTATTTTAAAGAGCATATCCTTTTTGCCTAAATAGGACAACATTTATTTTAACACTGTCATGGATGGGTCATTCTAAAATAAATATTCTGAGCAGAAAAGATTATCTATGTCCTTTGTTCTTAGCTTGGCAGAAAGCCTTTGTTACAGGGAACTTGAAACTGGGTGGATATTAAGACTTCTAGGAGATATTAGCATACACCTCATCAAACAGTCACAAACTTAGTTCAAAACAATTAATACCTCCAAAGGTGTCAAAAATAGAACAGTTATTTGACACAATCTGATGCTTTACTAATTGGCTTTAGGCACTTGTTTCTTTAGCCTGCCCACAGGGTGTTACTGCACTGTTAAGCTGAGGGGCCAGAACAGCTTGCCTTTCAGTGAACTCAATGAATATTAAAAGATGGGCATTAAAGAGATTTAGTCTCCATAGTCTTTACCTGTTTTTATTTTAAAAGATTATAAAGAAAGAAGTTTTGTTAGATGAAGTGAATTGTATTAAGGGTAAGGGGTGTAGGTAATGGCTTAAGAAAGATAAAGGAGTTATTAGGCAACAGCAAGAAAGGGAAAATCAGATGAAGGAAGAAAACTTTAAGACAATCTAATTTCAATAGTTGAACTAATGTTGCCAGTAAGGCTCCAAAGGTGATTCAAAATACCTGAATCTGGACTCTAGTTCTACTATGTCTTTATAAATAACCAAACCTTCCAGCTTAAGCATCTAATGTAGAAGACTAAATAGAAACAGGGCAAAATATTCATTTAATTTTACAACTGTGTACAACTAACTTTGTTTTGTGGTGTGTATTTTTCAGCTATATTGAAATATACATTACAGTCAAATGCTTTTCAGATAAACTTCCATTGGTATATCAAAATTATGCTAAAGATATATTTGGTCTAACAATGTAGTTTTAAATAATTTTCAACTCTTGAAAATTGATACATTCATAAACAATCCCTCACTAAAAATTAGCTTCTCTCTGATAAGCATTGGCCTTCCAGATTTCAAAAAATTATGAGTTCAAATACCTTCATTTGAAATGAACAGCATTTTACACTGCATCATCTCAGCATGCCAAAAGTGAGGTTAATAAAGTGTGACCTTGAAATTGCTGAATGGGTTTTTGTATCAGCAGTATCAAGTAAATCTGTCATCTATATCATCGGTATTAGCTTCGGGTTTCTGCCCTTGCTACATAAAAATGTAGCATAGAACATCTTAAACTTTTCCAAAAGTGAAGTACTGTTCCAAATCTGAGGAATACATGCCTAGAAATGCCTGTCCATTATGATCAGACATGGTCATCTCTTTGCATTTAAAGAAAATGTAAAAGGATTTGCTTGTTCATTAGATCTGCAATATACTTATATTCCTTCTGTCCCTACCTCGCTGTTTTTATTCACTTATGGAGAGTTTTCATTGCAGCATATGTCTTTCTGGGCCAAAGACCTTGAATTATAAAATAGGAAGAGATTAGATAATGACTACCATTATTTGCCCATGGCAGTAACAATTCTCCTTCCCTTCCTTGAAAATGAAGAGCAGTGGTTAGAAGAGAAAGAACACCAGAACATCCTTAGGATATGCAGGTCCTGAAGAGAAGGGAAACACTATGTAGAGAAGGAAATGTTTCTCTTGCAAGAACAGACATTCCTCTTGATGTCAAGAAAACCATCTACCTGATAAGAGAGAAAATAGTGGAAGTAAAAAGGATTGAGTAAAAGCTGGAAGAGGAAGGAGACTGGGAAGGACAAATTAGTGAATGGGAAACAAGTCAGCCAAGATGAAAGCTGGAGGTTTTTTCTAAGATAAATAAGAAGTACAGCAGAGTGAGAATTAAAGGAAGTGGATCTAAAGCAATCTAAAGGATCTAGGCGATCAGGCCCAGTCAGCATGGGTTTATGAAAGGTAGGTCCTGCTTGACGAACCTGATCTCCTTCTATGACAAAGTGGCGCGCTGGGTGGATGAGGGAAAGGCTGTGCATGTGGTCTACCTTGACTTCAGCAAGGCTTTTGACACCATTTCCCACAGCATTCTCCTCAAGAAACTGGCTGCTCTTGGCTTGGACTGGCACACGCTTCGTTGGGTTAGAAACTGGCTGGATAGCCGGGCCCAAAGAGTCGTGGTAAATGGAGTCAAATCCAGTTGGAGGCCGGTCACTAGTGGAGTCCCCCAGGGCTCGGTGCTGGGGCCGGTCCTCTTTAATATCTTCATCAATGATCTGGACGAGGGCATTGAGTGCACCCTCAGTAAGTTTGCAGATGACACCAAGATAGGTGCGTGTGTCGATCTGCTCAAGGGTAGGAAGGCTCTGCAGGAGGATCTGGATAGGCTGGACCAATGGGCTGAGGCCAACTGCATGAAGTTCAACAAGGCCAAGTGCCGGGTCCTGCACCTGGGGCACAATAACCCCAAGCAGAGCTACAGGCTGGGAGATGAGTGGTTGGAGAGCTGCCAGGCAGAGAAGGACCTGGGAGTGATGGTTGATAGTCGGCTGAATATGAGCCAGCAGTGTGTTCAGGTGGCCAAGAAGGCCAACGGCATCCTGGCTTGTATCAGAAACAGTGTGACCAGCAGGGCTAGGGAGGTGATTGTCCCCCTGTACTCAGCTCTGGTGAGGCCGCACCTCGAGTACTGTGTTCAGTTTTGGGCCCCTCGCTACAAGAAGGACATCGAGGTGCTTGAGCGAGTCCAGAGAAGGGTGACGAAGCTGGTGAGGGGTCTGGAGAACAAGTCCTATGAGGAGCGGCTGAGGGAGCTGGGATTGTTTAGCCTGGAGAAAAGGAGGCTCAGGGGCGACCTTATTGCACTCTACAGGTACCTTAAAGGAGGCTGTAGTGAGGTGGGGGTTGGTCTGTTCTCCCACGTGCCTGGTGACAGGATGAGGGGGAATGGGCTTAAGTTGCACCAGGGGAGTTTTAGGTTGGATCTTAGGAAGAACTTCTTTACCGAAAGGGTTGTGAGACATTGGAATGGGCTGCCCAGGGAACTGGTGGAGTCACCATCCCTGGAGGTCTTTAAAAGATGTTTAGATGTAGAGCTTAGGGATATGGTTTAGTGGGGACTGTTAGTGTTAGGTCAGAGGTTGGACTCGATGATCATGAGGTCTCTTCCAACCTAGAAATTCTGTGATTCTGTGATTCTGTAAAGCATGTGGTCCCTCTAACTTTGGCGGCAACATCATTTGATTCTTCCAAGATCTCTTGAACCTCAGCAAAAACAAAAAAAATCTACAGATGGAAAAGATGAAGCTTTGAGAGAACATGCTGACCTCTTCCAGGTACAAGAAACAGAAAACTATTTCAGTTTCATGTCCTTGAAAGACACTCCGGTGTTAACAAATAAGATGCAATTCGCAAAATAGCTTTTCTTAAATAACTAATAATAATATTATAATAACTAAAAATAATATTATGGATGGTTCTAAAGATGAGTCTTTTCAAAATTAAATAGCTGTGTACAACACTCTTTACACTGGAATTCAAGACAAGAATCTGTACTTAGTAGGTAAAAAAAAAAAGGAAGAATATATAAATATAAAACTTCATATTTTAATTTTTATAACCTATCACTAATAATCTATGACCCATCATATAACCCCTTCAATACCTGTAAAATTTCTCTAAGCATTTTTCATGCAAAAAATTAAGAATTTTCTTCCAAATCTTTTCCTTTGTGATTCTTTCAAATGTTTTCAAATGCTATAATTAAAAAGTATCTCAGCATTGTATTACTTGTTTCTTTATTATTATTATTATAGTAGCATTTAATTTTATATTTGTTCAACACACCAAGACATTTCTCTTCTGCTCAAACAACTTTTTTTCCTGACAATAAAATTAAAGAGCTTTAGTGTTGATTTGTTTTTTGTTTATTTTCCCCAGCTTTTAGGGTACCAATTTCACCTCTTTGGGTTTATGTTTTGTTTCTCTTCCATTCTCTGCTGTCTCTTTACCCTGTGAACACTTTACATTTCTGAAAAGTGATGTTTAAAATTCACTCAATTGGTTTCTCTCCCTGGCATCCCCACTGTCTTTGGAAAAGCACACAAGTGATAAGGGTAAAACAAAACTTTGCTTAAGGGCAAGGCATATTTGCTGTTTTGATTTCAGTACATTTACAATACCTCAAATTCTAAAATCAGGTCCTTCCTAATTTTTGGATGAGCTAAGCTGGTGAATGGCCATCTAATTAAAGAAAACAAAGTGATCTTACTAGTCTGGACAATGGTAACAGACCCTTCCTGTATTACATTAACATTACCAAGTTAAAGGGCAGCAAAAAAAATAGCAAGGCAGACTATATAAATAGATGTTTTCTCTCTTAAGATAGGCAATTTGTTTCCACTAAGTCCAGGTTTACTCATAGTGGCTTTTGTTTTAGTCCCTTTCAGACAACTTGGCTTGTCATATATGATCATTACAAAAATAAATAAGTAAACATAATAAAGCTTTTTTGCACTAAAGCAATGTTTGTACTCAAAGAAATCAAGCACTTTTATGGGTACATCACATCTGGTATTTTTTATTCAAGATTGCCCTATTTGCTCCTACTTTGTATTGTTGTATTTTTAACTTTGAAATGAGCTTTAATCTACAAATAGTCTGTTAGCTCTGGAATTGCACAGACTTCATGATAATTATAATCTACAGGAAAAAAAAAAAAAAATCCTTCTGAGTCTGTCTGTCTAAATCAGTGGAAACAGAAGATATATGATTTTAAGACTACTCATTGCAGAGTTTCTTTGCCAGAAGGAAGACATCTGTGGGATTTTTTATTAATATTATTTTTTTCATTTAAAACCTTTAGTAGAATACCATATCAAGTACAAATCTTAGGACTGTTAGGACAACTTGCTGTGCAAAGTTTGCCCTTCTAATTGAATGCTATACTGTTTTTCATTACAGAAGTTGATCATTCACAGACATTTTTTATTTAATGTAATTTCTAAAATTCACTCAGTTAATTTCTAAACCTGGGTATTTTTTTATTATTACTGTTATGGAATAACAAATAATAAATGAAAAGAAGCAGGATCTTATGTCCTCTCAATGCAGATCAGTTTGCAGCAAGTAGGACTTGACCATTTTTTCTGCTATGTGGCTAATTTCTTTTTCCAGTCTCACACCAGAAATATAGTCCATGAGCTCAACACCTCTGAATCATTTTAAAAATCTCTTTTATCTGCTTCTGCATCAGGTTTAGGTTCAGTTTAGACAATAAAATACAGTAGATTTGGGCCTTTAGCCTAAGCCATTTATCTCACAGCAGTAGTTAATTTTTTGGTTCTTTTGAAACTTAAGGATGTGTTGTAAAGTTTCACTCTGAAGGCACAGAGGTTATAGAAACAGTTGATATCTGAACTTCTTGTTGTTGCTGTTGTATTCCATATAACTTATGAAAAGAGGTTGTTTTATTTTTATTTTATTTATTTTTGATTTATTTTTGATTTCACCAAAATGACATTAAATGTAAATAATGTAATTGATTTTTATTTATTTATTTATTTACCAGGTCTAGTTTCTCAAATTAACAAAATCCTGCAATTTCCATCCTACTCAGCTGCTTGGAAGAAGCTCCACTGCATTTGGATGCAGGCCCAAGCCTGAAAACTTGGACAATCATGATTTTTACCTGATATGTGACATGCTTCATATCTAGACCCTGCATGTCAGGATCCAATTTACTAGAGACTGTGAGATTCACTGATGTAAAAGTTACCCCCATCTTGACTGATCTGCCAGAGACTTTTCATTTATTTATATCAGACCGCAGTATTACATGGCTTATTGTGCCTCGAGTAATTCAGTCACTTGAAGGCAGTACACAAAATCTGTTTCTCACATATTGTGATAGAGCCTGTCTGTTTGTCATGCCTGGTATATATATTTAATTGTAGCCGACAGTGTGTGGGTAGGCCTGAATAGCTCCAAGTAGGAGGACAGAAGTTGTAGTGACAAACCCTGTGGGATCAATACTGAGCTGCAAACTTGCCTCTAGGCCTCCACCATCCCTCAGCTCCATCTCCTCTTTACAGCAATCTCCTGGAACTGGTGTGACCTCAACCATCTGCTCCTCACACCTACCCAGGAGAGGGGGAAGCCAGCTGTTAGCTTTCAGCCCCTCAAGAAAATCCTAACATGAACACTGACCTGCTTTTATTGTTCATGGCAGTATTAAACTGTGATTCCTGATTAATGTAAAAGTGTTCTGATAGAAATCAAAACACTGCCATATAGAGTTTTGTTTCTTTGTGAACTTGCAAGAGGCAAACTTTAGTATATACAACTTTAACATGCCTATTTACACCCTTACTGCTCAAAGGAGCTGGGATGTTCTCCTAGGGAACTGCCACATTCATTCCCATCACCACTTGTAGGACATATTTATGTTGGAGCCCACACAGTCCCACATTTTTAGAGCAGCCACAATCTCTGCAGCTCCACCACCAACTCTTTTTGAAGAAGGAAAGGACCTCAGAGCCCAGGAGCTTACACAATATCATCCAAGTAATGCAAGGGTATATGAAAAATTATGAAAACCTGGAATGGGTATTATACTGTAAGGAATTGCTTGGACAATTCCTCCACTTCAAAAAATACCAATTTGTGATAGTAAAAGCCTCAGGGGAAAATACATTAAGTATCATATGCCATAGTCTAATGAAATAATTGTTAAAATTCTTGTAATTACATTTTTCTGCAACTGACTAATAATCTCATTTGACATCTGGTTACCAAAATAAATGTTTACCCCTTCATTGTTACCTCTTCATTATCCCAATGAGTTGTTGAAAAACGGAAGTCTAATTTGTTAAGAGATTTGAAAGTTTTTACTAATCATTTTGTGTCTTTGTTCTATAGTTGTTACATTGCTAAGTAGTACAGATAATCAATTTTAACTAGTGTTACTTATATTAAATTGTAGTTGCTAAGGAGAAACAAAATCAGAAATGTAACTGCTTTCCAAGTCAGAACAAATTTTGGAAATGTGGAAGGTGATTTTTTTTATAAAATATGTCAAAAATTGAACATTGCTGGTCTTGAACTGTGACACTACATTTCTAAACCAAGCATGTCAGAATCAATTTATTTGATCAAACCATCCCTGCCATTTTTAGCAGAGTTAACCTTATAACCTTTCATAAAACTATAGTAATAAAGACTATAATAATAATTAAAAAATAAAAATAAAAATAAAAAGTATAGTTTAGAGCTTGTGTAAAACTATTATTCTTGCAGTTTGGAAAACATTGTTCTCAAAATATATATATATATATATAATTGGTCTAGCTGAGATGTGGCAGAAGATGCTCAAAAGTCAAAGAGCATCTGCTAAGGGCAGAAGTCAGATTTCAAGCATCTTTTTTCATAAGGACAGTGACATTTCCAGCCTGTTTCCAGGCACCTTCCTTCTATCCACCAACTACACAGGGAGCCTAAAATTAAATATCCAAAATAGTACTGGTCAAATACCTTCATAGGAGCTCAAAAAATTTTAATTTAGATGAATCACAACAAGATATCTTTCTCAGAGTGATGGCAATTTGGCTGAGGGAATTCAGCTCCACTGTGCTGTCTAACTTAAGTAGAAGTCAGATTTTACATTTTTGCCCTTCCACTGTTTGCTACATCATATTCTGCAAAACATCTACTTGCCATAATTGCTTATTTGAGGTCCATTTTGTTACTGTCAGAGAAAAATAAATGCACTGAATTCTCCTTATGTATGCTACGGAGGATTTAATTTTATTTTTTTTACACTCTCTCTTTTTCCTTCTATTCAAAGACTATCTTGCCACTTTTCACAATCCAGTCAGGAATTCAAGACATTCATGCTTTTAGTTATTAGCTGTAGTTTTTTTCTGTTCATTAATGTACAAGCAACTATCTCCTTCTTGCCTGAAATCTTCTTCATTACCACCACATCTATACTTACATGAATACATTTTCCAAACAGAAGATAGGAGGCCAAATCAGATTACAGCTGAATTTATTTCTGCCAGATCTAAAGTCACTCTTTTGTGTCTTTATTAGGAGAACACTGTGGCTCTTTTCATTACTGTTACACATTGTTCATTTCAGTCCGCCATTATTCTTACACTGTAGACTCTTATCCAGTTGTATTCTCCCCTTCATTAGCTGCCAATCATCCTGTTTTACATGGAGCCCAGACAGTCTTAAGTGTCATTATTAGTACAGCTAGTCACTAAGTACCTCAGCTAGAAGTGAGACTTTGAGTGCATTTAACTGAAACTTTTTTTTTTCCTAATAAAAACAGTGGTTTGGAAGAAAAGTGCATTTAATGGTCATGTATATCTCCTATGAAGCATTTTCCATATTTACAAATGTTTCCTGTGCTAGCAGATTTTGATTTGCTGTTGAAAGGTTTTTGGTAATTTTGCGGAACTCACTGGTGTGCCATTATTCATTTGTTACAAGAGAGGCCAGAAGACTGGCTTTTTTTTTTTTTTTCAAGTCATGATCGCTCAGAAAAAAGGATGAAATCATTGTGCATGTACATATGTCTTTGAAAATCATTTCTTCATAATGGCTTTTAAATTTGGTGATCAAATGTCAGTCAAAATTGACAGAAAAGTTGGCTTTGCAAACATTTGAAGTTCTCACAAATTTCACAAGATAAGGCAGCTGGTTAGAGGAGAGAAAATCACCAACAGAAAAGATGAATCTTGCATTTATTAGTTTATATATTGTATTAATTTATTAAGCTTTGTATATTAGATAAGCTCTAAGATTCACAGAAGGATTCCAACAATGAAATTAAAGTAGACACCTAAATGTGAACAAGCACAGTCATCAGTACTTGTGCCTTGACTCATATGCACCTGTATTTTCACACACCATGTCACTTAAGCATGTATGCTTGTGAACATACACAGAAGATTACTAGTCTTAAGAGCATTAAAATTGTCTATTCTTTCCAGTATCAGGTAACATTTGAGATTATATTTGCCAGCATACTATCTTGGTGCCAAGTTTATTAAAAGTTAAATTTAAAAAATGGCCTATGGACTGATAATCCTGCTCCATATTTCTGTATCTAGAGGCTAATGGCCTCTCAATACCATAAAGAATCATGGATCTAACTGTGGGAATAGGTGATACTTAGGAGTAATCCTGCAAGAAGTAGCACACTGACATCTTTAGAGAAACATCACACTTCACTGTAAGATTCTCCTTAAACTTCAAAACAGTAAGTACCATTTAAAGTTACTCAGCAGCTACCTCATGCTTTCAGCTGAGCCTTCTACTACAAATGGTCCAAATTAGCAGGCAAGCTCAGAAGCTTACCTGGTAACACTTGGTAAACACACAAAGACAACTTCATTGTCTTTAAAGAGAGTGGAATTCACATAGAATGACACTCTTCCCACAGATGATTTTCAGTAGCCTTCTGGTCAGCGACTTCAAAGATACAGGTGGACTTCTCTCCACCCCAACAAAACTAAAGCTATTACACTTTTAAAATGTTGTCAGAAAAAATCAGGAAGAATAAAAGAAAATCAATATGACTATAATTACTTTTCAGGCAGCTCTCTTGAAAAAGGGAAAATCCTGTTTATGTTCATATGTTAAAGCTGATTTCTGTCCTTGTCTTTACTCAATAATTAGCTAACATGCAGTCCTTAGACCAAAAAAAAAAAAATACCTAAAGCATCCCCAGTGTATGGCTTACCGCTTATTGCATTACCTTGAGAGCTGACAACTGTTTCAGACCCTGCAGGCAACTATAATAATTTACCCAAGAGTGAAGGCTGGTGAAACACTTCAGTTTTTTCCTAAAAGTAAATTGTCTTGGGCCTTCATCTTAAGGAGAAGGTTTACTACAGGAGGTTACAAGCCCATGGAGCCCAGGTTTAGCTACCTGAGCTCTATATAGAAATTAGTTTAAATGTATTCCCAACATCAAAGGCTTTTCTTTTGGCTAATTTTCTCCACTTACCTTTCCATTCACCACATAATGTATAGGTACCCTCCACAGGACCTGAGATTTCACCTTGCAAAATAAGTAAAAAGCAATATGTGCAACCTAAAAATATGTGTGCAACCTAAAAATAATGTATGCAAGACAGCCTTGCAATGCCCAACCCCCTTTTTAGATGTCCAGGAGATGAAAGATTAAAATAAATAAATAGATAAATAAATAAATAAATAAATAACCTTGATTAAGTTATAAATCTGATGTAGTAGACTGGGGGTCTGTGGTGCCTTCTTCTCCTAAGCTAAGGGATAAACTGCCAACTATCTAAAAGTTCCTCTCCTAAAAAAAGTTGTTCTAAATATGTTCTAAGTCTTTCCCAAAGTTAATTCTAGAGGATGGACCACAGTTTAGTCTGGGTCAACATGACTCACTATTGCAAAGTTGCTGAATGACTTAAACCTAGAATGAACCTTAATGAAGAAGTCCTAATGAGTATTGACCAGGTATGTTTTTTCTTCTTTCCTAGAATATAAAGCTGCTGTAACAGAAGATCACACAGACAGCAGAGGATGGATCCAGATGCACACAGAAACAGGCTTATATACTTCTTTAGGACCAATGTCTTCAGCCACTAACTGTTGCCCTCATATGTTTTAAACTCTATTTTGTTAATATCTCTCAATTCAGCTTGGTCACATATCCATCTGAGAAAAAATATGATGGTCATTTTTTAAGCCCCTCACATACTGTTCCAGCTTTGAAGACAGAACAGCATCTGAGAATAACCACAAGCTTTTAACACTATTGAGATCACAATGTACCAAATAATAGGCTCAGAACAGAGGATTTTAAAAAAAAATTTTTTTCACCCAAATTCTCTTCATAATGTGTTTTCATAACACTGACAATAAACTAATCCATTTAGATGCTTTCAGGGAATGTGAGTGAAGCCTGGAATGTTCCCAACCCCAAATGACAGGTAGCAGCAGGCTCTCCAGCACGGCACTCAATTGTCCTGGAGCTAGCTCTGTGGGGCCATTTCTGGTTGGGTTTTCACAACTAAATGTTACTCCTGAAAATACTGGAGCCTGAATTACCCTGTTCAAAGCCCACAGAAGCAAATAATAGCTCTCAAAGAGGTTCGTTGTCCTGGCTTCAGCTGAGATGGTTTAATTTTCTTCATAGTGGCTTGTGTGGTGCTGCATTTTGGATTTAGTTGAAATATAATGCTGATAACACACTGATGTTTAAATTGTGGCAGAGCAATACTTACATGAAGTCAAGGACTTTCCAGCTCCTTGGGCTGTCTTGCCAATGAGGAGAAGGGGTGCACCAGGAGCTGGGAGGGGACACATCCAGGGCAGCTGGCCCAGCCTGGCCAAAGGGTTGTCCCATACCATAGGGCATCATGCTGAAAAACAAAAAGGGGCAAGTTGGCCAGGGGGGTCAGCAGCTGCTCAGGGACTAACTAGGCATCAGATGTCAGTAGGTGGCAAGTGACATATTGTGCATCACTTGCTTTGTGTACATATATATGTATATATATAATTATTATTATTTTTCCTTCTTTTTCTGTCTTATTAAACTACTGTTATCTCAACCCACAAGTTTTACCTTTTCCTGATTCTGTCCTCCACCCCTCTGTTGGGGACTGAGTAAATAGCTGTGTGGTGCTTAGCTGCCTGCTGGGTTAAACCACAACAGTCATACAGAAACCCACTTTGCTCTTGCAAAAGTTGTTCAAGGAGAGAAATACAAAATGCATCTGCATTTGGACATTCAAGTTACAATTCCTTTAGAAATAAAACAGTGAGGAGATTCCTATAACTGCAGATCCACAGCTTTCAAAAAAAAAAAAAAAATCCTATATAACCCATAGGATTCTGATGATTTGATTAACTGAATAAGAAGAAATCACACCATACTACAAAAAAAACTATCACTAATACGCACAGTAACTGAAGAGTTTTAATTATGTGCTATAGTTTTAACAATGTAAAAAAATAATAAAAAGATCAAAAGACAGCAATAAGACACGAGTCTGTATATTGAGTTTCAATACTTTCCAGTTACCTGTGTAAACTTTACATACTTTGCTCTTATTTTTGCAAAGACTTTTTATAATTTTCACACATTTCTCTTTTATGCCTCTGCTTCACTATGCATGTGTGCCATGCCTACATGCATCCACAAGCCCTTCCACCACCCCTGTATTCTCTCCACTGCTGTCAATGCATGGGTTTCTTGGGTTTCTTTTGTGATGTAAAGAGTTCCTTGTTTTCCTAGTTCAGGGTCCCTTGGGTTTCTTGTGAACTGTGCACTTTTTTTTTTTTTTGAAAGTCAATGTAATATTTCTTGTTCTTCCATCTCATTACAGAACTTCTAATTTACAGCTTTTTTAGTAAGGGCAAAGATCAAGCCTACTTTATTTGTTGATTAATTCATTCATACCTTTTCCAGTCACTTGTACAGTATTTTCTGAGGAAATTACCATTTTACTAGTACAGAAACTTGAATTCTCATCACACAAAGTTATAATGAAAAAATTAATAAAAAGATATAGAAAGTTTAGTCAGTGGGAGAATGGCTAGAAAATGTGAAAAAGAACAACTTTATTCTTGTAAATTCATGTTTCTTTGAAGGTAGATGATAAAAATCAAGAAGCAAGTAAATTATGTCAAAGTAAGGTAGAAATTGAATTAAACTGAATTACATTATATTAATGCAAGGATGCTGCTAAGAATTGACAAAAGTAATCTATCATCAAATCAGCTGAAATTCATCAAGATATTTGAGAATTTCATGGCTAAGAAACACAACAGATGGCCAAGTGAAAAACACACAGACATCCTTGTTCATACATGGAGAAAAACTTTCAAATTGCAACATGCAATTGCTTAATTTGCTGAATTATTTTACCTCTTACTTTGGGGAAATTTATAGCAAAGAAGGAAAGAAAATTTGCCAATTTCAGAACATTCAGATATTTTTAAAAAAGCAAGAACTAAAAACTCAGAGTTTTTATTTCAGCTTTGAAGATGGAGAAACCAAGGAACAGATGGATTGAGTTTCACATGCTGAGAAACTCCCCTTGCTGTCAGTCAGCAGTTCTGATGAAAACAAGATTGCACAGCAGAGTTAACAACTGCTAGAGTTAGAAATGGGATCAATCAGCTCCCTCAACCTCATGCTTCAGACACCAGGTCAAAACACATCTCTTTTGCTCAAAATAAGAATCTGATAACTTTCCAGAAGCCAAGTTGCAAAGAGATGCTGAAATGAACTGAAAATAGTACAGACTTTTGGGGACTACAGGGGAATAAAACTGATGGCGTTTACGATAAGCTCACTTGCAAGCACTGAGGTTTATCAGTAGTTTCGAAATAGAAACAGAGGTGAACTCTTGAATGAAAGACAATCTTGACACAGCTGTTCCTGTAAGGCCCAGCTCTTTACCGTGATATTGACATAAATAAGAAATAACTCATTTGGAGTTAATGAGCATAATCAAGGTCATGTTTATGCAAAGGAGATTTTGGAGTTATGAGACCTGTTTAAGGGCCTGGAGGTGGCACAGTAAAAGGAAGCAAAATAAAGGTGGAGTTCTGAGTGCATGTTACTCTTAGTTCAAGGTCAAAAGTCATTGCATCCACAAAAGAGGTCAGGGACTATAAAGAATGATTATATGCAGGCTTCATAATAACATAATACATTGTTAATAATGATTGTAAGTCACATTCCTCTCAAGGCAAATTCTGTTCAGGCAAGGAACAAGGACGAAAGCTGAAAAAATTAAGTTTACAAGTATCACAACAGGTACAAATGATAATAATGTTTTTGCAAGGTCCTCTAAGCAAATATATGAATATGCAGTATTCTTAGTAAATTCTACAGAAACTATTGCTGGCTTTCCACAGTGGACTTTATATAGAGCTGGTCTACATAAAGAAATTTGGGAAATTTAATTTGAATTGGATAAATTGGATACAAGTTTAAATACATTGATTAAACAAAATTAAATCTCTGAGTGGACAGTTCCACTCAAAATTAAAACACAATCAGGATAGTGTGGCATAATTCATTTTCAAGGTGAATTAAACAAACAAATTATATCTAACAAAAAAAAAAAATCCTTGTAGATGTTCTCTGTGATCTAAGCAATCCATTTCAAAAGTTACGTTATTAGTGTCAACTTCTAGTTTATCATCTGTACTTGCCTGAATGAACCCAGAAAGAATTTTAATAATGTATGAAAAAAATCTGAAAACAGGTTCAGTATGCTTTATGCAAGGCAAACTCCCAGCAACCTAATAAATCATAACACAATTCTTAAGGGATAATTGATTTATGATCTTTCTTTTCCAGAGGAAAACAAATTTTGCAGTAACTCCTCCCCAAATTAACAAATAAAAAAAGGATTACTAACTAATAAATAAGTGATTCAGTGATTCAGAAGCAAAATTCTCAACATTATGAAGACAGCTGTTCTGGCAAATATACATTTATTTACTGAGGGTTAAAATTAGGTGGGACACAGTCATTTTCCTATTATGACATTTTTTACCCTAGCCCTTCATCAAAATATAACAAATAAATCAATAAATATAAAGTAGATGAACTGCTCTCCCTAGAGAACCTTCCTTTTATTTACTCCATACTTTTGGTAATTGAGTACTTTAATAGGCCATTGAATACACAAAGTCATTCAATTGACCTCTTTAAGGAAGATTGATTTTTATTTTTCTTACATTAGCACACAATAAAAAAGCCTATTTACAACACTTTGTGAGATCAAAATCAGACTGACTTGTCTGTAATGTAACAAACACTGCTACTGTACGTTAAAAGGTCCTTGTGAACAATAAGCATACTCACAAATGAGTCACTAATGGGAGTTGAAAGGAAATTTTCTAAGTTAGTGTGTAAATAAATTTAACATCAGTGCCGTTTAGTTCATGTGTTAAGAACATCATGAACTGAGCAGCGAGTCTCACTGTCAAATGTAAATTAACCACCTCTGCCAGCCTGGCACTGCTTAAACAATTTCTTATCTAAAATAATTACAATAAATAGTACTTTGCACTTTTTAAAGTATAATACTTTAGATCATTGCCTCATGTAAATCAATACAACGCTAATGTGCATCCATTTTTAACAGCTTTTCAGTAAATTCAGTATGAAACTATATAGGTTTAAAACTATAATATTGCATAATGCATAACACAGTTTGCTGCACAGAAATAATTGAATGATAAGCTGGGAAAGTCTTAATTTGGCTTTCTCTATTAGGCAGGAGCAAGTAGGAAGTAGGTCACTGTTCTCTGAAACTTGAGGACCACCTCAAGGAGTCCAGTGCTGGGGGCTCCATGTCTTCCCCAGGCTTCCTATCACAGCTTGGAAACTTCAGTTGCAGTTACAAAGTTCAGATAAAAATTTTCATTTTCTTTCTGAAGTGGCCTCTTAAAATTGTAATACTGTTATATTTCCCTGTCTTTGTTCCTAATGTGAACAAACCAAATGCATTCAACAATTTTATTTGTAGAACTCCTAATATAGTACTATTCCCTGGACCTGCTCATTCTATCACACATCTTATTTGGCCCAAATTTAGACACCATCCCCAGTGGAAAGTTTTCCTCCACTGTTGGAGGAAAAGTGTTACTTTGAATGGTATCAGGTTATATTCTTTTTCAATTCCCCAGCAAAATCTATGTCTGTTTTTCCAATACCACCACATCACTGAGTGAAGTGAAGTGAGTAACCCATTATCCCCAGAGAACTGTCTTCAGAGAAGCTGCTTAGGTTCTCTGAATGGTGTGTACATAGATGCAGGAAATATTCACATAAATAATTGTTTCATTTAAGAAAATGAGGTAGGAAAAAGATCTATTTAGACTATATTTTTCTTATGCAAGGCCTCTTTGAATATTGTAAGAATAAAATTACACTGTTCAGAAAATTCCACTTATTTTTTCCATAAGTATGAACATTTTATATGCACTTTGCCACACACAAAAAATGTTTTTCTATTACTTCAGAAAAGATAGATATTCAATTGTTAAATTGGAAGTCTACTAATATTTCCTCCCAGAAAAACTTACAGCATTCAGATATATTTGGCTTTGGTAGACAATTTTCTAAATTTTGTGAAAGCCAAATTTCCCAGGTTGTATTGTACTATAATGCTTGTGAAGATGTACTTCAGCAATCCAATTACAGTAATATCAATACCATCACTGCTAGTCGCAGAGAGATCAATAAATCATTAACACTTTCATCAAAGGCTTCTTACTCATATCCCTTACTACACACATGCAGCAGAAAAAAATGCGCCTAGACATTAAACTGCAGTATAAAAAATCAGCTGAAAGTTTTCAGAATTAGTTGGTACTCAGATGTACCTTATGTTTAATAGAGGAAGACCTCCTTCCCTTGTCATATCCTCTTCTTGTTTTTCCTGTCTAAAACTAGAAAAACATTGACTAAATCACTTGGTTAGGGAAAGTATGCTTAGCGTTTTTTCCACTTATGTTCTTTTTTTAAGAACTTATTTTTACTTAGAACTTGCTAAAAGCATGACTTCTCACTCATGGTTTCTTGGTTTTAATAAAAAGAACCACACACTTTAAAACTAAATGCTTTATTTCAGTGACGTGCCAGCTGTTCTTACATATATAATAATTGAAAATTGCCTAGGCAACCTGCATAACTACTCAGGATATGAAAAATCCTCCAGTGATACTGGCTCTGACAGTTTACACTTAATCACTTTCTTCTTTAATCATGAGCAGCACATAGACTTGTGTCTGCATGGTACATTGCCTTGTCTAGAGATGGCAGCGCTTTCCTTCACCTTCAGGCTGTGTAGACATGCCAACAAAGGCGAATTAGCCTTGTCAGCTTGGTCTCCTTAGACTGCCTGTGAAGGTAAAGGAGGGAGATCAGTTTCTCCCAAGGAAGGGTGAGAGTGCTTAGAGCTTCATTACTTCTTGAGGAAAACAGATGGGGTGAGCCCCAATAGACTAAAGCTAACCTTTGTGAATACATCCTGGCCTCCACTCATGTAAATTATGATGGCCTCCATCATCCACATTTATTATTCCAATGACATATTAAATATGGAAGAACTTTAAATTACATATTTTTTTTCTGAAATCTGATAGCACAGCTCCATGTTCACTGATGCAATATTTTCCATATCAACTTGTTTAGTTTACAAGTAATATTTCTAGACCTATAAATAACCAGCAACAGTATTCCAACCCAATTTCTTTCCATCTCATCCTAACCTAATAAAAGGTTAAATTCCACTCTGAAAGCATATTGGAAAATCAATCATGAAAGTGACAAAAGCTTGTAGCTACCCAAGCTATAGTTAAGCTTATAGTTACCCAAGTCAAGTTAATGCTCACAACTGCTTTAAAAAGTACCATGGCTCTCTTCTCAAAGTAATCCAACTAAAAGTAATCCAACTATAGGTAGTTACATTTGCATTTTTGATTTATAATAGTAAATTAACATTCAGAATCCACAGTCAGGATAAATCGTACAAAAATCAAAATTAACAAGTTAAAGTATTAAATTACAGTGATCTGAAATGAACCACTTTATAGTACAAAGATTAGCATTCAATTATTCTTAGGAGATAATAAATTCAATAAAAAATATTTTATTGAAAAAAAAAACAGTAAAATTCTCAAATCTTGGAAAAAAAATTAGAGCCTGAATTAGGTTAGCAGTGTTTTCACGAGTCTAAAGGTGTTTTTATTTCAAACCAAGTCTTTAAAATAACAAACTAATAATTCATAGAAATTAAAGTGACATTTTGAACTTCATAAATGCAAATAATACCACAAGAAAAAGCAGTGATAAGCTCTAATGCCCCAAAATAAAAATAAATAAATAAATAAATAAATCTCTGGAGATATCACTGACTCTTGATCTTGAAATAAGCCCAAGCTTTGTCTTCTGTGATATTATTTCATGTTAGTCATAAAGTTTTTCCATATTCCATTCCCTTTACCTATCTGAGGTCTCATTTTGTTTGTTGTGGAGTTTTACATTTGTCCTTGTGAAGAACAGGAATTTATAACCAAAAAGCATACAAAGGTTAAGATATTTCCTTCCCTGTTTCGTCATCAGATCAGAGTTCCAAGGACATTGATGGTGCAGATCATGAAAGAAAGAGTGCCCAAGATGGGAATAGGAGAATTAACAGTAATGGTTGTAGTTACCAGTACCAAGCTTTAGCAAAACAAAAATAAAAATAAAAAATAAAAAAAATCTTACTCCCAGGCATACATAAATATTTGAGTTATGAGTATTTGTCAGGAAAAACAAATTATCATAATGGATTAAAAAATAAATAAAATCTTGCATAGAAGTCGAATAAAGAAATGAGTTAATGTCACTATAGTCATGACAAATATGTCAGTAAAAAATATCTTTTGAAAGATAAAAGACTGAAAAAGGAAGGAAGGAAGGAAGGAAGGAAGGAAGGAAGGAAGGAAGGAAG